>JAWWEW010000078.1:33505805-33755613 GCA_035583185.1 Anabacerthia variegaticeps | reverse complement strand
GGACGGGCGGAGCGGGCGGCGAGTCCGGCGGTGCCCCCGCGGCGGGAGCGGCCTGCCCGCCTCGGGCGGCGGGGGGCCCGCCCGTCCCGCACCGCCCGGCATCGCCCCGGCAGGTGTGCTCGGCCGCCTGGGCTGCCCCTCCCCATCCTCCCGAGCTTACCTGTTCCGCTAATAAAATGCAACGCTTGAACTGTCAAAAAACCGAGCTAGTTCTTCGAAGCAGACAAAGTTTTAACACCAGGGGGAAAACCACAGAAGTTTTAAGTACCCAAGGGCCAGAGACTCACATGTTTCACTAGAAGTATGAGGAAACAAAGTGCTGCTACAAAACCATGAGGCTGACATGCGTTTCAGTTTATCAAGGTTTAACAATGCTGCCTGAAAACCTGAAAAAAATCACCGAAGCTTAAATTGCGAGTGTAGCGTTGCATTAATGTGGTGTTTTAGGTCAGTGGGATGAAAGGTGTGGTTCTCGTAATTATCCCGATGCCTAGTATGAGGTAACAAAACCACATACCGCAAAACTGTGTAATTTATGACTCGACGTGGTGCAGGCGTACCATTGTGATATTGTTGGGGGTTTTTTTTTAATCTCAGATTCTTAGCTTTTCCTATACTATGCATCTCATTAGACCAGAAAAACTTAGGGGAAGGAGTTTCCCAAAACGAAAGTTCATAAGTCATCCTGTGTGTCCCCTGAGTGGATTATCAGCCCTTAGGTGCCACAGCCCACAGAGTGTTAGAAAAGATACAGTCCTGCCCACGTGGTCTGTGTGTTCTGTTCGATCCTTGACCAATGGTTCTGAGACTTCTTCACAGAGAAGGGAGTTTTATGTTGCAATACTGTAATTTTTAATGATTGTATGTTTAATTTCATAGCCAGTATTCACTGCTTTTTCCTTATCTCAAAGTTAAAGTCTTATGGATTGCACATGTGCACTTTTAATCGAGTATGTCATTTGCCAAGACTTGCAGGACATGCAGATGAGACTTTGCACGTACGTTGTCACACATGCTGCTGATTTGAGTACAAACTGATGGGGAAAGACATAAGGTTGCTTATGCTTCATTATTCGTGTTTCACCTCTGTGTGACAGCAGGTTGAACTTGACCTGCTTGTGAATGCAAGATGCAGCAACGCTATGTTACCTGTATCAAACACAGAAAATCAACAGGGAGTTGAACCAGTGACACTGAGTATGGATCCCAGTTTTTCCGTGATGGTTCAGCTCTATGGTTTGGTGTGTGTGAGGAACTCCTGGCAGAGCATGAAGGATGATAATCTGTGAAAACTCACTAGATAAGTGCTCAGCCAAAAGGTGATTAACCTTTTGGAAGGCAATTGGGAAATAAAGAAGTAAACGTCTGAAGAGGAGTTTATGTTGGAATTACTTTCTCAGTAAGATGATGCAAACAACATCCAGTTTTTGCTGTCATACAGGCCTAGAAATATGCACTGAAATTTGCTGCATTAAAAATTGACTAGTTTTTTGCATAGAGAGCAAAAAGTAACATGCCATATAAAAACAAATTGCTTTGGGCATTCTGTGTGTGCTGCAGGAATGAAGAAAACTTGATTGGGTTATATTCCATTATTAGTTTAAATAGAAGTGGGTGATTGCTGGGCAGACGGTGATACAGTGCAGATAACAAACTTGATGCTGCAAACATCTGTGTGTGGGGAGGCATGTATGGCATGGGCTGTAGGTGGTCTGGCTGCTGCAGTGCTGCTGCTCTGCCACATTTCATGGGATGGGTTAATCATTCACATAGTCAGTGGAGCACTGGTAGGGATGTGGTTGTTTCTCAGATCTGTACTGTGTATCCGAAAAAGTGGGAGCTAACACTTATCAAAGGATCCTTTTTTTGGTCAACCTAGCAAACAAAGCTCAGCTTAGTATAATGAAATAGGACAAGACACAATGGACAGAAAGTGATGCACAGGAAGTTCCACCTGAACGTGAGGAAGAATATCTTTACTATGCAGATGACTGTACACTGTACCAGATTGCCCAAAGGGGTTGTGGAGTCTCTCTTGGCGGAGATGTGCAAGAACCATCTGGATGCAATCCTGTGCCATGTGCTCTAGGATGACCCTGCTTAAGTAGGAAGGTTGGACCAGATGATCCACTGTAGTTCCTTCCAGCCTTACTCATTCTGTGAAACACTGTTGTGGCATTCTGGAGACAATATATTTTGTTTCTGAGTGATTCTGCAGTGGCTTTCTTTACTCATTATACTAATTAATAATCATATACTAATGAAATAATTAAGTGAACAGTGGAGTGGGGGTTTTTTCCACCTATGCCTTAGTGCCCAACTGATAAATTACCAGTTACTTGATAAAGCATCAGTGCATATATCCTGGGAGAGTTGTGGCCACTGCATGAAATATTCAGCTCTGAGGTGGTGCTATGTGCCCATCAGCATATCAGCTCCTTTCTGAGTTTTGCATTTATAGATTAAAGACTTGTGGAGAATTGGGCTAGCTAAGGAGCACTGCTCTGGGGTCTTTCATAAAGCAGGGCCTACTGGTGTCCTTTGCAACAAGACCACGTTCTGTAGTCTGTAGCAATACTACCAAACAGAATATTCACAGTTTCTGTCGCTTACAGCTGGAAATGGATGTTGATTTAAAACTGCTGATTTGCAAATGCTTCTCCATCAGCTTTTGCTACTACTGTGTTGTCCAAGCAAATTGGAGTGTTGTTATCTTCTCTACTAGTGTGCTGAGAAGGGGGTTGGCTTTTGGTCTGCCTTGCTAGGCTGTCTCCCTGCCTCTTGGCTTTGTCTGCTCTGATCCCTTGAAGGTAGTTTGATTGACTTTTCTGACGTCTCTAGTCTGGGAGCAAAAGGCCAAATTTACTATAGTTTGCCAGATTCAACACTGTCAAATGGAGCAGACTAAATTCAGTCAATTCTCCAGAGTACTGTCAAGAGAAGAGCAAAAAGAAAAAAAAACAAAAAAAACAAACACAAACCCACCAATCTCAAACTTTCAGTATTCAGCTGTGGCAACATGGCAAACTTTATTGTATTTCTGCTGTCCTATAGTGTCTTCAGCTATGGTGTTAGGAGCAGCATCTCTGATTCCACAGAGTGTTTCTGAAAATACATTTAAGTCTTCTGGTGCATTTTCAGCTGTTCATAAAAGTCCATGAAGTGCAAAAGCAATGCTTTCCTTCTCCCTCACAGTTTATTTCGCCCTCAATTTACCTATAGTTAAACTGCACCCTTTAGGGTGGCAGGTCAGGTAGCTCCTTAGTTGCTAATACGAAGTTTAGACTGATGCTATAGAGCCAGTATTTAAACTGAATCTCTTCATAGCATTTTGACAACATCCATTTGTTTATTTTCAATTTTGCTTTGCATTTGTAGTAAAATACTTTTAAGTTAGGTGAGGTTGTTGCTTGTATGAGCCACTATGTGTTCACTTGGTTCATAATAAGTACTGACATGCTGTATGCACCTGTGCAGCACTCTGGCTGATGTGAGCAATCCTGCTTCTCCTGAGACTCATCGAGCATTGAGGAAATAGATTTGGATGAAGTGAGTGTCAGAACATGTCGTGGGCTAGAAGAGGTTTAAGAGTGGATATGAAAAGATACAAAAGATAAATCTGAAGACACTCTTACCTTAATGGAAATAGAGTTTGTTAAGTGTATTGCACTGAAAATGGTAGAAGAATTTGAAGGGAAGAAAAAAAAAGAGACTATCTGCATATACAATTATTGCACAAACTAAGATGCTCAACTTTCGCTGAGCATTTCATCATAGCTTCATCATTAGAAGTCCCAGTGTTGGATAGCTTTCAGTGGGGTATTTGTATGGTATTGCTGTCAGAACTGGGAGCTATGATGCCTTTTATCAAAGTTGACTGATTCCCAAATACTAGGATGGGTCCTGCAACAGAACAGTACTTGCTGTGGGAGCAAAGGCAGCTACTAAATGGTAGGATTAGCAGGAAAAATAAGACTTCCTCCATAAAAAAATAATTGCAGCAGACAGACCAAAATCTTGCATATAAAATACTACCCATCTGGAACATTCAGGTCATATGGAGGGAGAAAGAGACTTACGAAATTCCATGTCTGGTGGTAGCTTTGACATCTGTTGCCTTCAGTGACTTCAATTTAATATTATGCAGTCAAGGGGCCAGATTTCACAGCAAAGAGCTCGAGTAATTGAATAATCCATTGGCTGAATGCACGCAGCTTGCATAAAGTTCTCCCTTTCAGTATTTTCTCAGAAATGCTAATAATGGTTGTGCAGTGTCATCACTTTGATAGTAAAAGGTGTTGAATTACGAGCTGGCTGTAAGCACATGCAAAAATGGCATTTGCTGTTGCTAAAACGTGTGCTTTGCTCCTCTCTCCTGTGTTGCCTAAACCTCCACCAACATCTTGGATAAAGTGTATGGCAGAGGTGGCAGTTTCTATATTGGAGCCCACAGCATGTTCTCTAAAAAAAGCATGAGAAGATGCAACCGTTGTATCTTGCTAAAGGTGAGGATGAGGGGCTACACACCAGCATTTATGGAAGGCCTGGAAAACTTAAGTCTGTATGACAGATTTTCTGTTCTTAAAGCTGAGCTCTTCAGAAGAGTGTGAACATCGTTTAAGTGGTTGCCATCATGTAACTCTCTCTTAGCATTTGCTTAATGTGTAATTTAACATTTGGAGTGGAGACTGGCTGTTTTGAAAAGGTGGTAGATGTTAACCTAAGGCTTTTTTACACTGGGAGAGATGTGGCAGCTAGGTACGTGGAATGCTCTGATCAGCGTCTGGAAATCAGAGGGCAGACTTGTGCTTAGTTGCCAGCAATATGCATGAATGTGTGTCCTTGCCAAATAAATGAAAAATTACATATATTTACCTCATATACCAGAGTACGAATTATTGTTCAAGAGAAGCAACTTTTTACGTTTATGGCTACATTTATCTCAAGTTCATCCTCTGCTCAATACTTCTACAGCTGTAATTTTTGTTACTTATCTAAAATGCGTTTCGCAGTGAGTTGGAAGGATCTGTTTTCCAAGGATACTGATAATTTGCTTTGAGAGTTAGCTTGGTGAGGAAGGCTTTTGACTAAAAGTTCTACAGCGCTTTTTCCTCCCCACATATAATCTTGAGCAGAGCAGGTTTTTTGATTATTTTGTACCTGTAAGTCTGGTTTCTTTTGCTCTTTGGGTTTGAATTTAAATTCTGATAAAATGTGAATGCAACACTTGTAACAAATTCTAGAATATATTAATTGTGTGGAGGAAAATGGAATTGCCATTAAACTTTGACTGAAACTTGATTTTTGGTCCTCTTGTGTCGTGAAATTTGTTCTTGTTTTGAGGTTACCAAGTACATGGAGGATACGGCATAAAGTGTTTTAGTGGTATAAAGCTTGAGTGGTATATTTTCTAGAGAGAGAGGGCTGAAAACAAAATCTGTAAACATACTGCAAACTGATTTTTTTCCTTTTTACGGTTGAAGGTCTCACATGAAGCCAATAGGGATCTTTCCGTTTTCTTCTGCCTGCTGGAGTGGCTTTGGGTAAGGCCCATTGCAGGGCTGTATGTGTACCACTGGCAGGGGTTGCTCCTCTTATATGCCAGCAGATCTACACAAGAGTCAGAAAATGAAAACCTGAAGAAATATTAGGTAACTTGTAGTGGTAGCATTACACTTCACTTGTAAACATACCTGCCTTTGGGGTGAAATTTACAGGGGTTATGATGTCTCCTCTTCAGGCCTTGAGGGCATGTTTTCATAGCTAACCTGCAGTCCTTATGAGAACTGTAAAATAATCAGGTGGCTTCCAGTCATATTACCGTTTCTTTCACTTCAGCATTTCTTGGGGAATGTAATATTGTAAAATAAAAACAAAATAAAATTATATAGTAAAAAATAATTTGAGAATAATTTGATGCTAGAAGATGAAGAAACATCTGTTCAATGTCAGACGGTCTTACCTACTGTTCCTTCTTCTTACAGCGTATAATGCGAATACAAACAACTTATCAGAAATATTTTTTGTCAAACTGCAGAGTACTTTAATGCAAAAGAAACACGCACTAGAGGCCTGCTGTTGCCAGTGTACACTTCATTGCTCCTGAATGTCCAATTTTTTTTTCTTTATTTATAATTATTTTTCTTGAATAAGCTGTTTTTTCATTGAGGATTAATTTGATTTCTCTCTGTTAAGCACCAGTAGTTCAGAATTTGGATGATAACCATCTAAGAAAATAGCTGCTATGTACAGTGTGAGAAAGACAGAGACAAAGATTTTTAGTGTTAATTTGAAATGACAACAATTAGAGAATTGATTTGGTAGATCAGCTGTGTTTGATAAAAAAAGAGTCCTTGGTTCTAAAGGACTGTCTCAGTGAATAACTTCACAATAAAAATTGAACAACCAATTCCTGTTACTCAGTGTCTAATTCTATCTTGAGACTTTTGGAAATGTTTTGAATGAGTACATACTGTTTATTATACTTCAGTTATGAGGTGCTGGACCAATATTCAGAGCTGTAGAATAGAAGAAATATTCCAGTTTGTGGTTTAATGGTTTTTCTTTGCTATATATTTGCATTCCCTGAATTCTTAGGAGGCTCCTTTGTAACTTTGCACTGTGATAAACAAGGGGAATGGATTTCTTTGCCAGAGATGCTGATGACACTGGAGTGCTGTTTGTGTCTCTGAGTGTGCAGGATGGGTACATTACTGTGCAGTTTCATTTCAGATACTGTAATTCATTAAAGGCTGAATTGACTTAAATACAGGTATTATTTGTATCTTTTTCATGTTCCATCTTGTGTTACAAAGGGTGGAGTAGACATAGAAGAAGAAATTTATCAATTCAAGGAAAAGAATTGAGTGGGATTTTGAAGCCAAATTGCTGAGCTCCTTATGGCAAAAGAGATTTATTGTGGATGAATTTTGAAATGTTTCTTCTGATTTTTAGAAATATTTCAATGTGTGCTAATATGGCCATCTTACTTGTTAGGAGTTTTTTTTGTGAAAAGTTGAGTAGCTTCATTTTGAAATACTGGCATTGCTGAAACTCCTCCAACAAAATATTTTTTTTTAGTTTTAGAAAATATTTGGACATTTCTGAAATACCTGCCCTGACTACTTTGTCAAACTTAAGTAAGCTGCAAATATTTCTGTTACTTATGGAAATCAATTTTTTTCCCAATGTATTTTGACAGATAGTAAATATTCTGTGAATAAAATTTGAACTGCTAAATACCCATGTATGCTGCGGAAAGGAGAAATAGGTGTAAAGTATCACCTGTTTCTTTAACAGTTAATGTAGCCACTGTCTTACTTTCTGAAAACTGTCCCAATAGAAGCCATAACCCAGGAACAGGGAGCTGGTACATTTAAGGTGCAAGAGATCCAGTTCCACTGCTATATGAGACTGCAGTGGATACATGAATGTCAACTCAGCCCCCTATGGGCATTCAGTGAAGAACACAACTGTGTAATTATTTCAGTCATTTATTTTTATGTAATCCCGCTGTGTATCTTCATCAGTGTGTGTGTATTAGTGCTATGGAATTATGTAAAGGCTTCCTGAAGACTTCAGATGCTCACCTGCTGGCAGGTGAAAGCTGCATACCAATTGACTGAGGTCTGCCCTTGCTTCCTTTGTTTTCAGATTAAAGAACTGGCATTGATACAAGTAAGTCTGGTGACAAAGTTTTAGGGAAACCCTGGAGGTTAACATGTTTTTGTAGCAATCTGTTGAAGTATTGCAGCTTCTATAACTTCCTGTTGAATTGAGGAGTGTGTGCTACCTTGCAAGTGTCATTGGTGGTTATACTGTGTTAACTGGGTGATGTGAGAGTTTTTAAGGTGTCAATTTTGATGCAGAAAATACGTAAACCACTCACATACTCATCTCTATTTCAGTTTGGGACCAGGGAGCTTTTCTTCCTGTTTATCCTGTTAAGCTCTGGAGTTGTGTGCAGGGCCATCCTCCTGAGACATTATATTCTCACTGTCTTAATTTTTTATTTTATTTTTTTTCTGCATAGAGTAGATGGTGGGGAAAGATATGTGGAAAGCCCACTAAGGAAAACCCCAAATAACCACTTTTCCTAATAGATTTGTTAGGGCCATATTGCAAGAGCTTCCTACTCAATAAATATGCTAATGTGAAATAGATGGATTTGTGGAAGGGGAGTGAAAAACCTCCACAGCAGTGACAACACGGAAAAGGAAAGAGGCTCGGGAGGATGCTGCTCTGTGCACTCAGGCTGAGGGTATTCATCAGATGCAGAGTACTGTGGACCAGGCAGTTGACAATAAAAAATTCACTAAAATTTGCATAGAACTACTATGGTATTTGGAGGAAAAATGAAAGCTAAAAAGTGTTTAAAATAAAATCTCATGGCTGCACAGCCTTCAAGGGATGAACTAGGTTGATCTGCCATCCTCCACTGTAGTTAAAAGTGCTCTATGCTCCCTGAGTCAAGGTAGTGGTGTGGTAAGTGTGGAGAGTGGGAAGATAACGTTGCTTCGAGGTTTTTGTATGTACTTTCATTTCAAGGGACTATGCTAGGGAGTCTTCATTTTCCCAGGCTCACTCTAAGTGCTTGATGTACTTTAAAGATACTTTCTACCTATGCTGTAGGATTCTTTTCACACAGTGCTACCATTGGTAGTAACTATATTTTCCTTATACCTCAGAAAATCTCATAAATTGATTAAATACTCTCTTATAGATGGGAATGTTGGCACTATAACTGTATCAGTCCTCATGCTGTATCTTCAGCAGCTGTGCTTAGCAGGAGTTCCAGATTTTGATCTCTGCCATAGGAGACCTATCCATAGACTTAGCTACCTGTACCTAATATCTTGTTCTCATTTCATCTATCCAGAATAAACCCTTTCTTGCTGGCAGGTTTTTTTATGTGACTGTGAAGGGTGTGCCATAAGAATAAAGCAAATACCCAGTCTTTGCTGACAGTTACCTTGGGGCAGTTATCCAGGGCTCTCTTTAGACCAGACTGAGTGGAGAAATAGTCTGTGTTGGACACCATGAGCTGAAACATGGTTATATGCCAGGGAGTTTTAGTGCTCAACCTGCTTCCAGAGCCAGGATAAATACCAAGAGCTTGTTCAGGTATGCAACAATAATTGGGTGCACAGGATGGGGGAAAGGTATTTGTAGCTGTTACCTTCTGTGAATATTTTTGGGTGCATTCTTGTATTTTAATATGAAGTGGTTGGATTTTAATGAAATTTTTTTAAAAATGCCTTTGAGCAGGTTTTACCTGGTAAATCTTACTTCTGCAGCAATTTTCATGTGTGTGGGTTAGAAATCATCCTGAAAGAGATGGATAAGAAGTTATGTATCTGCTCTTGCTCTACCTGAGCTGTATGTATGGCCTCAAATGCATTTCAGATATTGAAACTAATGTAATGAAAATGAACATTCATTTATAACCTTAATCAATGTTCTGGAGATACACTGGGTTAATTGATAGCTGCATTTTTTTCTCAATGGCAACCTGACTTCTTCCTTTCTTCCTTTTTAAAATAGGAAGTGTAGTTCCTGTAGCACTGTCGCCTTAATTCTATGTTATCCCACTTACCTCAGAAATGTGGTGGGTGTACAGGTAGTGAACCCTTCTGTTCTTGCTAATGGCACAGTGTTCCAGCCACAGGATTGCTTGCTACCACCAAGCATTCTGAAAATGAAAGAATGCTTGTTCTATAGTAGCAGGAGTGCATAAATATTGAAAGCATGTTAGTATTTGCTTATAATCTTTAGTGCTGTTGTGTGGCTAGAACCATGGTATAGAACTGAGTATGTGGTTTTCTAGAAAGTATTGTTAACTTGGAGGTATCATAATTTAGAATTTTTTATGCACTTAATATATGCCATTAGACTTGTTATATTGATAATTAGGAACAGTAATTCAGGCTGATCTTTCTGGTTGTGTAATTTTAAAATACTAACTGTAATTGAAGACCAAGTAAATGTTTCTTTCAGAAGCCTGCAGAGCTGGAGGTGGTTAGGATAAGAAGTGAGAACTAAAGAGAGGAGGTTAGGAAGAGTCCACATACTAGTACAGTTTTGGCAGATTGACCCAAGATAGTAAGCTGCAGAGGTAAGAAGAAAAAACCCAAACCTTCCAGTATCTGTAGTTTAGGAAGATTCTTGTGTGGGATTAGTTACCCTTTCATGACTGAAAAAGCGTCATACAAACCAGCAGGTGGAATTGAATTGTTTTTTTCTTGTCTGTGTTGAGCCATGGAATAAAGTTGGACCTTTACATCTTTCTTCTGTTCTGTCCTAACTTTGCTTACTAAATGAGGAACAGTCAACCCCTATCATCACCTGGCACGTTTTTTTTTAATCCATCAACCTCTGACTGGTGATTGAAGGAAAGGGATTATAAATTCCATACTTACGTGTTACTGTCCATGGAGAAAACTCTGCTCCAGCAATGTTTAGCTTTTGATAAGCAGTTATGCTCAGCAGAGCATTCTGCTGCACATACACACAGACCACGGACTGTGTTTCTTGGTGTCCCAAAGTGGTTTACCCTTTGCATAGTAAGTATCCACCTAGAAAGATTGTTACATGTGCATTCTGTAATAGAATTGCTGGGTACCTGGTTTAGGCTTTTTAGGCAAATCAGAATTTGCCTACTGTTCTGTTACTGCTTTTTTAAAAAAATATAAAAATCTCCATCCGGTGTCTGTACTCACCTGCTGCTGACCCTTCTGACTGTTCATTCTATTCTCTTCTCCTGTTGCTCCACAGATGAGTGGTTGATTGGAGCCTTTCTATCACGGCTGCTGCTGCTGCTTTTCTGTCCTGGAACCACTGAACCGCTTCACCCTGTAAAGTCTCAAAGCCTTCTTTTCTTGTGAATGCTGGTTGTTCTGATTTTGGTGCTCTGTAGAGCAGGTGTGGCTTAGGAACAGGACACTGAACACAGACGTAATAGTAGGATATACTGTACTTGTGTTGTTCAGGCCTCTGTGTTAGTACGTTAACGATGTTAATACAGAAGGCGCCTTTGACAAAAAAAAGAGGCAGAATATAGGAAGAAGATGAAGAAATGTGAAGTTGAAGCAAGACTTATGAAATTGAATCAAGAAAGAAAAGGATTTTGTGAAAAACAAAGGAATCTGCTTTCTTAATGAGGTCTTGGTTGGGATTTTTGAGTCTCACAAGCTGGACAGTTACCTGCCTGAATAGCAACCACGCATTTTCTTGCTAGTCAGACACATCTCTACCTCTGGAGCAAGTATACAGGCCACTCTCTCCTGACTCACTTAGGGGTTGGATGCCTGGGTTGTTCAGGCAGTCTGCTTGAGACGTGTACTTGATGAGATTCAGAGCTCTTAATGAGTGTTGTAAGTATGCTTAGTTTACTGCCTGCAAAGTCCTTATCTAATTTATCCTGAAAACCTCTCTTGTTCATACTACTAAACACATCCTCAGATCATTTCTATAGATCACTGTGGCTACCTTTTCAAGCTGCCTCAGTACCGCTTATGAATTTCCCTCATCTGCAGGTTACCTGTCATGGTGCTAATTTTTAACTCATCCTGTGTAGATCATGCTTAAGAGCAGTGTTAATAATCTGGGTATGGATAACTCCCCTCCACATTTTGATTTTGAAGCAGAACTTTACATATCTGAGATTTGAATTTTCCTGGCTAGCTTTGCTGCTGAGGATACTGAGAACTGAATGGTCAATCTAAAGTGCTGGGTTCAAAGAACTAGTTCTGTTACTGAATGTGTGTGCTGAAGCACTCCTGGAGAAGAAGTAAGCAATCTCCTGCTCAGATATGAGATATGACATATCCTCTTCCTGTTCTTCCAATAATACAGTAGACTTTCTCTAAAGGTCAGTTCTAAAGCCATCCTGTTTGGAGTCTTTGGATTCATTAAATGTTGGGCTAGTGGCCATCCATCCTATACAAACATTGTTTTGTTGCTGTTGTAACAACTGATTTTTTGCTTGCGTTCTTACTTTCCTTTCCCTCCCTTTCTCTTTCCAATAGTTCCACAGTAGAACAGATTTCTTTTCAAGGTAATAAAAACCATTCCTTCTGGGTTACCTTTGATTGCTTTCTACCTTCTTGTCATGGGTAGGTGGCTTAGTAGAACAGACTATTTAATAATAGCTTATCTGGGAGGCAGTCTGTTTTTGTGGACCTCCATTCCTGACTTGTTGCTCATTTCCTTACTCAGAGCCTATTGGAGCCCATTCCTACCTTTGAACCTTTGGAGTTAAGCAATTGAACATCTTGTGTGATGACAGTTTTTAGAATCCAGTAGGCAGGGCCGATTACAAACACTCAAGAAAGCAAGGTTATTGTTTTGGTTTGTGGGTTTTTTCCCCTGACATTTTACTAAGTGCAGAACATAAGCATGAAGACCTTTACCAAAAGGTTTCATGCTTGTATTTGGGTAGATAGAAACCTGATTTGAATTCCTTTCCAAGACAGACTTCTATTTCACAAGTATCTGAGACAGCAAATTGGCTGTACTCCATTTGAAAACAATGCACCAAGTTGAACTGCTCTGTGTTAAATATTTTGAGTGCCAAAGCGTGTGAGACCACGGCAAAGGAAATATGCTTTCTCTGTTGGTCTCCTTGTAGTGCAGTAGAGTGTCATGTTGTTTATTATTAGGTAGATAAAGCTGAAGTCTCACAGCCCTCCTGAATCCTTGCTCTCTACTAGTTGATGTGGTGCCATGGCTGTGCAGTAGGATGTGCAAAAGATTACTACAAAGAGCTAGTGAGTAATTGTGTCCTAAGCAGTATGAGTTTACCTGTGCAGAACATAGTTCTGGTTGAGCATATATCCACATGAGTTCCATGAAACAAAGCTTGCCCATATGATTCCTCATGGTGAGACATCTTACGAGCAAGAGATCCCATCTGATGCTGAGACACGTGCACTGGTACCTCTGGTTGTGTAGGTGGTCGTGAGGCTGTCCATCCCAAAGCAAAGCGCAAGTGTTACGTTGCTCTGTATGTAACACTGACTGTCACATGCCTATAGATACAGTTCTCTTTTCTTTGAGAGGAGAGAACTAGTCATTTGGAAGATGACATGTATCCTAGTTTTTGCATAATCAGCGTAAAATTCTTTTGTAAGGCAGCTGATATTTAGGAAGTGCTTCAAAGACCCTCTGAAAACTGATGATCTTTTGTGGTGTCTCATTTTGGCCCTGGGTTCTTTTTAAAATGAACATATATGGCTTAGTTAAACAAAACTGATTGATGGTACTAACTGGTAGTCCTTTTACAGACTAAACTGATGTTGGTAGCTCTCCCCACCTGATGGACTGAGGAAAGAGAAGACATAGTAGCAAGACGTGGATCTGAGTAGAGGCAGCTTCATCCTCCCTTCTTGAATGCTGTTTCTGGAGATGGTGCAGAGGAGAACACAGAGCTGTCTCTGTGCTGGAGCACATATTTAAGAACATTGCATTTCTAGTGATTTGATGGACTTGTTAATATGGTAGGAACTTGTTTAGATGTAATTTTCTGTTGCTTAGGATGTGTTGTAATGGTGATGTGACCTTATGAGAAGGGCATGGATAACACATTGGCTGGCTTGAGCAGATGCAGACTTTAGCAGACCTCTTGGTTGGAGGAGAACAGAGAAAACATCTGTATGTCTGCCACAAGAATGTGCTAATAATGAGATGGGCTGTTAAGTGCATGTTCATCAGTCATGTTCAAATGCTCAGATAACCACACTGATGGTCGCAGTTTAAAGAATTAGATAAACAGCACAGTGGTATTTTGCGGTATTTTAACATTTGAGCTTGAATCTGAGGATCAGTTGTGGGCATTTCCTGAGAGAGAACAAGTTCCTACACGTTTCATGATCTGCAAGTCTCATGCTGAGTGAGTGTGTGTATGTGGTTGGCTGATTTTTATCAGTTCCAGTTTTGAGGGAGCAGCATATCTAGAGGTCTTCTGATGAGAAATAAAGGTTTTCAGATAAATACAATCTTTTCTTGGTGATGTACACTTGTGTCAGTGTAATGGTGCTATTTTAAACTGGCCATAGGAAAATGAAAGCGGTGTTCTATGTTTCCTGAGTGTGGGTTACCAGCACTGCACTCCAAACCTAGCTGCAAATACAAGGTGTTGGGATTAAGTTTTACTTTTCAGCATGTATGCAGTGTTCCCAAAGAAATTAAGGGGCCAAAAATGAGTTCTAAAAATCAGCAGTGCCTTACCACTACGTAGAGATTTCTACATTGTTTCCAACTTCCAAAACTTTCTTCTCTGCACACAGCTTTAAAGTTAGTTGATCTGGATCAAGGAGTTGGAGTCCTGTATTTTTATTTGCAATTTCCCACTGCTAAAATAGGTGAACAGCTAAAGCATTGTCTGTAAGAGGTAGCCAGGCACTTTTCTGTGTATTATATGGACCACAGAGCAAATGAATCTGTTAATTAAATATAGTGTAGAAATGGAATTTGTGTGTTTTTGTCTCTGTATAACTGTGAACCAGCATTACTGGTGCAGATTCTGTTTAGCGGGGTAAGGGAAAGGCCCTTGGCAAAGCAGATTGGAATAAAATCCAACCTGCTTTTATCTACACAGTGCTAGTAGGTTTGGAGTTTTATAAGATTTGTGTTACTCATTTTGTCATCTGATTTCCTCCTTCATGGCTATTTCATTTAGTGTAACAGATCTCAAACTTTTTGCTTCAGCAGTGGTATTGTAAAAGAAAAGAGAATAAAATGCCAACTCGCTGTGGTGCTGTTGTGTTTGGGTACATGGAAGGTTTTTCTGTTTGGTTTCTTTTTTGAAGTGTCTGCCACCTTTTTTTTTTTGTGAAATCTTTCAAGTGATCTTAAAACTATCAATAAAGAAAATAGTAATTCTTGGCTTTTCTGCATCTGTGCATATCACTGTAGAAGTGAAAACAATCTACAGTTTCAGATATTGGTCTGATTAATGAGCATTCACCTTGGTTTAGGTGGGAGGAGGAAGAGAATGCATTATTGTGAAAGAAAATGTTTGAGCTTCTCAGTAATAAAGTAAACATGCCTTGCACTTAAGCAGTAAAAGTGTTGGTGAATAACAATGGTAGAATTATAGTTTAATTGGTTGACTGTAATAATAAGCATTAGTGTTTGGCAATGTGTTATTTCCAGAAGTGCAAGGATTAGATGGCTCAGCAAACCATGGAGGAGGAGAACCAAACCAGAGAGGTGAAACCAGTCCTGGGCTGGTGGCAGGGCTGGATCTTCTCCTTATAGGAATTGTTGCGAGATGCTGGGGAGGTGTGTGGGCAGGAAGGATTTTTGCACTGAGGACATAAAAAGGTAATTTGAACCTCTCAGAAACAATATCTTTGGATGATCCCTGACACTTTTGGATGGAACATGGATGACTTCTCTGCTACAAAGATCCCAGTGAGCCTCTCAGAAGACCTAGGCTCATAAATAAGTCTATATGTAAATATATAAACCCAAACATATACATATTTGAAGGATGTTTATACAGATCCTTTGTTTACATGTAAACAGATGTTTTGGTTTTGTTTTGGGTAGGAAACTGAAAGTGCAATTTCCCTTTCAAGGAGGCAAGATCACAGAATTCAAAATGGGTTTTACTCTAGAGAGAGTAGCTAAATACCTTCTATATCTGATTGGCTTTTAATTTGTTTAACAGGTGTTTACAATAACTATACTCTTGGTATTGTTTTTCTCTATCACAAAAATCATGCTGCTGGGGCTTTGATAATTATCTCAGATTGATAACTGTCTCCTTGATTGTGAGGAATAAAATCTTAAATGGGCCAAATATGGGGGCAGGTGAGCTGAGCCATAGGTAATTATCCCAACAGCCATGTATTTTAACTTCTAAGCTTTGTGTTGTGTCTGTGAACTTTAATTTCAGAGCAGTGTCTGCAAGGCCATTTCTGAATCCAGGATTAAGTGCTTTAAATATTTATTATTTTTATTAGTTGTTCTATTTATTTCTTGATGTCTTTTCAATTTTGTATTTTTGTATTTCTTTGTTGTTGATTTTTCCCCCTTTTTTAATTTTCCTATGCTAAAGTATATCTGGATAGAGCTTTTGCTGTGGCAAATTTTGAACAACTTTACTATGCATCATCTGACTATAATAGGACTTGTTGAATCTTATATGTTCTTACTTGTAGCTCCATGAATTTGACAATAAATCATTGACTTTTTAAAATTGATAACCAGAAGCTGCTATAAGTTGTGCATTAGTAGTACTTGAACCTGACTTAAAAAAAAAATAATTAAAAAGTCATACCCTGAAGGGGATGGAGAGTATGAAAGAGAAGTTCCAGTACATCAGCATTGTGAAAACCAGCAGAGTAAAACTCCTGAGACTGCCAGAGTAGGCAGGAGTGCACTGAAGTCAGAGACGTACAATTTCAAGAGGGATGATGGGTTCTCAGAGGAGTGCAAAAATGGCTGTGAGTTAGAGGTCAGCAAAGGTAAATCCCCTCTCTCTCCCTGTCCTTTCTTCTGTGAAGTGATGGAATTGTGCTTCCACTGTGTGTGCTTGGTCCAGGACACTGTGCCAAAAATAACCCTAGGAAGGTGAGGGAGAGATGGACACCCTACATGGGTAATATAGTGCTTTTTTCTGACTCTCTTACTCGAGTCTGAGAAGTACCTTATCTCTTTTTTTTTTTTTTTTATGACCTGGAATTATATTTGACTGGGAGTAACAAAAATGTGGTGCTGTCAGGTTGTCTTTGCTGAAGAAGAAAAACTGCAAGAAGGAGTTGATGAATAAAACATAAGTAGTGGTGGGGCTGAGATTGTAGAAAAAGTGCTATTTCCTGCAGTTAGCAAACCCGCTTCCTCTCTTCTATTTTGTTTTTAATTTCCATGCCTCATGTATCCTTTCTGTTCTTTATAAACTTCAAGAACTGAGCTAAATGGAGTCTTTGATGCTGGGGTAAAGGATTACATTTGCTAGTAAGAACAGATTAGCTAGTTCTTTTAAAACAGAGCTGTCTTAAAAGATGTGAAGAGGGTTTTAAACTGAAGTTGCTGGGGGAGGGGAACCTCCATCCATCCCAATCCTACCAATTGGATGCCTATGCCAGCAAGAGATGCCCAGAGCCTGGAGATGGATTGCAGGTCAGCAGGAGATCTCCTGAAGAGCAGCACAAAGGAACTGCAGCCATTCCAGCTGGTGAGTTGGCTTCATCAGGGGCCAACTTAAATGCCTCTGTGCAAATGAACACAGTATGGGAAATAAAGCTTGTAAGGTTGTGATCTTACTGACTGTAGGTCAGTCACTGGCGTGGTGGAGTGGAAGGGTATGGGCTCTTTAGGAAGGACAGACAGGGCAGATGAGGAGGGAATGTTGCCCTCTATGTCAGTGCCCAGCTGGAGTGCATGGAGCTCCTCCTGGGGATGGATGAGGAGCTGACTGAGAGCTTATGGGTCAGGATTAAAGGGAGGGCAGGAGTGGATTACATTCTAGTGGAGATCTCCTGTAGGCCACCTCACCAGGAAGACTGAGCAGATGGGACTGATACAGACAGATAGGAGCGGCTTTGCATTCACAAGCCCTGTTTCTCATGAGGGAATTTAACCACACTGGTATCTGCTGGAGGAACAACACAGCAGAGCGTAAGCAGTCCACGAGGTTCCTGGAATGCATTGATGATAACTTCCTTCTCGAAGTGATAGAGGACCCAACGAAGAGAGGTGCTATGCTGAATTTTATTCTCTTCAGCAAAGGAGGGTCTGGTGGGGAATGTAAAGCTCTAAGGCAGCCTGGGCTGCAGCAACCATGGAATGGTAGAGTTTGAGATCCTTAGGGCAGTGAGGAGGGCACACAGCAAGCTCAATGCCCAGGACTTCAGGAGAGAAGACTTTGGCCTCTTCAGGGATATGGTTGGCAGAGTGCTGTGGGATAGAGCCCTGGAGGGAGGAGGAGCCCAGGAGAGCTGGTTGATATTCAAGGATCACCTCCTCCAAACTTAGGAACAATGCATCCCAACAAAGAGGAAGTCAGACAAAACCACCAGGAGGCTTGTATGGATGAACAAGTAGCTCCTGGACAAAATCAAACACAAAAAGGAAGCTTACAGAGGGTGGAAGCAAGGACAAGTAGGCTGGAAAGAATGCAGACAGATTGTCCAAGCAGCCAGAGATGATGTTAGGAAAACTAAAACGCTGATAGAAGTAAATTTGTCCAGATACGTTAAGGACAAAAAGTTTCTATAGGTATGTCAGGGATAAAAGGAAGACCTGGGAAAATGTGTGTCCTCTGGAAGAAAACAGAAGACGTGGTTATGTGCAATATGGAGAAGGCTGAAGTACTCAATGTCTTTTTTGCCCCGGTCTTCATCAGCAAGTGCTCTAGCCACACCACTCAAGTCAAAAAAGAAAAAAGCAGGGATTGACTTTAACACACCAAGCTGTGTGGTGCACTTGACATGCTGGAGGGAAGAGATGCCATCCAGAGCAACCTTGACAGCTTTGAGAGGTGGACTTGTAGCAACCTCATGAAGTTCAACAAGGTCAAGTGCAAGGTCCTGCAGGTGGGTCAGGGCAATCCCAAGCACATACACAGTCTGGACAGAGAATGGATTGAGAGCAGCCCTGCAGAAGGGACTTGAGGGTATGGGTGGACAAGAAGCTCAACATGACCCAGCAATGTGAGCTTGCAGCCCAGACCAGCTGCATCCAAAGCAGTGTGGCCAGCATGTCAAGGGAGGTGATTCTGCTCCTCTACTCTGCTTTGGTGAGACGCTACTTGGAGTATTGCACCCAGTTCTTAGATCCCCAACCCAAGAAGGACAAGGGTCTGCTTGAGAGTGTCCAGAGGAGGGCCGTGAAGGTGACAACATGGCTGCAGTACCCCTCCTATGAAGACAAGTTCACAGAAGTTGGGATTGTTCAGCCTGGAGAAGAAAAGGCTCCAGGGGTACCTAAGAGGCCCTTCCAGTACCTAAGGGGGGGCTACAAGAGAGCTGGAGAGGGACTTTTGACCGGGGCGTGTGGTGACTGGACAAGAGGTAATGGCTTTACACTGAAAAGAGGATAGTTTTAGATTAGATATTATGAAGAAATTCTTTATTCTGAGGGTGGTGAGGCACTGGAAGAGGTTTCCCAGAGAAGCTGAGGATGCTTTGTCACTGGGAGTGTTGAAGGCCGGGTTGGATGGGGCTTTGAGCAGCCTGGTCTAGTGGAAAGTATCCTAGCCCATGGTGGGACACATAGATCTTTAAGGTCCCTCCCAACCCAAACCATTCTGTGATTGCTTTTTCACCCAGAAAGTAGTGTTAGGTTCAGTTATCAAGTCACCGAAGATCAAAGTGCTGGTGCTGGTGAGCAGCTTGTCTCTTAATGACTGTCATGTTCCTCATTCATGTACTCGTGTAGTGTGCTTATGCTTTTGCGTACTAAGATAAATGCAGGATAAGCATTTGCTTTTCTTAGATGGGGTAGCTAGAAAGGAGTGTATCGCTGGTATTTGGTTTATTGAAAGCCTCTTACTGAAGCGACTTAGTCTTAAATCAGATGGCTTATCTTCTGCTCATAAAAGAAGCTATGGCAGAATCAGAGGCTATGGGCATACTGTAGTTCCTCTTTCTATGAATCAAACCCATATTGTGGTCTGGCCTAAGGCCACCTTCTAGAGTCCAAAACTGTCATGAGGACTGCTTGTATTTATTTTCAGTTCTGCCCCTCCCAACCCCACACACTCCCACCTTCTTTTGAGAGCATGAATGGTGACTCTTTAAGGTCATCTCCATCATGAAGCAGGGCAATGTGTCACCATTCTGTTCTTGAGCAGCACATACAATCAGAGATGTGGGAGGGTTATTTATTATTTCTTCTCTTAAATTTAGAAAGGTTTGCCTACAAGATGAAAGAGCTGAAATGGCCTCCCATTAAGAATACAAATTGTTTAGAAACTAATTTTTTGTGATGATGTCAAATCTCATTCAGATATCCTGTCTAAATCTGGGCTAGTTCTTCTCATATTTCTTTTTATAGTTTATCCTATTTCAGCATCAAGCTTACCATGTTTTTTGCACTTCTCTGCTGGATATGAAACTCAAGAAGGAACATGGAACATTAAACTTCACCTGCTATGGTGTTTAAGGGTGGGATGAGTGGTAATAAGGCCTTCTTTAATTTTACTTTGGCATCTGTCGTTGTTGGAAGTATACTGAATTGAATGCTGCCACTAAGCATAAGTGAGAGGCAGAGGACTTGCAGTGTGTTTTATTCAGAACAAATTTTGTTTTCTGTAAAAGTTGTGCCTCTGGTTAATTTAAGGCATTTTAATTTTTCTTAAGTCTGGGTACCCTAGTGCATCATGCAGTTTGAATAAGTGCACTCTCAACTTTTAGGAGTCCCCATAGCACCTCACTTAAGGCTGAACAGTTCTTTTGGGATTATTTCTGTGAGACTATTCCTTTCTATTAAGGTCTCTGCACAGAACTGGAGTTTGGTTGTTGATTCTTTGTCTGCATTCAGACAATTTTAGCTGACTTCTAAGTTTCAGCTGTTTAAAATCTTTGTCTCTGGAACTTTTTTGGCAGTGGTAATCCATGTGGTGCAGGGTAATGGGTAACTCAGGTTTTGCTTTTGTTTTGTTTGCGTAGTTTCTTTCCGTAGCAAATGTTTCTCATGTAAATGAGCCTTTTCTCCAGGAACTTGTATGCTGCTTGAGAGTCACCTATTTTAGTTCCCAACTGCAAATGTTCTGCTGGTTCAACAACTACTGCTTTATCTCTTTCAGTCACTGTCGTGGGCATAAGCTCCTGACCTCTTATGTCATGGTCTTAAGGTGAGAGTCCAGTTAGCTAATGATCTTTCAACACACAGCTGCCATATCACACATCCTGGTGGTATATTTAATGGTAAATCATGTAGTCAATGATGTGGGTGTTTCAGATTTTTTTTTAGGGTTCCAACTAAAATCATAGTTTGTAAAAATGGGGTTGTTATTTTCCTGTATGTTTAATTGTAGCACCATATGGTCAAATAAAGTTACGTTTAGTGCAGTGGATTCTTGGAACTCAATGTAACTGACCTTTGCTTCCAGACTGTAAAAGTCACTTGAAAAAATGTATTAATAAGGAAAGAACGGTATTAATTTTCATGTGTATATACTATACTAAAAGTGCCTCTGGAAAATTTCCAAACAAAAATTAAATAGAGTTTCTTAGGATTTTCACAAAGGTCTGCATTACTGTCCTTGTTTCTCCTGCCAGAAGCTGGATTTGAATGGAGCAGAAAATGTGGTGTAGCATAAGGGTGAAGGATCAGTGGGGTAAGGTCTAGAGCTTCTGCTGCTTTAGGATTTGCTGAAGAAGACCAGCTTGTATATCATCAGGATGCTTCTCCAGACATGAGCTTTGTCTTTGAAACTGGACTCTGGATAATCCCTGTCTGGCACATAGAATTTTGTAAGCAGGCAGGTAACAGGCAGGGTTTGGCACTGGAGAAGGAAGTATTCTTGCATGTGTCATTCTGGCTTTCTCTCCCTGCCACCTCTTAGTCAAGTCCAAAATTCACTTTCTGCTCTGTCCCAGAACCATAATTCTGAGAGGGGACTGGCTTTTTTAGAATGGTATGATTTGTTCATAATATGAATGTAAACATTTTACTGATTGTGCCTTCCCAATATTCATCTGTTGTACTCGTGATTTCTTAGAAAGTCTTCAGCTTTTAGGATCTGACATGGCTAAAATTTTCACCCTGGGGCTGTAAAGGGGAGGGGATTATGTCCTGTCTGAAATACTTTAAGTAGCAACTCTAATCTGGGGTAGAAAAGATAATCCTCAACAGGCCTGTAATAACTCTATTAAGAAGCTGTGCAGTGGAGGAAGAAAGTGCTTTTGCTTTTCTTTAAAATCATAGGACCATAATAGATTAGAAGGTGGCTGGTGAATGCTAAATTACCCATTTTGCACTGATGTAGCTGATGCTACATCATGTATGTGTGATGGAGTAGCATGTGCGTATCACAGCGAGCTATCAAAGCACCTACCTGCATCAGTATGGAAAATAAAATCTCACCCTTTTGCCAAGGACAAGTCTAATGTCTGTAGATGTAAACCTTGTGTTTGAGCCCAGTATCCTTCTTGAGGTAATTAAGAAGGAAGGGTGTTGTTTTTTACTGGAAAATACTTTCAGTTTAAGAGGTTGATTGCTACTTGCTCTGCGTTGGAGATACACTGCATCTATTTTCAGCTTCCCATTGACTTTTGGTGAACTACTGGTAAATCAACCTGATATAATGCAAGTTATTGTAAAACAATTATACTTTAATGCCTTTATTGTAAAATGCTGCAACAAGAAGAAAGTGTTTACATCCCGTCTGAAGCATCTTCTATATATTTTAGGCAAAAATAATCTGGCCCTGCGTGAATGCACACCTGACTAAGGTGTTTGAATCCCAGAGTTGATTAACTGTGCAAAGAACAAACTTCTAGACTTTGAGAGTAACATTTATGAATTTTCCCCACTACTTCCTGTTGTTTTCCCAATGGAACAATTGCAGCTAAAAGAGGCAAGATGACTTGGAAGCTGTCATTGACTACATGTATTATAATCTTTACAGTCTGCATGGGCTGTATGTATTCCCTATAATTCTCAAGGTCTGTGTCTAAGAAATAAAATAGTGTTTCACTCCACTGTATTTGCTAGCAACACAAGGAATTGCATTCAGGTACAGCTTATTGTGTTGCACTTTTAAACTGTTGGAATTTTGCATGCAATCCAAAAGGCTTTATATTTTTGTCTCTTTTGCTCTTAAACAAAGCAGGAAAGAAGGAGATGATGCAGAAGGTGATTCTCTATCCAATTTTCATTTCTTTCTGTCTTTAGAGGTTTGTAATAATGTTGCTGTGTACATGCAAATGATGTTAATCAGGAGATTTTGGTGTCAGCTTTGTCAACGTTTACATTCACTTTACACACTGAATTTGCATTTGAAAAGGCCTGTTATAATCAACATTTAAGGGATAACATAGTCAAATTTACATTTGATTGAGTAGAAATGTTAAGTAATTTTAGCTGAGCTGTTGCTAGGAAACAAGCCAATGTTTTTGTATTTTATTTTTTTTATTTAATCCATACTGTCTTTCTATTAAATTGGGAATTCATCTGGTAATACAGTAACACTCAAACAGTATAACTTACATCTTTACTATATTTCTAGATTTATAGTCTTCGTACTCATCAGAACTTAAGGTGAAGTTTTGGAGAAATAATCTAACAGTCATCCATGACTACTTTTTGTGTGTGTGATCAGAGGTAGGATCAGCTGTTTGACTTTTTAAAAACCCCATAAACTCCGGATCTTTTTATGATAAGCTATCTTGTTAAAGGTGCACTAATGCATTTCCTTTTTTGTGGTCGATGTTTACAACGTTAGTCACCATTCAAAGAACATCATGCAGCTGCCCAAGAATTCAGCAGAGTTTATATGTGACTTTGTCCTTATCTTGGGTCATCATTTTGATAATTGCGTTGTTTTCATTAAAGTGGGCAAAATTAGTTCTAGCTGCAAAAGGAAATCTTCCAGTTTTGGATACACTCATGCTGTTGGTTGTGTATCTCTTGGAACTTGTAGGAGGACTCCACAGTTTGGCACTTCGCAGCAGTGTTCATCTGGCAAAAATGCTAATTAAAGGGAAGAATAGTTCCTATTCATATCAGTCCCAAAGCATTTCAAGTGCATTATCTGTGTGGTGCATATAAATGTGGCTATCCCCTGAAACTTGCTACAAGGCAGTTGAAGGAATGCAGCTCCTCACAAGGCCAAATAGAGACTCTCTTTTCTCCCCATCCTGCTGAACCAGCTAGAGTACCATTTTGCTGTCGATACACTGTCCTTCTTGCTTCATGCACCCCAAGGTTTTCCACAAGGCAGTCAGAGGCCGGTGAGCTCTCTAGACAAGGGGAGGTAGCAGCTCATGCATTAACAGTTCAGAGCATCACTGGGCACCCAGACTTCTGCAAACTCAGGAAGAGGGCTGGCCTGATATTACGCCTTTTTAATCCCTTCCAAAAGCAGCAGTTATTCTTATCTTTCTGCCTTCATGGTCAAGTGAAGTAGGCAGGTGGGCTTCTACCCTGTATGCAGAACTAAAAGTCTCGGCGTGAAGTGTAAACGTCACAGCTTTCTGGCTGGGGTAAGAGTGCTACTGGCTTTAATCATATTGACAGTAGTTTTAGGGATACTATTGTTGTAATGCTGCTTAAACAGTACAGGCATTCCAGATCCATGCTGCAGGAAAGACTGCAGATTCCTTATATTTTTATGGTCTCCTAGTGGTATGGGCTGCATTCCTCAGATTCTGAGTAATCCATGTGTGTGCAAAATGTGTATTATAAAATCTGATCAGGCAGGGCCTACAGTCACAGTGGAGCAGATGTGGGTTTCCTTCAGTTTTTGTCACCTGTTGCATTCCTTACTGGAAAATACTGATTAAAAAAATAGCTTTTTCTCATAACTGTTTTTATGTCTTTAAAAAATAATAAATAAAATACTGGCTGCTGGGGATGCAATGCATTTGTAAAGAGAACCCATGCAGCTAATTCTTATTTGCGTTCTCCTAATTTTTATGTGTTGGTAGCTTTGAACATGCAGTTCTTCAGCAGCTTTTGAAGCCTCTGACTTCAGAAAGAAAACTAACTGAGCAAATCTGAACAGAGTATTGAGGACTTTACTGTGGAGGTTGTCTCGTGACACTGCAGCTTCTTCCTCAGAAGGCCGCATAAGTTCTTGAAAAAGATTTATAATCTGTTAGCAAGGACTGAGAATAGGCTTGAAAAAGGAGAGAGAATAGGATGGGACAAAAAGAGGAGTTTTTGGTTCTGTCTTTTCTCTTTGAAAAACATTGCAAAACACTGTTCACTGTGTGTTTGCTGTATTCAAACACTGATGTGTATTTGATTTTGGCTCCCTAAGAAATTATTCAAAATTTAGTTTTTCCAGCTTCATTCAGAAGTATGTTCTGCCAACTTACATTTAAATGCATAGAAGCATGTGTGTTACAACATAATGTTGTTAAGTCAACATCATAATATATTCCTTTGTAGAAGCTGTAATTATAACCTGAACTTCTTTTATTAGAGGAATGAAGAGGGTGAGCTGGTTGCTGAACCTAATTTTGCTAAATCATTATTTGTGTTATTCTCTTGTTGTATTGCCTAGAGAGCGATTCTGGGCACCCCACTATGAAAATGATTATTTAACAGATTTTTTTTATATCCAATTCCTGTTTGAGGCTGTCTGAAGGCATACTGTAGAGGTGAAACACTCCACAGCATGTGTGTAAGGGAGACAGAATTGTACTTTCATATCCATGTAATAGAAAAGACAGTCTTTTCAATTACCTGCTCTTTTGGGAGCTCTGGCTGCTCCTGCTTGCGGAGGGCTGCTGCCTCCTCTTGCTCTGCATCAGTGGAGAGGGACAGTCCCCTGTCCCTCCTACCTCACTGATGCACTAGAGTTACAGTTGGCCTGATGTGTGAAAGGATGGCAGAAACATGAAGCGTGAAAATGAATGGCAAAACGCAACTTATTCACAGAATGTGTGTCCCTACAAATGCAATGGTTACTGCCCAGGCTTTCAGGGGAGGGATTTGTGTTCTGTGACTTGATGGCTGAGGCCCTGGTATGGTGTCCAGTCAATGATGATCACTTGAGGAGCAGAAACAGGGGTAGGCATAGTCCAACAGCTTGTCTCCTGTATATCCTGGATTCTGGACTGGCTGCTCTCTGTGTTTTGATGCATACCACTGTGCTATGAGACAAAGACTGTTTAATGTTTCTCTTCTGATCTTGGCTGTGGAAATGAACTGGACCCCAGCGCTACATCTGACATCATCTCATGACTGTACTGCCTCACTTTTCTAATGCTTGGTTAGCGTGATGATGAGTCAGGGTTTTTCTTTCCTCTAGAACCAACTACCTGTGTGCCTCCTGCATGAACTGGAAAACAGAGGGTAACTGAAATAGCTTGCATTAGAGCTGGCACAACTCTAGTGTCAATGAAATTTCAACTACTCAGTTGTCCAGACTCCTTCCATCTCCAGCCCAGCAGAAAAAATGCAAACAGTCCTTACTCTGGAGTCTTATGCATGGTTCTTATGTATGAGAATATGTAGGAGACCCTGATCTCAGACATGTAGGAATCTTGCAAGTTGGCACCACCACTTTCTGGCCCTCGACTAGCCACATAAACTCTTCCCTCCTTGAGCTGTTTTTCAGATGTTTAAGGAGAGAATCTGATAAGCTGCCAGCTATGCCACAAGTCCCTGTGAAGCAGAGCTAGCTGGGGCTTCAAGCCTTAAAGAGAATAACAGTCCTGTCAAAAGTATCTTCCCTTGTGCTTGATGGTGTTTACTTCTGGATTAACTCTCCAAAAACTCTGCTTCAGCCCAGAAAAAAAGCCAGCACTCCAGAGCACTAGTTAAAGCTTGTTGTTTGCCAAAAGAATACTCCCAGGAGGCTGGTGGTGGAGCTTGTTTTTTTGCATCCTCTCTCCTGACTCGAGTTTCTATACCTTCTCTGGGCCAGACCTCTGTAACCTCCAAGTCTTTGTCACAGATGCCACTTATAGCCCTTTCAAGGCTGCTTGTATCCAAGATTTGAGAGCCAGGATGACATTTATTCCCTAGGTTGCTTGCTGCCTTTGGGAATGAACTTTTGGTTCTTGTGAAGGCAAGCAAAATATCTGTTAAACTGGTACGGTTTCCTGACATGTGCAATGCCTGGAAAGAGACAGCAAACCCTAGGACACTTAGGAGATTGGAAACCTGTGAGAATTGGCTGTATGCCCTATTGTCTGATGTTGGGGAAGTATGTCCAGTGCCTCTCCTTTAAGCTGTCCCCACTGGATCATCATAGGCTATTAAGATCACTCAGTCCTTTAGATTGGAAGGGACCTTGGGAGCTCATGTAGATCCAGCCTCCTCAAAGAGAACACTGAGTTCAGATGAGGTTATTATGGTAGTGTCCAAATGTGAGTAGTTGTCTAAATTGGCTGAGATAATATTTTAGTGTATTGTACCTCTTGCCTTAAAATGCATCCCTCAGACCTCTCAGTGTCTGCACCTGGGGCTGCCTTCTGCTGGTAGTTCCAAATGCAAAATCGAAATACCAGTCTCAAGTTGCTGCCAAGCTTTGAAACCTGCTTTGTCAGCTCTGGTTTTCCTAAACTGCAGTGTTCTTCAAATTGGTGGTGGCCTGGCACAAAATATACTGCCTGCTTGCTCTAGCAAATAGTGTATTACGGCAATACCAGAAGTTTCATAAAGATTACTTACTTGGAACACATTTCACATTTAGACTGAGATTTTTTCTGATGTCATTCTGGCAGTACTCTCTCATGCCTGGGATTTGTTTCAGTTTTTGCAAGTGGACCTCAGTTTTGTTGGTGTTGATTGTCCCTGTGGCAGTCCCAAAAGCAGCCAGAAGCACAATGCTCTCTTCAGTCTCCATTGCCACCGGCAGACAGTGGGTTATCAAGGGGACATGTCTGTGGTATCTCTGCTTCCTCAGTCGAGCTGCTCATATATTCAACTGAGTTGCTTTGCAGCAAATGTCACCTGTAGCACAGGCTTGTCAATAAAACACTACCCTGTGGTGGGGAATATTCAGTGATTAAATGTCACAGATAAAAAATGGAATGTAGACTTCAATTTTGGAATGTTTTTTATATGAATAGAGCCAGAATTAGTGCTCTGGTTCATTCAAATACCCAGTAACACAAAAAACCAACTGGTGGATCAGTGTTGCTGCCACTCTTGTAGAGCAGAAACGATGAGAGGAGTTGCAAAACCATGCCAGTGGACTGGGGCGAAGTAAACTGCAGGGGATTCTTCAGTGCTCTGACTTCATTGCTGCTTTTATTCTGATCTTTCTGCACTCATTGGGGCTGTCATTGAGAGGCCACTGCAAATTGCACCTAGAACATCAAATCCCTGCCTTTCAGTGTGGCTTCTAAAAGCATGTAAGCCTTTTTTTGTTAGGAGATAATGGTGATGTTCTGTTTGTGGCTGAATTCCTTAATTTGTTTTTTAAAGCTGATTGTAGATTATTACCAGTGGAAGTCTGTTAAAAGAAAAGGAACTGTTAAAACAACGCAAAAAAATTTCCTACATTTAAAAGCTAGTAGATCCCACTTCTACTTACTCTGACTCCCCTGGCTGCCTGGACTGTAGGTCCTATTGCAAATGCCCAGTAAATGAAGAGTGAGGTGCCCCCGGTGAACCAAAACCTGAGCTGGTTTTGCCGTCTCCGCTGTTGTGATGACTACTGAAAAGTGAGGAACTTCTAAAATTACTGGTGGGATCTGGTAGCCCTCTCAGGCTGTTTTCTCCATTCTCATTACTTTCTGTCGGGTTTTTTTTGACCCTCTGTGCCCAGTGGGGTAGCATGGAAAGTTACCAACTTTCTTACCCAGAGTCCAGCTGTGCTGGAAACGATGTTTCAGTGCAGTTTTGGCACCCTCTGTTTCTAGATGTGAAATAGTGCAGGTCGCCTGTGAACTGGGGAGGTGAAGGCTGTGCCTTCCTGCTTGGGTACCTGCCCTCTTTATTAGCAAGACGTTTCAGCCAGAAACCAGTCGTTTACATCTTTTTCATTTAATATAGCAAACTTCTTTTGCAGTTTACATTATTTAATCTGTGCTGATCCATACCTGTATTATTTCCCCGCAGCACGTCGTGCCAAAGCTGCCACTTTACACTTCGTTGGCACATCTGAACTTTTCTGGGGAGTTGGGGAAGGGGATGGGGGTGAAACCTCTTGACCGCAAAACAGGCTTGCCCTTATTAAACTTGACACGGTGGGTGACTGCCCATCCCGCTCGTTGCCAAGCTCTGTCTGCGCGGGCTCTCTGCCTTCCATGGGGGAGCAGCTCCTCCAAGCTCAGTGTCCTCAGCAGAGAAATCCCCGCCTGGCGCTTCAGTAATTGGCCGTGGCGCGCCTTCCAAGCCGCGTGTCGCGATTATCGTGCCGGCTCTGTCGCTTTCCTTCCCTCCCGGTGTTCCCGGGGCGCGGGCGGAGCGCGCCCCCTCGTGGCGGCCGGGGGTAGAGCGCCCTTCCCGGCGGGATGCAGGTGAGCCGGAGTTCAGGTGCGGCCGATGAGCATTTGCTCTCCGCTTTTTGGCTTCTTAGTCCGCGGGTCGGCAGGTGAAGGAAAACACCGTTCAGGCACGGTGAGATTTATTCCCGTTGCTTTCCAAACAAACGGGTCTCACGGAGTGTGAGTGTGTAATTTCTTTACTATGGAATGCTCGTTATGTTTTGCCTTTGTCTGATTTATTGCAGTGCCTGTGAGTATAAATATTAAAACAATTTATCATAAATTGAGCGTTGCAAAGGCAACATCTGGTTTAGATAACTTTTTTTTTGAGGCTAACTTTCACTGCACAGTTCATAAACTACACATGGGTCTTAAATCCCTTTCTTTAAACTCTGGTCTTTCCTTCTGTTGTTGAGTGGGCTGTTATTTGCAATATTTATTTGAGTATTCATATGCTCTATTGTGGCTTTAGTGTATGGTTTTGGAGCTGAAATGTTAAAGTTCTCCAGCCAATGCATGGCATGAAGATGCATGGATTGCTTTGTTCCTTACTGCTTTGTGTCTCCTGGGGCTGTGACATGGTTCATGAGGTGCGTGTCTCTTGGATGTTAGGTCAGAAGGCCATGTACCAGCATTGTGGTAGGGTTTATGTAGCTCTGGTGTCACCATAAAAACTGACACCACCACTCTCCTGTTCTTGAGTTACACCGATAACATTCTAAGGAGTAAAACATTGTGCAATTTATATGTTGTGAATCTGTTTAATATATTAAAAAAAGAAGTAATGGCTCTTCTGTTCTGTGTCCCCTTTACTGGAAGAAACAGGCAGATGGATGAACAGTTCAATATATTATAATGGGTTCTTCTCCAGATTTGAACTTCTGTAATAGAACAAGTGTTTCTGTCATACTCCATAATCCTGGGCTCTCATGAGATATCCTGAGAAACCTCAGAAATGGCATATGAAAATTGTAAACCACAAAGCACAAGCCCTAATATCACCCTGGGGCAAACCTCTGTCTTCTGAATTGCATGGCACAATGGAGATCATAGAATAAAAGAATGTTTTGCCTTGGAGGGTTTTTTCCTTCCTTTTTCCAAGCTAGTTCTAATATTTACAGTAACACTGTTCTCTACAGATTTAGTTGAGTCAATTAAGATTCTTAGACTCAATTCCCTCAGGTGTGGGTTAAAAGTTTCTCTCTCTCTTTTTTTTTTTTTCTTTTCTTTCCCCCCTCCTTCTTACCAGCTGCTGTTTCTTGTTCTCACTTGGTTATGGAAGAAGCAGTTACCTATGATTTTGGTACAATTTGAAAAGCTCCCTCTATTGTAATGAGGTGATCTGCTGTGTGTCAAGCATAAACTACACCTGACTTCACTTGCCTTAATTTCTGCATCCTTTGCTGCCCTTTGAAATGTATCACCTCTTTGAACTGTGTCTTCTGGGGTCTTTTGCTATGTAGAAAACAGTCCCTTTGTTTTTCAGTAGCCTTAGCACCTTAAACAGTTGCTGATTAAGGTGAATATTTCTTCATACTGCAGGAGCTGGAGTAGGCTTGCCTATATTTTAGCTTTTCCCATGATTAGCTCTGTTCCTTATCAACACCATTACCAAAGAGCTAGCTTGGTATATTTACATGACTGTTGATGAGCATTGGTGTTGAAGCAGCAAACCTTTCTCAGGCTGGTACTTGGTAAGCCACATAGGTTTTTTTTTAAGTGTTTCTGTTCTGTATTAGTGAAGTGGTGTCTCATTTATTTGCCTTCTTGCTTTGCATTTGGGCTATCTGAAAATACTCAGGTATACCCACATGCTGCATTTTCTTGTGTATTCAGGCATGTGCCAGTCTCCTGCTGAAGTGTAGCTGTCAAAGGTTTCAGTTTAGTTGCTCTGAGGTTATTTGGTTGGCATCCATGTCTTGTACAATGCCAATGAGCATTCCCTTGGAAGCTCAGAGTGAGAAGCATCAGGACTGTGGCTATCAGGAACGTTTTCAGTTTGTGCACACAAAAATGAACTTTCTCTTCACCGAGTCCTGATTTGGCACAAAGTGCAGAGTTGTTCTTGGTGTTGCACTTTGCACGCTACTCTTGTCTTTGAATGATTATTTTATGTCAGTTGTGGTACTTTAAATATATGTTCTTAGAGCTCCATGGCCACTTGATTGGGAAAAAACAAATTCACATACAATTTTGAAGAAAGTGCTAATCTAGGTACTTATGCTCATTTGGATTACCTGAACTGATGGTTGATAGGACATGTTTAGCTGGCAGTAATGTAACTTTAAAGGAGTATGGTGGAAATCTGTGCCCTGGCTTCAATCCCAAGATGAGCATCTTAAAGCAGACCTTTGTGGTATTAATTTATCCAGTAGGTCCAGGCAAGAATAATAATATTCTTGACTTGGAGCCTTGTTTCAGAGGCCAAGTTAATGCCTTGTTTTCTTTTACTCTGACTTTGGCTAAAGATTTGAGAACAGCCTGCTGCTCCTGAGTTTCTTGTACAGACAAGATTGCAGAAGATATTTGATAAATTTGTTACTGGGTTGGCAAGAGAAGTGGGTGATAACTCTACTCCGCACAGGATTACAGCAAGAGTCAGTGCCCAGAAGACCCTTGGATGTGGTTGTAGTATGTGTAAAGACTCCAGGTTTACCATTTTCTATCTTGAGGTGGTCTTTGGTACAAATGTTAATTAGACCTCAAACTTTGCTAGGGGTTAGGTGCTGCTTTGGGCCTTTCTTCCTGTGTGCATCCTGGCATGGAAATCAGAAAGGTTCCCAGCTCCAGTGTCTACACTGTTGAATGCTCTTATAAATGACAGCTGTCAAAATGAACGAGCAAAGGTGCATCTCTGGTAGATTTGTTCTTTTTAATCGTTATGGGTTTTCATTGTGGCAGAACTTAGCTGCTTGAAATGTAGCGATCTTTCTCCCGCACATAGAATCATTTAGGTTAATAAAGACCTTTAAGATCATCAAGGCTAACTGTTAAGCTGGCACTGCCAAGTCTACCACTAAACTATTTCCAGAATGAAGGTCAGCAAAGCTTTACAGCGTATTACAAGAACCAACCAACCAAGGAAAAAAAACCCAAAACAGCAACCAAAAACCCTAAAAAAGCAACCCTGCCTGATTTTCAGCAAATAATAGACTGGAATGTCTTTATGTGAATGTCAGTAAGCAAAATCTGTACAATCTGTTAGAGCTGTAACTTCACTCACTCCCAAATTCATGGGAGTGATGTGACTTCTGGGGAAGAGAAAGAGAGGTGTAAACAGTGTGCAGAGTGCCTGGGTATGTGTGGGAATGCATAAGCAGAAAGAGAAATATTTGAGATGGGTTTTGGTCCCAATCAGGGACTTGCTTTCTCATGTACGGAGGTTCGTGTGTCATCAGTGACATGGGAAGGGTGTAAAAGTGTGGTGTGGTTGGGTGGGTTTTACCTGGTTAGAGAGAGGAAGAGGTTCGTATCTGTGTGATGTGGGTTTTTCTGGCTCTTTGTTGTGGTGCTATGTGACACTGAGAGAAAATATTGCATATTGCAACTGGTTGACGAGTAATACTGTGCTATTCAGTGGGATTCCCTCGCCTTTCAGGCTTGCTTTAAAATGGCAAAGTTGGTTTGGTGGGTTTTTTTTAATTTATTTTTTGGTTTTGGATTCCTGTTGCATAAGGGAAGTCTCAGGTCTTTCAAGGCTGACCCTTTGCTCCACAGAAATGAGTTGTGGGGTAAGAATTTCCTGGGCTTGATAGTGTGCTTGAGCAGTAGGAGTTTCAGCTCTGTTTGGCCTCCTTCTGTAGATAATCCCAACTCAGAGGCCCAGATAAAAGTGACTGGGTACAGCTGTGATTGATGCTTGGATTTTGAGACTAGTATTAGCCAGCTGTCTGTTCTTCCCTTGAATATAGTGACTGTTTCAAGTTTTAAATTTTTATTTCTAAAATACCTAACAGAATACTGATATCAAAATTTGGTTTGCAGTCTAGAGAATCTCACTGTGTTGATCTCTGAGCATCTTGGACAGAAGGATTTCTTTGTCCTAATACTTTTCTGAAAGCATGTATCTTCTGATCTTGAGCTTAACGTTTCTAGTAACCAGTCATCTTAATCCTTGCTAAACTATTTCTGTGGTTTACTCTTGCTATTAAAATTGTGCTTTATTAGTAATTAGAACTCTTGTAAATTAAAAGATTATTTTTTTCTATTATAACCTTCCCATCCCACCACCTAGTAGCTATCCACCTTGATTCCTTAGTCTTTCCAAAATAAATTTCCCCTCTCCACCATGTCAATGTTGCAGGCATTCTGAATGTGAGACTTCTGACACACAGGTTTGATTTCTTTCACGCTGATTCCCATCGTCAACATTTTGCAGTTTCTCTCTCTTTCAGGATTTGTATCCTTGGCAAACATAGTAGTAACTTGCTCAGTAACATAAACTATTAAAAGTTGCATAATTCATGTCTAAGGTTCAGTGTAGCAATGATATTGCCAGAAGCCCATCTGCTTGTGATGACTCCTCACTTACAAGAACCATTTCAGACTTGCAGCCCTTCTTCCATTTGTTCAGTTAGTGAATATTTGAATTTAAAACTCTATTTAAAAATTTATATATACTGTGGTAGGATGTTAGCTGAGTAACTCACATTGCCAAATGTTAGGGAAGAAGAGAAGATTTAAAATTTCATGATGGGCAGTTAGTTTTTTGCAGGGGAAAGGGGAGGTATATGTGTGAGAGAGAATGAAGAATTGCAGGGCTGATAGCAGCATGGGTGAGGCAAGTGGGTTTTGTCACCTTACTTCTCTTTGACAGAGAAATAATGTAATTTCAGATTCTTACCCAGGAAAAGCTTTGTTCCCCTTCCTTCTGTGCTGGTGAATGGATCAGAGCCCTTGGTGGCTGTGTCCTGCCCTGGTGCTGGCCAGAAGCTCCTGGATATAGGATGTCTGTACCTGCCTTGGCTATAACAAGTTAAGGAAGCAGGCAGAGTAGTCAGCCACTTGACTTGGGTTGTCCATGCCTTTTTTGGTTGCTGCCAAGGAGAGCAGCCATTGTACTTCATGTGCTAGAGGAGAATCAGTCTGGTCTCATGGTTCCTCGTCCAAAAAGAACTGCAGTCCATCCCCACGCCTTGGTGAGGAGGAGGGGATGTGCAAATTTTGGGTGTGAAAAAGATTATATTTGGTGTTCAGACACTTATTCAACAGGCAACTGTGTTTTGGTGATGCCTGACTTGTGCAGGGTGTTTTGGCACTGCTTGTGGAAGACTTTGGCTGCTGCAATGTTCAGTATGTCTGGCTTAGGACAATCTTGTCATCAGATCTTCACTTATACCTTGACAGAGCAAACAGATGTGCTCCTCCCAGTTTATGGCCTTTAGAACAAGACTGCTTGCTGTTGGAAGATACTTTTGGGGAGTTGCTGGCTTTGTTTTTGTCCTCCTTGTTGTACATCCCTGGATATCAGCAGAAGAACCTAGTGTGGAGTTTCATTTGTGACTTAAGCTTTACTGACTTTATCTACACTAAAGTTAACTTTGTCAAAGCAATGAGAAAGCCATTTGGTAGTCATATGTCATCTTCTAAGTCCATAGTGACTGGCATTAATTATATTCTCTTTCTTTATATCTCTGCTTGTAGAATGCTGCTTTGGTCACTGTCAGGTTAATATGTTACCTTTCTTTAAATGTTTTCTTTGAGATTTTTTGAAACATCTATGTTCTTTGACTTGTTGGAAAGAAGTTTAATGAGCCAACATTGAAAAAAAGCCTGAGATGTTGAGGCAGACTGATTGCTTCCGTATCTCCAATACATTGAGCTGCTGTATCTATAGCAATTAGGGGAGTTTCTAAAAGAAATTTCCCAATGCTACTGTGGAGAAGAGTATTTCTAAAATGAAACAGATGTCAACAGAGTTTCCACCACACCACCGATGCATATTGATACAGGAGAAGGCTCTCAGTTGTGTTGGATCACATGGGGTGGTCACACTGCTCCCTATCTTCAGGTTTAATCCCTGATACAGTGTGGCATGCTGCTTTGAACAGGAATTGGCAGTCACTCTTGTGGGCTGTGTGCTCCTGTCTGTGCTCACTGCTTTCTGTATTAATGCGATTGAAATCCTACTTTCTCATTTTGTATCAGTGTCAAAAAGTGTGAACGCTTTGAAGTGTTTCATGTGCAGTGTTAGGGACCAAAGAGAACTGTTGCTGTTTTTGTCAGCATTAAGGAGGCATGGTTTTAAAATTTGTGCATACTTATATATCCAGAGTTAAGAGCACCTGTGTGTTCTTTTAGCAAAATCTTATTGTAGCTGTGAAAATTAAGGAGGTGATAAACTCTTCTTGACCTGCTGGGGCAATAAGTCATCTTTGCATTGGCACAGCTCCCTTCTGTAGCCTCAGACTGACATGTACCCATAACTTTCTGTAAATTGTTGAAAATTTTTTATTTTTCAACTAAATTAGGATGAATGTAATTTTAATTTATTTCTGCTAATAGGTGTCATGTGAAATGGCTTCACTAGTCCTGATATTATGTTTTAAAAAGAAACTTCAAAATACTATCCCCAATGTAATTAGTAAAACTAATTTCTGTGTTGCTGTTTAATATTGTTAATCCTTAAGAAAATCATATGCATTCTTTAAAAGGAGAAAACCAAAACAAATATCAAATAACTTTGTCCCAGAAGACCAAGAGATATTTTGTTAAGGGATTTGTATGAAGATTTTTTTTCTGTTTCACGTTTTGTCTTACTGGCATTTGAAGATGTTAAAAAAAATTAAAATTAACTGATGTCTTTTAAACCTTCTGTTTGAGTGATTTGTGACTCTCATTAAAAAGAAAGTGAAAATCCTCTGAGCAACTATTGGGCATGTTCTTTTAACTCAGCAGCAAAATAAAAGAAAGATGATGAGAGTTAAAAGGTGGTGGGGTTTCTCTTTTTTCTTTTTTTCTTTTTTTTTTTAAATTCTGTTTCTCTTAGTTTCAAAATGTGATTCATTGTTACTGTTTTTATAGTGATGAAGTATTGTGAAAGGGTCATGATATTTTAAATGAAATAAGCTTATTTGAATTGCTACACTACTTTTTTATCATTTTCCCCCATCTTCCCCTCCCCATTTTCTATGACTTGCCTGGGAATTTTTTTTCTATCATTTTGCTCTAAGTGCTGTCAAAGTAGATGCTCAGCTGCAGTTGGTCTGGCAGATACATGTAAACTGCTAATAGGCCTATTATAATAGCAAGTAGATCCAACTTCTGAATTTACAATTAAACTAGAAAATAAATACTGGTTTTCAGTTGGACTGTTGAATGTTAATCAAAAGCCTTTCCTTCTGCCTTTTTCAGCAGCATAAACTGCAATCTGATCATGGTAAATTCCAAGTTAATATCAATGAAGTATGTAATTTTTAAGTCATGGAGTACAGGGAGTCCTGTTCTTACAGAGCAGGACAAGAAGGTCAGGTAGGTCATTTTAGGAGATGTGCCCTGTGCAGGAAGGAGAATTTCTGCAGGTAGTTAAGATGTTTAAAAGCAGGTGAAAAATCAGTGCTCTGTCTCTTCAGCTTGTGTGTTTGCTCTTTAGGGAAGTGTGTGGAAATAAAGATTGCAATTTTCCTCCTCAGTAGTGTAAAAAAATAAAAAAGTCTTAGATAAAATTGTACCATGTTCATACTTTAAAGTGCTCTCTGTATGCTTCCAGTTAGTCTTTGAAAAGCTTAATTTCCAAAGGCAAAATTTTGCCCTTCTACATGGATGGGGAGAATTACCCTGCAGTTGTAGAGGTTTTGGAGTTGAAATACTGTTCATCTGAATTTTGGACCATTAGTTGTGAATTAGTGCACTTCCAAAATCTGATGAAATCAGGATATAAATAGTATTGTTTGATAATGTAGCCAAGCACAATTTCAATCCATCTTCCTTTGATATTAAAACCACCAGTGTTGTGGAGGAAAGGATTTCTATGCAGTAAGTTCTCTGGCTGCTCTTGAGACCTTCTCAGGCATGGCTGAGGCTGGTGCCTCTCTGCCTTTTCATGACTTGCTACCCCAGCTAGTAAGATCATGTTTTGCTTGGCCATGTCCACAGACCCCTTATGTAACTGTGGTGACACCTGGCTAGCTCTCATTCGCGTGGCGAACATAAAGTACTTGGATCAGTGACCCACGCAGTGCCTTTTTTCTTTTTCCTTTTTTTTAAAATAAATTATTTTAAACCTAATACTGGTTTTGTTTTTGCTCTCATTCCATTGAACTTAATTCTTTTAGGAAAGTTACAGCAACTTTGAGGACAGAGAGGGAAAGACCCGTGGTGGTAAACATTTACAGCACGACCACTATCTGGCTATCTCTGATTTCTTTCAAGAATTGTAAGGTGATGTACTTAAAATTAAGAGTGAGAATCATCTTGCCTACTGTGGCTTTGGTTTGGGTTTTATTGTGGAAAAAAAAAAGTGGAACTCTTCCCCAAATTCCTTAACAATAATGCCTTTAAGAGTAAAATGTGGGATATGAATGTGCTTATGCCAAAGAATAGTTTGTGCTGGAAGTCCAAGTGTTTGCTGGTCTTTCTGGTACTCATCCCGAGCAATGAAATATAGTCTGTCAGTTCTCAGCTCTTGCTCTTCAAGTTGCAGTTAGTCGCTGAGATTTACTCTAATTAAATTCCTTCTCTAATGGTTGTGGATATCACAGCATTAGTTTTATTTAGTTAAAAGTTTAAGAACACTGCTTGCAACTTCTGTTTTTGAGATGCGTAATGTTGGACTGTCTTCATGCATAGCTTATAGCCTCAGCTTCGTGGGAGAGAAGAAAAGGAATTATCATGCAGGGCTTCTTTCCCACATTTATTATTCTCTGCGGAAAACACAGAAAAATCTCTTCTGTGCTTTTTAGGATAATGTGTTTTAGTGAAGTATGACCATGTGTCTTCGATCATTTGCCTTCCTCTCTAGGCTATTGCTCTGCTTAGCCTGGCTTGGTGGCCCCTACCAATGAGCTGGATGTTGTGCCTTGTTGCTCAGAAGGGGAACTTTTCCACAGTTATGTAAAGTGTTGTCTTAACACGTTTTTTCATGCCTGATGGATTAAAATGTGTGCACTTTGTCATATAAATGATGGATTCTTGTATTTTACTTTTACTTTCTTTCAGCAACCCACTGAAGTTAACAGCTTTCTTTACAATTCTTTAGTCATTTTAGAAAGGTATCCTTTTTTTATTTTTTTCCTATTACTGAACTGGCTAGATGTTGACTGTTAAAAAATAAAAATACAGTGACTGCAATTCGTCTGACATCACTACCTGTTTTATTGTCTGCTTTACCTTGTCATGTATTTGTCCACGGCTTAGGGACGAAAAGGAAGTACGTTTTTGTTCACTACAGAAAGAGAATTAATATTAAAAGATAATGATTTTGATTCAGGCTGAGCAGTTTGATTGTTCCCAAAACCTTAAATACCTACACCTGCCATTGTTTGCAGCTTCAAGTGCATATAATTTGTGATTTGAGAATCTTCTGGCATAACTAAATCTAGAAATACTATTCTTTAAATGCTTGTTCATTGCAATAAGCTTAGCCTTCTGAAGTCATTTGTAGGCATCTAATGATTAATGTCTAACATCTCTGCTCCAGCATTGGTAGCAAAATTTGGTTTAATGTAATAATCATGAAATAATCATGAAATAATACATGACCTTCCCACATAGCCACAGAAAATATGAGAGATGCAGGAAGAAAGTTGTGTTAGATCTTTTGTATTTTTAAATGTTTATTTTGAATTTTGATAGAATCATTTAGATTGGAAGAGACCCTTAATTAAGACTGACTCCAGCTCTTAACCCACCACTGCCAAGTCCACCACTAAACCATGTCCCCAAGTGCCACATATATGTGTCTTTTAGATACCTCCACTTCCCTGGGCAGTCTGTTCCAATGCATTACAATGCTTTCGGTGAAGAAACTTTTCCTAACATCCGATCTGAACTTTGCCTGGTAACTTGAGACTATTCCCTCTCATCCTATGGCTTGTTACATGGGAGAAGAGACTGACTCTAACTTCCTTACCAGCTCCTTTCAGGTAGTTGCAGAGAGCAAGAAAGTCGTCCCTGAGCCTCCTTTGCTCCAGGCTAAACAATCCCAGTTCCCTCATCTGCTCCTCGTAGGATTTGTGCTCCAGAGCCTTCAACAGCTTCGTTGGTCCTCTCTGGACAGACACCAGCATGTCGACGTCTTTCCTATAGTGAGGAACCCAAAGTATTCCTAACATTGTTTGTTGAGGAGGTTGGAGTAGGTTTCAAGTAACAATCCTGAGACAAAACTTTATCTGGCTGGATGTGTTGTCATGAGCTCTGGGGCTGACTTCATCTTGCCTGCAGACTGCCTGTAGTGTCTGGGAATTGTGCAGTTCTGCCTCCTCCTGCTAGCCACAATGTTAGCAGGTAATTTAGGGACTGAAGCACCGGTGCTGGTTGCTCCCGGGTTTCAGCATGGAGGCTTCGAGCTGAGCATAAGCAGCCCTGTATGCAGCAGTGCTCAGGTGGTGAAATGGACACCTGGGGCTGCAGAGCCATGTCTGGATTTTTACCTTGAGATGTGGCATGTGCCTGTGGAGTAAAAAGGCAAAGCAAATCAAACTGAGATAGCCCCAATGTGTGGGTGAGGGAAGGGCATTGCATGTGGACTTCTTAAGTAAGTCTTTGTGAATTACTCTGAGGGGCCTTCTGAAGAAGGAGCTTTGATGATATTTTTAATTTGGAGCCAAGTGCAGTTTCTTATCATCATTTTGTGTTGTCTCAAAAACATCTCTTGTCCTTGTGAGAGTATCATGTTGAAAGCACCCAATAAATTACTTATTTTTTCATTGGAGGAGGAAGGGATCACACTGGCATTAAAAGAACACATTCCTAAATTTCTGTGGTTAAGGTTATAGGTGTCAGCATTCTCCAAAAACTGAAAGAAATATGGGACCTGGAGTTTTGTGAACAGGTGGCAAATATAATTGACTTTCTCTAGTTGTGTATTTTTATATTCTGGGATAATTTGCTAGATGCTCCTTTTTCAGGGAACCAGTTGTTTTGCAGGTTTATATTTCCTTGTGGGATTTCACTCGGGCGATGCCTTGTGCATGTTCGTGCTTCCCCCGCTCTTCGCATTAAATCCGTGCCCGTGGGATCGCGCGGAGGGTGCGGGTTTTGGAGGAGCCGCTCCCGGCAGTGCCGGGTTGCCCGCCGGGAGCCCCGAGCGGCAGCAGAGGGCGCTGCAGGGCAGGCGATGGCTCGCCCGGCCCTCGGAGGCTTTTATTGTCATCTATCCCGTATTTTCAATTTTTATATAAGTTTCGTAAGAGTTATATAGTGTAGTATTATATATTAGCTTTTAGAATGCTGCTGGATGCTCTGATCCTTAAACATGTTAGCTCTCTCATGGAAATCGCAATTCTGTTTACACGCTGATAACTACCTGGATTCCGCTTTCTGTGATGCTTCTAACAATAACTTGTAATTAATAATTAAAAAAACCAAAACCAACCAACTCTGTTTACAGTCCAGTTTTATTTTTCACCTAAAAAATACCATCTTGAGGTCAGTGATAAAAATAGGATTGGTCAGAAGGGGCAGACTGGGCAGTCAGGATGATGTCGTATATATGAAAAGCCTTAAAATGCCTCCAGTTTGTTCATGAACAGACCATACTTATGGCGTGTTTGTCTGTAATCTTGCTTTCTCTAAGCATTGTAACCACCTTTAAGAATCTATAACTGGAAACCATCATCCTTCCTGTAATGTTGAAGACAACGTGATTGATTTTGAGATTTACTTAACTAATTGAGAAAACTATCTGCAAGCTGATACCTTTTATTTATTTGTCTTTTAAAAAATATTTTAAGCAAGAGTTATTTTAATGAAATTTGCTGACCAAATCTGACTAAGCAATTGAGTTTTAAAATGTGTGAAGTTATTGGGGAGGGTTTTAAGAATCACATGTATTATCACTTGTGTTGTAAAACTGACTTAACTGGAAAACCAAATATAATGGTTACAAAATAGGATCCTATTTAAAAATAGATAGAGGGGGGTTTTTCGGAATGTGATAATTGTTCCCATTTTACTTGTGTGAACAGTATTAGATGATGTGTTTCTTGAACGTCTTGATTAATTTAAGAACATTTAAAATTAGATGGCAACACTTTAGAGTTAAGAAATTCTGAGATATTACAGATACTAAGAATCTGTTCCTGTCGGTACTCATGAAAACAAGGGCTTTGGCATTTTTAGTGGGCTTTGGTTTAATATCCTGCCGTCTTTCTACCTACGTTTTATGATGAAGTTTGACTGTGTGTGTGGTAATTCACTAATCGCTTGAAAGGCGAGGCAGTTGTAGCAAAGCATGTGATTCAGAACAGTTTTCTGCATATTTAAATACGTGCCTACATGTTGCCTTCCTCAGGGCACTGCTCACTTGTGGGAAACAAAGCAGGTAATTTTGTTTGAGCTCCCTTTATGCCCCTATCTGCATGCTGCACTACTATTCCGTTTTGCCTGCAAAATAATGCCTTCAAAAAAAAAGTAAGCTTATGCCATATTTAATTTCAGATTATAGAGTTCTAGGAATTAACTATGGCTTTTTTAATTGGCACAGAGAGTTATACATTTGTTCTGTTTTCAAAAATCCATGATTCTTTTGTCCCCCCAGGCTCAAATCTGTTCAAAAGCTTGAGAACAGGCAGAGGTTGCTAAGCTTAGCAGTGTCTCAGTCCTGCCCAATGATGCCTTCCCGTTAATGCTGTTGGACCTTCATAGGTTGCTGAGGTTAAATTTCTGACTGGGGCTTAAAAAGAGTTCAGAATACAAATCTGTTGATCAAAGGTCCTGTTACGCTGAACTGGGGGCGTTGGGAAGGAGAAATATGTATCTCTGCAGTCACCCACACACCGATGCAATATGTTCTTGGCATGGCTGCTTTGCTGTGAGTTTTCATGCAGAAGTAGCTGTAGTCAGTCAGACCCAAGGTCCCTGTTAAACAGCGTTTTGGCACAGGCTTCATTGAGGATACCTTTCTGTGCAATAGGAATTGAGGAAGTTTGTGGTGATCCTGCTGGAGAATAGTCTCAATCACCTGCAAGTTGTGACTCAGAGCCTTCCTTGAACCAAGTGGCATCTCTGTATGGTTTACAAGTCAAAAATGAAAATTAACAAATGCTGCTGTGAGAACATAAAAGGAATCTGTGTCCTTGGCTTCCATTTTCCAGAAGTAAAGCCTCATGGGAGAGAATGGATTTATAATGTGGTGGAGAAGCTCAGAGCCATACAAGGCCTCAGGACTTTCTGTGAGGAATAGGATAGCTATTCTGTCTGAGAGTTCTTCAGGTCCCTGGTGATAGCATTATCTTCTGAGAAAATTCTGGTGAAAAGAAATGGTATGGAGGTTTCCGGATGCCTCTGGTGATGGACTATGTGATGCTCTTCATGCTCAATTTCAGGCTCAGTTGGAGTAAGATTCACACATGAAAACTTGTATGAGGGCAAGAGGGCAGGACAGTGCATCACAGTACGTGTGTGTACATGAACAGAAGACTCTTGCATGCTGACTGTAGTGATGTCACTTCAGAAAGCCTTCCTCCTGTGACCTAAACCACAGGCGTTAGCAGCACTTTGCACACTCTACATCATTTCTTTAAAAGCACAGCATTGAAAATCAGTGCAAATGGTGCTAAGTCAGCTTGATTTTAAAAAACACAGACAACCACAAACCAAACAAAAACCCAAAAATCTTTTCAGGTAATTTAAAAAAAAATATTAATATGTTATGAAAAATGCATTCACAATAGTCTGGACTTTTCAGACATCCATTTGGATGAATGGAGGATGACACAGCAGCATTTCAGTTCTTATTCTTGCATCTATACATAGAAAAAGACTTTGAGAACCAACTCAGATTTTCTGTTTTCAGACAAGTTTCACTCAAGCCCAGCTAACTTTCTGAGTGAATTCAAAAGTCTTTCTGCAAACTTTTAATAATAATAGTTTCTTAGTTTTTCTTAGTGGTTGTACTACTCTGACATGTTGAAATATAAAGACAGTGGGTCCTATGAGCATGTGTGTGTGTGTAAGTAAAAAATGAGATCTGTGTGGGTTATCGGTCAGTAATAGTCAGACCATGGAACAGCTGAAAACATGGAAACAATTTCCTCCCTAATTTGGGCAGATTGGAATGCATCCCCAAAATCCAAACGGAAATAGTAAAATTTAAAAACTTTTTATTAGTGCCTAACCCAGCTGCACCTGGCCAGCCTAATTGCCTTCAACCTGGTCATTACTCAAAGGCATGAAGTTTAGCCACCAACAGCACTTATTAATGTATAATAGGAATTTACTTGTAAAACAGAATTATTGGAACGGTGTGATATCATAAAGAGTGAGGTGCTGACATTTTAGATTGTTTTATATAGGGATGTTGAATTATAATTTAGGAGTTGGATATTCTTTGGGTGATTAATCATTCTTAGGCATGATTTTAAATGTCTGGTGGATATACGCAGAATTATTGTTTGTAATGACCGGCTCATGAAACATGCGTATGTGAATAAGGTCACATTTGGTTTCTGGGCAATCTACTTCTCTAGCATTTTGTGAAAGGTTGGTGCAAAACCTAGAAATGCTGAGGCTGCAGTTTAATGAAATGTTTCAGCAAGACAGCCCCTCACCGATTTCTGTAAAGATGTCAAAGCCTTAGCCCATAAAAGTGCCTGCAAATTCTCCCCTTCATATCAATGATGTGAGAAACTGAATACATTAATTCTGGTGGACCTCAAACTTAGAATCTGTCAATATGATTCCAGTGATTGATGGTTACAGACTTTTACCTACCTCATAAATATAATGTGCCTTGATTACAGAGGCACTGCTAGTGCTGCTATAGTTAGTTATGTCAGCACTTCCATTGTAAACCCTGTTTCTTTAGGGGTTTATAACTCCATCATAAAAATTCACTCTGGGATGAAATTTATACCATAGGCTTCTAGACTATAAGCAAGTCACTGAAAATGCAGATATACTAAAAAAAATTAGTTGAACAAAGGCAAAACCCCCAGATTTGCTAATTTTTTCATCTGTGTGTGTTATTTCTGTAGCTGAGAAATGACTTCACTTTTGAGATGAAAGGTTGCTACTTTTTACTCCCTAGTGGAAGGTAGGTTCTGTGTGGGTGTCTGTATGTAGCCACATATATACGTGCATATACTTTTTCCATTAATATTTTTAAAACGTGGTATGTGTGCAATAACTTTTTTTTAAAAAATCTTGTAGTATTATAACCTTGAAGCTTTTATCCACATAAACCAACACTAAACACCAATTTATAGATAAAATACACTTGCTGCAGTGGAGCATGAAGGTCAAGGGGAAAAACATTAAAAATGTATTTAGTTAAATACAGGGATTTGGTGTGATCCTCACCTGCGCTAAGTTAACTTCAGTAAATGCATATAGACTTCTGTGAGCAAAGTATCACTGACCCAGGTGTGATCTTTTTTTAAAGGATTAGTTGTCTAAAGCTTATTTTAAATGGCCTCTGATATGTTATCTTTAAAACAGGTATTTTTAAAATATTTTATCTGCTAGAGGTTTTACTATAGTAGTGTTCTGTGTTTCTTTTGTCTACTAGAGCAGAACAGTCCTAGAGAGGTTTCTGTGCAGTTGGTGGTAAACAGCAATATGAGATGTGAATTTTCCTAAATTACAGTCGAGTTTTGAATGCTCTTAAATGGTATTTCTCAGTCTGTAATATGCATTGTGGTTTCATTTTGTTTGGGTTTTTTTCCTGGCTTTTACAGATTGTCAAGTTAGTGTTTGGATATCAAAGACAACTGAAAACACTGTGCAGTGTATATTTCTGTGTTCCAGCCTGGTGATACAGTAGATAATGATTGTACCTTAATGTGACACGTCTTCCCAATCGTGATGTATTTACAAGTAGTGTAAAACTTGCTCACTACCATTTAATTAGTTAATGTGTCTTAGGTTTTATTAATTTTTCCTAACTGCATGTAACTGCTTTTCAAAGAATAACGAGAAAGAGAAGGAAAGCTTCATTACTTCTTTTCCCAGTTCTTTCCCATTGCTGGTTAAAACAAAATTAAGATGTCTGGCTAGCTATCATTTTTATGAATTATAGATAGAGATAGCTGAGGAGGAATTAATTTCTTTCTCTAAGTACCTTAAAAAAAAATCTAGAAGAGCCTGAGTTGATGCTTGTTTCCATTACTAAAAGTCATGCTGCTTCGAAACATCACAGATTTTGATAAAAAATTGAGCTAAGCTTTTTTTTGTTTTAAAAGTACAAGTTAACCTCAGATGGATACCTTCATTTGATTTACTGATACTACGTCTCCACTTTGTTCACTGTTAGGTTTTTGGCATATAATTTCTAGCATGACTGGGATTTTTAGGAGTCTGTAATTTTTTTATTTGCAATACAAATTGAATCTGTGTAGCTTTGATTCTCCTCTTTCTCTCCCTTCCTCCTCCTTTTACCCCCGCTCTATCTGCAAATAAAAAGACCAATCCTCCCAAAAAGCAGCTTACATATATCAAAGAAGGAACCTGGAATCTTAAATAACTTTATTTATGAAAGAAGAGGGAGTGGGTGGTGGGACGCTAGCACTAAACCTTTTGAGGGTGGGCATCCGGCTCTCACAGTTTACTTGGCTGGTTGGATATCTTGAAAGCCTTAATTTAAAAGTCATCTAACAATTCTTTTTAATTGGCTCCAAAGTAGGTAGTTGAGCGTTTGTTCTGATAAGGAGGTTTTTGGCTCTATGTGTGCCATAAAATCAGCAAAAAGAGGGATCTGTTTAATACAACAGTGATGCTGGGCTTTTTTGTTTCTAGGGTTTGCTCTAAACAGGATTTACCCCTTAAGGCAGCAGTAGCACACCATAAAAAGACCATTCTTTTACTCCACAGCAGCAAGGCTTTAACTTTCTGGTTTTCAGATTTCTTTGTTTAATAGGCAGCAATAACAAGACTTCCATAGGGTGGTTGCTATAAGTACTGTACATGGTGTCTAAGATTAGAATGCTTTGCCTACAATGTTTTATTACTTTTGGTTTATAAAGGCCTGGGAAAGAGCATCTAACAAACTTCAAGGTTCAGCTCATGTTTCTGGAAACTTTTCTGGGTGGAGAAAGCTTGTACATGGAATAAAGTCAAGCTAGTTTTGCTGACTTACACTTACATTATTCCTTGAGTTCTCAAATCTGTGTACTTCCAAACCCTGACAAATAGCCTAAATAGTTTGCATTGTAACAAAAAACCCCAAAAACAAAAACCCCCTCAAAAACAAAACAAAAAAACTCCCCAAAACTGAGAAAACCAAACCCAAAACATCCAACAAGAACTACCCCCAAACAGTGAAAGCCAGAAAATTTAATTGAAAAGGTGGAATTAAATACTTCCACACACCATTAACTCTGTTGCTATAGAAATATCAGCCCTTTTTTTGCTCCCACTTATCTATTCATTAAGTAGGTGTGCGGATTTTTATCTGAGGATTTGTTTCTGCTTCCCCAGGAACTTGAAATCTAGTTTACGGCTGTGGAGAGTATTTATTTGGAGAAGCTAGTTACTTTGTACCACCCTGTCAGTTTCTTTTATCATCTGTATTTTTAAAAGTCTCCTCCTGACTAAGCTGTAGGCTGTCTGCTTTGACAGGTAGCATGCAGAGCAGGCACACACACACACACCCCTGCTGTCTAGTTCGTATGTTCAGTGTGTGTGATGTGAAATTTCATGCATGTCCTGTGATGTTTTGTTTATTTGCAAACAAAGGATTGTTTTATGTGGTTTGTCCAGCAGGTCAGTCGTGACTGTTCTTGGTAAACTCTTTGTCTAAAAACAAATTATTATTGCAAATTGTATAGCTCTGAGAAGTCTGACTTTTCTGGAATTTCATGTTTTTCTAACACTATTTTAGTGGAGTGAGCTTCCTGTGATGTTGGTGATAGTGAGATGAACTGTTTTCAAATGTCACTGAAGAGTTTTGGAAGGTGCAGTGATGCTTTTAAGGATGGGGAAACTTCTTCCTCTCATGCAGTGAAAGTCCACGATCCTGAGTGCTCATGGTGCATCAGATAAAGCTGGAATAAAAGATAGTTTTGAAGGGAAGAGGGACATGCATTAGAAAACAGTTCTGACCCAGGGTATCCTACTCTTTCAGTTGCTGAGTAAGTCATAGAAATTTTTCAGTTTTCTGGAAATTACTAGGAACTCCTTTTATTGAAAATTGTTCTTGGCTGTCCCTGTGAAGTTGAAGCTGCGTGAGCTCTGTCTTTTGATGCTTGTTTACTTGTGCATGCAGTTTCTCATAGTTTTCGCTTGTACTGATTGACTCAGAAAATGTGGCAGACTTTTTCTGATGTTTGAACTGGAACATCTTACTGCCATGAAGTTCTTTGGAAGGGAAGGGCCAGCAAGTCAAAAAGACACTCAGACTGGTACAGGTGAAGCAATGCATCTTTCCCCTTCTCCTATAAAAATGGGTCCCCTGATCCTGCATCCACTCTTCCCTAATCCTCCTAAATCATTAGTGTGTATGCTTTCTTTGCAGCTAGAAGTAGAGCGGGCTTGCAGGATGGAGTGGTATATTCATTCTGGCAATGTGAGCTATCTTGGTGCACAATGTGGTGGGTGCCCCAATTTTTTGCTCATACAGTGAGATGTAAACTGAGACTCTTTCTCAGAAGAGATGATTATTCAATCATCTTATGCCAAAGTACGTGTCAGTTTACACTGGTTGAAACTGATGACTGAGAAAAGCTGGCCCTGCTTGGGAACCTAGATGTTGCTTAAGACTGGGGAGCTACCCTCTAGTCCAGCCCATGCTGCCTATTTTCTCCAGATGCCTTGATCTCTTTAAAATGCCCCATGTAATTAAGAATGCCAGGAGCCTTGAGCTACTTGCAGTGCAGTGGCCTCTCCTTCCTCCATAAGGCTTCTCTGTGTATACAACTATGAAATAATGGTGTACCTGACTAGGGATCCAATGCTTTTTCTCCCTTTCAGTCCCTCACTCCCAGCATAACATACTGCTATTGCTTTATCTAGCAACAAAATGGCCTGTCAAAATGTCTTCTGGTGACACTTAATTTCAAAAAAATTTTGGTGACATTTGGCATGCGGTGTTAACAGTAAGAACCTGAAAATCGTATCTGAAAGGTCATTTAGATATATAAGAACATCATGTCAGAATCTAATGATCTTTCAGATGATTGTGAGGGGCTCAAAGAGTCTGTGGGAAGGTAATCTGGGTATTAATGAACTTTACAAACTGTCCAGCTCTGCAGAGGTTGCTTTAATGCCCCAGTTAACTGGTGCATTTCAGTTAATTCTAAAGTATGGATGTCATTTGAACACTGACAAAATGCAGGGGAGAACTTTCATGGCTTTTAAAGCTTTTCTTTATTCCCTTTGTGAAATCGGGGACTTTTTTACAGGAGGTAACACCTTAATTAGCTTGACGGACTATTCTGACATTCTTTACTCAAGAAGAACTGTGTCCTTTTCTCCTCTCAAAAACTGTTCATATGTAGTAGATTCACCATGACTTTTCAAGCTAGGTGTTTTTTGCAAGGTCTTGGGATGTGGAGTTCTTGAGGTGGTGAGAGAATTAAATACTGATTGTCTGTCCTTTAAAAGGAGTAAGGATGTTTGTGTCTATACATACAGACATGTGTACATATGTGCAGACTCCCATACAAAAAATGACTTTCAGACCATTTAGAATATGGAAAATACCTCTTTGGTGACTGTAAAATGCGTCTAAAAGTTTTGAAGCTTCTTTTCCAGAATGGTTGAGGTTAGAAGGGACCTCTGCAAGTCATCTGGTCCAACTCCCCTGCTCAAGCATGGTCACCTGGAGCAGGCTGCCCTTGTCCAGATGGCGTCTGCATATTTGCAAAGAAGGAGACTCCACAATCTCTCTTGGCAACCTATGCCAGTGCTCAGTCCACCCTCACAATGAAAAAGTGTTCCCTGCTGTTCAGACAGTGTCTCCTTTGGTTTTTTGCCTCTGATCTTGTCACTGGGCACTATTGAAAAGAGCCTGGCTTTGTCCTTTTGGCTCCCTCCCTTCAGACTTTTGTACATGTTGATGAGACTCTCCTGAACTTTCTCCAGGTTGAACAGCCCCAGCTCTCAGCCTTTCCTCACAGGAGAGATGTTCCAGTTCATTTGTCACCTTAGTGGACCTTTTAAGAACTCTCCCCAGTATGTCCATGTCTCCCTTGTACTGGGGAGCCCAGAACTGGACACAGTACTCCAGCCTTACCAGCACGGAGTAGAGGAGAAGGACCTCTACTCAACACTTCTGGCAAGTCTACTGCAGCCCAGGATGCCGCTGGCCTTCTTTGCCACAAGGGCACATTGCTGGCTCATGTTGAACTTGTCCACCAGGGCCCTTATCTGCCAAGGTGCTTTCCAGCTGAGTGACACCCAGCACATATTGGACCACAGAGTTGTTCTTCCCCAACTGTAGGACTTTGCACTTCTCCTGATTGAACTTTGTGAGGTCAAGGATTCTGTGAATGACCTACATAAATTTCATAGCGCTGAGCCTGGAAATTATTTTCAGCTTAAAGTATGCTCTATTTGGCTTCATTTTAGTATGTCCAAATGTTAAACCAGTTGAAATTTTTCAGTTTTTGTGCTGAGGCAGGAGGTGGAAGGGGAAGGCATAAACTTCTCCTTTGGTAACTAGTGCTACTGTGAAAGCTTTTAGCAAGTCAGAAGTCTGTACACAAATAAATCTCATAGGATCTGGCCATGAGTGTTTGCTTTTAACCTGATACAGCTTTATCGTTTTCAAACAGAGTAGACATACTATTGTGACTGTGTTTCCCTCAGGTTTCGGCATGTTTCTCAAAAAGCAAGTAGCTGCTGATAAATTTACCTATCACACTTATTCACAAACTAGTAAATGAAAAATAGTCCTCCTCATCTTTGAATGTTCTCCGTATTGCCTTTATTTTGTACCATAGCTACTGGTGTTTTGTAAATACCTGAATTTTCTAAAAGCAATGACTATCAACAAATTAGATTCTCTTCCTCTGCTATTTCTTCTGAAAAGGGAAGAAGGAAAGTGTTTGATAAACTGAGTTTATTTAAACACTTCTAGGTGCTATAGTAAAATTTGCTATGTGTTCCCAAATGAATACAGAGAGCTCTGTACTGTGGTGTTAAAGGAGTAGATATGCCAAACAAGGTAAAAAGATAAAGTTGGAGAAGTTTTATTAATACTCCTCTAGATTGAATTGTTTTACCTTTGTCTGGTGTTGGATTTTATCCTGTTATCATTCACAAGTTGATGGCAAGAACCTTGCAAGTAGCTTGTGCTCCGAAGATGTACTCAAAGCTTAGACTGAAGAGAACTGGATGGAACTGCTAAAGCTGGAGGTGAATATGTGGCACTTTCTAAAAAAGACAGATGCTTTTTAAAACTACAGAAGATAGAATACTTCATTAAAAACACATTGAACATATAGGTACTATATTGCAAGAATTTGTTAATGTGTTTTTTCAGGTACTGTCACCCATAAGAATGTTCCTTGCAATTCTAAAGCACATTACTGTCCATGGCACTTTTAGGAGTCAAACATACTAGCTACTTTAATCAGGATAATAATTTAGAGTGTCAGAAGGGTAGTGTACCTTTTCAGCGTTTCCATTTGGTATTATTTTACTCCTTTAATAGTACTTTATAGTTCCCAACCTTACCTCAATTAGCAGTACTGACAGATGCTAGTTCAGCATTTTACCTCTAGCCAGTAGGGCTTTCACTGGAATAAATGTCAGTAATTTTATGTTGCTAATTTGAGGTGATATACCTACATGTAAAATTACATTTTAACTCTCTTGTTATACTTGCAGTGAGAGATGGCAGCATAAAGAAATATAAGTGAATGCGCCTGAGAGATAGTTCAGAACTAGAAGGTTCATTATGGAACTTTTATAGCTCATTTTGAGGTGTACTGCAGATTTTGTTAACCCTTTCTCCCACTATGCATGTATTCCTTCTGATACATCTCCCCTCTTTCCTCATGAGATTTTTTTCTCTTTTGAAAACTGTTTATTTCATCAGAGGGTTTTGGGAAAATTGTGGATGGAATTTTGATTTTTAAAGATTATTAAATGCTGTTGCAGACAGCATTTTAATAACAAACATTGCATGCTTAGTGAAAATGTATGTTAGTACACTAAAAATTTCTATCTGAAAAATGTCAGTATAAGTATTGTATAAGGAAATAAGGAAATGTGAACATTTCTTAAAATCAGGCTGTTCTTGAGAAAGACCTTAAGGAAGCTTGTCCCAGATAATAAGAAGCAAGCAGAAGAAAAATATTTCTGAGAAGTATGCTGCTGATCCAGCACAATATTAATGATTAGTGTCAGCAGACTGAGCTTGGGTACTGTTCTCTAATTCACCATGCAGAATGGAGGGGAAATTGCATGAGAAGTCAGAGTTGCAGCATAAGATTGCATGAAATTGCAGTATTAACTGTTCCATAAGTTACTTGCAATTAATTTTTAAAGATGGTGGGGTTTTGTCAGTGTAGTTAGGTGTTTCAGTCTTTCTTGAAAGAGGTCTTTTTTAGTACTTCAGATTGTGCTGCAGGTGCTCTCAGATGGTTACTAAATTACACTTTTGTCTATTTAGTAAAGAAAAATGCCACATGTGGGCATGCTAGTAACTTTATCTGTGGCAGCAATTCTCGCTATGCATACTGACTGGAAAGTTAGCCAAGTAATTGCCAAGTAGGAGGGAGTACATCGTTTCTACTGCCACACAAAAAGTCAGTATTTAAGAATTTCTTTTCTCTTTTTCGGGATATTCTTATACCTTAATAGAAATTCTCAAGGCATAGAACTCGGTTCTTTATTATATATACTACAGAACTGCTTAATGTGGAATAATCTGTTTCCTGGTTTTGTAACACACATTTAAAATTGTTCCTAAATGTTGATATTTTTAAAGAGTTAATTGATGCTTCCTATGCCCTTGCATAGTTGTGAGGTTTTCTGTCATCTTTGCTTTACTGTGTGGATATGCATTGATTACTGTGAAGCAATTTCAGCGTTTCAGTTTCTAAAATTGTCTAATCTTCAGTCATTCTGTACATGAGAAATCTTCTATAAATTTACATAATGACTGCAATTTTAGTTCTGTTGTAGCTGCAGAAATAAAGTTGGCCTAATTTTGAGTAGAACATGAGTGTCATGTTCATAAAGGTTCAACTAAAAATAACAATGGTATTTTTCAAAGAAATTGAGAAACATTATTAAAGCAGCTTTAACACTGAAATAAATTTTTCAATAATTATTTATTCATCTTTACTGATCTGAAGATTTTTATAATATTAGCCTGTGTGTATCTCCCCCTGCCCCTCTAGTTAATTTGATTTTTAACTGTGAGGCTGCAGGAGGGGCAAAAACCAGGCAATTTTAATATAAAACGTAGAAAAATTCTCCATCCATATGACTTCTTATAGTGCTAAAGGTAAAATGTGCCACCACATTTGGGTGGAATGAGTGGTTCTGCTTGTAGTCATCTAAAATAGGATGGAATGAAATATGTCATTTTCAGTAAAAGGTCAGCATTTCTTTCAAACATTTACAGAGAATTCATTTTTTTTTTGCCTTCCAAGCTAGCTATGCAGAATTCTTCTTTTCTCTGCTTCAAACTTCTGGCCTTGCCCTCAGTATATGGGTGGTATATGTTTTAAAATTGATATATTAATGTTGAATTTTTATTGTCACCGTTTCTGTTTGTGCGCCTTTCAAATCCTTCATTTGTTTGTTTCTGAACTTCGGACGTATCGTAAAAATGTCACCATTGTGGCTGAACATTAAGCACCTTCCCTTTTTGCTCTGGGCCGTTGAAATAAATTTGGACCAGGTGCTCCTCTCATAACAGAAGTCCTTGATGTGCCCTGATAGCGAGCGGGAGAGCGGAAGCTGTCAGCCTTCAGCTGGCTTGAAGAATGCAATTAGAGCAGTTTTAATGCTGCTGAGGGACCCCATCCAATCAAAGCTGTTTGAGTTAAGCCAAGTCTAGGATCCTAAACAGGTACTTTAGTCATGTCAACTTTGTCTTTTTAGTCAGGGGGGATCTGTCATTCCCACACATTATGTGAGGCTGCATTTTTTTTGTTGGGCTGTTGGGGTTTTTTTGTACTAGGAGAGAGAGTCCCCTTACCAGCTCACTGTTATTTTATCTGTTAGCTTTGTCTTTATGGCATTGTTAATACTAGTGGTTCAAAGCATTTATTGTCAAATTTAGGCTTAAAATGCATTTTTAAATGTCAAAATGCCTATGCCTTTACATTAACCGTAGATTAGGTAAACTCGTAAGTGATTCATCTTTAGGTTTTCCAGATTTCGCTGGTGAAAGAAAGAACATCAGTAGAGATCAGAACATATGAAGTGCATAGAAAAAAGTCCTGGAAAACAGGCAGTGCTACAATAAGGTACTAGTTTTCCTGAAGTCTTAGCTTGAGTTAATTTCAATACTGGCTGTGATTCATTGGTACCGAAAGCAGAGGGCTGGAAAACTTGCATGCTCATAATTTTTTTTCTTCCCCTTTGTTTAATTAGGATTTTCAAGTTTGCGTGTTGCTTCCTCCACTGCTCAGCGTTAGGGTTGACTTCACTGGAATTAGTGCTTTCCTGAGGGATACTCCTTAGCTGGATGTTTGATTTATTTCCCTGCTTTTCCTTTCTTGATAGTTGTGGCTCAGTTGTTTTGAGCCTCACTAGGTTGCAAAGTAGATAACAATAGTAGACAGTGAAAAGTTTTTGGTAAACCCGATATATTCAGGATTTTTTTCCACATCAGTTTGGGTTTGAGGCAGGCAGGATGGTCTTTTTGCACAGTCTGAGTTTCAAGGTCTACCTGAAAGAACAAAAAAATAGGTTATCTGCTCTGATGCCTCCCTAGTTTTCAGATGAAAATGGGTAAGGGAGTAGGAAGTGTACTGCAAAGTAGTTTGCATGGGATTTGGTAGACCAAATTGTGTTTTGCTATTTTGTTGGTTAAATCCAGAGTTAATGGCTTAAAAATATGTGATTGTCTTATTATGAGTTATGATAGCTTAGTATGAAAACTCTTTGATTGTGTTCAGAACTTACAGCATAAAGACATTTCTAAGGCTTGATTCTTTGCCATGATGAGCTGGAAAGGGAAGTACATTATGATTTCTAAGTAACTGTCACCTGTCACCCATTTCAGGAATTTTTACATATATGTATGTATATAAACACACACACAGCTATATAAAAGCTGAACTTACTGCCTTACTCTGAAAAGGCTGAATTACATACTGGTTGCCTTAGAAATATTCTCAGAAGATACAGGGAAAAATCATTGAGTAACAGTGAGAGTAACAGTGAACTGGGCTGTTTGTTCTTGGCTGATGTCTGCTGCTTCTCCATAGGGAGCATCTCTTGTTTCCCCCTTGTCTTCCCTGTGCTAAGCCTTTTCACACAACTTCTCAAGAGAGTGCATGGTGTAGTTGGTGTAGACAAATGTACTGTAAGAGGAATGCCAAACCAGAAGGGAATTGGCTCCAAGCAGATGGTGATGGGCAGACTAGGTTATGGAGAGCTGAGTGCTCTTCTGTTCTTTTGGTTTTAATGCTACAGGAGGTGTGAGTTAGTAAAGGGAGCAAATCAATAAACTCCTCTCTGCCATCAGTTCCTACTGTCATCTTTTCTACTGCTGGTGACTAATACCTGACCCTTTCCAGTGGTGTCTGGCCTCTTTGCCCTTCAGTCTGAAATACAGAGCAGAGTCTGTGTTTCGCTGCTGTTGGTGGTGCTGGGAAGATGAGAGCTGAAATCGTTAAATCCAGTTTTGAATCAACAAAAGAATTGGGCCAGCTGAGTTTAGTCCTACCTCCCAGAAGAACCCTCATGAAGCATGCCTTGTTTGCTTTTCATTGCAGAGAGCCTGTCCTTAGCAAGAACTGTGCTGTGCCACAGGATTTTCTTGATACCAGTACTGTGGCCTACCTTGGGCAAGACTACAAGTGAAGTTCATAGCCCATTTTTAATTCTTTTGGATAAGGTATTACCTGGCACAGTGCCTAACAGAGGGCAGTGGTAGCCAGAAAATTGTTGAAGCCAGCATGCTGCCCACAGGCACAGTGCCTAGATCGAAGAAGTGCTATCAATCTCACATTAAAGAAAAGGGGAAAAGAAAAGTATGTAGTAAAAATTCATTAAATCTCTTTAAAGCAGCTATTTTTTAAAGTGTAGGAGTCAGATTTTTTTTAAAGACTAGTATAATTTAAGCAAATATTAAAGTAAGGACTTGAATGAATTTCTGACAAGAGCAGTATTAAATCTGTTTCATTTCTGTGGAAGAAAAAAATTACTTAGTGCATTTGACTTGCCTTCCTTCATTCCACTAATTACTGAGTATTTTAAATATACAAGAACTATGTCCTATTTGAAATTACAATCATTTGCGTTCTTGTTGCATTGAGGATGGTGAAGGTAATGATTCTACTACAAATGTAAAGCAGGCTATGGTCATAAATTATTTTCCTTCTATGTCGCAGACCTGTCCTTGTGAGCTGTGTGCCATTTGAACATATTTTTGTCATCATTTGCAAACCCTTTTATCAGTCCCAAATCTTGTCCCTGAGGATTAGAACATTTGGAGTGCTGGAGGGCACAAAAATTGGAAAAGAATTACAGAGAAAAATATTTCAAAGTGGCAGAGTAATAGAAGTGGCTCTGATATGTGTAATTACCAGTTCTTCCACACTCCAGAGCAAATACAGTGTTGGAGCTCTGCAGAGAAATATATTCAGATTTTGCTTTCTCTCAGCAGGAGCTGTATAGCAGAGAAGTGGCTTCGAAACTGTTGCTTGTCTGGTGGAGAGATGGGATGTTTTCCTGAGTGGCAGAAAGTAGAATGGTGTCAGAGGTAGCCGCTCTCTTGTGCCTTATAGCAACTTAAGCTGGGAAAACACAAAGTCCCTTCCTTGCTTAATGTGATATATGGCTTAGGGTAGTTGTTTGCCTCATATCAGTCAGGAGATGATGAGTGCTGGTACAGGGCTTTACTGTTATACCAGGAATGGCTCCTATCTGACATGCATGCCCGCATGTGAAATGGTTGACTGTCCTCTCTAATCCCTGGGCTGAACTTGACAGCAGTTAGTACAGACTAAGCGGGAGCTGTATTTTGTAGAGGATACGGGGAATAGCTTTACATTCCATTTAACATTGCGTTATCTACAGTAGCAGGAAATCTGACTGTGCCTTATGCTTTGTGCACAGGAGTGCTTGGTAGTTCTGTGCTACTGGTGTTGTATAGCTTGAATTAAACATCTGCAGAAGTATAAGCACTAGTGATTTAGGTTTTGCAGGGCAAAGCCCTTCTCCTTAACACTACTGTGAGCTGTATCTCTGAAACTGTAATATCTAATGTATTGACCTTCCTCTACATGCATACTTACAAAGTGTTTGAACTGTAAGTTAAGTTTTATGATACCTTTACAAGAGCTAGAAGTTACTGAAACTCTATAGATGAAATACTGTCTGTATTTTCTATGATTCCAAATTTTCATTATGCCCTTTGTTCAGCTCCCTGTGCCACAGGAATGCTTATGTCCTCATGCCTAAAATTCCCTCTGAGACCCTGTAATTCTCTTACGATATCCTGAAAATATGGGGCCTAGGTAGGTCATTTGCCTATGAATGTTCATGCATGTGTAGATGTGTCCAAATACATCTATATATTTTTTCTATTCATGTGTACATTTATATATATACACACACACAAATGTAGTATGTGTGTGCATATACGCATGCACACACACACACACACACAGAGGCTTTGTTACCTAGTCAAGATATAGTATGATGTTTTATATATGCCTGTATATATGGAGCACTGAGACAAAGAATACTGGCAGCGTAGGATAGAAGACCATGATCACATGAGATCCCACGAAAAGCCTTTCTGCTTGCTGGCTGGATACCACAAGAGTAATTTATCAGCTATGAAAATAAAGTTGCATAGATCAGAAGACCAGGTGTGTGTTCTTAGCAGTAGTAAACCAATAAGATTTGGCGAATATTATTAAATAGGTAATAAAAGTAAGATCAGTACAAGTCTTAAGAAGTGAAACAAAACCCTAACTCCAGCAGCAGTAACTTGTAGCAGACTTAAAATGAAGAGCTGGGTTTTTACTCTGTTAATTAAAATAGTACGTGCAGTTCTATGAGAAAATACTGACATAGTGTTACTCTTTAAAAAAAAAAAAAACGTTATATGGTCACTATGCTTCATAATCTACAGATTGAGGGTTGGGGTTCTTTCTTTTCTTTTACAGAGTGTGCTCTATGGTGAGTGTCTTTAGTTTTACCTTTAGAAAAATATTAAAGAAGTCTTTCAAATTCTGGGTTGGTGGAAACATTCTTGCATGCAGCATTTGCATGGTCACCACCCTCAAGTGTAGTGTATGCACATGTGTTTGTGAAGACACAGTCCATCAGTTATATTGACTCTTGAAGAACAATGTGGACTTCAAAACACAGGGGAGTGTCTATGTGTTCATGCATGTAGCTGACTGCAAATACTAATTTTATGGTAGAAAAAGTTTCTATTGCAACCTGTATAGGTGATTGAGTGTGGTGGCTTATTAAGGTCCCTCAAGCATTTCCATGTGGAAAGTTTCAATATTTATCTTCTTCCCTCTCTGGACTGAACAAGAGAAGGCTTGTGTACTGTACGTTTGCCACATATCTTGCGTGAGCATGTAGAATTCTACTCCACTGGATGAGACCTGACCTTTTGAGTTGGAAGATGCTCCTTTGGACTGAAAGAGAAGCAACCTGACTATGGGGCAGGCAGAGAAGCTTGTGAGGTGCAGGATATAGGAAGCAGGGAAGGTAGTAATAGAGACCTGAATGGGAAAGACATGCTGATACTTGCAAGTAAAGACCCATATTCAAGTCAAAGACATGTTGGTTTTTCTGTATGATCACAAACAAGGTAACACTGAGCATGATCAGTTAATAAACCAATAAAAATAAGCATGAATTTGGATAAGCTTAGGTGTATAATATTGTCTTTTTTATCCAGCATCTCCAGTTAGGGAAGCTGTTAGCAAGAACATGAGATGATATATTTTTTATTTGCTTTCTTGTCACATTCCATGCTAGAGGAGAATTCAGACTATCAGTAAATGTGGCAGAATCAGATGGAATTGGAATGAGTTTAGAGGATGCCTCACTGGAAAAAATGTTTGATAGCTGAAATGGGTCAAAAACTTCCTGAAAAAAGTTTGTTTCTCTTGGCAGCCCTTTTTAGCATTTCAAGGGGAAATCAGGTAATGATATAAAATAGCAGTGTTTCTGCAGGAAGGTACCAAAATGTTATCAGTCAGTGCCTAGCAGTCTCCTATTTGGAAAACCAGAGTGTTTCAACCTAAACTTCAAGCTAGAACAGGCAGTTAAAGTAGTAGAAGTATACACAGTAGGTAGGTTCAAAAAAGATACAGTGAGATATTGTGTTTATGTTAAGGAAATCTGTGGTGTTGAAAGATATCACTCAAAAAATCTAACACATTAATTTTGCGAAATCTGTTGTGGAACCAATTTAAAAATCAGAGTGCAGAGAAGTACATTATTCATAGCAAAGTTTACTCCAGTTACCAAAAGATAGATAGAAATTAATTAACTATAATCTCCTTTGTTAGATGTTATAGAAGTCTCTCAACTTTAGAGTCTTCAAACTCTAAAGTTATTTCAAAATACCAGGAAGTAGCTGGCTTACCAAGATGTATTAAAGTGATAAAGACACTTGAAAGAAATTCAGAAGGAAAGATAACCTTCAAGGCAATAGAAAGCATGCACATTGGTGTAACTCCAAAAATAGATTTTATGGAGATAAATATGTATAAGGTCTTTCACAAACCTGTGTGAACGTGTGCTTTCGTAGGAGAGCATTGGTATGGGATCTCTAAGTGAATACTCCATATTGGTGTGAAATATGATTTGCCCTTTTTGAGAGCTTCTGATAAACATAATAGCAGAAAAAGAAAAGAGGAAAAGGAAGTAAGCAGTCATTACTTTTGCAGGATTTAGTGGTAGCTTTTACTTGGGGAGAAAGTTCTCTGATGATTTTAAATAGTGAAACCTTCACTAAAAGGATGGATACTTGCTGTCACAAAATTTCTATTTTAAAAACATGGATTTACATATTAATTTGAAAAATAGTCCTGTGCGGGATAAATAGGTCATTAGGCACTTGGGTTTTCTTTTGTTCAGTGAATACATCCTGCTAAAACAGCAACCTCCTGTTGAACTGCTTGATTGTTATTTCACTGTGTCATGTCTCTTCTTGACAAAAATAAGCTGTGGTAGGTATTTTTTTTTATTTGCTATGTAAATAACAATAATATGTATGCCAGGTGACTTTCTGCTTTGAAACAACAATTTTCTGTGGTTTCATCCATCCACTTTGACCTCTTCAGAATAAGAAGAAAGATGCAATGGTTTCTGCTTCTTTAAAGAAGGTGTATTTATTCAGGTGATATTGTAAGACTGCTTAGAATTTTGTATTAAATTGTGTGTGTATGTGTGTGGTGTTAGCCTGTTTTAGTATTTTGCAGCTGATTAGCACTTAAACCATTGCCAGCCTTGTATTACAGTACCTGAACCTATTGTTCTGCCCGGTAGTACTACTGAAAACTGCTAGTCCTTCTAAGGAATCATCTTTTACCCTTAAACTGCAATTTCAAAGCTGTGACATTGCTTTGAAGTTTCCTGTTCATATATTATCACAGGATAAGCTGCCATGCTGTTTGACAGGGACTGTGGGGTGAAAGACTGGAGGTCAAGGGGCTGCTTTTTCTCTGGACGAAGTTTTGTACCTCAAATGAGGATTCTTGTCCTGATTACTTTTGGGACACTTCTTCGAGAGCAATTCATAGCAGGCATAAAATTTCAACAGAGGCTATTTAAAATACTGCTTTTGTTCTTGCCTGTTAACTCTCACAATTGAAACCCTAAGGAATATTTGAAAAGCACTGGTCACAATTTTTGCAGGTAATAGGATCATAAATAAACATCTATATGCAGATAAGGACTTAACAGAAATCCATCCCTTGAAGGGAAAGCCTATTCTGCAGCTTTAAATTGCTGGATTTATCTCAATAGCATGCCAAGTACTACAAAATACATATGTACAACACCCCCTAAACAATTAGAAACATCTATTCTGTTGTGGTGGGATTTAGGATTGGAAAGATGAGGTTAGATTGACTAGATATGATAGTGGGGAGAATCTTAAGAATGTGTTATACTTGCAGTGATTTTTTTTTTAATTTATTTTTTCCCTCGCACTGATAAGCACCTAAAGTTCCCATTGAATTTCTCTCTAAGAATCACTCTAACCAAAATACAACTTGACTTACCACTCTGAAAAAAAACCCAAAACCCTAAACCTTTGCTTAAGTTTTAAGTCTAGTGTCATTCAATCATATTAACCTGTAGATGGGCTTCATGTACGCACATGAACAAGTAGTTGGGAAAAATATTTAACATTCTATTCTAAACTGTATACTGACTACAAAGGGAGAAAAAAAGCTGAGTGGGCTGTGAGAAACAGGAGACAATGGAGGTTCATTTGAACCCACTGGAGAAAGATGACTAATAGGAAAAAATAAACGTACCATGGTTTATGTTGGTTTTTTTCTCCTGTTAAGTTTTGCATGGAGAAAGTGGTTAACTTGTGGCTTGACTCAGCTCTGACAAAATGAGCACTATGAGTATTTAATCAAAATATGGATCAAAAATTAATATGACAAGCATCAATGTGCCAGTTACTTCGTGCAGAAGAAATTAACTGCTCTTAACAAGGAAAAAACCAAACCAAAACAGAAAACCCAAAGGCAACTTCATGAAGAAAGAGTAGGTCAAGGTAGCTATGTTTGACACTCTAGTTTATGCCTAAAGAGAAGGGGAAGAGGGTGTTTTTCAGCATAAGAGTCTCCAAAAGATCAGAAAAAGCTAAAGAGGGTGGAAAGTGAATGAGAGATCTTGATATTTTACTGTGTTCTATTTTACTTTAACATACTGAGAAATGAGTCTGTGTTTATGATTTTCTTCTTTCCCTGACAAAGTCACTATGTTAGAGACTAAATTTTAGTCACCGAATGCACAAGTGGATAGTGATAGTGGCCTTATTTATGAACTGGTGTAGAGACCAGTAATGTTTTTAAAAACATGCAAATGGAATTTCAAGGCCGTTCTCATGTTACATGTATTTCTTACTTAGTGTTTGACATTTTGTATCAACAATGCTTGTTGGTGTCAGTGCTGGAGTAATGTAACAACCATGTAAAAGAAGGTGTTAGTTTACAGAAAATAAATCAAATTAGGTTTAACAAGTGCCACTGAGAGAAAGTTATCAGAATTTGTAGGGAGCTTAGTTAGTCAGCTGTAAAATCTGGGTTTGGTTGTTCACACACAAACAGTAGCAATAATCTGTTGCTCAAATTTTTTTCTGTATATTTAGAAACTGTTTGCATAGATGAAATTGCAGATGTATTTTTCTTGATTTAAAAAAATAATTGTTTTTATATAGATAGTTTAAAATTATATTTATAAATTGCATATGTGTATGGGGTAGGTGGGGGAGTTCTTTGTTTTCCTGCTGGCTTATAGATGAGTAAAAGGGATACTTTTTTATATATAACCAGCCAGTCAGAAATAAATACACTTTAAGTAGCTAGAACACACACAAATAATTGTTCAAGTTTTTCTTGGCATTATTTGATGAAATATTTTTTGGTATTTTTAATTCTTGGCATGTACTCATTCTTTGCCTGTTATTTCATACACCACCCAAACTTAATCCTATTACTATTTAAAGTGTGAATCTCTTTCCACTCATAGTGTAATTCCACTTGTATTTGTGCTATCTTGAAAAGAAGGATTTTCTTCTCATTCCGTTTGCCTGAAAGTCAAAATCTAGCAGCATTTGCAGCCTTTTTGCATTAATGTTTCTAAATTATCCTGCCATGATTTTCCATTCCCATTAGGACAGGTGAATGGTCAGGAGGTCATATTTGAGGACCTTAGTAATTTCATCACATTATTTTAATACTGTTTGTAAGTACAATGATTATTAAGACCTCTGTAATTTGTAGGCATAATTTTTCTGTTGTAATTTCACGTTTTTGAAATATTACTGCAGTTTCTTCTGTAATATGTTTAAACCAATTATAATTTCTTTCTGTATTAAACACCTGATTTTCAAGCCTGTAATTTGTAATTCTCTTAAGTACTTCTAATGTTTCTCTGTAACTTATTTACTTGAAATGTTACTTTTAAGTTTAACGAGGTAAGTACAAAATGAGTTCTTGGAGGTTTCTTTTTCTATGCTGCAACTGCACCTGAACCTTGCAAAATAATGCTTTTATTCTCTCATTTTAGCTCTCTTGAGCAGAGACTGCCAAATAGTTCAAATTCCTTCTCTGTTTTACTGAGTGTGTGAACACCTTACAGTTGCTCCTAGCTTTCTGCACTTAGTCCTAGAAGGAAATTCCCTCCCTTCCTGCTGTCTCCTGGATGCTGTCAGTACATGGATAACTGTAATATTTGAAATACCAAGCAAATCCATCCCCTGTTACAGGCTGGAGTGATGGGAGCTGTGATGTTCTCTAAAGATTATCTTATGCCCCTCTTTAATAGTTGTGTGTTTTAAGAGGTAAAAGTAGTGGGGTTCCATTGCATGGGGCTTACATGAATCCTGAAAACATCCACATTCCAACTCTAGTCAATTAACAGCTATTCTAAGTCTGTGGACAGTAGTACATCTGCAGTAGGGCAGGGTGAGGAGCCCCATATTACAGTAGAACCTCGTTAAAAGTTTTTTAGGTACCCTTTGTAGCTTTCTAGTATGCAGCAGTACAGCACTAAGAAGGGAAGCATTAAACATGTCTACAATTGTGATTTAGGGCAAATTTTGCCCAAAATAAAGCTTGCATGTCTTGGGATAATGCTACCACTCACAAGAAGCGGCATATTCCCTCCTCACAGAGCACCTCTTTTAGCCATATCATGCTATTTTCAACTAAACCCTGTGGGCTAGCTGATTGCAACCTGCCTTATTAATGCTTTGAGGGGAAATTAGGCCTGGAAACCAAGAAAATACCTTTTAATACTTCATAGTACATGTTTTACTGTTGTGCTTCTAGGTATTTAGCAAATAGAACATAGTTTCTTGCTTTTCATGGTGTGGCTTAATAACACTGATTTTATCTGTATATTCTAAATTTGGGCAGGGTGTGCAAAATCTAATTATTGCCAGGTTTTTTAATTGTTTCAATAACCCCATCGTGACTCAATATCCATATTGCTGAGAGTTTCTCAATTAAGGGTTGTTCTTGCTATTTTTCAAAATGAGGTCTCCACTACTTCTGAAAAGGAAAAACGTAATTAGAGGTTGAATCAATTTATTTAGCTTGAAGTCATAGCATATACTAATAACCTATTCTGTACATAATATGGTTATACTTCACATATTTTGGTTTTATTGTATGTATGGTAGGTGACCCAAGGATTTAAGGAGAAATAGTGTTCTGATATTTTTCTAATATTCTGGTTTTTATATACTGAGAAGTAATTTATTTCTTTTGCTACAATTGAAGGGACTGTTTTGGGGCATTGATACACTGATCAGGGTGAAGAGAGGCAATTTAAAAATCTGAGCTGTCACATCAGTAGGAGAGTCCCCGCTAGAATAGTCTCTCTATTTTGACCCAGTAGAGTTAACATACAGTCAGCATGACTATACGAGGACAATGTTTTCAGATATATTACCTAAAATAATTTTTTTTTAATCAATATTTCTCATATGCCATGTGTTATGCCGTGTTAAATAAGTATTAATTCTTTCATCTTTAAGATTTTACCCATCGAAATTATTATCAATCTTTTAACAGAGCATTGGCATTTATTAGATCTTTTTAGTGGTAAGTCTCTTTATGTGATGTACTTTGCTCATGCTATTTTCTGTATTTAAAGAAAAGTTAATGTCTGTTTCTATACAATATTTTATTCTGAAAAATATGCTTCCAACTGGTGAAATCTCCATTTTCCCCACAGAAATTGTAAAACTCCTACACTGTATGTAGTTGTCCAACACTGAGTAGTCAGTATTTTACATTAGCAACTGTTGGCCATTTCTGTATTATTACAGCTACTCAAACTTTAGATTCTGGTTTGTTGAGTTGTTTTTTTTTTTTGTTGTTTGTGGGTTCTTTTTAATTAACTTCTTAAATTAAATTCATAATGAAATATGTTGCCTTTTGATTTCAAGGAATGTCCTGTGTATATTTGGGGAAACATACATTTAACTTCTGTTATATTCCTTATGTCCTCAGTATTTTCTTTGTTTGACATTCTGTATATTATATAGCAACAAAATTACACTACAGATTTCACTAAGTTCTTGTTTGCTTCTGTATTTTTAGTGTATGGAAAATCAAATTCATAGTAGAAATGAGTCACACAGTATTATGAGTTGGAAGAGACCCACAAGGGTCAAGTCCAGCTCTTAAGTGAATGGCCTCTATGGAGATCAACCCTGTGACCTTGGCATTATTAGCACTGTGCTCTAACCAGCTGAGCTAAAATGCTAAGGTTTTTTCTAATTTTCTGTTTAACCAAGCTTGTTAAAAATTCTTGCTAAAGAGCTGTGTTTGAATCTTTAAGAAAAAAATCTAAAAGATAATCCTTTGAAGTATCTCTTAGTTCCTTGTGATTTGCAGTACCAGCAATTTCTTATGAAGACTGTGCAAAATATAAAAATTTGTCTTTCATCATGAAATGAAAATTTCAGTAATGGTAAACAACATTGGTAGATAATTAATGCTATATTAAATTGTTGGTGATACTTCAAGTTACTATCTTCCCAGGTTTTCATTGTGATGGATGCCTATTTTTTGAGACACACATGGTAGCTAAATGTCAATTCCTGTTGATTTTATTGAGTCTTTGGAATTTAATTACTATTGTGCTCTTGAAAATGTCCACAATAAACACTGTCACTCTGTCCATGCTTTGCAAAGGTAGCACTTAAACACAGTATGGTAATCCCATGTATGAGAGTGGGGTATATTTAATACCAATGTAGCGATGTCCATTTAAATTCATCAGCCTTATTCAGGCTTATTCATATTATTTAATACTAGAACAGGAATAATTGTCCGTATTTTTTACAGTACTGAAAGAGGAAAGTCCACTTTCTGTTAAAGTATAATGTTTCTGGAGACAACAAACAAGTCTTTCTAGGATTACCTGCCAAACAAAGCTTTTAAGGTTATTGCAGGGTTGTAATAAATTCAAGTTGTCTGGTTTTGCATACATTTTTAGTAAGTCACTTCCACTTGCCTGTGAAAGACATACAACTGCTGTTTGTTTAGCAGTGGCTTCCAGCATTCAGTCTGACCAGTTAGATTCTGTATATAAATAACATGGTCATTTTGTCTTTGGAGTTACTGCTGGAAAAAAAAAAAAAAGATTTTTTTTTTTTTTGTTAGATCAGATTTCCTGCACAGCTACCCATACACCTAGCTGAGTATGGAAGGCAGACATCTCCAGGTGAGGGCAGGGAGTGGTGTAAGATACCCAGATGCTATAAATTTGCAGTGGATACAGTGCTGATAGCTTGGAAGACTGTATCTTTGACTTCCATAAAAATGGTCACAGATTCTCTTCTTGAGTGAATTAAGACCTTAGATCTCCAAACCATTAAGGAAATGCATTGTTGGTATTCCACCAAAGGAATCACTCTTTGGACTGTTGTCTAGGGCTGAAGTGATTGTGGGTGTTTTTATTTAACTTCATGGTTCCTGGTTTAGTTGGGGTTTTGTTTGTTTGGGGACTTTTTTATTTATTTATTTTTAATGTATCAGAAGAAATGAAGAGCACAGCATTTGGCTTGATGGAACTAACTTGAATGTGAATTTGGAATAATTTAAATTTCCAAGGCTTATAGTATGTGAGCATTCTTAATCATGTTAGCAGGCTGGCCTTCTCTCAGCGTTGACATGATTTACAGTATTGGTATTAAGCTTTGCACTATACCAAAGGTAAAATGATTTACCAGCTTCTAGTTAGGATGATTCTTCTGATTATACAAAAAATATTTCATACACTATGACAGACTAGGGTGAATCATATTTATCATTAGTAAATACTTCTCTCATAAGAAAGAGAAGACCAATAGTAACAGGAAAAAAACCCCTGGCAAAACAAGGTAACTGGAAAATGGGATATGAACCAAGATTTAAGGGAAATAATGTTAATTTAGACATTGATATAAATCACTATATCCAAGTATGTGTTCCAAATTGGTGCTCTGACCAAGATTAAAGGAATCTAATAAAGAAATTACCCATTTAGCATACTGTTTTTCAATATTAAATTACTCTTCCTTTTCTCTTCACTTCTGCTGAAGGTAAAATGTAAAGAGGTTGAACATTTTCGTTTATGAAGAGCTAAATTACCATAGATTACTCTTAAGGTCTGATATCAGGCCAAGATTCATTTTTTATTTGGTGTCTAGTGTTTAAGAACAAGAGATGTCTGATGTGGTACCCACTCTTTCTTGAGTGCTTGCCAAATCTTGTATGTCAGCATTCCCTCTGATCTTTTAATGGGGGTTAAAAGGAGAAAACCAGGGGTTTTATTACAAAGTAGTTTGCAATAGAGAGATTTAGTTTTCTTTTCGTTGTTGTAATGATGGTAGTGCATCAAATACCATTTTATTTTTATAGGGGTTTTTTTCTTCTTGTTTTTTTCTTTAACTCTGAAATATGGTAGAGAACAGGGAAAAGGGAAGCATCTCAGAATTTTTGTTAGGTAGATAATGAAATGCTTTAAAAATATTCTTTGAAGTTTACAAATGAATGTTGGACTGAGCTCCACAGTTGTTACGGGATCCCATGAAAGGCAACAGTTTGGCACCTTGTTTAAATACCTTTGTTAGCACTGGGGTTACGTTGTCTGGTATCTGCACCCACAATGGTCATGGGAGCTGTTTGACTCCTTCAGTGAAATGTGCTGGGAAGCAGCCAATGAACTGCAATGCAAATCTCTGTGGCTTTTTCATCTGTGTGTTCTGTTATGGCAAAGTCCTGAGCAAATTAACAAAGCATAGATGTACTTACTGAAAATTTATGCTGTTTCTATAGTACTTAATTGAGACTATAATCCCCTCAAGGATTTAGTGTCTTTTTTGATCTATTAATGCTATTTTCTGTTCTATTGCATTCTACTTCTGAATAATATTACTGTTTCATATGAGTTAAATCCTTCAGGTTTGGATGGTTTTTGTTGGTTCCTCCCCTCCCTGCCTAATTATGGGGACTCAGATCTGTCTTCCATTGTACAATCCTGTCTGACTTCACCTTCCTCTGTAGCTGCCTCAGCTGTAGCACTGACAGTGCCACCAGGAAGAAAGAAAAGCAGACTCCAACCTGCAGCTTTTCCTGGGAGCTATGGAAATCCATAATCTCTTTCTCTGACCAAATGACCTGAAATCTGAGAGAGCTGAAGTTCCTTCTGCAAGTGTATTTTTCCACTGAATATAATGGCTATACTTTGTCAATTCAAAATCCACCTTTTTGAGCAAAAATCTGGAGTTTTTAAGATTAGCAGTGAATAGTGGATGAGAGGTCACTGTGTACTATCGAAAAACAGTTACTCACAGCATCAGAGTTTATGCAGAGCGTGTCAAATAGCAGCTGTTGTCAAAATCATAAGTACAAGAGAAAACACCAAACCTATGTTTAACCACAGGAAAATAATTTAGTCTCTAACATGATGAGATCTTCCACGCAGATTTCTTCCACCATTTCTCCTTTTTCCATTTCTCTTTTCAGATGAAGTAGGAAAAAAAATAACCCAGCAGTGCCATGTTTACATGTTTACATCTGTATATTCCCTATACTGGTCCATTTAGCCTGAGAATAAGCATGGCAGGTTTCTGACAATTACTGTGAGCATTTTGCTGTACCTTTTGATCAAACCACTAACACTGTAGAAAACTGTTCAGATTATGACAATTTTAAGCAGGTCACACTATCCTTTACATAAAATCTGTTTATTTAAGAGAGGACTGTACTCCTTCATAAGGAGCTTCTTCAAGAATTCATCGGTAGGATCTATTAATCCTACTAATGACTGGTGAACCTTGTTGGTTCATGGGGTTTTAATACCTGTAAGCTAAAATCTGCCTACATCTCATGACCCTACTTACTTCAATAAATATACAGTGTAACTTGTAATACAAAAGAAAACGTTTGTATTGTTGCTGCTGTTTGATTTCAATGAGTAGAGGATGGCAAGAAGTAGGAAGCAAACACGTTGAATGAAACTTTGGATTAACCTGTGGGGGGCAGCAGTGACTCAGTTCATTCAGGAACGGAGCCATAGTTCCCCAAAGGACTAGCTTTGTGTCTGGGTTTGCAGAAAGCACCTTAATTTTTTATTAAAAAAAAAGAAAAAAAAAAAAAGGCAGAATGAAGAGCAGACCAGCACTAGATGTTCTGCCTCTTGGGAAACCTTGTCTTTTCTCTTGGGTTCCCTTGCTGCTGCTGTGTGCTGGCGTGACCAAGCAGGACTTGGGGACCTTTTAGGTTTGCCTCCAAGAAGCCACTGAAATATCTGCTAAGTTGTCCATTCTGCAGCTCTGGTGAAGACTGAGTGATTTTATTTTCAACTAGACTGCCTGAATCTGTTCTGCTGTCAGCAAGCTTGTATGTCTCCCTTTGTTGGTAGATGTTTAGGCAAGAGTAATTTGTGTGGATGGAGAAAAAGACAGAAGCTGTATAAAGTGTGCAGATGAAGTAATGTGGGTCAAACCCCTGCAGAAAGAGGTGTCAGAGATGTAATGTTGATTTTATGTGCCATAGTTGGGGATTTTTTTGGATGCAGTTCTCATTGTACAAAGTTGGGAGGAGGAGATGCCTAATTTTTAATACGAGCAGTTTACAACCATTCACAGTTAAACAGTTTATAGGATTCTTAGTAACAAAAGGTGGTCTAATTATAGAGGAAAGGAAAACAATATCGTGAGGATATTTACAATGTGTGACCTATTTGAATTATGATCTTGTTAACTATGCAAAAATGACAAAAACCAGAACTATCCCAGAGAATTAAATGTTTAGTCTTTCATTAATGAACTTTTAATATAGAAGATATGGAGGACATTAATTTTTTTCCCTTCAACATCAAAAGAAGCTTGCACTTTGGGTGAACCTGTACTTTCTTAAGATTCAGTGCACTAGACTTCAAACTGGAAAAAAATGACAATATTTTTTCTTTACAACTAGCCCACACTAGAGTGTTTAGTTTCTGCCAGTAAATCACATGCCAGGGTTTCTACTGCCCTTTTAAATCAATTGAAGGTGTGATTCCTTTCCCTGTGATTTTTGTTTAACTTCCCCTTTGTAGTTGATCTTAATTGTTCTTATTTGCAGCCTTTAAATGTTGATGGACTGTGTCATTTATAACCCTTTTTCATTGCACAGTGACCTTCATAGGGAAATTTCATACATGTTTTCATTGGGCTTTGGTGGCATTTTTGTTTTATGCACGTAAGTGAAACTTGCAGTAAAAATTAGTATGCAGAGTAAGGCAATGGTATAAAATCTGATTAGACTATAGATAGAAACATTTCAAAATGTTTTGCAAGCCTGCACGGAAACTGTTCTAACACAAATTGCCCAATGTAATGTCCTCAGTGAAAGAAATTTCGGGTTTTTCCTGAACAAAAGCAAACAACTCTGAATTTTGCCCTAGACTAACACTTCATGTAATCCCAGTTGCCATGCCTCTACCCCTTGCATCTTCTTATTGCTGTGCTTCGTGGTAGGAGCTGTACCCCGTACAAACTAGGTACAAAAATCCCCATGTTCCCTGTTAGAGGGTCACCTTGTGAACATAAATGAGTTTTCCCTGAAGATATGCCATCTCTGCCATGAAGCTGTTGCTGAACTAACAAGGCAGCAGGGCTCAGAAGAGATGATGGAGAAAGGGGAATGGAGTTTGGTACAGTGCAGTGACAGTAACATGTAATAAAGTTAAGGTGGCTTTAGCTGTGCTCAGCTCAAGTGCACTTTAAGCAATCTGCCCACGTCGGCATGTGGCTGGGCACAGGGGGCAGAAATGTAGGAAAAAGCAGAGTAAATTAGGTATAACCCCTGGGGTAGTCACAGTCATCTTGACATGGACTCTAGGATGAAATTAGATATGGAAGTCCAGAACTAGTGGTTTGGTCTAATTATTTTCACTTGCAGTGGTCAAAAAGACCACTTTTGTATGTTCTTGCTTATTTGCCTTAGTTGATCTGCCTGTTTTGAAAGGATGTGACATAGGTGAGTGTGACATTCCTTTGGGTTTTTTGGCCCTGCCCGCTTCATGCAATTTTTGACTCCCAGACTTTCTGGCATGTTTGGCAGGTCACGTGAAAGTTTCAGCACTTGATCTGGGGTGTTGTAACTAGTGCAGATTTGCCCTCCTTGCTGAAGGTTGATAACATCATCAGCTCATCTCTGGGAACAAGATGACCCTCTTCCCCTCTTGGAAAGATGCAGCTCAACAGTTTGAAGTTAGAAAAACATGAACTAATTTGGATTTAGCTAATTTATGGCTGTACAAGAACAGAACTTTCTCATCTTAGTTCTTCCTTGCTGTACTTCTGAGAAGTCTTTCTCACTTCTTTTCTTTTTCTTCTTCCACTTCCAACTTTCAAATTCATTGGGTGCTTTCAACTAAACCCCATTTAGAGTAGAAGTACCAGAGTTGTACCATTTTCTTATGTTGTGTTTTTAATTAAGGGAAAAAAAAAGGGGTGGCGGGTGAGGTAGATACATGACAGAGATGCTGTTTTTCTGGATGAAGAGGCTGTAGGAGAAAGGACAAGATAGTGGTATAAGCCTAATTATACTCCAAAATGTCCAAGGGGAAGAAAGGAATTAGGAATTCTTTTGCTTACAGTGTTCACAAAAGAGCTTTGCCTTTGTATACTCCTGGTGGCTGCTGTTACAGCTTTAGAATGAGCAATGTCTTTTGGGTTGTCGCTACAAATGAAATCCTCACCAGCTTCTCTTTGAGGAGGTTCTGTGCACTGCCCGAGAATAAATAAGTTTGTAAAGACTGTGATTTTGATGCTGGGTGCCAGTGTAAGTACCATTGCTGGCAGAAATCCAATACAAAAAAGCAGAAATAGACTATGTAGGCTGTAAATTATAAATATTTGTATCCCACTACTTAAAGGAATGGCTGCTTTCTTAGGTATTAAACGGAGTAACTTCTGACAGTTGTTTGGAAGAATGTATCCATTTTGATGGAGAGGTCTTGTTTGATGGCATGTGAGCCGTGCCCTGAAGAGACGTCAGTGTTTTCTGTTGGGCATGAATGCTCTCAGTAGTGCTGAGAGAACACTTTTTTTAGGTAGCAAAGTACTGTTTCAGTGCCCATTACTGCAGTGTGACATGCAGAGTTAATATATTTTTATTGCATTAATAGACAGAGCTTTGTCCTCCTGTGGCTGTTGGTGCTGTTTTTAACCTTAAGCAGAAGATATCCTATAGAGCTAAATGGGAATTTAAGGATTTGGGTGCAGCTGATGCTTAAACTGGCATTGCATTTCCTGTTGAATCATCTCCAGATTTATCTGTGTTTAAAAGGAAAAAAGCAAGCCTGCTGTCTATCACAGAACAGGTTAGAGGGCAGTATCAGGAAACTCCATTTGTTCTCTTAGCTCTCCCAGTTTTCTCTATTCAGTAGCTCTGCTGTATCCTGTTCTCCCTTTTTCTGAGGGAAAATGTGAGCATGTTATCTATGAAAAAACTGTGCTCTGAAGATACAGCCAGTAGTGCCAACAATTGAACAAAGTGGAACCAAGATATTTGGCTCATAACAGCAGTTTTTTCTATAGTGTGGTCTTGTTCCATCCATATTCTCATAAATTCAGGGTGTTTTGAATGGGATAGCTATCATTTATGACTGTGTTGAAGCAGGACAAATGCAAGAAGTTTGTCCTAGCTGTTGAAAATGGGCAGATTAGGATTGAACCACAGTATTCTGATTTCCGTGAGTTGTGCCTCACTGGATGGTCTTTTTCTTGTCTTACTTGTACTGTTGTACTTTCTTACATGTTGACATCTTTGTTTTGCATTTTACTGAGAGAAGGTAATGATGAGGATTACATCACATTATTTATAAAACATCATTTCACCTCAGCTAAGAGGCTTTACTCTCTCTGTATTGTTGTTTCCAGACTCAGGAAAATGATTTCATTGACCAGACACAGAAAAGGCAATTCTTATGGAAACTTACCTAGACCACAAGGCTGGATTTTGTTTGAGGGTAGCCAAAACCATAAAGGTTTACACTATGAGAGTGAATTTATTAGAAGGAGCTGAGGCATCTCTGATGAACTAACTTAAAGCTTCAGTGCTGGCAAGTTCAGACTAGAAAAGTCCTGTGAAGGAATGTAATAAATAATAAAAATTAAATATTTTAATCAAATTTCAAATTAAAACAATAGACTGTTCATTCATGCGTATTGCACAGTAGAGTGGTTCTTTGCAACAGTCTTCTTATAAACACTTTACTGTTGACAACATTGCCAAAATCAGTATAAGATGCAAGAAACCCTGATTTGTTCTGAATGCTTCATTTTATGAACTATTCGGTTTAATTTAAGTTTTAAAACTGTAGTACGTGTCGTAGATCTTGAAGCATTGCATGTTAAAGAAACAGTTGAATATAGTTTTAAGTGTTCTCTGCCTGAAGTTCTTGATTAAGAACATAAAGGGGTTTGCCTTGAGAGTTAGGTGGAATAGTTAGTCTTCCAGGTATTTTATTTTAAATGCAATCGCTTTCACTGCCTCATATAGTGCTGGTGGTATGATATGGGGTAGAGTCCTAATGGGAAGCCTTTTATGGGACTAAAATTTTGACTCTGAGATCTTGTTCTTCACCTTAGGATCTGAATTTTTGAACCATTAACACAGATTGCTTTCCCAAAATTTTGATTAGGTATTAGGTTTGGAAAGAAGAAAGCAATAAAACAGTACTTAATTATAATTCACTATGCTGCTTCTTTATATTGTAATTTCATTGTTTCACTTTTTCTTTGTCACTGTGGTCTGATAGAATAGGCAAGACATGAATTTTAAAACTTGAGTCATGATCCCTCTTGTCCCACAGCTTTTATAGTTTATTTAAGGTTATGAAAAAAAAGATTTTTTTTTTCTTAGTGTATTGCTTCTAAAGCAAGAGAGGCAAGATGGAAGAAACCTGCTATGTTTTGTAGCATAAATACCCTGTAAACTTTGATATAGTCTAAGTGTTCAGCTTCCACCCTTTCCCCAGTTCTGTGTTGGAATTGCCCTGTGTTTGGTGTCTCAGTAACAATCTGGTGGCTTCCCATGTCATTCTGTAACCTAACACAGCTGGAAGAATGCCAGAGCTATTAGGAATCACATGCAGCTTTGTAACTTTGGCATGTGTATCGGGAGAGTTTGCTCCCCGTCAGCAGTCTCACATCCCAGCACCAAAAGGCTGAACTATTGCAAGTGATTTTTTAATGAAATGTAGGCATGCATTTGATTACAGTAAATCTTACCCAGTCCTTTCTGGAAAATTACAACAGTTGGTTATTTTCTTAGGTTTGCAAAGAGCAAAATTTAAATACTGCTGTATCTCCTAATAGCTTTTGACTGTGTTGGCAGGTGTATGCTATGATTCCACTGTGAAGTTAAAATCTCAATAATAAGTTTCCAGAAGTTTTATGAAGCTTTTGGGGTTGGGGGAGATTATGCAGAGTATGTGACAGGGAGAACTGTGTAGTTTCCCTTTATTTCCCTTCTGTTTGGCAGTTGGTTGATGTTCATGGAGCTCAAACAAGGCCGTTTCTGCCTGGCCAGTAACAGGCATAGGGGTCACATATTTAAAGCAGTGGAATATCCTGGGATATGTGTGGAAGTCGAGGATAGCACACATGGGATTTAGAGTGTATTCATTGACACGGGCAGGGAAGAGGACAGTAGAGGTGGTACTGTGGAACACTGAGGTGGAGACAGACAGAAGGTGTAAGTGACATACAGCAAATCCAATGAAAACTGGTTTGACTTTTCCTCATGTATATAAAACAGTCTCACTCAAAACTCAGCTTAGAAGATTAAGTCATGTGAGTTGAGGTCAGAGAAGTTTTATTCTAGAAAGACCACTCTAGACGTAGCCAGGGAGGTACTTTCGAGAGGTAATGGTGAATGAATGTGCAGTTCACTTGCTGAAGCAAGAAGGAGGGGATGTTTAGTGATTTTAAAGTGCTATGAAATTCTGTTATTGAGGGATACAACTATGCCGCTTATATTTGACACAAAACATCATGGTCCTCTTTCTATATAATTGCTGGAGGCCTGCTAAGTGAAGTTACTGATTATACTCTTTCTTAATTCAATAGTAGAGCTATCACTTACTGATTTACAGTTCCCTTATTCAAATTATTGTAGAATCTATAGATTACAATAACTTGCTAGATTGATGCTGTTTAATAAGTTTTGTAAAAAAGAATTTGCAGAACGGCCTCTTGAGAGCTGCTGGAGTATGGTTACAGAAGAGCTGAATGCATTAGGTTTAGCCCAGATTTATGAGAGTTCATGGGGGTAAGGAGTGGTTGTTACTGTGAATGCATTTGTCAACTTCATGAAGTTTGTAATTACAAGTGGCATTTCTTAGCTTGTTGATATCTGAAAAGAGATATTATTTGTGACGCTTATAGTTGGAGAGTTCTGGGTAGGGGAATGTAAACCACTTGATTAAAACCTGCTGTGCTGATTGTTTTACTCTTGAGGGAAAAACACATTCATGTTTTACTTGAAAATATTCCCTTTAAAAATGTTAACTTTCACAGGAATGTTGGATGACTTGATATAAATAAAGAAAACTAAGCTGTGATAATTACATCTTCTATTTGGCTCTTGGGTGCAAGTGTTTTGGTTTAACATGGCTACAAATGGAATCTGAGCAACTTCTAGCTTTACTTATGGTAATAACTGTATCTTATTCCTTCAGAACTTTTATGCAGCTGGTTTAAATAAAGTAAATACAGATTTCCTTTAGTAGCCTTCCCACGTATTTAACTACTATTAGACTTTCTGAGACTTCTTGATGTGAAGTTCTGTTGCACCATCATTAATATAATTGCAACAGGGAATTACTGTATTTAGTGCTTACTAAATTGTTTTAATAGGTTTGGAGTATGTGTTTGTTCTTTTTGAAACTGTATTTGAATTTCTAACTTCCTTGGGCACCTGAAGAGAGATTTAATAACTATATGAGTCTCCTGAGGCATGATCCCAAGCTGATAATAAAGCACTTGCCAACTTCTGTGTTTCAAAACAGATTGCCATGGGAGAGTTAATTTTTTAAGTGATAGCTTTGCTAGAATTTGTGTGTGTCAGGGTAAGAGATGTGGAATTACTTAGACTGGAAACAAAGACCTTACTCATCAGTTACCATAGCTTCACTTCTGTAACATCTTCACTAGGAAATAAATGTTTGTACTGTTTTGTCCTGTGTCATGTCATATATCAGAATAAAATGTACACTTTTATTTTAGTAACTTAATAGTTGTCTTGAGTCTGTTACAACTCAATCTGAAAATGTGAACTGTTGTAATGCTAGTGGATGCAGATAGGGGAGTGAACAAAGGGATCTGTGAAAAGTGAAAGACGGTAGTTTTTGTTGTTCTCTTTTTGTGGTTTGCACAGCTAATGTCTAATTTGAGTTCTCTTTCATGTGTCTTACCTTGTGTCCTTTTAACAATTGTCTGCTCTGATTCAGTCTGGAGTCTTGAGCTCTGATATAGAGCAGTGCTTTTGAAAGAAATGCTGGCAAGAAAATGATAGCTCTTTGTTTGAGAATGTACTACTTTGGAAAGGGAGATTATTTTAACCTTGGGCACCATATAGTATATTTATGTAACTATATTCTTTTCTTAGAGATGAAACCTGTTCATTTATACACATAGTGAAAAGCATTATGTTGTGTCTGTGATGTGGCTCCTACTTCCATGAAATTCAACTATGTGGTTTATAATGTGCATTTCTCTGGAATCTGTGTAGAAAAAAATTGTCTCCTCCTAAGAATATCTTGTACAGATGGTGGGTTATCTCTACATCGTGATTCTTAAAAATTAAGTCTGTTGAGCATCCTAAAAGGTTTTCTCATTCCTAACAAGGAGAACAGATGGTGTTTGTAGAACTGGTTGTGTTTGTTTGTTGCAGAAGTCTTCAAATCAGGTATTTAAGGTATTCATCTTTAAAGAAACCCCATATAAAAGAGTAAAACTATTTCATGTGCTTTTACCTGTAGATGACTTTGTAGAAAGGTTAATGAAGTTCTTTCATGTGTAAAACTTACCATATATATATATATGTGCATATATATATATATGAGATTGCAAATTATGGAAGAACTAAAAATACATAAAATTTTTTTTCTCAGTAGTCTTTTGCATTACACTGAAATTCAGAGTTTTGGCTACAATTTGAGGCATATAGGATCTTAGGACGTGAACTGTAAAAGAAAATAATTGCTAGGAATATAAGTGGGGAAGGGAGGAGGAAGAGTGTGAAACAAAACCCAGGAAAAAATGACTATGCGTAGAATAGCATCTGACATTTTCTGTTAACACAACTCGAAATGTTGTCGCTTGTTCTCTGAAACATGTTTTCCTGAAGAATTTACTTCTGGGACATACTCTAGCATCCCTATATGTATCACATATATGCCTTTTGAAACGTAACGAAGAAAAATTGCTATTCACTTGAACAGTCTTTGTTTCTCATTGCAGTGTTCGTTAAAACAATTTTTTTTGCTCCAAAGTGTTAAAATACATGTTTCAAAGCACTGAAGTGATTATCTTGTCAAAACATCATCATCATTTTCGATTGATAGTCCCATGAAAATTGGAAATGCCTTTTCTCTGGTGCTCCATCAGTTGTGTTCCTGTTGATTCTTAGCACTATTAAATTAGTGTGTATTTTTAAAGGTAAAAAAACCAATTTAAATACCTCATTGCTGTCTTCCTATCTTGATGATGCCTTTATCTCCATCCTTCTAACATACTATGCAGTTATCATATTTAAGACATCTAAAATATGCTGTCACCATGGAGATATCCTTGCTCCTGGTGTTTGAGGAGTGCCTTTGCTTTGGTGCTCTCCATCCCCTCAAACAGTATCCGGTGCAAGCAGAGGTTGCTGGAACATACCCATTTGCAGTATCTTCATAAAAAAAAAAGAAACAAGCTGAAACGAGCTATTGTTTCTGTGGTATATTTTGCCTGTGTGGAAGTCAGGCCTGTGTCACATGGATGCGGAGCAGGAGATACATAGCAAGATGTCTAATGGAAATCTGATCAGTGCCCAAAATAGTGAAAATTCCAGTAAAGATTTATAAAAAGAACGTGTAAGCAATCAGAGTGGAAATATTTTGTTCTTCTAGGGTGTGTGGTCTTGTGACTTCCATCTGTTTGTTTTCTGAGCCACTGGTAAAGCAATGCGAAGTGAGACCATTCCGGATACATCTGTCCTCTGGTTTTATGTGAAACAGTTGCAATCTGATTGTTTGTTGACAGCAGGTATTTCCATCTTTGCAATGATTCATGAAACCCTGCAGTTTCCTACTGAGAGCCTTGAGACTAACCATTTCAACTCAAAAATGCTTTGCTGAAAGATGTCATAATCCTGCACTGAAAGGTGTAAGGCCATGCCAGGGGTTTAGGCAGATGTGGCGTGCTATCCTGAGTGACATGGAGAGGTTGAATATATGGACCTTGTCAATTCCAAAGAAGTCATTCTGTTGAATATACACAGGAAGTGGAAAATTACTGGAAAGTATGAAAGTGGGACAAAACTTAACACTTTGTGCAAAAATCAAGGTCATGGTAGCTGATGAGCTCACAAGATTTATGGGCATACTTGTACATCTCAGGACTTGTACTAGGCCACTGTTTTTCCTGATGATCGTTTTCTTGATGTTATTTTTTGGGCTGCTGGTTTCCTTTTCCTTAATAATGGCATGCTGCCATTTTCTTGCAAGTTTTTGTCTGCATCACCTTTCACTTAGCACAAACATAAGCAGATATAAGAGTTTTAGCTTTCATCTTAGTTGACGCTTTGAATTCTGAATCAAAAAGCAGCTCGTTCTCAGAGGCACTGCCACCCTTGTCCTCTCTTAGCCACGATGTATTATGGATCAGAGGTCTTGTTTTTGCCTCCTGAACTTTTCACAGAGCAAATTACCATTTATCTGAGGCTTCATAGGGTATAGTTCTTGCACACTTCATTTTATTCTGGCTGATAAACTCAGTAATGACAAATTAATTGCTTTCATTTTTGACTGCTTTGCTGGAGAGTTCTGACCCCAGAGCCACTCTGCATGACAGCAGTAGTATTTTGAAAAGTAAAATCTGTGCTCTCTTTCTGTAGCCGTGGCCCAGTGCAGTCTACCTATTTTCAGCTGTGGCAGCTATTTCAAGAGTTGAACTTTTACTTCAGTGTTAGCAATGTGCAACAGTGCTGCCCGGCTTGCCGACAGTGGAAGTGCCTGATTTCACAGTGCAGCCTATGTCTGTCCGCCACTGCTGCTGTGATTATTTCAGAGATTGGGAGCATCTGATAAGAGCGTTCTCTAACTTCATCTTCTGTGTTCTGCTGCCAGTGCTACATGTAGTGGTGGCGTGACAGCCCAAAAGATGAATGTAATGTATTACAAGAATTTTAAAAACAAATATTTTGACTCCTCTTTGCACGTAGTTCTTAACAAGATAGACTCGGTTCTCTTAACGCTATTTTCACTTTGATATCTCTTAATCTGAGTTATTTGACTTCAGGGCCTCCATTGTTTGCCTTCTTATCATGTACATTACTCCTCAAAGGCAGTAAGATTAAGCTGTGTGAAGAAAGGTTTCAGGATCAAGCCATTTGTTCTTCTAAGCTTATGCCAGAGGCTACCGCATATAAACCAAATCAATCTTAATAACTGTCTAAATTACCTGGAAAATGGTTTTGTAAATACATGTTCCTTTCTTATATCTCTTATTTTCTGAGACAGTTTTGGTTTTAGTGGTATTGCTTACTCTCTCACATTCTAGGCAGGAAACAGCAACAAAGATGGAGACAGTTTTCCATGTGACAAGCAGAAATTTATTCCTACCTATAGCATGCTGTAAATTAAATTTGCATAGTTGCATTTTTTCCAAACTGGTGATGGGGAAAGTACAAACAGGGTTTTTTCATAATTTATTCTATAGTTTTGTGTTGGTTTGATGTACTCTGTGATTTTCAAAAGTCACAGGGAATGAAGGATAAAATCTTATGTTTCAAATTATTTACGAGTTTAACTTGGCTTGGCAAAATTATTCCCCCCTGTTTGCGTTCTCATCCTAGACTCCAGCTTTTGTATAGTTACTGTATCTTTTTTTCCTGTCCAGCATTTTATCTGATTTATTTCTAAGGTCTCAGTAAACTGGTTGCTCATCTGAACAGGCAGGCTCCTCTCTGCCCCAGCAGTACTTGAGAGTTCAAATGTCTGGCTTGTCTTTTGGTGAAAATATATTTTTGTTTGGCAGGTCAAATACAGACCTGAATTTTGTTATTGGAGATAATTTTTGTGGACTTCAGATTTCCCCTGAGGTTAAATTGCTGTGTAGCTGTTATAAGCAGGTTGGAGAGTGTAGAATGAGAGAGACTGAGAACACATTAGAATGGGTAAAATAAACAAGAGTTATAGGAGTTCTCACGTACAGCAGTATTTTCTGGTTGAGCTTGGAGCCAAATGCCAGTAGCTCATCAGGTCCATGAGGTTCTAGGCATAGTGAGACTGCAGCAGTCGCGCTGCATGTGCCTATTCCTGAAACCGGGAGTTCTCCCAAAGGCAGTTGTGAGATGTGGCTGAGGGCACAGGGTAAGAAATGCTGCTGCTTTTCCAATGAAGTGGGAAAGTTCCTTATGGCCTGGCCTGATGCTGCTGAGAACATGGGCGAAAGCTCCACATTAGTCACCATGATGAGCCTTAAAGAATTTACTGCTACTGGGAAAATGCCCCAGTCTTCTGGGACTGGTGTTTCCAAGAGTTCTCTTTCTTTCAGAAGGCTGACATCCCCAGCTTAGAATTTCTTGATGGTCTTGAGCTAGTTTTTGGAGCATATGCATTTTAAGCATGATTTTAAAGGTTTTGTGGGAGTGTGTGTGGTCAAAATAGACAAATAAATTATTAAAAGATACAACTAAACTGTTAAAAGCCTTCTGTATTAACTGAAGCAATGATTTTTGCAAAAATAAAAATCTTTTGTACTACATATTGCTGACTGTCTGACTTAAGTGCTGTATCGAAGTTGAGTACTTTTCTGAAGAATGTGCCGTAGTTTTGGCATTGCAAATAGTGTAGTTCCTAGCTAAGTCTCTTTGTGCAGCTAAAAATCCTATTCAAAAATCCTATTCAAAGAACTATATTAGTTTGATTTTAATTTTTTCCCCCATATTTTCTTTCATTGATTTAATTTCAGTCATCTTCCCATGGAATGGGAATGATGAGATGGATGGTGGTAAATTCTATTCTGTAGCAAATTATTTGGGAACCTCAATAAAGCTTTAAAAACAGCAGGACTTATCTTGAAAGGAGTTCAACTGATGCTGATATTGCAAAAGTTATAGTGAAGCTGATTGTGATGACAAACTAAACATCAGATGAGATCAGAAAATATGTGCATCTAAGAACTTGCTGTCCCTTTGGTCTGAACTGATGCTGTTTGTCAGCTTTGTACTTCAAAGAATATGTCAGAGGGTGAAATAACAGGTCTTGCAAAAAACAAACTCAGGGAGCAGTCAAAAAGGGAATTTGGAAAAACAGAACAAGAAATAAATACTGGTGGTGCCAGAGACTGGCACAAACTAAGCTGGGAATTTTTGATCTGGGAAGAGTTTAGTTTTCCTCTTCAGAGATCAGCTTCAATTAAATAGATAAGGTGCAAAGTTACCTGGCAGGTTATTCTCTCCACTCTTGTTTCAAAGTAAAGGAAAGAGGTTAAAGAAATCCTTAGAAGAGCAGAAGAAAGAAAGGTTGTTCTAGATGGTATCTCCTTCTCTATTCATGTTGACAAGATGCTCTTGTTTAGGCAGTAAGGCTGTTTGTTTATGATAGTTCCTTCTTCTATACCTGTTCAGCAGATAACTTTCAAAATACTGAGGTACCTGAGATCTGTAAAGAAATTGTGGTAAGACCTCTGAATGAACTTTCATTTTCTGTTGCAAAATTGTTTTTAATTATATCCTTTCCACATCTAAACCACTCGGACTGGCATTTCTGACTTCAGTGTCAGCTTTTGGACACTTTCTTAGTTTGTGATTTTTAATAAAAAGTTTCATGTAATTTTTAGAGAAAATTGGGAAAAACTGTGTTTTCCTAGTATTAAAGAAAGGATACCCATTTCCTTCATCCTTCATTAGATGATCTGTATCTCTGTTTTTTAGCAAGTTTTAGAATTTAACAGAGGATAAAGAGGACTTCTTTTAATGAAAACTGTTCAAATCTGGCAAGATTATAATCTCTGAAAATTGTTCATTATTTTAGCCTAGTAGATGTTTGTAAACAGAGATTGTAAAGAAGCAAAAGTGTCTAAAATTTTTTTGACTATGTCAAAGGCTGTTTGTTGAAGAGTTTTAAAGATGACTTCCTTGCCACTCTTTTTGTAGAATGCTGAAGTCTCTTGGAAAAGAGACATGAAGGTTTTCTCTCTTGTTTCTCTGACCAAAACATGCATGTAAGCACAGACTACCTGTATGGACTGCTGGCAGGTGGGGAGAGAAGGAGAGGAGGAAAGTTTTTCAAGATTGGGTTTAAAGGAGAACAGAGGTCCAAAGAAGCAGGCCCAGGTTTTCATTTATTGTAATGCTTTTCAAGTCATTGTCTTTGAGCTTTGTAGGCCCATAGCTTCCAAAGTCTGTAGTGTCTTGATAGGTCAAACTTGTAAAGTTGGCTTCATTGAAGTAAAAATTTAAGAATCTGATTTTTCACTTGACTGAGTTCCAGATCTGGCAAACTGGAGCCTCTCTCTCTGTATGTATAAATTATTTTTTTCATCTTTCTGCCTACATGGCACAAAGAAAATTGTGTTTTTCATTTAAAAATGCAAAACACATAACCCAACGTTTTCTGGAACCCTCATATAGAAAGGCCTAGAACACAGAATTGCAGAATATACTGAGCTGGAAGGGACCCACAAGGATCATCGAGTCTAAGTCTTAGGTGAATGGCCCACAACCTTGGTGTCATTAGCACTGTGTTCTAACCAACTGAGCTAAGAGACTATCTCTGCTTAGTAACCATGCACTTCCTAACTGAAACTAAAACTGATTTTTAAACAATGCAACTCAAACAAAAAAACCCACCCAAACAAACCCAAAACCACACGCCTAGTTTCATATGTTTATCTCTTTACTAGTTATCAGTGCCAAAACTGATAGAGTTTTATCTGATAGTTGATTTTTCTGGTCATTAGAATTTTTCCTCCTATCTTCTATGCATACAAAGGAAAGCATATAGATTATGATGGAATTTCTAGCCTGTGTGTAGCTCATGTAGTAACTGTGAGATCATAAAAGATGGTTGGGTGGGGTTTTTTCCTCCCACTCTAGGATCAGTCATCAGAAAACCAGCTCTTAGCATAAGAGGTCGGTTGGCACGAGGAACACACAAATGAGTTGTGTACCTGTTCTGTCAAGAAATCTATTCACGTTTAATTGTGTGTACTTAGTGAGAAACAAACAGCTTATATTCATTGCTTATCAGAAAACTTCTGAGCAATACACAAATTGAATGAAAGAACGGTCAGCAGTGCATTTTTCAAAGACCTTTGAAGATATTTGATTCCTCTGGATTTACATTAAACTCATTGCTTGAAGGTGTTTTTTTGTTCAGTGTAAGAACATTTCAGGATTTTGTGGCAGATGAAAGTTTATAACCTAAACCATAAATCTCTACACACACCCCCACACCCTTCCATACAAAATAAATGAAACCTCAAGGTTAGATGCAATAACACCCACTACTTATGCAGACGTATCCATAACAGCTAGTACTTACCTCAGTGCTCTCTGCTTGAGGATGATGTGCCTATATATACACTGGTTTTTCTCATCAAGGCATACTGTATGCCCTGCATTTTCATAAAACACTGTAATTGGAAATAGTCTGGCAGAAGCCTTCCAAGTTTTCATCTTGGCAATGAATTTGGCTGCAAAGTGACTCTAGATGTATGAAGCATTTGAAACTGTTTATCTCTCGCTGCTGGTATTCATTGATTTGTTTGTATTTCTTCAGTGTCTCCTCCAGGCCTATAAAATTCTCTGCAGTGTTTCAGCAGACATTTTGCCAGGAACATGCCAGTGAACTCAAACTGAGTGTTTCTTTTGATTTTCAGGGTGGTAGTGGTGGTTTTGGGTGTCATTCTCCCCACCCACCCTGATCACTCTGTTTTAGTTGCTCCAAGCACTTGTGGATGATTGACTATTTGGATGCATGTGGTGACTAATGTTATGTATGTTGACAGGATAGAATCTCATGTGTTTTCTCCTCAGTGTTGTACCTTACAGCCAGAGTTGTTTGTTTATTTATTTACAGTGGTACACTGATGCAACCAGAGAGTTGTGGTCAATGGCTCTGTGTCCCAGGTGGAGGCTGGGGATGAATGGTGTCCCTCAGGGCTCTGTCTTGGTGCTCTTTAATATATCCATGACATAGACAGTGTGACCGAGCACACCCTCAGCAAGTCTGCAGGTGACACAAAGCTGAATTCTACAGTTCAGCCTGGAGAAGAGAAGGCTCTGGGGAGACCTTATTGAAACCTTCCAGTACTTAAAGGGGACTTATATAAAAGTGGGACTTTTTACATGGTGAACAGTTTTAAACAAAAAGAGGAGAGATTTATATTAGATGTTAGGAAGAAATTCTTTACTCATTGGGTATTGAAGCACTAGAACAGGTTATCCAGAGAAGCTGTGGTTGCCCCATCCCTGGAAGTGTTCCAGGCCAGATGGATGGGGTCCTGAGCCCTGTTCTAGCAGGTGGCATCCCAGACCATAGTGAGGGGATTGGAACTGGATGATCCTTGAGGTTCTTTTAATCAGAGCCATTCTCTGACTGTAAAGTATGACTGTCTTAGTGCTACTGGTAATAATGTAAAAATGGCAGTTTGTTTTTGTTGAAACTGAAAAAAAGTATGTGTGGGGGAAGATTTTGAAGTATAGTTATGCTCACATCTCACTGTCTGTAGATACTTAGTTGTGCCAGCAAATATAATTTAGCCTAAGGAGTCTTAGGCTACATCTCTAATTTTATGCACAGCAAGCAAAAGAAGAGTTGAGTTGCAAAACAGTAAAAGTAAGTGTGAATTGAGTGAAGAAATGAGTTTGTCAGGACTATTAAGAAGTCTATGACTGAGCTGGAAATTGACCTTGAAGCTTTTGATCCTAGCCAGTGCAGAACATTCACTTTCTTATTTAAAATTTGAACCAACATTAACTTTGGTACTTGGTAATTTTCTTTAGTATAAGCTTTACTGTTAGTGTTGGTGGGCTAAAAATACTTACTGTGCGATGTGGTTCAAGTTGCCTCATGACAATTCTTTTTCATATTGGCTTTAAACCTGGAGGAAAGAAGCTGGTCCTTTTATACTTGGACAGAAAACAACACCTTGAATGTATTGGTTGTGCTGGAGGCCAGGACTGTTACTGTAAGAAGCAGAAAAGGATAGAATCATAGAATGCTGAGTTGGAAGGTGCCTGTCAGGACGATCGAGTTCAACTCTTGGCACTGCACAGGACACCCCAAGGATCATACCATGTGGTTGAGAGCATTGTCCAAATGCTTCTTGAACTCAAACAGACTAGATGCTGAGACTACTTCCCCAGGGGGCCTGTTCCCATGCTCAGTGTTCTGTGTCATCTCCTAATCTGTTCAACAAAGTCCCTGAAATTCTCACATCTGTTTTACTTTTTAGGAGTTCTGTCTTACAGATACATGGCATAGCTTGTTACTGTCTCCATGTCCACCGTTCCAGACAATGTACTAGCTAGTAGGCTCCCTTCTTTGTTCATGGCACACATAACACTAAATGTGTGGGGGTTTGCTGGTGGTATCCATTCAAATTTTCTCATCTTCTCACAGTCAGAGCCCGAGTCCACTGAGTAATAATTGCAGCTATTGGTAATAGTTAGCCAGAGAACCACAAAGTTTCTTTCATGGACATGCAGATACTACAATGTTCTTTTCTTTTTCCGCTCTAAACCTGCTCTTAAATAACCAGGTCTGTTGTACAGCAGGGAGGTAATTTGCATAGGCAACATGAGGGGAACTAGAGCTGCTGTTGAGTTGTAATAAAAATAGTCTCATTTCCTTTTTGGTAAATTAAGTGTTCAACTGCAGATTAAGAGCCATTGATTTCATATGGTAAAAGAAACTGATTAACAATGACCTTTTCATGCCTATGTGAAGAAAAACTAGTATGTGGGTTTCCCAGACCTCTAGTTAGCATGCTCATCCTTTTGACAAATACCTGAAACTCTACCCCCACTGTTAACTTGACATGCATTAATAGAAACAGGGACATGACATCTGGAGATGTTCTTCAACTTGGATTTTTGTCTTAATTCAAAAACATCGTATAGAGGTTCAAGAAACAGAGTTAAAACCTTTTGTTAAGAGCTGAGTTTTTTCCTCATGGGTCTTGGTGACTGGATCTGTTAATTAAATAGTTCATACAGGTCTTTTCCATCTCCCATAATAGAACCTAAATTTGAAGCAGCTATTTTACAGCTGTCTAGTGTTCTCAGGAAAGCCTCACTACTGCCTAAAGCTGTTCAAAAGTTCATTGAAAAGAATTTATGTTCTTGGTTTCTTTGCAGCTGGAATGGCTTTTAATGGTGCAAAACATACTGATTTATAATCTTAACCGGTAGCTACAAAGAGAAGGCCATTTATTGCATGGACATGGAGAATGGACTATTGTATTTCCAGCAGACACTACCTCAGGCTGCAACATGACTGTAGTGAGTCTGCCTCTTGTCATCCACCACTGCCCAGTCAACTGATGATTTACATGGATGGATGGTAGAGCATGTTGTACCTTCCTTTGCCTTCCTTCCACAGTCCACTGGATTTCTTTCCACTGAAGTCAGATTGCAGTGGGTTTTCAGAGTACTTGGGTCTCATCCTGTATTGGAATGATATGCCAGTACTTTCAAACTTGGAAGCGGGTGTTTATCTCAGTGATAGAAAGACTTGTATTTTGACTGCTCATAGTGAAATTCTGTTTATCAAGGCGGTTTAGAGGACATTTTTGACAGCTGTCAGTCTGGTACATTTCATTGCTAATAAATTTAGTAAAGTGTTTTACAAATATGTAAAGAAGAAAAAGGTAGATCTAATTAGGAAAAGATGCAAGCAAGGCTAATTACCTCATCCAGCCACCAAGCTTGGCCGCTGAGCTGATGCAATGGGCAGTCTCTGGTAAGGAGCATCTCGAGCATTTTATGATTCAACAAAATTGTAGGGCTCTGTTGCCCCTTTCAAAACAAAACCAAGAAACCTTCAACCCAGGATTGTATGATAGTACTTGGCATGGGCAAATTTCAACTAGCACTGAAAGAAATCTTTAGATACTTTTATTTGTTTGCTTTGCTTTCAAATCCCTTCTCCTCCCCAAAAAGAAGAAAAGCAAAAGAGAAGTTATTAATGTTTCTGGCGTCAGGGGTGGTGCTGACATGGGAACCCTCAAACAAAATGCAGCCTTTTCTTTGTTATAGGGATTTTCTTGTCTGCAGTTCATTGCCAGACAATCTGTCTCCCACTGAGGTGGTTTGTTTAAGGTGTTTATTTCCATACTCTTTAATTCATGTCACCTTCCCCACCGTTTTCTGTCATAGAAGATGTTTGTCTTCATTTTGACTAGGCTATTAGGTAGTCTACTGACTGCAGTGGAAAGCTTTAGAGCTAGAATAAATTATGGAGTAGTTACTATGCATTTCTATGCTTCTCACTGCAAATCAACACCACTCTGTAGAGCAAGAGGTGAGCACACTGACACTGTACTAAGGAATTAATATTAGAAGCTGTTAAAATCCAAACTGAGTGGAGAGGGAGATATTTCACTTACCCTTAGTAGATGTCTTTAGTTAGAGACAGGAGTAGGGAATAGAAAAGGCATATTGGAGCAACAGGAAAAATTAATTTCTCTTGTAATCCAACCACCATACTTGCACACCATGTTAGTCCTCAATATAAAAAGAGTTCAAAGCAACTTTAGGTAAATAGCCTGGCAGGAATGCAGTGATATTGTCCTGATGCCTGTGTGCAGGTGTCTCTGAACCTGGAAAAAGACTTTGTTGCTAGTTGGATTCTTTTATTAATTTGTTTAGAAACAGCAAATCAAACAAGATCTGCCTCTGAATAAGTTCCCCTTAATAGGCCATACCTTTTTAAGTAATTGTTTGATGGAAACTTTTAAAGATTCTTGTTAAACTTTTAAAGATATTTTTTGATATGAAGTGAAACAGACTACAAATAGGAAGGTACCTGCTGTTGCATTAGTAACATACTTGGAAAGATGATGTTATTTTTCTGATTATGTGTGCAATTACATTTGTAAGGTGATTATTGAAATATGTTTTGAGAAAAAACTATTATTTTTAAAGTGCAAGTGTATTTCTTGGTAGACTGGTAGTCTTTTGGGGCCAAATTATTCAATGCACTTTAGAAAATTTTATGAAATTTTGTTTAAAAATAACTCCAACAGAGTAAGTAACACCATAGCTGAATAAACACTGAGAGAAATTTATCAGCATTTAAATTGCTCTTAACTTTGGCATCAAAACCTTTATCTACTGTCTTCATTCTATCATATTCCTTAAATAATTTTGATAAATATCTGCTGTGCTTTTTTTTTTCATAATTGTGTGCTGATCAGAGGAGAAACAATACAGGATAAAAACAATATTAAGATTTATTGCTGTAATAATGGAGAATGCTATCAACTTCTAATGGTTAATTGCTTTTTAGTAGTCACAACAGTGGAATTTAAAAGGTACTATACCATCAATTTAGATAGTAATTTTCATTGTCAGCAATTAAATGTAAAATTAGCAGCTGGATTGCTTAGGGGAATGTGCATCTCATTTGAGATACCAGGAAAAATGTGTCTATATGGTAGATGTTTATGTATCATGATCTGAGAAGAACTTGCTTGAATTTGCAGTGTCCTCCTCCCGACCTGTGTCTGTGTTCTTCTTGATACTAATTACTTACAACACATAAAAATAGGAAAATAACTGGTGTTCTGGAGACTCTGAATAATCCATTTTTAAAATTACTACAGACTTGTAAATGCAGTAATCCTAACACTGTTTTGAAACAGGGCTGTGCTACCTTCTGAAGTTTTACTGAGCTGGGAGCGAGGCATTGTTTGTGTGCACTCTTACGTCAGAAATACACAACATTTCAAGCTCATGTACAAAAATGCAAACATTTTTTTTTTTTTACATAATTCAATGCAAGGAGAAATTTTACTGCTTGTAGGAAATTTTCTATTTCATGTCTTTTATCTTTATCTTGTCTTTACTTAATTAAAACTGATATTTGACATATCAGATTATTAGATTGCTTGATCCTCTTAGGTGTTGTTGAGCAGAAAATGAGCTTTCTCTGCTCAGAAGCTTTCCTGAGCTTGATTTGTGTGAACCTGGAGCACCACTTTCACCTGCCAAAAGTGCAGTGGCCTTCTGTTGCTTTCTTTTGCATGAGACATTAAGGAAGTACAGACACTTCAGTTTACGTAAATGTCAGGAAAAGCCAAAAAATGCATGTAGTATTTTGGGAGCTTCTCTAATGAACAGACTCGCTGTTAATTGTAAATACTTCTTTTTTTCTTTTTTTTTTCCTCTTTTTTTTCAATTTTTTCTTTTTATTATGGCAAGCTAACTTTGTATAAATTGGTGTGTCTAATTGCTTAGTAGTTATATATTCAATTTCTGTGTGAGGGAAATATATTATTAGAATTTTAAAGGAATTGGTAACTTATTTTCTGTGTGTTCACACCGGGAAGTTACTATTTTTTGTAGAATGCTGCATGTTTTTTATTGGGATAAAAAAGTAAAAATAGAATGTCTAAGAACATACCATAGTCTTAAACCATATTGGATTATTAAGTTCATTTATTTCCTTAAATTTCTGCTTAATGCTAATATCTTAGGCTTATATGGATTTATTTTAAACTGATCATTTACCCTTTGGGATTTTTTTCCCCTTGCCTTTTATTTTGATTTTCAGAGACATTGAAGCTTAGCTCAATCCTATCTGATTTGGGTTTTCTCTACACTGGAACTATAGGAAGTAGAAAAAAGGATCTCAGTACCTTTTTGTATAAATGTCTGGAAATAAATAGCTACAGGGGAATCACACAGCATTTAAGCATTGAACAATATCGTAAGTTCTAACAGGGATATCTTAATGGTACTGAATGGCAGTAAAGGCTGAGGCTCGTGTACGGCTCTTCTGTGAGGCTGAACCATCAAACCTGCTGCGTTCACTGGGGAAGCCAAAGGTTTGTGTGCCCCATGTTTCATGGCAGGTGTCATGCTCTGGTTTCCTCAGTCTCTTGGTCTAACTGACTGCTCTGGCTTCCCCTGACAGGAATAGATTATTGTTATTTTCGCTGCTGTTGTTAATGTGGTACCTCCATATCACTGTTCCCATCACCACTGGCGTAGAGCACCCGAGGGGCTATGCACCTGACAGAAATGACAAATTAATAATAAAAAATAATAAAATTGTCTAAAACACAGCATGTCCAGATGAATGTTGGAAAAAGGCATTCCAGGAAATAAAGCTTATCTGAGTACCTGGCATTCTTATGCATCTGGTTCCCACCCTTGCTTTACCAGACATGGTTGCCGTCTTCTGGAGAAAACTTCTCTTGAGTAATGCAGGGAAATGATGCCATTTCCTTCTTTCTTATAAGAAATTGCTTAGTTTTGTGCACTCCCAATTCCTGTCAGCAGAAAGCAAAGATTAGGAATCCTGTCTGTCTCTTGGAAGACTGTGCAAAGTAGTAGTCCAGATGATGAGCTTCTTATAGTAATTTTAGTGACTCACAGGAAAAATATTGTTGTTTGCTTCTTATACAACCCTCCCTCAAAATAAACAAAAAAAATACCTCAACCACTGTTTGCAGAGAAGTGAAGACACAGTAAATAACTGAGACGAAAGAAGCTTTTCTTCTTCATTCCTGGTAAGGATGAAGAGGTTGAACTGGTGAAGTACTAGCTGCACTGCCTGTAGCTGTTCATTTTAGTGCTTCCAACCAAAATTAGAAGTGGCCTGTTTCCAGTGACACTTGAAAATTTAGTGCTGTGTTGATAGTCTGAAATGGAGATCCTCTGACATTGTAAATGAAATATGTACCACTGCAGTTCAGTTGTGGTTTAGGTGGTCATGGAGCTGGGATATAATCATATTATTTTAACTCCTGGAGATCATTACTACTTTGGGAAATAAAACCCTCAAGCATCAGAACTGTCAAGATATATATTTTGAAATTTTATTTAAAGTAATACTAGGTTTTATTTATTTTGGAATGTTTAGCCAGGTTTTCACTATTAAAACTAGATGAAAACAAGGGTTTGAGTATTTGAGTAATATTAATAAAAAGGCAAAACACAAACCTATAAATTTTCAATTTTTTAATAGGGAAACTAGCTGTTTTGAAATAACTGCTTGCTTTATGCAAAACTGTTTATCCTAGAATATGGTTTTAAGCATATACTCACCTACATGCTTGATTTGAAAAAGCAGAGCCTTGTGGTTTATGTAAAAATTGCTCTTCAACTGCTAGTTACCAAGTTTTGCCCAAAAGTGGCCAAACCTCCCAATAGATTTGCTCAGGTCAGACCTGGCTTCTCTTAGAATAATTCAGCCTCAATCAATCCGTTACCAACTCTAAAACTTTATTTCCTTATAATTTTGGCAAAATGCAGAATGCAAGATGAATTCTCTTAATTTTTCTTTTTTTTTGTCTACTTCCAAATGTACTGGGTAATGATGTGCATGACCTTAGAGAGGGGAGAAATGTGTGAACTTTGGAAATTGAGGGTTTTGACCGAATGACAAATGCTCTCCCTCGGACAGGCATCCCTGTACCAGGTCACCTCTGGAGGGGTGGGGGGCACAGCCAGGCAGGCAGAGGGGTTTTGTTGGCCTCGAGAATCACCTGGGGAGGCAATACAGCTATGTCAGCTAGAGAAGTCTTTTCCATATGCTCCTGCTGTGTCCTGGTTAGAGGGCTCTTCTAATGTAGTTGGTGTTCCTGCTGGTGTGGAGAGCGCCAAGCATAGTCAGGGGGCACAAAAGTGATTAAAGAGACCATTGTGCTGGCATCATGTGCATTTTGGGTGCAGTGCTGCACATCCTGAAGGTGGTTTTGTCAGTGTTTCAATATAGAGTAATATCCTTAAATCATTATTTTTCTTTTAATTAATTTTAGGGACCTTCCCCGATCTGGGTAAATTAGATGTGAGTGCCTTTCCGCAGTGCAGGAGTTTTTAAAACTCTCAGACAAAAGAGACATCATAGTGTGGTGAAGAATAAAAATACTTGCTTAATTACTGAAATGGGATAATTTTAGAGATTACTTATAATATGTATTCTGTCCTGTGTGCTTGCCTGTTGAGTGCAAATGGACGTTTTATTTACTCTCCAGTGGCATGTTATTTGTCTTGTATTAAATGTTGGGAAATTCTCTGAAAACAGCATTCTAATTTTTCTGTATGTCAAGCTTCATTAAGTTATATTTGCACTTAGAAATTGCAAACAAGTTCTTAACATTTCAAACACTTAAAAATTGAATACATCTCACAATTTAAAAATTAAAATAAAGTATCAGTCTTTTTTTTTTTCCCTTCTCTAAGGGACATTTGCTGCTCTCTGCTGATTTCCTGTTGATTTGATTCATGAATATTTTATCTATTAAATGAATGCATTAATGATTGCATTTGGTTGCAGCAATAATTGTATGTTTCAAATAAAAATGATTAGCATAGTAAGTGGCAAAGCACCATGGCACATGAAGTGTGCCTGCAGTTTATTACATCTGAAAGATCACGAAGACGCCTTTTTGACATTTGTAGCTCTTCAGCTGGTTACCAGCAATTATGTTCTGTTTGAATAGAAATTAAGTAGCTGATTTACAGCATTACTTTTTCTATGCTGGGACATGAGCTACTGAGAATATTACTTGGGTGTCTTCAATCACAGTACACAGTAATCTCTCCTGAAATAATTAGGTTATATCTTCCTACACAGCTCTCTGCCTCGTAGTTGCTGCTGGAGTTTTGGTTGTTTTCAAAGGAGAGAGTGCGTGGGACGTGACTTAAAAATGGGTTGATCAGGTGCCATTCCTTCTGCCAGAGGCAACTGCAGACTCTGGGTGGTAGCCTGTTGTTCAGGTGTGCCAGAGGTCTGAGGGGGCCCTCGGCAACTGGGCTGTATCTCCAGTTGGCACCGCTTCCAGTGGGATGAGCAAGGGCTACAGCTTGAATTTCTCTGCTGAGAGAGGATGCTAGTTGTGCTTTCCTGTCGGAGGGAGGGGTTTTGGGAAAGTGAAAAGAATGCGGGATAAGACACAGAGAGCTCACACACCTTGTAAGGAAAGGAAAGGAGCTGTGATGTTATCCCTTACAGGCTTCCTGTGACCTTCAAGACCATATGTTACCCCTGGGGTTTTTTACCATTTAAATAAAGAATTTAGTAAATTCTGCACTTGATGTAAGGCAAGTAAGCACCCTCAGGCAAGTTCTAGGCAACTAGATTGCATTGCAGAGGAACAAAGGAACAGATGAGTTGCCTGGATCTGTCCACTACCTTGCATTTGATACTACCCAACTTCAGTTAATGCAGATTATTTTGGGGACAGAGGAGTGGAAAGTTCTCTTAATTTCTGGCAAGTGAAAACTCTTTAAGCAGTAGATTATCTGTAGTAAGGATTTCAAGAGTAACAATATATATTCAAATAAACAGACAAAGGCGTGACTAAATTGAGCAAGTGTTTGGTTTGAGAACTTCTGTCCTGTTCTTATTTGTGTGTTATTTATATATAGTAAGTGGCACTGGAAACCTATGCACACTCTCATTTTTCACTTTAATTGCCTATTTGAAGGCAGCATGACAGATTCAAAGGTTGCTTTCAGCAACTGGGAAGCACTGTGGTCACTTACTAGTGTGCAATAATTAACTTAATTGCAGAAATTAGAACATTTTAAAGATTCAGGATCCATGATTGCACTCCATGAATTGCTTCTCTTTTTTGTTGTCAGTATCTGAAATACATTCTTCTTACATATGGTATTACAATTTTATTTTTTTTTCAATGAAAGACCCTTCTCAGAAGGTTTGAAAATCCTTGTCTTTATGCTTACTTGGCTACTTGGTTTATAAATTAACAACTGAAAATGTCAAATTATCGTCTCAGTTGTGTTGCTAAAATCTTTTCAATAACTATGCATTATATTAGTCCGTATGAAGCTGTAATTGGAACCCTGTTTGGCTGGATAATGGAAGATAAGGGATGGCCCTTCCTTCTAGAAGTTCACAGTCTGAATTAAATTGCAGCTTGCAGTGATGAAACAGGTTTGCTCAATATAGTGTTATATAAAAAGAGTTCTACTCTTCTGTTTGCTGTAAGACTAAAGCACAGATTTGTTTCTGTGTAGATTATCTGAAGTACCATATATTAATTTATTACCCGGCAAGATACCATTTTCTCTTATGAGAAAGCTCTGAGTTCTTGTCTCACAGAATTTTGTGTTATGAAATGGACGTGTGCTAATCTGAGCCAGTGAGTGGATGCTGTTGGCTGTGGTGTTCTTGGAGGGTTTTGTGCTTTAGTTTTCAGCAGTCTGCTTTTGAACTTCTGTGACCCCCTTTTTTATGTGGTTCCTCTTGCAGTGATGTCCTCTGACTGCATCTTAGAGGTTCTGCAGTCATAACATTCAGTGAAGCTAAAACACTGGCATAGTGTTCTTGGGATCATGGTGTGTTTCCGATGAAGAGGCAGTTTTTACAAATTACCGTTTTCCTTGGGAACTTCCACAAGGGCTGCCTCACTTCCTCGGGAGGTGCACCTACATGAAGAGGCTAGTGTGTGCTAAACCAGGCTGTTAATTCAGCAGCTGCTTTCTTTGCTTTCCAGTGGCCTGTGTGTGCATTCCCAATTTATACTTGTTGGCTTTTTTTACTGAGGCAGCCTCCATTTAAATAAACCTTCTGTTTGACATTTTGTTTTGCTGACCACTTGTCTACATGGGTAATATGTAATTGGCAGTTGCCAAGATTAATGATAACTACTTTCTTGCAGGCTTTAGGAGAAGTCCACAGTCATTTAGCTTTTGGACTGTGACATCTGATGCTTTACCTTGTCTTTGGACTACATTATTCTTCTGCTGTGACGCAGCAATTGCAATCAGGCAGTTGCTGCATGGGAAGTCCACAGGCCTGGCCTGAGCAGCAGCAGAGCGCCAGTACAGCACTGTCAGCCCAATAGTCTCCTAGTGGGCCAAAAATTCATGTAATACTTATGTGACTTGTTTCTTTAGGGGTTTCTTTTTTCCTGGCTTCGTGCACTTACACACAATTTGATGGGGGAAATAAACTGTTTGCAGCTAACTGACAAGTTTTTGCAACTCTGGGATACACCAAACAGAATTTTGTACTAAAAAATACTCTGAAGCCTCTAGTGTTCACTGAAACTATGAAAGTTGAAATACATTTACTGATTTCTTGTTTGTACTTGCCTGAATATGGCCTTCTTAGTTACCTATTTAATGGGAGCTTAATCTGGAAATGTGAAAGGGTTTGGTATCTGATCAGTTTCTCACATTTTGATCAGTCCATCTCTGTGGCATTTAACACCTTGATCTTAAAAAGAACTTCAACTTAAATATTAAAGGTGTTCTTGAAGTCGGGTAGGTTTAAAACTCTTCAAGAATCATGATATTTATTCTCCAGTGTTCTGTCATTGAAGTGTAGAGCATCTCCTTTTTGAAGATGAGGGAAAATTTTTTTCTATTTAAGATATAATTAGGCTACTCTGTTAATAACTATAAAATCACAGTTGTCTGTGATACTTATTTTTTTTTAATTTATAAGAAGACCTGACTAACACTGTATTTGGAATTGGGACTGTGAATTTCATAATGGTTTCCTTGTAAAGGAGGTTTCGGATGGGGAGCAGTTTCCAGTAACATTGAATTTATCTCTTTCTGGCTTTTTTAAGCTACATCCACATAAGAAAAATTGCGGACTTTTGAGGAAGCCAACAGAAATATTTGCCTTGGCTTCATTAGTGAAGCAAACTAGTTTCAAGGGAAGTCTAGGTTTTAATTAACTAGTTGAGCTGACTTATATCAGCCAGTTTCAAGGCCAAGTGAAATACTAGACAGGCACTCTGCGAACCTGCTGGTGGGCGAGCAGAACGTGTGTGTGGATGTTCTGGCAAAGTCGGCTGTGGGTCTGGGGGACCCCTGTGTTGGCAGTTTACCACAGTGTGATCTTGGACAAAAAGGTGAGATTATCATAAACATCTCCAAGTGACTTGTGAGAGAGATCATATTGTAAGTGTTTGGTCCTTGCAAATGCAAGTTTTAGCACTTTTAAATCATTTGCAGGGCTATTATTTCCATAGTATTTGGGGCATTTTGTTACTCTTTTTGACATTAAACAGAAAGAGAAATAATACCTGTGGGCTGGCGAGAGGAGTTTTGCCTTTTTGCTTTTGTTGCAACTATTTGACTTAGGTTTGGTATGGCTGCTAGAAGACATGTTTTTCAAACCTAAGTCTTTTTAAGATATAGGCATCTCTAGACCCTTGCTCACAAAAAGTAGTATCTACAATGTCAGTGAAATCTCTTTGAGGATTGCAGCTACCAAAAAATTTTGACAATCTGGTTACTGCATTTGTGACTGAACAGATTCATATGTTCTTTAGGCACATCAACTCTTGTCAATCTTGACCTCAACCTCTGCCTGTTAAATGGTGGTACAGTGAGGTAAATGCAGGATTGCCACTTCATTTTCAGGATCTTGAAGAGCCGTATAATTTTTACCTCCTTTAGGTCACTATTTTTTCTTCTGAGACTATCTTTGCCTCTTTTCTAGTGATAGTGATCTTAGTCCCTGTAAGAAGAAAGCTAGTGGTTGTAAAATAATGCCACTGAAATTTGCTAGCTCTTTGTAAGGTGAAAAGTGGTTTTTCCAAGAGATTTAAACCCAGGGCTTTTGTGAAAGTGAAGTTGCTTATGATAATTGTCTTGTATCTGGTAAGGTAAAAACTTATTTCTCCATTATATACAATGAAGATGTGGCATGTATTTTTGTGCAGAAGTATTAATGCAGAACAGAGTTATATAATTGAAGACTGTACTTACACAGGATGCATATGCCTTTTTGATTATTTGCTGTCTTTAAAATACTTCACCAAGTTAGGGCTTTGCAGCACTTTCAAGCTATGAGTTATTTCTGTGTAGTGGGATGATTTAGTAGTCATGGTGCGCTTCAGTAGTCAACGATTTATTTTGTTAGAACATGCTCCACAGAAAATGCCTGCCTTCGTGTGAACAGTTCAAAGATGGTGCAGCGCAATTTATGGGCTCTCAGGCTTAATTATACACTCACACTACTTGTCTGGTTGTCCAGTATGAAACAGGTTGTGTATGTGAGAAATTGGAGGGATTTAATCCTATAGATGATTAGTTGAATAACTCTCTGTCTCTCTCATGGTTATTAGCACCTACACTTTAGTGTTTTAATAGTGAGGTGGTGGGACCCAGAACAAAACCCTGTGGTAGTTCATACGACAACAAAATTATATTCTAATAATATTTCATTAAAGAAAAATAGAAAAAAAGGAGTGTTTCCAAAATCCAACACCATAGTAAATTAAGAGGACATAGTTAAAAAACCCCACAGCATTACAGAAAGTAATTCTTCCTGCTGTGGAATGAAATCAGTGGAACATAATGCTTACAGAAAGAGACAAGTAATGAAGGCAGCTAATGTACAGCAGGTGGCACTTTGTTCTATGAGATTTATAGTGTTACTATGATACCAATGAAGTAGCGAGTCTTTGATAGCCTCTGTTAATTCAAGAAGCGAGGGTAACTAGTTAAACTAAGATTAATCAACTAGTCCCTTCAAGATCTGTAGTAGTTGAGTGTGCTGGACATTTTTCTTCTAAGAAAGGGAACTCATATCGACCCTAGGCTGTACTGCTTAAATACTTTCAAGAAAAGAGTTGTCATCTGCGAGTGTTTAATCCATTATAGGTGTCTATTTGGAAACTATTTAGGCTATTTTTGGCGGACTTTGACCAGTCTGTGCGAGTTTGAAGAAACGTTGACTAAACATTTGACATTATACAGGGCTATTTTGTGAGATTGACAGCAGATTTCTGTATCCTGTATGCCTCATTCCAGAGTCAGATAGTTGAGAGAGTTGATTGATGCATAACATTCTAGTCAGGGGGGTAACGTGTTTGAAGACATGCTTTTGGCAGCATGGATGGTGTTAGAAAACACTGCTAGTGTCTGTATAAATGTGCTTTGGCATGAGAGAAACAGAGTGCTGGAAGGCCATGCCTGAAGGTTCAGCATTAGGGAATATTACTTAACTCACTGCAGTAGTGTTTGCAATCTTTTAAAAAGGAAAGAAAAAAATGCTAATAAAATGCTAATTCCTGTCATTTTTTTTAAATATCAAGCCTGGGATGGCTGTGGCCTTTTTGTAGTTGCTAATGTGTATTCACTCTGTGCTCAAAAGTGTGCTAACTAACATGACGAATATGAGCAGACACTGTCTAAATTGGAAGTAAGATACAATAAAGGGAGTGGGGGTAAGCAGAATCAGAGGCTGAAGGGAAGAGGGCAGTTCAGGGAGTGAATTGCATCTATCTTCAGTCCTGTGTTACAAGAGTGAACAAGTGGTTGTAGACATCTACATGTGGTTTTTAACTTGTTCTTGTGTTGGGACATTGTGAGAGGAGAGCTGGCAGTGAGAGCAGAAGAGAGCAATGGAGGGTAGCATGTGAAGGTAAGGAAGGTGCGGGTGAGAGGAAAGGCACTGGCTGAGGCTAGGCAGAGGAAGAGGGAATGGACTGGTGGCATTTTTAGACACTGAGAAAGAAGCTGGTAGCTGCGAGCCAAGTGTGTCCTGGATAGCAAGGCTGTGCAGGTTTTAGGTGGATGCAGTGAGGCTGCCAGTGTGGCCCTCGTGCCCGTCTACCTGGAGAAGGGCTATGCCACGGTCCTGTGGCTGCTGCCACCTCTGGCACAGCTGGCCTGATTTCTGCTCTTTTCTGCTCGTCTCTATGATGAGGGCCATGTGGTGGCCCCAGCACAAGTTTCTATGTTGTTTTTTTCTTTAATATTATAGCTGAGGAAGAGAAATAATATCCAACGGTGTTATATGTAGTTCCTGCTACAGTGCAGAAGTGAATGTAGCATTCTCATAACTGGCAACCCAGCAGGTGGCTGCAGGAAGAATGAAAACATGTCAAGCATTTTGAGTGCTAAAGTCATACAAGATTTTTTTACCATATCTTGGATTATTTTGTGGAATTCGGATATACAACATAATTGACTTGAAATACACGTGAAGTCTGATACATGGAGTGGGGAGGGATAGATTGAATGGAGACTGAGCAGTGTGTTCCTCATGTATCAGGCAGCACCTACTGAGACTGGAGTCTGCTTTCTCCAGGTGCCAGCAAGCAAATTTCTCTGTGCTTTGATAACACACTCCAATGAAAGTTATGGAGCTTTTGGTTTTTTTCTTTGTATTTTCATCTTCAGCTGGTGTTATGGCAAGCTGCTGGTGAGCAGTGGAAGGGTGGTGGACTCTCCATTAGAGCTTTTCCTTGTCCTCTCTTACAGATAATGTGTGGCACTCTGATGTAAACCAGCCCCAACTTTGTCTCCTTCAGTCACAGAAACTGTTGTTTATAGGTGAAGGTTAATCCCATTTATGAACTGGATTAGCAAAGACGTAGTCATTTAACCACAGATGCCCAAACTGAGGCAGTTCTCACATAGTCCTGGCTGGGATTAATGCTCTGCAGGCATTCTGGATCAAGACAGTTTCATGGCAGGCCATGTACCACCAAGGTGTAAATCTAAGAGAGCTCACCATGACAGCAGTTGTATGCTTGGCCTGCTAAATGACAGTGGGTTTTAAAGAAATCCAAGTAAGTAAAAGATCTTTGTGCATTGTTGGAGCCTAACTTCCTCAGAGAAGTGAATGATAAAAATAGTATGGAAGACAGCTGATGCATTGCTGTCTTTGGTCAGCTTAACGTGGAGCATGGTGTGCTAGCAATTATTGCAGAATTTTGCCACGCACCAGCAATATCTGCTCCTCTTAAGGATAACAGGCTTGAGGTTGCTGATTGGATCGACGCTAGTGCTTTTATCCCTCTTCTCTGAACTTTCTTAGAGTTACTTATCTCCTTAGAGACAGATCAATAAAGGCATGTTAGCAAATCCTGCAGCCTGAGCTGTGGGGGAGCAAATGTAGAAAGACAGAGTAGGATCAGTCTGAGCTTTGAGAGGTGGACAGGGGATTCCCTTCTCCCTGAATAAAGACGTTACCTACTTCAGCAGTGGTGTGACAAATATACCAACCCTGAAGCACAGTCCGCGTTCAGTTCAGTTAAAAATCTTCCTTAAGGCAGGAGAGCAGAGACAGATTTCAAAATAACTGTATCATGTTTTAAAACCCACAAAACCCACCAAAAGCAACTGATCAGGTCAAACTAATATGGCTGTCAAGAGAATGAGTTTTTGAACATTAACAATGCTTAAAGCTGCAGGAGGAAGCAAGAACAATCCAAAATACAGGTTTTGCTTTGAGTTCCAATCCCTGCCCAACACTGCCCCTCGCTCCCTCCTCCTCACAAAAGAACCACAAAGTAAATGCTTCTGAGGAATAAAAGATGGATAGCAGCAGTGCTGCTGTGGGGAGCCACCTAGTAAAGGCAGTTTTTATTCTTGATAGTTAAAATGCACAAGTGACACCCAGAATTGCTTTCAAAGTAATGCATAAAACATGTGGTTAATGACTGTGCAGTAATCTGCACAGGCCTGATGCACACTTTCCATTGGGAAATTCTGAACACTGTTTATGCTCAGCTCCTAAAGGTGCTTATCTACAATGTAAGGCAAGGCTGTATTTGAAACCTCAATATAATCCTGTTTTTTGGTACAAGAAAACTGTCTAAACTATGGGCATACTCCCTTGGCTTTTGGTTTCAGAAATTTAAACCAAGCCTCCTTCTTTGTTAGAGAAAAGCACAGCTTAACTGCAAGGAACAATGAAAACAGTGATTGAAAACATATTTTTTCATTTGAGTGAGAAAGTTAGCACTCGAGGGAATTCGAATGTGTTTGCTTCGGGGCTTTTGGTGGGCAGTTCTCTGCTTGGCAAACATTTTGCTTCAAGTGCATTTTTGTATGATTTTTCTGATTGAGAGCTTCAGAAAATAAGCTGTAGAGAAGGGAGAAAGCAAAACTCAGGGGTGCAGAAGAAAAGTATCAAGGCCCAGAAGAAGAGATCTAATTGCTCTTGAAACATCTCAAAATGTGTCAACCAGATTTAGAAACAGCTACATTAAAAAAGAAGCAAGCTCGATCCTTTTAACGCTACAAATCATGGGAAGCAGTGAAAACTAATATTTATGAGGGGGATTGTGAAAGTTTGTGTGACAGTTGGAAATTACATCACTGTTGATGTTTCAAATTCTTGTGTAAAGTAATGCAATACTGTGTTTATGAATGAATGAGTGAATGATTGAACTGTGCTAAGAGTAGTCTGTATGGATAAACTGGATCGAGCTATTTCGTATCTCGTCTTTGCTTATGTTACTTTGCAGTATACAGTCCCATGTGCTTCAATGTAAATACAGAAAGCTCAGTTCAGCATATGTATTTTTTTATTCCAGATACAGACCCACGTGTATTAGAGAAACAAGAACTTCAGCAGCCAACCTATGTTGCTCTAAGTTACATTAACAGGTAAGTGTGGTTATTTTTCAGATATAACTGATCTTGGTTTGCACAGTATGTGTATACATGTTATGCCAAAATGGCATGCTTGTGGATGCACTCTGTTTTGCTTCGTGTTATATGACACTTACATAACACCTGTTTTGGAAAAAGTTGAATTAAAATTTAACTAAATTTTTAATCACTTTTACATAGGGCACAAGCAGCCCTTCAGCTGCACAGCTCAAATTCTTAGGGGACAAGCCTTTAGCTTGTTAAGTTTTAGCTGAATCTCATGCAAAACAAGATAATTGGTCTTGGCTTAGTTTCCTATTTTATTGTACTTCACATGAGTTGAAAAAGAAAATTTTTTTCAGTCAAAAGTGAAATCTATTTTTCACGGTACTTCAGAAGTTTTTCAACCACTGTATATATCTTTAAAAATTTTGCTTACCAGCCCTGTATAACCTAAAACTTGAAAGCAACTAAGGAATTAAACCATTTTTTGAAACAGTTATCTAAGTAACAGAGCCTTGGCTCTTATTGACTGATGGCAGTACTGAAACCTCCAGAGTACTCCAGCATGGAGAAATGGGAGGGCTTCTTGCATCTCAGGGTGTGTTATGGTAAAGAACAGCCTGAGAGCTGCTCCTTGTTTTCCCACTCACCTAAGGACTTGGAGGAATTTGTGGAGGTAGCTGAGATTACATTTCCTCTAGGAGGAGAGTGACCCATGGACCATGCTGCTTGTAAGGGAAAGATGGCAAGGTTTTGTGCGGTTGCAGTGCCCTTTTTTATTATGTGTGCCAAGCTGTCTTCTAATCCTAAATGAACACCCTACAAGAAGTGCAATTCCTCATTTAAAACCCTTTTTCCTATTGTAGGTAAATCAACATGCTGCTATTCTGGGATTATTTTGGCTTCTTTTACATCATACTGGGTTTTTTTATCAGTTTTTCTGTGGCTGAAAGTTCCAGTTAGTTGTGTTTTGGAAATGCGTTTCTTGGAAAATGGTGTGTATGGGCTTATTGGGTTTTATACATGGAACATCGTCTTTGCATATCTTTGCTGTCTAGAGGATGAGATACAAACTCATAAACCTGGAACATTAACCCAAAATTTAATTCAGGATAATCTGAGTTGATTCAGACTCTCATGGGTCATACAAAATGCAGAATTGTTCTTTCTAATTCTAGTTCATGTTAACAATGGGAAATAGCAAAACAAAACTAAAAACCAGCAATCTTTTTAAAACACTGAATCCACTGTTTGACTGTGTATAAGATTTGCTGTAGAGAAAGAATGTTGGTGGTTGTGTGGGGGGGATCGTACTTCAAGGTATGAAAGTAAGAAGTGGTGTTCTCTTGGTGAAATGACAAAATTTTCTCCGCTACATGAGACTATGATGATTAAGAATATCCAGTACTGACATTATTTCCTTGGCAAGCAACTCTTGTTCTTCCTGGAGGCAGTCCGACCCTTTAAAGCATGTTTTGAAATTAACCGTGACCCTTTTTAGCACTTAGTTCTGTTGATCTCATTTAATGTTTAAAACTCTTTTTTTCCAATATGTAGGCTTGTTATACTGTTGTGGTGTTGGTATGTTTCCCTCTTTCCATCATATACTTGGGCGTTTTCTTTTTTTGCTTCTGTGGTTATTTTACTTAATGTGAGGGAGGAGGAAGTTGGTTTTTGGTTTGGGTTTTTTTTTTTGGTTTGGGTTTTTTTTTTTTGGTTTGGTTTTTTTTTTTTTTTAATTAGAGTAAAGCAGTTTTAAGACCACAGACTTGACTATAGGACTTGACTTGTTTTAATACAATGGGACCTGATTGTCCTGTTTGGAATCAGACTACTTTTAAAGTAGTTTGAAAGTGATACTTTTCTAGATTTCATGATATTACTACCCTTTAAGCTGAGTTCTGTGTGACTGAGGCAGTTTTAGTTACTATGTATTTTGTCCAAACTTTCTTATTCTGTCAATTCTGATAAATAATTCTGGAGAAATTAATTGTGTTGTTTGTATAGTAAAGCCCAATCTGAATTGACTCTTACTTAAACCAGCTGTTATTTAATTGCTCTTTTAATTGCATTTTAATTTTTTCCAAAGTGCTGATATCTTTCATTGAACCACCTGCTCTATGCAACTCAAGCTCTTGAGGGAGCAGCAATATCCATTACTGCGAGACATGCCTTTCTATTTCCCACTACATATGCCAGAGCTGAGTTCTGCTTTGTTGTCCCAGGCTATGAACTCAAATTTTGTAGCCTAATACATGTCATAAACATGTTGCATACTGTTAGATATCAAACACCAGATACTGCTGCACTTTTTTTAAACCCATGCTTTTATGGCTTCCAAGTGGAACTGAACTTAGCTCAGTTCCTGCTGTGAGTTACAGACCTTAAAACAATCTTCCTCTGCAGGTTTGTTATATTCAATATGTTCTGTGTGGGCCATACGGTTTCATGGAGCCTGGGAAAATAGGGACTTGTGATTCTCAGGGACTGTCAAAATTGCATGATAAGATGGACACTAAATATATGTTGTGGTAGAAAGATTAAGTGGGTGTGCTTTGTACTCTGCCCATTGCCCTGTTATATGGTGGCTATTATGAGATAAAACAAAACATAAATCTGGGTTGTCTGGCTTGATAGCTGGGAGGATAAAATATCAGTAAAACAGACAGTAGAGAAGGAAGGGTATAGGAATCTCTGCTTACAACTTGAAACATAGTCTTGTTTCCATTTCCCTTTTACCCTGGTTATTTTCTCAGGCATATGATTATGGCAATACTGTATGTGCTCTGAAGTTCTGAGACAGCCTTTGGATTGTGAATGTCTGAATCTATAAGGCTCTGTCTTTTTCTCTGCTGGAGATTTACTGCCATTATAGCTTTCAGTAACTACACACAAATGCAGCTTCCATAGTGTGTGATCCTCATATAGACAGATAACGTTCCTTTTAAAACTGGTGGACGGAATATAAATTATAGGTCATAATGGTTTGTTACCACAACATCAAACACTTGCATCAGACACTGAGTGAATTGCCACAAATCCCTTTCTCAGACAAAGTTTAGTGTAGCCTTAATGCAGTCCCCAGTATTGATGACTGCTCCCTGCTTACTTTTGGTTTGGTTTCTTAGAAGTCAGAATTGGAATCAATAAAAGACACACTACAGCCAAAGCAGATGCAGTTAATCTGTTTCCGTCCTATAAATACATGAGAGGTTTGTCTGCAAGGAGTTCAGTGGTGCTGCTGCAGGAATGGGATACTGGCTCTCATCTGTCAGGAGTAGTTGTAAATGAGCACTTGGGCCAACATCCTCCAGTGCTTTCTAGAGGTATTTCCTTTGTAGATGTGTCAAGACACCTTTATCACACATCAAAATGCAATGGTTAGCTGCAATGATTAATATTGCTTATATTGGTATTTAGATACAGTATATATACCTTTAAGTTAATAAACGTGGCTATGAATTTTGCTTGGTGTTTATTGGAATCTGTGTAGTGTTGTTTGTGCCTCTGAGTGAGTGTTTTAGTCTGGGTCTTTGGAGGTGGTGGTTCTAGAGGTTGCTGTGTTACCTAGCATTGCAGCATATACTGCAAAGTCAAGGCTTTTAGACTTGTGCAGTCTCATGGAGAAAGAATTCTCAGTATTCTCATATTTTCAGGTTTGTTTAATATGCATACTTGCTTGTTACCAATTGATGAAAGCAACTGTTGTGGGAGTGTGTTTTTTTAATATAAAAACCCAAACAAACAAAAAAAACCCGAACATGCCAACATTATTAGTGCAAGTATGCATTTAGTTGTAGCAGTTAAATGTGCTTTCAGTAAGTATAATAATTTATGCCGAAGTTACCTAGCAGCATCCACAGCTTTTGCAATGAATTGCACCTTTCCTGTGGTTCTGCTCTGACAGATTTTCCTAGGGTAAGCTTTCAGCAGTAGTTAAACAGGAAGCTAATGAAAGGCTGAGCCTCTCAGAGGTCATACCAAATAACTCGATGTCCCATCAAAATTTTCTCAGCAGCAGTGCAAATCCTGTTGCTTCCTTTTTTTCTAAGAGCATATGTGCTAAGGTGCTCAAATAATGTGTGGAAGACCAAGATTCAGTATTCTCCTCTCTGATTCCTTAGGAATGTTTTAATCACAAGACTGTTTCGCTTGTGGTAGGATATAGTTTCTCTCCTTGACATTTCTCCTCCTTGGCTCTTGATGTCTGTGCACTGTCACTGTAATGGCTCTTGGGGCACAGTTTGGAATCAAAGTCGTGAGACTGGAGAGAAGTGTGTTTTTTCTTCTTGCTTGCTTTCGTAATAAATGCTTTTGCAGAAGGCATATGCAAAATGAAACAATTCTGAAACAGTGAGCGAATTCCTCTAAAGTAGGTATTCAGTGAATTATTTGCCTGATAAAGTGATTTCAAGTCTTTCTAACTAATTCAGGCCTGAGATTTTAACTTTGAAGTGTATCATTGACGGTACATAGTAGATTGAGACATGGTGCAAATAAATATATAGAACCCCTTAAAAATTGATTATTAATCTCAAAATAGTTAATTTGGCCTTTTGAATGAAAGCTAACAAAATCTAAAAACAAAGATCACTAGAAGAAAAACATCCGAACTTTTTTTTTAAGTCTAGAATACACTGTCTCAAATCTCACATCATGATTCAGAAACAGAAGGGTAGAGACAAGGAAGATTTTTCCACTTCAGGAATTCTATTGTAGATAAGTTTTCCTGCACAGGAACATCTGAGCCAGTGAATCTGATAAACTATTTTTGTGCCACTTGTTCAGACTTCCTACATTTTATAGTGCCTAGTACCACAGTTCTTGTCCTTTGTCTTAAAATCTAACTTTTCCTTCGTGCAACATGATACTGTCTTTTTTGAATTGAATATCACAGTTTTGTAGGAGTGCAGGGATTCCCTCAGGATGTTGGTTCTCATCACATTGAAGGTGCATGCCGATGCTTCCAGTAGCTGCTGGATTGAATGCATGTGACAGGATACAGAAAGAAAGGGATCAAAGTAACATGTCAATTATCAGATAATATTTTTCTGTCTAAACTTATTTTTAAGTTTGCAGTGACCAAGTAGATCATGTGTTTTTATTCATGTAGCCATATCTTTATGCTTTGGTATTTGACTTGTTCTGGAGATGGAACAAGACAAACTTCAGATGGTAATTCAAACAAGATGTGCAGAAATGACTGATAGTTAGGGTAAGGGGAATGCCTTTTGGTTTGGAAGGATTTATGCACAGGGCTTTGTTTTCTCTTTCTCTTTTTATCAGTTTCAAGCTAAGTGAAGCAGAAGATTTATATAATGTACAGCTCTCTTATTTCATGTCAACAGTAAAGATCAAAAAGCAGATTGGCATTTTAAGGAAAAGCCTTAATTGCCATGCCTTGAAATAAAAATTACATGTTGAATTAAAACATGTAGGACACTGAAAAAATGCATTTCAGTTGTTGGTGTTCTTTTTTTTGTGTTTAATTGAGAGGGTATTAGCTGTCTTCTCATAATGTCCATATGGAAGACTCAGGGACAGAACAATTTCCATTTCATGAATCTCAAGGGAAAGAAGTGTTGACAAGTCAGCATCATTCCTTGTGAGAGTGCATCTACACAGCTTTCTGTGTTTGTAGTTTAGTTAGCAAACACTAGAACTGTCAACATAAATCCTCAAGATTTTCAGGATTCTTGTCTCTACTGATAAATCTTCATCTTTTGCCCATGTCGCATACCAAAATTGATGAAAAAATCATCTTGTCTTTCTGGCACTGTTTTTTGTGTGGCCAGTCCTGTTTCTATTCCCAGCTTTCTGCATAGGTCTCTTGTACAGGTCACTTCATTTTGGGAGGGGGAAGGAGTAATTCTTCAGTTTCTCTTCCTTTAGAAAGAAGGGCATTTCATTTCTGTTATGTTTAAATTTGATCATAAATAGTAGTACTATTCTCAGAATGTGTTTGCTGTACAAAACGTGTTTTCAGGTATTTTGCTGTCAGCTATGTGGGCTAACAAGGCTCTCAGTATATATTTGTGTATGATAGCACAATAAGGTCCTAATTCTTATTAGACTCTGCTAGTAACTTATGGTCATTCTTAATATTTCAGTTAACGTATTTGCAGAGCTATTTGGAAAACACGTTCGTGTACCAGTTTCAGATCCTCTGCAGAAATAAGAATTTGTCAAAACTATTGTGCATAGATTTCTGAGTGAAGGATGAGCAAAAATGTTGCATTTGTGATTAATTTTCAAGTACAATCTGACTTTAAATGGCTGAAAGGACTGGCTGTTCTTCCTGTCTTTGCCATTTAGAAAAATGTCTGACATATACAGATAGTTACCTCCTATCCTGATAAGTTGTTTTTTTCTTAAATCAACAACAGCAGCAAAACATGAACATGGCAAGAGAAAATTACAGGTTGAGTAGATAACCATTTAGGAAAGGTTCTTACTGTCCAGCGTCTTTTCTAAAAGCTTGTAGTGACAATCATATCTATATGTGATGACTTGCAGATTGGCAGATTGCCACCCCTAGAATCCCAAGGCAGTCCAGACAAGGTGCTGGTAATTTTCATTGACTGTGGCTTAACTTTTTATGAACCTAAAAGTGTATTTATCACTGACCTTGTGTAAAAAGTAGTTGCACTTATTTTTTCTAACTTTACTGATTTTTGAAGAGTAACAATATTTCATTGTAAAAATTCCCACTTAGATTTGTTGCAAAAAAGCATGCATAAGATTAATCTACAGAAAGACTTAAAATGAGATTTTCAGGTAAATTTAGTAGTTCAAAATGCAAAATATTGTATTAGTTTTTTCCTCCTGTATTAGCTCTTAGATATGTTAGCACGTTGTGGATTCTTAGACTCCTTCCAGTAATGAATATCCTGCTGATCTATTAAAATGTAACAGAGTGCACCCTAGAATAATTCCTGAAGCATCTGTGGGCACATGATGTTTCCCTCATTCTCTTTCATTCTCGTTTTTGCATGTAACACTTCCAGGTAGGGGTTCTCACATGGAATTTGCAAAGTCTTGCTCGTATTCAATGAGGGATGGGAACTATAACCGTAAGGACCACGTAGCAAAATAGAGCTGCAGCACAAAGATTGTCTTTGTATGTTATTGTAGATGTTCAGAAGTAGGGCTGCATTTTGGAGGTTACATACCAAGACTGTCCAAGTAATGCTTTAGGACAGCCTGTAATCTAGTCTAGAGATTAAGTGCGGATGAGAGAATGTTCTTAAGTGCTGGGGAACTTGGCTCGTGAGGAAAGAACATTGATGTCATCTTCCGCTACATAAAATCTACTCCAAAGTGTTAGCCTCAGCCTTAATTTTCATTAAATACTTTTGCGGGTGGGTTGACCTCTCAATTTGATTTTGAGCCAGAGAGAAAGTTTGCTATCCTACAAAGATGCATTCCTTATCCCACTACTTCCTCTGCAATACTCCAGTGTCCCGAGAAATGGAGACCAGGTGGAGAGCTTGATGGAGTTGGCTTCTGCCCTTATGTTCCTGTTGAGGCTGAGGGTGCATTTAGCAGGCCAGCAAGGGAGTTTTGCAGACCATCAGCAATATGCTCACAGAACATGGTTCTCCTAGGTCTATGGCTGGAATAGCACAGATTATGAGAGTTTCTGAGTACCTTATATACAGAACTGAGGTGATCTTATGTTGTGCACTGGAATCCCGACTAGGCTTCATGCTGTGGAAACACAGAACAAAAGGAAGGTTAAAACTGATGTCAGCTGAAAGCAGCTGGTGGATATGAAACCTAAGCATGAAAGAGAGCACTGAGGAGATATATGTTATGATAAGGAATTAGTGAAGCTTGACTGCCCTGATGGTGGGGAGGTATTATATAGCAATGGAACTTTAACATGATCAAAACAGAAGAAGAAAACGTTCCTTTGGCTTTTGTTTTTCCTGTGGAGCTGCTCTCATAAACTTGCGAAGTGCTAATAGTGCTGAGAGGAGGAAGCTCTGGTGCATCATCTGTGAATTTTTCTTTAATCTACTTAATTTTGCCAAGATAGTATGGCATCATGTAATCAGAAAATAATTTTTTGTCAGTGTAGAGACATAGGCAAACCCACAAGGCTTTCTTTTTTTGTTGTTGTTACGGATGTAAAAACAGAGAATAGATTGCTCTGATCTTGTCCTTGGATTTTTTGAAACTTTTTGTCCACACCTCAGAAAGTGAAGACAATTTACAAGGCCGTAAAAGTGAGAGTTTGCATGATGAAGCAGAAGTAAAACCCTGAAACTGGTGTGCATACATGGGCTGATTCTGATATACAGTTGTTGAATGTGTTTGTGAATAGTGGTGGATATCTGCATACCTTTGACCTCTGAAAGTCTAATTCTAAAGTCTAGTTAAATGCACTTCCACAATAGTTGTTGTGTATGTTACATATTACACATTGTTTAGCAACCTGTGTTGGATTAAGGTGGCCTGAAACAGTCAAAAAGCTTGCTTGGCTCTACAAACAAATACTACTGAGGGGAGCCTTTATTTAATTAATTTGGCTCAGTTATAGTACAATTAGTCAGCCTGATTTAGTGCTTTCTGAGTCTTGGTTTCCCTAAAGCAATAAACTTTTGCAGACCCTGGATTTCGTGTTCAAATTTTCCAGAGAACTGAGAAAGATTTTCTTTCTTTGTTATTGCTGGGGTTTTATTTATGGGATTTTTATTTTTTTAAAATCGGGCACAAATTTTTCCCCAAGTGGTATATAAGGATACAAGCAAAGATGGAAGTGAATACAGCAGCAATTCCATCTATAGGTGCCACAAGGGTAGACACTGCTGATTTGTCCTTGATTTATAGAGGAGTTGTTGTGGGTTTGCCTTGTATGACTGTTTAATATCTAGTAATGTCTAATTCGAGTAGTTTTTGTAATGTGTGAGAAAGATGCTGCAACAGAGAGGGAAGTAGTTTGGGGTTGTGGTATGTTCTCTACAGCCTTGGCAGTACCATCTCTACCAACACAGAGAGGTGTTTCGGGGGGTCTAGCCTCATCATCATAAATTTCCATGACAGCCCATGATACATTCTCCAGTAATAGTGTGACCTTTCTTTTTCAACATACCATTACTTCTTTGGTATCTACTGCTGTGGTAGACTACAGGGATTGGTGAAGATCTGTTGAAGTCTCCTCTGATGTTTTTTAATGCTTTTAGACTGAGATTATCAAATCTGAGGCTTTTTGGTGTGAGGTTTTTTTGTTTTCTTCCAGCTTCTCCTCCATATAGTCCTTTCCTGGCCTTTCTCAAAGTGTCAGGTGTGTTAATCTGTATTTCTGGTGAAACTTATGATGAGGTCTGCACTGTTTGTAACAGAGACGCTCAAGGATCACTAACACTTTGTAGTTGCCTTCTGCTTCTACTTTCTTCTCTGCTCTCCCTGCTGCCTCCAGTCTCGTCAGGCATCTGCCACTGGCTCTTCCACCCTCCTCTGTTGCTGGCTGGGCTGTGCTAGCAGTTTATTGGCCTTGAGGAGGATATATAATCTTGGTGCCTCATTACAGGCTGATGAAGGGGGACTGTGGATGGAGGTGCAAAAAAGGTGAGTTGTTCCAAAGTTCACATTTGCTGCTATCAGTGTTTGGGATTGACCATGTGCCTTGAATCAGTAACTTTTCATGAAAACTCCTGAGCTGGAAGTAGGTTGAATGTATTACTTGCTTTTGTAGTGTGGATATCAGGACCATTCCCCTTAACATCCAGTTCACCCAGAGCTGCTGTGGCGCTGGTGCATTCCTTGACAATTTGTGGTAGTAAGTTCTCCTGCTGCTACACAGAACATAAAGTAATTTCAACAAAACTAGAGTATTTGTTGAAAGCAGTTTCCTTATCTGCAGTACCTTCGCGTGTGAAACACGCTTAATAAAGAATTAAAAAAACAACTCCGAGCATCCCGCTTTTCAAGGTGAGCCAATGCATTTATTTGCTCACATGCCATTTCTAAAAGGCCAGTATTTACCAGAAGTTGTTAAGCAGTTTAAACCAGGTCAGTCAGGCAATGCTATTTGCAGGAGGTAGCTGAACAGTTCCTGTCCTCCATATAAAGGATTATCAGGACTGATGCTGACTATTTAACTGCAGAGGTAGGATATAAGAGCCTGTTTTGAGTATTTCCAGCAGTAAAACTTTGAGCTTATGATTTTAATGTGCTCTCTGGGATCTGACCAACTACAGAAATACTATGTTACCTTTGTTGAGGTCGTAGAAATGCCCTGAATTTGTATCCAGTACTATATAGCAACTCTTTAATAAAAGGAAAACCATTTTCAATAATGGAAAAATACCTCTTGCTAAATGTAATTCTCACAATCTGCTAAATATGTGGTAAAAATGACATTTTGCTGGGGTTTTTAAGAACATGCAGGGGAATACTTAGTTTTCCTATTCCCATTAATTTTCCCATGTAAAACATATTCCTTTAATTTTTTTATAATTTTTCTACTGGTTTCTCTTGCACAGTTCTTAGTCATTATGCCCCCAGAGGTTGTCCTTTGTTGTTCTTCTTCACAGTTTAATGTAGAAAGCTAGAAAAAGGGTTTGGAGAAACCTGTAGTGCAGTTTGTAATATTAATATATTCTTCTTTGTGCTAGTAGAAGAAACATACCATCAATAGGTAAAGAACTCTGAATTTTTCTTTAATGCTCCATGTAGTGCAACCTCATTTATTCTTATTGGCACCTAAGGTGCTGTGCACATAATTGATCATTTGCATCACACATTTTAAGGGCCTGTGAAATGTTGCTGGTAGTTTTGATTTTGACCATCTGGTTCAGAACAGTGTAACTCAGCTGAGCTAGATTGAGGATTGTAGGCAGCAGCACTGGTCTACTGGAAACCAGCTGGCATCTCCTTCAGTTAATATGGATTTTCCTTTAGGCTTAGAGTCAGTCCAGTAAAGGCCCTTGACTGGAATAGTACACTGACTTGGAATCTGTTACAGAAAACTACCTGTCACAGTTTCTAATTGACTTCTTTTACAAATCACATGTGCATAAACGAAGATTGATTTCAGTCCCCTCAGCAGTGTGTGCTTGTGAGAGATCAGAGTTGACTATCTTCCCATTGGAATGGACCATTAATATTATGACGCCTACTTTTTCTTCAACAATATTTTTGTGCAGGGATTAAATCATTCCCAAAACTGAATGTAACACAGATTTTGGTTTTTATTTCAGACTACAAAATTTAAAAAGATTTTGCTTACATGATATGCAATATAAAATAACAACCTACGTGCCTTCCCAAAGGTATAGTAAGTCTAGGCCATTTTTTATTTCAATTGTTGGTTTAATATGATTGAGAAGTGAGGAAACATTGCCAGCAGTAAAATCTTTATAGGAAAAGATGTCATATGTTCAGTGAGGTAGGCAATTAGGTACGTTTTGGCTTTGTATTCATGTGATCCATAAAAGATGTTCAGTTTCCTCATTATTATTTTTCCTTTCCCATTGCTACCTCAGCGATGGTATATGCAGATAGAAAATACTGCTTCAGTAAAGTTTGAGCTTAATTATTTCACATCCCTAGGTTCTAAAAAGCATGCTGGAAGTTTGTGCACGTGTTGTGATGAAAAGGCTTAGTTCCTTAGTAAATGATTATGATCGTAAATGGAGAAAGAGAAGAACTATGGCACAGAGATATTCCATCCACATTTCTTGAAAATAGTTTCTTAGCAGAAATTGTAATAAAGTAGAAGTCCATTACCGTGAACAATTTTGATTTGCAAGAGCAGTAATTGTATACGTACTGCTTGTCAGTGCATGTTCTCACATATGGTATAAAACTAAAACATCGCTATCTGAAGAGTTCTTCATTTTTGCTGGTGTCCTCATTTTGTTTGAGGCATCATTTATTGGGGCAGCATGTCAGGCACAGTGAAACTTTCACGATGAAACCTGAAACTGGATGAAACAAACCTGAAGGCTGGATCAGGTTCACAGGAACATTTGCTGAGGTTTTTAAGTCTGGGTTGAATTTGCAGTCAATCTGCGCTCACTTACTGTGCATTGAAAGAAGCACAAGAGATGTATTGGTTTCATATGGTTTCAGCCCTCAAGTCACTTCACACTGCTGGTGACTTCAGTAAAAGCTGGTCGTTGCTTGCTCAAACTGCAACGAAAGTGAACTGAAACCCGTGTCAAGTGATTTAAAAAGTCAAGTGTATTAAGTAGTTTGGCAGTACCATCCAGTAGGAATGAGACAGAAAGCAAGAGACACTTGTGTTCCCAAAAGCACAAAGAGGAAAGGCGGATAGACGTAGGCAGGATCTCCCATCACACTTAAGAAGCTTCGACTTGGTCATTATTGGGCTGTAGTACAAGCGTGAAATTAGACTGTGGATGCAAGATGGGTTTTTTGTTGACAGAAGAGAGGACATGGAGCGGCTGATGAGCAAAAGTGAGGATGGCTTCCCCTTGTGGGTACAAATGTGGGAGTTTTTGTAATGAATTTCTTTTACTCCAGAGGGAAAAATTTTAATTGTGGGATAGGAGTATTTGTGGGGAATAAAGAACTAGATCAGCTGAGTAATAGGATGACTGAAACATATTAAGAAAGGAGAATTCAAGAGACAGAATACAAAAACTGAGTCTAGGAAGGATTCTTCAGTGTGATGGTACGGGCCAGTATCTCATTTTGACAGAGAAGGGAGATACTATATTTCTTATTGAAGGGTTTATTCTGGATCCTCATGAATAGATGAGTAAAGCTTTCTATTTTGAATAGTCCCTGGTAAATAAAATCATCTTGCTACTGGGGGTCATTTAAGCTTTACTTTCTCATCCTCAAAAGATATTTGCTGATAGGGATGCTTGCAGCTCTCCTTCATGAGCCCTGTGTCACAGAAGAACTTTGATGTATGCGTATTTAGGACTTGGTATCGTTCTTTTGGGGTAATGCTTCAAACAAGCAGTTCCTTTCTTATTTCTCTGTCATCAATGCTGAAATCAAATTAGCTAGCACTTGAAGCAGCTGAACTTTGGATTTAGTTCCAAGTATGTGAAAATATATTTGGCAAAAGAACATTTAATAATAAATAAAAAGTGATCTCCCAAAACATATGTAGGAAGCCTGGTTTCTGGAATTCCACCATTTCTGCCACTCAGAGTTGTGAAACCTGCTGGCTGTTTTTTCACTAAGCTTAGCAGTAGGGTAGAGGTTTGAAAAGTTAGATAAATTAATCTAATCTTCATCTAATAAGTTGTTGGCTGGGTGAACAAGCCCAAGTGAATGCTGTGGGTACTGAGGAAAGAGACTCAGGTGCTAAATGCTGTTTGGCAGTGCTGCTCTGGAGTAGCCTTGGCACATAAGAGTTTGGAGAGAGCAGGTTTCCATTATTTTCACTGGTCATAGGCAATTTGTTTTCTGTCCACATTGTCTAATGGAAAACTCTACAGCCTTATGTCTGGCACTCTAACATTTCTCACAGTACTTCCCAGAACTACTGGTTTGTCCTCAGGGAATTCACTAAATTTCTGTGAGAAATTAAGTGCCTTGCTATAGTGCTGGCTTTGAATCAGTGGGAATTGTATGAAGCAGAAGGTAGAAAAAGTTCTAGAAGGAACTTTTAATACGAACAATCAGCCAGATATCCAAGAAACCTCACAAATTAAATCTTCCAGTTATGTCTCTTTGGCACTTGTCTTCCTGGTGATACTTTGTTGCAGGCAAGGAAAGCAAAGTCTGTGGAGTTGAAATTGGAATTGGGGATCCCATGGGAGCCATGACACAGAACAGTATCTAAAAGGGTGAATGTTATCAGTCTTGAACAGTGGGTCTTCAGATGGGTCTATGTGCTCATTCCATTTGTAGCCAGAAGTTTTCTGCTAACTTTCAACAACTAGCCCACAGAATCTGAAGTATAACCATCAAGTGGCAGATGCTGAAGACTTGGCTAGATAATTACATTAGCATTTACTTGCCTAAAACCAGCAACAGTTCACAGAAAGTAGTGTTTCCATTATTATGCCTGTGAGCAGCTTTGAGGAGAACAAAAACAGGGAGTCCCTGAGGAACAATTGAGCCAAAGCAGCTCAGAGTTGTAAGACCTGGCTGCCAGTAGCCTTGTAGCTCCTGCTGCCTGACTGCGTATTTGTACTGGGGTTTTCTTCCCCTCCTGGTTTCCTGGGAAGATGAGATTGATGCAGCTCGGACTGTGCCTCTGTGGTGGTTTTTTGTCAGAGCATTTCTAGTTTCAGTGCATCGAAGCAACAGTGACAGAGCTGACGACTTAGATTTGATTTGGTGCAATGCTAAATGATTTAAGAGGTGTCGTGTAGGTTAAAAGGTGGTGACAGGGTATCAAAACTCATTTTTACGAAGAGAAGCATAGGATCTCACCAGGTAGTAAAGAAGAGCGAAAGGAGAGTTGAGTCTAGGAGGCCATATTCATTCTTTGCTTCTGTTCATGCATATCTTTGAGACCTAGAATAGGTATTTTTCAAACACTGCCAGGTAAGCTGTGGAGGAAGGGAAGTATTTTGCTTGAAATCCCTTCATTGTAACCTCTTTTGTTGAAGACTGTTTCAATCAATGTTACTAAAGAGAAAATTACAGCCAGATGAAGATGAAGGTACACTTTCAGATCTTTATGGGGATGAAGTGGGAAATGTTTTCTGTGGAAATTAGAGGATGAGTGTAATAAATATTCCCACTAGCACATAAAATACCAAAATGTATTTTCCCCTAATACTGGCTCTGTTAAATGTAGCATAAGTTACAAACTGCTGTTTCCTTGCATCATTTGATTTTTGGGAAAGCCATTAGTGAAGGTATGAGGCTGTGAGCCAAAATGCCGAACAGGTTCTGTTCCCCATCCCATCAATTATCTACTTTGTGGTCTGAGGCAAGTCATTTTTCTGCCCCTGTGTCACTTCCTAAGCTCTCTGATGCTTTGAGTGACTGCTGACAGATCCCTCAATGTCTGTGATAAAAAGTATGTTATATCAGACAGGTGGTGGTGTCAGCTGTATCTCTCTAGATGATGTCTGTTTCTACAGCATATTGAGAATTACAGTTAATAAGCTAATCAAATAGAAGTATGTTAATTTAATTTCAATGACACAGATGTTACTTTAAATTCCATAATACACAACATAGAGATTAGTTTTTCAAGACCGGGCAAGATGGGAAATTTAATGTGAATTCAATGCAGAAATTCTCTGCACTCTGCTGTGGTTTAGAAAGGTTTGGTTAGTTTTTCTGCCCTCAGCTGTTCACTTTGCTGCACGTCTTCTGCTTTGGTAGCCTGGTTTAACCAAAAAAGAAACAAAACTATCAAGCTGCCCTGTATAGGGCTGCTTTCTAGTAACAGTCTGTACAGAAACATGAAGTGCTGGCAGCTTTGTGAAAATGTAGATGCTGGGAGACTTTTTAAAATTTCAGATTCTTTGTGCTTGGCATTTGTGTAATAGGTTGGATCTGTTGGCTTCCTGAACTTGCCATTTGTCAGAAAATAGGCATTTATGAACTTGAATGCATGGTGTGTATACAATACAACTAAAATTAGGCTATGCAAGCTTCAAAAGTTACATTCCAAGAAAATATCAAAATTAGTCTGTGGTCCATTCTTATTATTTCTGATTTTTTAAGGTAGTGATTAGTAAAAAGCCCACATCTCAAATATTGTTATGCGCACGTAATACATTGTCCTTCATTCTGTGGAATTAGTGAGCTTGAATTCCTACTGACAGGAGAATACTTTAGTCCAGATGGCCTCAGCTTTGTGTAATTTACCTTTTAATGTATGGCTTGCCAGCTGGGACAACTTTGCTTTGGGTGAAATTTGCATAGCCATCAGATATTTGTTACATGCCTGGAAAGAAAAGTTCTGGCTTATGCTAATACTTTGCTATCACCACATGCAGCCATTAAAGCAGCAAAAAAAGAATTAGACTTTTCATTTGTATTCAGCAGTTAAATTATGAGTCTCTGCTTTATAAAGATTAGATATTTTTCCACAAGCTCCTTACTACTGATGAAGTAGGCAGTGCTTTAATTGTGAAATTGTTTTACCTTGTTAAATTACTGCCATTCTTGTTTTACAAATTAAGTTATAAAATACTGAATATGTGCACCAGCCATTTCCAGACTTCAAATAAATTTTCAGACAAAACAAACTAAAACATTATGGGAATTTACTTTTAATGCTTGGTTATATTCTAGTTCTGGTTTTGTTACAGTAGTTTTAAAAGATTAGAGATTACTGGGTCTAAAATAGTGCCACACTGTTCTTGTAAATGTCCCAATAACAACAATAATTAATATCCCCACATTTGCATTTTAAGCCACTCCAATTTCCCTAGTCATCTATTACTTGGATGTGAAAAAATCATTTCTCGTCAAAACTTGGCACAGAATACCTGAATTCCATACTTTTTACCAGATGTAAAAATAAAAGTGAACAAATTCATCTTTTCCCACCGATTAAAAGGTTCAATAAATTATGAGTTCAAATTTGTCCTTGTTTTGATAAATGGTTTTCATTTATGAAAGTTCAGAATTGCTCTGATATGGAGGAGAAAAAAAAAAAAAAAAGGAGGGAAAAAACCGAAGAGAGGAAGAGAGGCAGTAGATAGAGAGGAAGGAGGATAGGGGGCTCTGCCTCATGACTGGTAATAACATGAAAACTGCTGCCTTCCAGAGAATGCCTGATAGCCTCAGCTCCTCGATGATTTCAGAGGAACACTTGCTTTGTGTAGTGAGTTACCCTAAGAAGAGTCACCATCTCCACTGGCCACTCTTTAGATGGGTTTGGTCACAGGCTGTGGTAGGATGCTGATCTGTCTCAAAATACTTCCAAGTGCCTTGTCAGGGATACAGCTGTTTCAAGAGTAATGTGTGTCCTTGACTTCCCTGAGAAAGATTATAAATGCTTTTCACCTACATCAATTTCTTATGAAGACTCTGGTTTAGTCCAAATCAAAATGTACTGCAAAAGCCCGTCGTTTCTTATTGAACCGTCTGAAGGAAACCTCTTGAGCCTAGGTTAAAATTTCTGGATGTTGAGAGAGAGACCCATTGATTTAGAATTACACTTGATGAGGTGCAAGTTTTATTCTATGATTTACTGTTCTAATTTTAGTTTTCACTGGGGTAAAAAGCGGAGAAATTTTGAGAATCTTTAGAAAACGGCAGAAGCATCTCCTGCTTTGGGTTAGTGGCCACACAAAGCCACCAGTGTGCTGGCCTACCCTGCAGCGCATGGAGTGGGTGGGTGCTTGTTTCATAAAGAGCTGAGGAGTCGTTTTCCCGCTGCATTGGTAAAAGTCTGTTGCAATAGTACTGGATTTATGCCAATGAATCATCTCTATTTATTTAGAAAAACTTTCTCTTCAAGCTTGACTTCAGTTCATACAATTACCACAACTGCGTCTCCTACCAGAGGAATTGCACGGTTGTTGCGGATTTCTGTCCAGAAGTGCTAGCTTGTCCAAGGCGTAGGTGTAAAAGTTGTACATAGCTCAAATATGTTATTTTCTCTTCAATCAATGTGCATTGTCATCACTAGAGGAGACCAAGACAAACAGTGGCATGTAATGACCAGACTATGTTTGAAGCCTGATGTCAATTTCTGTTCTTATTATTGACACAGATTTTCATAATACTTTGGCTTTGTTTAAGTTGAAGTTTCAGGTCTATCTTTGAGAAGTGATATTTCTGAAAGCTAAAAATTTGTGGATGTATCCTCATTTGTCTGCAGGGAGGGAAGGGAGTGGTGTCAACCTGTATTGCTGGAAGCACATTCCCTCTGTGAAGTGCAAGGTGTTCTGCTGTTCTCACTATTTGCCTCCATAGAGGACAGGATGCTTGCCCTAGATGGGTGGTTCATTTCATACCTTGCATGAAAGAGGACACAGGTCTACTAAGGCTATGTTACGTACAGTCTTGGTGAGTGTAAAATATTCACTGATTTAAGTGGACGAGGAGGTAGGCTGATAGTAAGCCTGAAGAAGGGAAAAAGACACAACCCACTCTTGCCCCAAATATGTAAATATTGGCATACATGAATAGACATTTAAAATTTGTCACCGAAATGAGAATACGTTGCAAGGTGGTACCCCATCAGAATGGCGAAAGAACAGGCATGTTCCATAACTTGAAACTCAGGATTCCTTCCCATTTCTGTCTCTAGTGGTTGGAGTTCTTCACTCTTGCTAGATTACAAGTCCACAGAGACTTTTAAAACTACTTATTCAGACTTTACTGTTTTGGATGTACAAGAGTTAGTTGCATTAAGCTGTAACTTGGAAAAAAAACTGAAACAATTTTTATAGCATTTTAAAATAACTTTATTAAAGGATAGCATAAAAGATCACAGTTTCTCTGTTTTTACAGCTCTGCTTTGAAAAGATAATAAAGCTACTACACAGGACATGTATTAGGCTGGTGATTAATGTGTCTCTGTGTTACAACTCCAAGTACTCTGAAACTAGCTTTATATTGGAATGAATGAAAATGTCACAGTGAAACCACAGAGGACAAGTACAGTGCTGAGAAAATAATGTACACTGGTCTCTCACTAGGTAACATTTTACATGTAGCAGAGGGGACTAAACTTTTTTTTGCCTTCCATATGGGGATCTTAAAGTACTTAACATCAAAGAGGAGCTCTGTTTTGATAGAGTAATTGATAGAGCCTGGGTAATCTTATTGCACAAGCCTTAGAAGGAAGCTGGGGCTCTTGACATAAAATGAAGAATACAGTGGAAGTTTTTAAAGTGGTTTTCTAGGACTATTCTTTAACCACAGATCTGTATTTCAGGCACTTGAGTTTTAATACCTTGGTTGTAAGATGAGATCCATCATTGAATATCTAAATTAATTTTGTTATTGGGAGGAAGATGCTAAGACAATATTTTTCCTCTAGGCAAGGATGGCTATGTGCCCTCTTGTAGACACTGAATAATTTAGGTTGGAAAGGATTCCAAGAGGTTTAGTCATCCAGTCTCTGGCCCCACGTAGGGTTAACCTCAAAGTTAGATGAGGTGGATTAAGGATCTTGTCTCTTTGCACAGCCTTTGCCATATCAAGGTGCACTTGTGACATCTTTTTTTATATAAAATAGAAATTTTTTGTGAAAAACTTTTATTCATTGACTTCTGTTCTTTTGATGTGCACACACCTCTGAGAAGAGACAAAATCAACCAGCTTGCTCAGGATGGTCCAACCTCAACCATCTTAGTGCTTCCCTGCTGACCTGGCTCCCTCTTTTTTGGAGTTGTGGAAGTGGACATACTCTTCCAGATCTCTCCTCACAAGTGTTGTGTAGATGGGTGTAATGACTTCACTCAGTCTGCTGCCTGCCATTGTACTAAATGTGGCACAGGCTGTGCCTAATCTTCAGTGCTGCTGTGATGTATTCTTTTCCTCCTCCTTGAGACCAGAATCAGCAGGTACTTTTCTGAAGACCTACTGTTTATCCAGTTCCAAAGCTTGTACCTCAGGATAGGGTTATTCTGTCACAGGTACAAGAATTTGCAGTGACCCTTTAGTGGAAGCCAAGGCTAGGACTGTGTGAGAGTGCTTGATAGGGATTTATTAGAAATACTCAAGTTCTGGCACTGCTGCAGAAGGACTCCACCAGCTGTGGCTTTTTCCATATCTCCAGAGAAATGCTGCAGACAGCAGAACATTGTGAAAGGAAAGCTGTGGCTTTATAAGTGGTCAGAAAGAGAAATTCAGTGCCTTCTTGGTATTCTCAAGATGTTGCCCTGTACTATGCTGCCATAAAGACTGAGAACTGGAGATAGCTGCTGTGGGGCTCTGGTTATTTTCTTTGAGAGGAGAAGAATGTTCTCTTTTGCACAGGGCTGAGATACTTCCTTTCCCTCACCACTTCTTTTTTAGGAGGTAGCATTTCCCAAGACATTACTCGATGCAATGATCTGTAGTGTCAGTGCTGTATTTAGTAAGAAAACAATATAAAAAAACTTAGGTTGCTCAGACAGGTGTAGATGACTAGTTGTCTGTCATGTGTGACTGGCTGTTAAACACCAGAAGTATCAGCCACCACATACTCGGTTGCCAGCTAACCCAGTTTCACATGAGGAATGTTCTTTGGGTAGTGTACCTCTGAGAGTTTGCTGTAAGAGCAGCTCAAGTAACCCAGTCAGCTTATGTCTTCAGTGGAATTTGTCTCAATTACAGATATAACCACTAAGTATTTTAATAAGTATATCACTAATAGTTTAAAAAAACACAGAGGATTAAGAGCCATATGTTCTCCCAGGCATGTGAGCTTAACAAATGCAGCATTTTGCTATAAAACTTTTTTTCCCCTTTGGTATGTAGCCATTCCATCCCTTGGCAGAAGTGTGATTCTGTGCAACAGATCCACAGGCTACAGGCAAGGGTGTGTGGTCTTAGAGCAGCATGGGAGGAGTCAGGTCAAAGGCAAACTTTTATATGTGCACTGTGCTACTGAGGGGAAAGGAAGCAGTAAACCAGAAAGGACTGCCTTCCTTCAGTACAGGCTCAGTTGGTTTTCCCTTCTGCAGCTGAGGAATCCCCTCGCTTCTCTGCTTCTCATGTAAGAGCACAGATGCTGTATTGAAGAGCCAGTGGAGCTGTGCTAATACGGTTGAAGTCTAAATGAAGAACCCATCCTGCAGAGCCGACAGTGTAGATTTTGTTGCTTGAGATGCATTTGTGGAATACAAACCATGTTGGGTATATGCATTATATTGAATGTGAAAAATAAATCAAGCAGTGAGGGGAACAGTGTGGTGTTTTCTGGACAGATCTTCATTTCTGGATGCCAAACATGGTTACAGTAAACTCATATTTAAGGGAGTACAAATTGAAACCTTCTTTGAGTGTAGCCTGACAGTAGAAGTATTTTAATTGGTGCAACTACAGTGTGCTGCACAGATTTTTCTCTTTGCTGTGTATAGATGTGAATAAAAAGTGTTTTCATAATTTATTTGAAATGTGCGTAAGCACAAGTGGGAACAGCATAGTATATCTAGTCTGATCTGTGGTGGTAAACTTCCAGATTGATGTAATTTCAAAGACTAGTTATATGACTTTGATATTTCTTTCATACCTAATGGTTTTATAGTATCTAATATAGTTGGGTCAGCTATACTGGAGTGTATGGAATTTTAGTAATATTACTACAGTAACTGGATCAGCTTCCAAAAGAAATTCGGGGTTTAAGTCAGAAGGCAAAGTGGTGTGAATCTCCCAGCCTGTATTCAGCTTCGCCTGTTTCAAGTGGTTGTGCTTGCTTGCCTCTGAATGCTGCAGCAAACAGCTAGTAGTTCAGCACAAAGGAAGCAATTAGACAACCATGAAAGAGCAGTCAAGAACATTTTCTTATAGGGAAACAAAGAGAAATTTTAAAGGAGGATCACTCAAGGTTAAGTGCAGCCTGAAAGAAAATAAGGCCATATGCAACTTGTGAGAACCTTGATTTCAAGATTTGCTGTACTAATTCGAAATACTACTGGCACAAAGATCAGGTTGTTCCACTTATGAAAGAAGAAGTGATGCCGTGTTGAATTATCTTCTTTCAAAGCTTTTTGGTTTGTTTTTTTCAAACTTTGTTTGGAGTTATTTAATTCCATTTGCAGCTGGAATTGCAAACTCCTTGCAACTATGATGTCTGAACCAAATTTTCCTCTCTGCTGTGGGACTGTTTCAGAGAATATAATATTGGAAGAATGTTACGCAACTTGATATAGACATTTGAATCTGTTCCATTTTCTTGATTTATAAACTGACAAAATCTTCACAAGTTTTTCATATATAGTAATTTAAACTTGTTTCACAGCATTTGGAATCATTTAACTGAAGGAGGAACTTAACTGTAAAATAATGTACAAGACTGGGCGGTATTTTAGTTTTGTTTCAAGAGTAAGAATGTTGGTTGTCAGTCCATTATGGTCTTTAATCCTGGAGTTGCAGATACTGTACGTGGTTTGTAGGCTCAAAATTAAACAATGAAAGAACACCCAGACAGAGAACAAAATTGCAGAAATGAGAAATACCTTGGACACAGTCACCATTATAAATATGGCTGAGGACAAAAATGTAGGAAAAGGCTTTATTTGTATCCAGGGTTTTCTGAAGGTCCACATCTTGATTGAAGTACTCAGTGTCTGCCTTTTGGATCTTTTCTTCTCATATGTTTCATAGGTTTCCTCTCTGCCCTGTAAGCTTTCTCTTTCTCTAACTTGCTTCTTTTTAGGGTAAGAAAAGATATCACAGTTCACCTCTTTATCATTCATTTTGAAATCAGTTCAGATAATTCATCAATCTTTCACTTTCTTCAAGATACAAATTTTGTTCAGTTTAGAGTAGCAAATGAATATTGGGAATTGATTGAACTGAATCTTTTTTAATCTCATTTTTCCCTTCTCCACGGTGCACACCCCTGTTTTGCAGGATCTGATGACATGGGAGTGCCAGTTGTCAGAGTCGTATCTTCCCAAAATGCAACACATTGCCATAGTGTAGTTCATAATTTGTTCTATATTATATAAATATATAGTTTATAATACTGTTTAAACAGCCATATTGTTGGTAACAGGACTGCAGGATTTGTAGCTCTGTGCGCACCCTCCAAATATCTCATTGCGTGCAATTGAGAAAATCCTAAGTAATTTTGGCAGTCAAGTTGTGCTTTCAGAAATAAAATGGCATTGCAGAGCAAATATGCATCAGCTTCTTAAATGACAGGGTTTTGACTGATACTGTGTCCTGCAGAGCCTGATGCTTTTATCAACCTGAGCCAGCTAGAAGGTAGCTGGAATGGAGTGACTAGAGCCAGAATCAGAGCAGATTTTTCCAATTTTAAATCTCTAGTGCAACATAGTGGGATGTGTTGTAAACTTCCTAGATGATACTCTGATGTAGGGGTCCTGGAAAGCTCTGAGGGAGCAGGAAGAGTGAACTGTGCTGAACAGTTTTCAGCTTGCTCCTTTCTCTACCCCGTTTGTTAACCTTATACAAGTATAACATTTTAACAGAGGCACTTCAAGATGTCATGAATTTGCAGGATGCTGCTGGAGATTGAACTGTATTTGTTTAGAAAATATCTGCATACACAAACAGAGGTTTGCAGAATTCTAATCTTGTTAGGTAGACTTTGGGGATGATAGGTTATTTGTCTTTCATGCTTTTAGTATTTATCTGTGTTCTTTTTGTCTGCCTCAATAAGTTAACAAGGATGGGTGTCCTGGAGTGTGAATCCAGTTCTTACCTGAAGAATTTGAGTTCTAATTAAGGTTTCCAGTGTGGTGAGGCAGTGAGAGAAGTTCTCTGTGGTTTCAGGCTGATTGATGCTCTTCTGTGGGGCGTATCTCAGTTTTGTAAGTTCTTGAAGCAGACCATTCTTTCACAACACTTTTTTAAAAATACTTATTAAATTATATATATAATTTTAAAAAATATATATAAAAATTATTTAATGAGTCTTTTTAAAAACAATTGACAGGCATAATACTGAAGAGGAAAAATAAAGGATGGAAACTCTCCTGTGGGTCAAAATTCATTGCTGTCGCCTTCTGATGTGAAATGACCACGTAACCCTATCAGTTCTGGTGACCTGTAGGGTCTGTTAGCAGGGGAAGTCAATGAAATGCATCACAATTAACAATGTCTTGTTGATCTCCCACGGACTGGAACTGTAGCAGATAATTGTGTAGTAGTGGGAGTTTTGCCATGACTAGCTTTATCATTTTGTCAGTTTGCTAATAAAAGGTCACCAAGGGTACAGAGCATCTGAGATTTACATATGGCAGATAAGAAAGCATTCTGAGGAGCCTTCTTCAGAGAGGGGCTTGGGCGTTTGTTGCAATTTACACCCATGCTGTGATTCCAGAATTGACAAGAAATGCTATTACTAAGCGGATCTGCCAAGGTAATTAGGATTCAGGGTTGCATTTTTAATCTGACTTGAGTCAGATAATTTATCACAGCAGTAGCAAGCTGTCAGGGTCACACAATAAATACTGATTACGGAAGAATAAAGATTAAGTGTGGCCTTGCAAAAAAAAAAAAAAAAGTAGGCCAAGTAGTGCTTAAGAAACATTTTCTTAAATATTTCTTTTCAATACTTCCCATGCTATTTTCATGTAATATTGGCAAAAAGATCGTGTCTCTAAAAGGAGCTTATTTATGAAAGAAGATAATGTGCAGGAGTGTCTGTACTCAGGACCTGTTTAAATTTTAAATTGTGTTCCTAATTGATTGCAAAGAAATATTAATTTTGAAAAGCTGATTTAGCATGACTGTTTCAATCCTATCACCACCATAATAATCTGACACATTAAAGAGAGAAATACTCTATCCTGAAGGCAGACCTAATTTGTTAACATTAGTGAGAAACTGCACTTTTCATTTAATTCAGCTCTTGTTTTTTTTGATTCACACATGGACAGTTTATGGCACTGTCATTTAATTAAAGAAACACATTTGTTAAAATATGCAGCTTGGAAAAATGTTGTTGAAAGCCAATTACAAACCAGTATGTTAAGATCCAGCCCTTCCATATTCACCTATAGTTTCTTAAGGATACAATATCATGAGAACATAGCATTTAGGAACATAGTATCTTTCCTTGGAAAAAAGCTACTGCAAAGATAAGTAATTAATAGATGTATGTTGTATTCAAAAAGAAACTTCAACAGATGCTGAAAGTGCAGTAACTACCTATAGAAGGAGGTTTCCCAGTAAAGCATCTCACACCTTATTAGCAATACAAAAGGACATTTAGCAGCCATGTTTAGATTGTCTGTGTTTTTCTTCTACAAGACTTTAACTATTTGTCTCTGTAAGAAGTTTAAATGAGTAGTTATTTCTGAAATATCTGCAGCTGAATACTGTCAACTGTAAAAAATGTGTTTTGCTATTATCAACCTTGCATTTTAGAGTCCTTTCTGATTTGCTTTGTGCCACTGAATATTTCATGTAGGAAGTGTGATATTTCCACTTTTCTGCTGGCAGTATTTGTGATTATCTTGTTATTTTTGTTCTAGAGCTTTTTTGATAATGATAGGACTCTAGTAATCATCTCCTTAAGGAAATCACTAGTAATGGAGAGATTTTCTCCAGTAAAATCGATAGAATGAAACATGGGTGAAAGACACTTAAAAAAGTAATGCATTATAAAATCTTAGGAGTATATTCTGTTCCAGAAAATTAGTAATTTTCAGTAATTAGAGGTCTGTAGTAACCTTTGAGCATAGATTGTCTTCTAAAGGGGTATGTGTGACTGTTTTTTCAAGAGATTCTCTGCTTTTGTCATAGGAGAGAGCAAGGGAGGTGTTATGTGAGAACATGGCTTTTGGATCAGGAATTGCAAAATTCCTCATTATTGACTCTAAGGCAGAATTAGAAAATGTTTCCCCTTGGAATCATTGAAATTATTAATTTTGCTAGATGCGTCAGTAATGAACTGTCTTGTTTGTGGAGAACAAAGCACTCAAATCTCTCTTTTTGTCCTGAGGTCTCTCTCATGGCAGGCAGTTGAAATCAAACTTCTGTGCCACTGACTGTTATGCTATACCTAATGAAAGCTTTAGTCTTTAATCTTTTGAATACCTGATTATAAGAATGAACAACTGAACCCTTTTGTGCTATTTGTATGACTGCCAGGAAGACGTTCCTATTATTATTATTATCAACATCATTAATTTTCTAGGTAATGAATCGTCCTGCTACTTCACTTGGGTAGCCTGGAGCAGAAGTGTGTATTACTATAGCACTCAGCCTTTTGCTGGAGGGAACAACATGCTGTGTATGAAACTGTAGTGCTCAGGCCACAGGATATTAAAGCTCAAATTGAGGCCAACAGGGAGAGCAGAGCACTGTGATGATTACAGCGTGTAAACAGTTTGTTACTCTTGCCATTGTGCCATGAGTGCCGAGGACCACTAAGGTAAGATGCAGCCTTTATGGACCCAGCAGTGTACCCTTCCCAAATCTGGGGTAGAGTTTTCCAATTAACATCGTTAATGTATTATTAATTTTGTGTTAATAACTTGAACAAATCCTGGGTAGGTGTGAGCTTAAATTCTGCACAGTTTGCAGGCAGGTTGGGAATCACATCTGCTCAGAGGGCATTATTTAGGAATTTGGTTTCAAATAGCTCCTTTCACAGTCTAACTACAAGGGACAGTGGCTGGAGTTGTGCCTGGAATAAAATAGGAAAAAGAAGGGAGGCCACTCCCTGGAAGCTGGGCAGCTTTGCACCCTGCAAAACCCCTGGGCTGCTGTTTCCTAGGTGTGGATATGTCAGGTAAGGATAAGGGGAGGGCAGGCAGAGAGGATTGCTGAGGGCCTGGGCAATGAAGGAAGTATGAGAGATCAGGCTTGCTTGATTCAAATGCCCATCTCTTAAGTATCTTTTTAAGGATCCCTCTTTCCCTCACCAACAGCTCCTAGAGATGTTGTCTGTGACCAGTGGTCTGTAACTCCTGTGGCAGTGCATTAAGTGTATCTTCCTTTGCAGTCATGTGGAGAAATGCTCTCAGTGACTTTGCTTTCTGCATACAGAGCTTTTTCTGACATCATCAGCTTCCACAGCTGACAAGCTGAGCAATGTACATAACCTTGCCTGTACTGGTATTGGCAGGAGATGCAGTATCAGCCTCCCTTTTTCATTGTGATTGTCTATTAATAATATGGATCTTACATTAGCAGAACTCTCTGAAAATGGTTACATCATGTACATGTGTTTGTCAGAAAGGTTACTTAGTTTTGGTAATGTTGTGTTAATTTACACACAAGGAAAGAAAAAGGTCAGAGGAAGAGATAACTTGTCTATCTTCGGTAGTGGTCTCGCTGATTGATTGACTAAGTCTTAAACTTATATGGTACCATATGTTTTGACAAATTAATTTCTAATAAAATAATAGAATAAAATAAAAAGCAACTTGAGCATGCTTGCTTTCCTCACTAGGAACAGACTTTCATCATATTACTGAACACTGTTCAGTTGTCCCACAGTATAGTGACTGCTGTAAATGTGCAAGTCATAAAAGACCAAATGTGATGTGTTGGAAGAGTTACTTCCAGTGGAGGTAATGTGAGAGCAGTGCTGTTGCAGTGAGCACTGTGGCTTCTTGGGGAGGGGGTGTAGGGACAGCAAGGTATGGCAAAGGGAATAAAGTCATGTGTAAGAGAAGGTTAGATCACCTTTAGAGGCTAACCAAGGCTAGGAGAGAACAGCCTAGCTCTTATAAATGGAGTAAATAAAGGAGTAAACAAGCAGAGAAGGGAACTATCTGAAATAAAGAATCACATAGCTAGCAGAACAAAGGTTTATGAATTTGTTCATGAATATTCTGAGGCTGGAAAATGGAATAGAGTTCTTCACTTGGAGTTGCAGTGGCCTTCATGCTTCAGTTACTGTAGGAAATAGACATTCTGCACCTGGGGGCACTTGTGTACTCTGAAACTTCGCTGTGGCAACTAGGCTAGATGATTTGTCACAATAGTTTAAAATGCATTAAAAATTCTCTTGCCTGTGGTGTGTTTGAAATACAATATCACTTAATTTCAGAGTGGAAAAATGGGGAGTATAAATGTATTTAACAGTTGAACCTTTGACTCATACAGTACTGTGAGCTACATGGAAATCCAAATGTGAATAAATAGGTAACAGGAACTGGTTGGCCAACACTCAAGGCATGAAGAAATACCATGCTACAATTTTATAATGCATGTTACAGCTGTATAAATATGAATAAGGGATCTGTAACACCTTCATGGCTTTTTGCACTATCTCAGATGGGCCTTAGGTGGTGCTGTTGCATTTTTTGCGTTTGACTGTGGCTGGTTTTAGCACTTTAATCATTTTTATTCTGCTTTTCTTTCTCGATCATACTAGGGAACTAAGAATAGTTGGCTACACCGATATTTGCAAATTTTACCAAGGTGGGACACTAAAACATAACCACTTGTAGGGTGCACTTCATTTCCTAATTTGAAACGCTTTAGCACCTTTATATAAGAACTAAGTAATGCTCATAGTAATGCTCATAGTATAAGGCATATCTTACTCTACGTGTGTTATTTTGTCTAACGGTGTATAAATGTAAGTATAAAAATAAATTAAAGACACAAGATCGAGTAAAACCTCTCAGAAATTAAGCTCAACATGTGGCATTGATGCTGTAAGTTCACAAGTCTTTTAACTTTCCATATGGCTAATTAAAAAGAAAAAAGTGGCTGAATTTTAGGAAAGAAATGTGTATGTCACATTGGCAACTTGCAGAGTGCCTCCTCTGTTAAAGGACCTATGTACTAGTTTTACATCCAATTTCCTGTCCTTATCTTCCTTATGCCAGCTCACAGTGTGGTTCATTGGGAAACAGTTTGCTTTTTTTTTTCCTTTTTCTTTTTTCACAACATTAAAAAAAATTCCCATGAAGGTTTTTTCCACTACAACTGCCTACCCTTTATGTTCTGCAGCCTGCCAAGCTTGCCAAAACTCAGCAGGTAGCCCACATGGTATGCATGTCTGTGTGAGAACGCTCCCCTGATGTGGACAAGATGTTGGTTGTAAAATGAAGCCAACATCTTGTCCACAAGTGTTCAAAAAAATATCCTCAATCTGGACAGACGTGTTTTTGTAGGCTGAATGCATTGGCTATACTAATTCAAAGTCTAAACCTTTTAAAACCAGGGAAAAATAATTATGTAGTTACAGTACCAATAACGCTATTGGTAGTAGTAAAGCTGCAGACATATTTGTTAATCTGAGACTGTTTGGTTAGACTTTTACTGCCCCTGTATTTAGACTAATTCTTTTGGCATCCGTAACTTCAGGGGTTTTGTCACTCCTATTTTAGGCTCTAAAACCTGGGCAGCTAATGTAACCCCAAGATTGTGGGCTAGCAAAGAACAATTAAGAGGAGAGATGCTGTGGGTTTAGTCTGCAGTTAGCCTAGAACTTACTTTGGGGTGGATATTTTTGCTTTGTACCTATGCTCTGTGTGTTGCATGTGAGGAGCGAGGGAAAGAGTAATGTATAGACAGGGCAGGATAGCAGTGACAGATACAAACTCAAACATAAGTGTGTGAGACAAAGTTGGTCACGTAACAAAAACAAAACCAAAAAGAGCTCTGCATGGTTATTCCCTGGAACTGTGTATGCTTCATATTTTACAAACTAAAATTGTCAAAATGTTCTGATTAGTTTAAAACTTGAAATTATTAAAGTTACGTTTTCTTATGGGATCAAACAAAAATATTGGCAGAAAAGCTAAACTTTGGTGTTTTCACTTATTTCAGGCTGAAGTATGAAAAGGACAAAATTTGGTTTAGTTTTGTCTTCTTAGGTGAGGTTTTTGGTTTAAGCTTTTTTAAGATGTCACAGTATGAGTACTTGTATAAGTTGAAGGTGTTCTGAATTGCCTAGGTCTGCCGAAAACTGTAGGTTTTCTCCAAACCATGTTAGGGATTTTTTTCTCAGAAATGTAAAACACCACACTATGACATTACACCTATGGGTGCGTATAGTTATTGGGAGCACCTACACTTCAGCTCAAGAGCAAAACTTCTGCTGATCCACACAGCTTACCTGCTGAGCTCATTGGGGTGGAAAACCAGGATTCACTCTTTGCTTCAAAGGATGCCTTTCCCTATGACCTGATAGTATATGCTTAGCTTAGTTGCTTTTGTTTCTCTCATCTGCCCTTGCAGTTTGTGTGTGTGTTGGAGCCTGGGACACCCAGACTCCAGAACATTTCCCTCACTAGCGAGGATGCTCTGCAGAGGAACCTTGGAGCTGCACTTGCTTCCTCTAGGTTCTCACTTGAAGTTAGTGGAATATGGGGATACTTAACTTAGTGGAACATGGGGATACTCAGCATACCTGGACATTCCCAGTAATAGAGATTCATGGCACTTACTTCAGGCATTTCATTTGGTTTTTTGTTTTGATGCCTTTTTTTAAATAAAACTTCTTTGTTTATTACCTGGCAAAGTACATGTTGCATATTATCCATTTACTTGTGTTATTATGTAAAAGCCCTTGAAGGTTTAGGATTTCTAAATGTGTTTCCCTAGTATGTGCACACATCTTTTTTTGTAGGCATAATGGTCAATAGCTTTGAAAGAATGTTTGGCCCTGTCAGATTTGCAAATTAATACCTAGTAAATGTGTGGGCATGTTCTTCCACACAATGCTTTCTGTATCTAGATCATTGAGGTACATGGTTGGTGAGCATCTGGTTTAAATAGCCTCGGGTTTTGTCTTGATTCATTCTGATTTGAAATTTTGTGTTATATAAGATTTAAAAATTGAACTGCAGTATAACTTTCTAATGAAAAGACAAGATCAGGCAGATTTTTTGGGGTTTTGTTTTTTGTGTTTTTTTTTAGGAAAAGAGGAAACCTATTTGTATGGGGATTTTCTTATATGTAGTTCATGTGTGTTTCAGGAAGGTAATTTTTTTTTTTATTCCTTTAGGAGATCTTTCTTGGGGCACTAATATGCATCACTGTCTTGAAAAATGGCCGCACGCTTGTGTTTAGTAGACACAAAAAAATTATGGTGTGTGTAAAACTCCTCCTTGATCGAGCATGACATTGCCCAGTTTATGAGATCTTGCAACTGAAGAGTAATCTATTTTTAAGCATGTAATTATTTTTGGCAGGCAGGTATTTCAATATACATAACTTGAACTTCTGTTCCGAGTCTACTGCAGACTGTGCTTTGCCCATTCTCATGGTGGAAAGGACTTTTTCATTTTTCTTCATAAATGTCAATTTTGAAGTTTCATTTCAGTCTCTTATAGGTGAACGTAGCTCATAATTTATGTGTTACACTGACAGACTACAAATAATAATGTCTCTTGGAAGAGCAAGTCAGAAAATCACCCAGCATATTAATTGCAATTGTCAAGCAATGGCTGGTCATAAATTTAACATCAAAGACCCAGACTTCCTAAGAAAGCATCTTAAATGCTCCATTAAAAAATTTGCCCTTGAAATTGCATGTTAGATAGTAAGTATTAAAATGTAACAGTAATGTAATTTTTTTTTTTTTTTTACCCTGGAAACATCTTTTTAAATAACAGCTTGGTAGAAAAGTTGGGGAGAAGGGAGGGTTATTACTTTGTTATCTCAGAGAGTAAGAATTCTACACCTACATGTGAATAAGAATATATCATTAAAGTTAGTTACTGGGTTTGGTTATTTGATATCTCTTCAGAAGCACCTGAAAAGCATAGCAAGGCAGAGAAAAGGACAGCGTCCTCCATGATGATGTGTAGATGAGGTGTGAGGTACGGCGCGGCTGAGCCAGAGTTTTCTGTGTCCTCTGGTGCCTCCAGATTTGCAACCTGTATACTGCAAATTTTTGAGGAGTGGCACGTGTGCCCTGCTAGAAGGGCAGTGAATACTTGGTCATTCTACATGTCTGCTTGGCTTCAAGACCATGCAAGGTCAGTTTCTTCAAAGAAAGATTCCAGTTGGGCTTTTCTCTCCTGAAAAGACCATTTGATTTTCTCCATCACAGAGGCAGTACAGAGTGGGGAATTCAGGTGTGGTATGTCTTGACCATCTCACCCACGCCTTATAGGTGGGTCACACTCCAGTTCTACATCTCAAAGTTGCACATGTTTAAACTTTTGCCTCCCTGCTTTGGGCTGGAAGTTGCCTGCTGCTCTATCTCTGCTATTTGCAACATGCAGCCAGGATGAGCGCTGAGGTCTGGCTTGAGTGCAAACCCCAGCCTATCCTCAGGAAGGTTTCCCATGGGTGCTGGCTGAGATCAGTGGGAGTTTTGGGTTCTGTACTAGGAGTCAGGAGATTACATGAGGATTTTTAAGTGACTAGCAATTTGAAGCAATTTGAAGTACTTAATTATATAAGCCTTTGCATGGGCCTCATTGTGGCTATTGAAAAGTCCATGGGTTACAGTGAATATTTAGACATTTGCCCAACATTACAGCTGTGGCTGAAACAACTATAAACACTGTGAAAGACCTGGGCCCAAATGCAGAGGGAAGTGGGTGACTGAGGAAAGTGAAGACCAGAGGAGGGAGACCAGAAGAGACAGAAGGAGCTAGTGTTATTGCAGCAGGAAGTTGAGGGAAGTGGTTTGCATGCCCTTAGGAAATATAGTTTCATTGGGTTTGTTCTTTACAGGACTTTTTAATTTAAACTGGACTGGTAGTGGTCTCACAATCGGGAAATGGCTTGGTGACAAATAGCTTTTAAGTTTTTGCATAGTTGAAGTCCTTTCGTTTTCTCAAATCTGTCTTAGAAATTGCTCCCATGGTATACTTTCAGCCCGATGTCTGGATTAATATATGGCAACAGGCAATGGAAAGATTTGTCATGCAAAAAAAATTATTTGAGAAGTATGTGGAAAGTGTCTGTGATGAGGCAAGTCAGTCTAAAGTTGTCATCGCTTTCGTTTGGCATAAGTCGGTGCTGCTGGAGAAAGGGATGATTGCCTCTCCCTGTTCAGGCTGCCTGTTCCCGTTGTGTGCTGTCTTTGTGGATCTGACGTGATTTTGGTTGGGTTAGTTTTCGCTTGGGCCAGGTCCATGTTCCAGCTTGCCCACAAGTGCACAAACATTTCTGCTGGGAAGAGAGTGGTGAGAACAAGCAGGTTGGTGTGGAAAGAAAGGTGGAACCATTGCTTTCCCTGACAGCAGCAAGGAGTTACGCCAGGCAGGGGGATTGCAAAACCACAGCCTCCATAGGGACAGCAGCAGAGTCAGAGGCTGGATCCAGGGAGGTCTGGTGAAGAGTGATAATCAGCAATAACATTTTTAAAGACTTCTCAGAGCCACTAAAATAACATGTTGTGTCACTGAAATTATTTTTCAATAATTATTCAGTAATTGTAGTGTCATTGACTTCTGCCACTTAATATTGATAACATAATGCTGGATCCTTTTTTCACCCCCCCTCTCTCTTTCTATTTCTCTTTTCTTCTTTTTTTAACTGGGTCCTTTTAGTGCACTCTAAGATTTGCACTTGGGGAGTACAAGCCTATATTAAAAGACATTCCCTGCCCAGGGAGCTGAGCACCGTATGTATACCACAGTGTCGAGGGATGTGTGGAAGCTGGATAAAAGACACTTGAAACATTCATATAGGCTTACCAGGAGGTGCTGGACACAGGCTTCTATTAGTTTTTACTGAGATGGAACTAGTTTGAAATAGGTAATGTCCAGGAAAAGTAAGTAATACCTGCAGGTGTTATCTCCTACCTGGATTCAAGGCATACTTGACAATGAGCTTGACTTTTTGGAAACAATAAACATTAAATTCAGCATTGATTTTTGAAATGCAGGCAAGCAGACTTATCGTCATCATATTTGGAATCCCAAACTCTTAATGGGAAAGTCCTCTGTGGTTTTTCATATCACTAACCTAAATATCACAACTGAATTGCAGTAAAACTATAGAAGCAGATACACATACTTTGGTCAGTGTTACTCATTCTGTATTTCCACACCCATATGAGATACCTGGTTACGGTACAGACATCTGTCTTCCACTCCTGACAACACACAAGTTGCTGGTGGGACAATGACTGGATATTGGTTGCTGTCGTCAGCAGAGGCAAGTTTCTTGTAGCCTGTTGCTTTTTGAGAGAACGGCCCCATTGTTACAGTGGCATTTCATCTGCAGAGACTGAGTTTGGGGCCTGACATTGAAAATGCCATTCATTTTGGCTGCTTCATTATGAAAAAATAGCAGGTCTGTCAGATGCAAGGCATTAGTTAAAGTCTTAAATTTCCACAATTTAACCTTATGGAAAGACAGAGTTACAGTGCAAGAACAGCATGTAAGGGGCATGTAATTTTGCAATATTCTTTTGGAAAGGCAAAGTGAAAAAATGGAAGAATGGATGCAGAATCTTATACCCCATTTCCAGCTCTTCTTTAGTGACTTTTTGCAAGTGTTCACCATGTCTCATTTGCAAAGCAGTATGCCAGTTGTCACAAGGTCTTGGATGATAATAAAGATGGTAAAGAATGAAAAAATAGGAAAACTATTATAGCGTATAAAAGTAGTTTGGTTTGATATGTAGGAGTTTTTTTTAAAATTGACCCTTGAAATTGCACAGAGACCATTTATAATTATCTGAGAGCTGAGGGGCTGTTACGTGGTTATAGGATGCTCTTGAGAGTTTGAAATGGGGAGGACAGAGACAGTCTGACACTGTGATCTTACTTTTTCTGTGTGCTTTCTTATGTGCACTGAGAGATTTTACAAGACAAGTTATACATTCCGTATATAAAGCTGTTTCTTCTTATTTTCCTTAGAAGTAGTCTGGAAATCTTTAAAGAGAAATGGTTTTGGGGTTTTTTAAAATAAGTTTTGGTTTAGCCAACCCAATTACCTAGGCCTGAGGGCCCTACCATGCTTTTGGTAAGTGGAGGACCATGTGAATAAGTGGAGAAGGAACTTGGGGTCTGAAAATGGATATACTGTTGCCTAGCTCCAGATGCAATTTATAACATATGAGAATAATCAAGTCTTGAAAGTGTAAAAGGAGAACAAGAGGTCTAGATGGAAAGCTTAATACTTAAGAGCCAAATAAAATCTGTTGTAGTGGATTAGGCTAAAAAGTAACTAAGAGCAACCCCTGTTAGAATTATGTTTTATTTCTCATTAGTGTGTAAATTGCAAAGGATTGTCAGCAATAAATTTGGACTTACTTTGATAAAAGACATCTTCTGCAACTTGTGTAATCTAATAAAATTCATTAATATGCCATGATTCAAGATTTCTGTAAAGGTTAAGAAAAATATTACTAAACCTAAATAAAATATTATTAATCATGTGTTTATTCTAGACTTTAGACACGTTAGCAATTATATTTTCACATCATAGTCCAGCAGTTGCAAATGTTGGCAAGTTGCAAAATATTGGCAGAAGACTGTTCCTTAAGTGAAAACAGAGAACCTTAAATTTAGGAAAGACCTGAAGAAAAGCTATTTAACTGTTAAATATGTGAATAATTCCATTTCAGATTCTGTTATGACCTTGCAATAAAATGCACAATGTTAAGCACTGCAGAAACTGTACAATGCAAGTCATGACATGAAGGCCAGGGAATTTCCCAAAAGAGCTTGTTATTTGGGCAGTAAGTTTGTTGCCATTGAAGGTAGTGAGTTGTTTGATGTAGACTTTGTCTTCTTGGCGTTTAGAAGTGAACAGCAGTGGGTTTCTAGATGAGACGTGCTCTACTGAGGAGCCAGAGGAAACCTAGAACTGTATAATAGAAGAAAATGCCTCAGGTGTTGTGAAAGCAGTACAAAAGGACACGGATGTGTATGTCGGACTAGCAGCTACACCCAAAAACTCAGCTGAATGGGTCATTACTGAAAAAAAAAAAAAAAACAGTGGGCAAATCATCCCAGAGGTTGGTCAGAGTTGCATATTTTAATGTGGTGTTGCTTTTCCCTACTGTGTTTCTACAGCATAATTGTGAGAGCATTCCCTGCTTGAGTTCAATGAGTAGGAGAGACTGAGATGCATTCTTGTATTTCAGTCTCAGCTGTAAGTAAATGAAATAGAAACTAGCTTTGTTTGAAATATCAACAGAGGTTTCCTCCAGCAAACATGAAATTCATTGCTTGTTTCTCTGCACTGACATCTCTCACACTGTAAGAAGTGTGCCCCTGTTTCTTTGGTGTATGTGAGAAGAAACTCAGAATTTCCCAGATTCAGCTTAACCTTTATACCAAATTTCAAATTAGTCCTCCCCCTGCTTCTCTCAGCAGAGTCCTGCATGTCCTGGTTTTAATTATTTAATGTTTTCTTTATTTTTAAAAGAAGACAGTGAGATAGTATCTTATGGATCCAGAAGTGATGATTATCCCAACAGAGAAACCAATTGTGGGTGCTTTCGTCAGTTCCTGGACAACGATGATAGAGGAATGGGAAAAGTATGTTCTGATTCAGCTGTTTATTCCCACATGTAGTTACTAGTTTCTTAGTGATGTTCGTTTCCTTGACTAAGAATTGCAAAACCGAGAACAACAGCGGTGAAGTAGGAAGAATATTTGAAAGCACTGCATTCCAAAGGGAAGGAAATAGGACATGTAGGGAGCAAAAACTTTATGGCTCTTTGAGCTGATTGTTTTTATTATCCCCAAGTTTTCTATTAAAAAAAAAAAGTGGGACAAAACCACCACAGAAGCAACTATCCTTCATGTTTCCTAAAAGGCTACGTTTTGTACCTAAAAACTTCTCTTTTCCTTAATTGTTAAATTCTTACATTGTCAGCAGGGTCTTACAATAACAGCAGAGAACCCCCATGTGAAGTCATATTGATGTTAAAGACCCTTTATGGTCTGCAGTTTAGCATATTGGAGCAAAAATTATTACTGTATGTCTTCTGTGTTAAAGGAAACTTTCTGAAATTTGCCTGAAGTGCAAACATGTGGCCTTTTCTTGTACAGTCATGTAAGTATCTGATCGTAGGGAGGTAGTTTTCACTTGTGGCCTCATGGGGTAAGCTGTGTTCCAGCAACATGTAGTTTAGAGGCTAGTTCTGTAGACTCGTGACACTTGCTGCTTGTCTTCTGTGTACTTTACCTGAAAACTTATTTGAGAAATTCAGGTTTCCCTTTCCTGCCTTACCTCTGCTGTGTAATTCCCCTGGCAGACTGACTCAGAGTTTGGTAATAAAAACTGGGGGGTGGGGGAGGAGGTGGAGGAGGGAATGCTAATGTAGAGGATAGAATGAACCATGATGTGAAAGACTTCTAACCTTGTTGGTGGTATCTTGTTGATCAGTATCTGATAGTTGATATTGAAAAGCTGTTCACAGAAAACAGGGATTAGACTGTCCAAGGAAGGCTGAACTGCCTCCCTCTTTAATCAGTGGAGAGAGAAGTGCTTCGCAAGGAGATAGTTCAGACTAGTCAAATCAATCCCTTCTGTCTGCGTCAAGGGCAGTATCAGTGCAGTGGAGTAAACCAGCCAGATTAGGGGAGTGAAGTACAGTGGGCTGGAGAGGTAGGATTAGAAGGTTAATATGTATTGCATGGAGATGAGATGGTGGGAACTTGGAAAGATAGGACAGGATGGATCCTTATAGTTATCTAGCCTTATTTCAGATGTAACACAGGCAAGGAAGTGCCCTCGCTATGTCTGCAAGGGAGTTGTACCCTTTGCAGCAGAAGTGAGCTATAGCCTGAATCCTGTGACTTTCAAGTAGAAAATGTGTTAGAGAAAAACATCCAATATTGGTTTGAAGTCAAATGAAAAACTTGATTCCACTTGGTAAATCTTCCTTACTGTTAACTAGATATTGGGTTTTCTAAATTTGAAGTCAGAATGTTTCCAATTCCCATCCATTAGATAGTATTATCCCTCTGTTTATTTAAATGTAAGGGCCTTTATGTATGTTTATAATCCACAGTGAATGATCATTATTTTATTCTTTGAAAAGTTAAGAGCTTTTGTGGCTGTTGTGGTGTTTTTGAGCTCTGGAGTTTTCTTTTTCTAATGGGTAAAAATTATGAAGAGCTATTGTCCAATTTCTAATTTGCTGTGATAGCCAAAGGCTTAAGAAGACAAGTCAACCACTGCATCAACTCTTGGAAAGAAAATCAACAGAACATGTCTATCTGGTTTAGCACTAGATTTTGGCAGAGATGCAGCATTCTCAGTAGTGAACCAATTATTATGGATAATAATGTTTTAGCTTGCATAGATTTTTATTTTTTTTAGTGTTCCCAGCTAATGATAATCATTAATCCATTGGTAAGTGAGTCTTGAACTTTCTGTTGTGATCTCTATTTTTGTTTTGTTTACTTGAATGGATTTTTAATATGATAATGGCCGGATTGTTTTTGATAGCCTGATGTCATGGCTGATTAAACTGTTCTGTTTCTTCCATTAGCTCTTGTCTGCTCATCACTGCCAATATTACTGTGAGTAGCTTCCCTCCTCCACTCCTGCATCAGTTTTGTGGGTTGGGGGACAGGAAGGTTAGTGTTCAGAGGTTTTGATTATTTTCTCTCAAAACTTGCATTAAATGTTATGCTTTTCATGTTTCTACCATTAAATCATGACACTGTGCTATGACTTTCCTCTGCTTTGCTGAGCATACTCTCATTTTCTTTTCTCTTAATCCTGACCACCTGTCCTCTTCTATATTCTAAATGAGGAAAGCACTGGTGTCACTGAAATTACGTTCTGGCGCATAAGAGTTTGCAGCAATACCCCTGTGAGGATGAGGCAGCAGTTTGTAGATGTTGCTGGGACTTCAACCCCATAAAACTGTGCCAGATCTTATGTGGCTCCCAGTCCCTTGGCAGTCCAGTGCACTGAGGCATGTGGAGTACTAAGTGTTTCTTCAGTCATGCAGTGTCAGATCAGACTAAGCCAGGGTGATGCTCCTCTCCAATTGGAAAGTTACCGGGAGAGTCAAGTGATCACCATCTCAAGAGTTTTCTCACTGAGTTCCTGGGCATAAATGGACATGCTGTAGTTTTTACCTAGAGATTTGGGCAATGCCTTACTAACCATGATGATTTGGGGACAGTTATAAGGGGCTAGATGGTTGGAATGAGAATGTAATTTTATCTGTTTATTTCTTAACACTTAGCTTCTGTTGTAGCAGTTGAGTTTTAATCAATCCTCCTTTTTTGTTATCATTGGACTATTGTCCATAGGACTTTAACTCCTCCTAATTTCTCTGTCCTGCCCAGTCTGCAGATTTGGATTCATCTTTGCAGCTTCTTGTCCTATCAGGTTTCCATACACTGTTTTGAGTTGCTGCTGATAAGAATGTGAACAGCCTTTAGTATCAAGTCCTTCTGTGGCAACACTCCCATCTTATTCCATTACCTTGGCTCCCACTCAAGTGCTGTGCTGACCCTGATGGTTTCATTCCACTGCATTGCAGGATTCGAGCAGTGCTGAAGCTTGCTGGTGTTTGTATTTGATTTTGCAAGCTGCTGAGCACCTCATGCAAGTGTTTTCAATTTACTCCAGTGTCAGTGGGAGATGAGGTTGGAAATGGTGCTGAGCAGCTCCAGCGAGTTGCTGCTATGTCACCCCTGCAAACAGACCAGCCTGTATCACTGTGAAGTTTATTACCGAAGGGAGAAGGAGTTAACTTGGGGGGGAGAGAACTTTTGCTGCTAAATGACACAGTTTTTACTGTAAATATGCATTTCTTTTTTTTTTTTTTTTTTTTAACTTTCAGTGCTTTACCACAATTTGCAGCAAAAGCAAATGAAAATGTTACATCTTTTTAGATTTTTGATGCCATTAGGGTAAAGAATGCTCCAGCTCAGGAGTATGTTCAGCAATATCCAGCCTAATTCTGATACATTTAATCTGAAAATCTTATTTAGGGTTATCAAAGTAGAGTCAAGTGTTTGACAGCTTTGCAGCAATTACTCCACAGCTATTGAAAAGTGACTAGATCTGTTTGTTTTTAAGGGGCAAACAGGGCTTTCAGACAAATCCAAAATCACTGTAAGACATTTTTACATTTTAATTAGTAACTTTTATTACTCTTATTTTCATAGTTATCATTAAAATTACTAATTTTTATTATGTTTATATTTTGCCTTTTAAAATTCAGGCCTTTACAAGCTTTCCTTTTTTAAAAAAGTATGTACTCTGCATATAGGATTTTGTTGCCCTTTCCTCTCAGTTATGCACCACAATAGACATGAGTTACTATGGGGGTGAAAAGGAGTTTGAGCATTTTGTTTCATTATATGTGAGCATTCACGTTCTACTCCCATACTATAAAGGCAATTTCAGAATTCTTTCCTTCAGAGAAAGCAATCCGTGTCTAGGAGCAAGCCTACCTGAGTGATCCAGAAAATCCCATTACCTTTAAAAGTCCTTAATTAAAATTTGTTGCAAAGCACTGTTCCTATATTTTTTAGTCCTGCTGAGAGTTTATTATAAAGTACTGGCAGTTCAAGTAAAAACTGGCTTCCATGAATGAGGAAGGATTTTAGAAAATCCGTTTAGATAAAAATGGGACACTAGCATTGAAGGAGAAAGATGATTAAAAGATGTTTATCAAACAGCTTTTGCATTTGCATGTATTAAAAAAACCCTACAAACCTTCTTTTGAAATGTTTCTTTGTCCCCCTTCACTGTGAAAGACTGAGTTGAACTGTCTGTCAGAGTTTCTAGGAAGTCACCTCCAAGAAAAATTGTGAAATATTTATCGTCATTGTATTTCATAACTTTTGTATAAAACAGATTTTGAAAATCCCTTCTGAACCATGATCTGATCTCTACCTTGAGCATACTAATAGAACAGCCTTTAAAATTTTTTTGATTGATAAGTAGAGAAATTAAAAAAAAAATGCATTTTGAGGAGCTGGCCTTACAAAGAGCAAAAATATTTTTGAGGATTAAATCATTTAAAGTTCTTGCTGAAAGATTTGCAATAAGCAAAGTGTTTTGTGTCAGTGTGCTATACTGAAAGTGTTAAGCTTTTTACCAAAGATGTTGATTGATGGGTGAAGAGCATTAGGGGTAGCTATTATTGACTTACATTGACAGCAGTTTTCCAGGACTGTGGTTGTAAAATGACTCCTGGTGCTTGACACAGGTTTTGGGGAAACTAGTGAAGGGCATGTATCTCTTCAGTCTCTCAGTATTTGGTGGGTAGGAATGTGCCAAAGCACACTTGGAAGGTGGACAGAGGGGGAAGAAGAGTAAAGGGGGAGTTTAGAAGATTTTTAGCCCTTTAGAAGAAGGGAAGGTTTAGTAGATTTTTAGCCCCTGTGAATGACATTAAATCTGAAAGTCAGTATGCCAAAGATATTCTTTAAGTCCTCGTCTCCAAAGAGAGTACTATGCTAATATGTAAAGCAAGATTTTTTTAAATTTTTGTGACAAGCAAACAACAAAAATTTTGTTGTCTTTTAGCTCTCTTTTGATGTGACGTTGTTGACATGAGAGGACTTGCCCCTTGTCAAGGGGCCACTCAGTCCAGGTCAGGGCTTTGGGTGAGATGAACAGCTGAGAAATTCCCTCGTACATGTTCATGTCTGATGCTTGGGGCAAAAGTGGGAGCAAACCTTGGCCCTGCGCCTTTCAACCCAGGTAATGGTTTTCTAGGGTGACAGTTTTGCAGACCAGAGTCAACACTCAGTATTTTTTTTATGCCATAATGCACCAAATTTTACCCTCTGGCTTCTAATGGACTGCTGTTTAATATAATTTTGTAGACCATGAAGGAACCACTAAGCATATGGTTGTGGGAACCACTGTGCTAGCTGAGAGTTCCAGAGGTTTCAAGTCCCTGTAGTCGGTCAGGTCAGCTATTAAAGATGGCTAATGTTTGCACTGAGGTTGTTGGTCTGTTGGTGTAGTTTAGAATCTACATAGGATGAGCAGAAATTTGCATTTAAAGCATTTTTTTAGGCTAGCTTTTTGCAGGTGGTTGAAATAAAACTGGAATTTGAATATGTATTGCAAGATACTCTGGCATGGTGGCTTAGGCAATGACTGAAGAATGGCAATAGTGGTAATGGTGTTTTGAGGCTGTTCCTGAAATTTCTCTGCCACATTCCCCCTCTTTCGCAGCCTTTTCAGAAGCCGAAAGGGATGCAGAGGAATATTTTGCATGCATGGTATCGTGCCTCATTACTGACAATATCAGAAATTCAAAAATCATGTCAGACATCATCACACTTGATTAATAGTGAAGTTCCTCTTTTTTTACTTTCTGGTTTTGAGGTTTTTAAGATTTCTCAAGGTGTATTTGCACACTTCGCTAGAGTTTTAAGTGTTTAAAAAATCTAAAACTACAGCATGGGTTAGAATGCTTTCTGTCTTTAGAAAAGTGCCATAGTCCACATCTCAAAACGGATTTTTTCATCAGGGTTTGCCTTAGAGAACCATCCAGAATCACACAGACTGATAATTCTGTTGTGTTTGATGAATCCTGTTAAGTCTGTGCTGCATGAGTAAGAGATCTCCAAAAGTCATATTATGTAGGCCACAAATTTTTTTAACTTAATTTTTTAACTTTTTGGCCCTCAAAAGCAGTGATTTTGCTTGGCTGTTAAAATTAAAAGGAATACACTTATATGTTTAATATACAAACATATTTAATTCATATGTATGCATGTAATAGAGTTTATATGTGTATTCATGTATATATGTGTGTATATATATATAAATTTATGAACACACGTGCAAAGAAAAGGACAGTGCTGCTTAAATTCAGGACATGGATTCTTAATCAGGGCAGAAGACCTAAACTGGAGCAGAGGTGTGAAACAGAGAAGGCTGCCATCAGAAGGACGCAGAGTCAAAAAGAGTGGTGGAATGATATTGATAATGCAGAGGATATATATATATGTCACTTGGGCATAACAAAGTTGTTGGAGGACAAGGCAGAAATGCAAGTGTGGGTTGATAATATATGTAAACGTGATTGGAGTATAAAGAACAAAATTGTGAAAGGTAGAGGTCTGACCTTCTCCAGGGAGTGGTAAGTGGGAATGATGATAAATTCAGTAAATTACCAAAAAAAAGTTGTGGAAATTAATTAGAGAAAGTCCTCCATTTAATTATATTCCTTTTATATATTCATATAACATCAAAACCTGAAGAAAGATCACAGAAGAAGATAAAATATATATCTTGGCACACAAACCAACTTAAAAGTAATACAGATTGTAGCAGTCCCTGGATACCAGCTGGAGTCTGAGCTAAGATATGTATTGTTTTAGACGGCACCATGTGCACATGCCGTGTGTGTTTCTGTGTTATATACACTGACATTGTAGGAAGACACATTTGGCGTTGTTGAAAATGAAAAGTGAATTACGGTGCTTTTCAGCTCCTCTGGAGGGTGCGAATGGTCAGATGCTTTTGCTGTTCCCTTTGTGCTGGGTGCTGCTGGTGGTGTTTCTGAAAGTGAAGGGTTTAGGACAAGAGGCAACAGGCAGAAACTGATGCACAGTAAGTTCCGCCTGAACATAAGGAGGAGTCTCTTTACTGTGCAAGTGACTGCACTCTGGAACAGATTGCCCAGAGAGGCTGTGGAGTCTCCCTCGCTGGAGGGACACAGTCCTGTGCACTGTGCTCTAGGATGACCCTGCTTGAGCAGGGAGGTTGGACCCAATGACCTGCTGTGGTGGCTTCCAGCCTCACCCATTATGGGATTCTGATTCTGTGAAGCAGGGAAAGACTTTAGGTTTTGTTCTTCATTACTGTCATTGACAGAGTTTCACATTTATGGAGTTGCATGCGGCCAAATCATCTTAAGCATCCTTGAGGCTGCCAAATCTGTGGTGCGTTTGTGGCGTGCAAGCTGAGGAGACCTATCTAGTCCATGGAAACCCTTTCCCTCACATGGCACGCCATCATAAACCCACACAGAAAAAGCAAGATTTTCAGAGCATCCCAAATTCACAGATGCTGTTGGCGCGGACTTTCCACCACCCTGTGGTGTGTACTTTCCCACCTTGCCTTGGCCCACAGCCCCTTCCAGACCCTTCTGGAAGAGGCCGTGCTTAATGAAGGGGCAAGTAAGTAGGCGGCTTGTTTTGGAGCTGTAGGGCAGGGCAGATGGCTGTGAGGTGATGCGAGGTGGTGACGCAGATGGGCAGTGATGTGGGGCAATGGGACAGAGTATGGATGCGCGGTGATGCGGGGCAGCAGGGCGGGACGGTGGATGCGCGGTGATGCGGGGCAGCAGGGCGGGACGGTGGATGCGCGGTGATGCGGGCGGCGGCAGGAGCCGCCTGCAGAGGGCTCTGTGACACCGCGTTTGCCCCGGCCAAGGGCGGGGGAAGGGAGCGCGGGGGTAACGCTTCCAGCAGTCTGGTTGTAGTCTGGTAAACAGACTAGGAATTGTGGGCTAAGTCCTTTTCCTCAGGCTTTGCACCAAGGCTGAGATCAGATGACTCAGTCCGGACTCATTATTTTAATAGCCTACAGCTAGTTCACATAGCAGCGGGAGTCCACAAAAAAGGCATTTAATTGTTGAAACTCAAACTGGTACGTTGTAACTGCAGATTATAGTATTCAGATTTAAGTGATTCAAGTAATTTATAAAGCTTTTGCACAAGCAAACTGAAAGTTAAAATACTGATATTGTAATAAAAAGTAAATAAAACATACTTTTGTATATTAAGAGCCAATTAAAAAGCATGATTTCATTTAACAAACTTAAAACAGGCAGGTTATATTTGCCAACATTACTACAGCTGTGTTTTACATTAGGAAATTAATTAAAATTGTAATTTATACTTTTTTCCACTTGGAATTCTTAGGCCTCTCTGTATTACACCATCTATTTTCTCTTCGGTCATTGTGTTAGGGTGCATTTGTAGCCTCACTTAGCAGGCTGCATCGCGACTTTGGGGGTGTTTTCCTTACCTAATGAAAAACCAGCTTTCTGCAATAACGCCGGCGAGGCAGATCAAACAGGGCTGAAGGAACTTCCCTGCTGTCTGCCTGAGAGGCAGCGCATTGTTAGTTATTCAGATGGCAGTCCTTTTCTTCCGCATCCTAGCAGGGTTTCGCTGGTTTCATCAGATCACTCCGAGCTGGAGGTGGGAGGGTGGCTGCCAGAGAGGGATGCGAGGGAATGGTTTCCTGTTAGACTGAGCAAAACTGGGGGGTTTACGTGTCTCCCATCCGTGCCTGGGTCCGGTCTCACACCCCAAGACTAGCGGGGACAAAATTTCAAAATGCAAATCAGTGTTCTGCTTTTGTATCTCACGGCTGAATAATGGCACCTCGGGATTTATTCATGGTTCTTAGGTACTTCCCCACGCCCCCCCAACTGCTAATACAGTGATTACATAATGAACTGTTAACTTTGTCAGCCAAATCAGCTTAAAGTGTAGAAAGGTACATTTTTTTAAAATATCACATAAATACAGAAACTAGAGTTCATTCTTCCATTTGTATGAAAGAGCAAACACATATGTGATGGTTATCTACTTCCTTCTCCACTTTTACTTGTCCACCTTTACCTGAACTTACTTGCATTGTAGGAGGAAGCTTTCATATCAGCTATTTTATGGAAGTGTGATTCATTCCAGCAGAGTCTGAAGGATTGGAAATGTTCTATTTGTCATTTTAGTGGGGCTGCGTTGTTTGTAAGTTGCTATCATCCTCTCAAACAACTCACGATGCCTGAAAACTTGGTTTATTAAGACCAGACATTTCACATTCCTAATGTTAAGATTGCTGCAATTTTCCATTATAAGCTTTACCCCACCCATTCTAATGAATACAGATTTATGAATCGGTTTTAAAAAATGCTTCTCCATTTGAATCTTCACTTACATTGGGGAGAGCATCTTTTGAGCTGAATGCTTTTTCCCCACTGGAGTGTCATGTTCTGCATCAGTGTTTTCCCAAACAGATTTCATGTTTCTTTAAAGATAAAACCAAACAGTGAATGCATTGTAAGTGACTTTGGTGTCTTTGTATTTGAAAGGTTTTAAGAATTAATTTATGATGAAACTTATTACCACAATTTCTTTCTGACATATTTTTGCCAACTGGATATTCTGGATTGCTTAGTGTTATCAAGGCTGCTGGAGGAGCCAGTGCAGACAGTATGTGGTACATTTCCAAAAGACTGAAAAATGTATTAGTTAATGTGTTTGACTAATACTGTGTAAAATACCAAAGAGTGGCTTATTTATGCAGATTGATATTAGAGTTAATAAGCAATGCTTTTTGATAATATCTATTTTTAAATTCTTGCATGATGAATCTGTCTTTGGGTGTTGACTTGAATTCTCAGAAGAACTCAACACAAAATGGCACAAAAATACCAGACATAAATGGAACATTACAAGAATAAAATATCTGACATTTCAGGTCCCTGCTTTTTAAAGCTAGAAGTCCTTGAGGCATCAATAAAATGAAACCAAGTCCAACAGTAAAAGTGTGTGTCATGTGTACACAGATCTATTTCTATGTAACGCTGACTGGAAGAAATTGTTTTTACATAAATAGCTCTTCAACAAGCAAAGAGGGTGGACCAGTAATGGAAAAAAATACCATATTTTAGGTTAAGCACATGTGAATGTAAAACATCGTTCTGGAACTAGGCAATTTGACAGTACTGGAGCCTGTACAGAGAGCCAGAGCAGGGCTGGTACACTACTTAGTCCCACATAAAAACTATTTTGAGATTCAAGTCAAATTTGGGAGATACAGACCCTTTGTTTTTAGTCATGAGCAGCTTAATTCTGTCTTCTTGGAAGAGATGGTAATTTATTAAAGTTTATAATTTCTACAATTAAGACAAACACAATTTAACTCCCCCATACTTTCCTTTCACTAAAATAAAAGTTAAAGTTTTTTTCTGCCTTCAAGAATTTTGCACTTCATTACTGTGAAAGCATAGGGTAGTCTGGTAAAATGTGAAATAACAATATAAACATATAACAATATAACATATAAATGTGAATTAACAATATTTAAATTATTTAAATTTAATAAGTTATAGGTTGAGTTAGAATATTACTGAAGAGATGCCATCAGTTCTCTTTCATCTGAGGTCATCTTTGGTTGTACTAAGAAAACTAATTTTAGAATTTAGTATATGTGATGCAAATTTAAAAACTCTCAGTGTGTATTTTTAAATTATGTGGTTTAAAAAATATTTTAAATGTTGAAATACTCCTTTTCAATTATTTATGTCTGCTAAGATTCTCCTTTTGGTCTCTGTAACATTTTATGGCTGTGTGACACTACATTATTCCTGCATATTAACAAGGATATGAACTGAAATGTAAGGATTCATGGTGTTATATTCAATGATTAATTAAGCAATCATCCATAAACTATCTGTTGTTAGCAGCGGGCGATGACTGCTTTGTTCGCTAATGGCTGTAAGCAAAGCCAAGGCTGATGTATGTCCTAATAAGCCTGTTGGTGAATGCAGAGAGCAGGATTTCTGAAGTGAGGAGTGCTACATTACACTAAAGGCAGGGGTTTGCTGCAAAGTCTTAAAAATCTGTCCCAACTGCAAGAAAGTCTGAAAGTGTTTTACAGCATCTGAATGCTCTTTTTTGCCAATGGCAAAACTCTGGAATGAGTTTGATAAGAAATGAGCTCATGTCAAGGCAGGACGCAGCATAGCCAGGATTTTCACTGGATGTGCTTGCAAGGGTTATCATGATTTTTTAAACTCTTCTGCATTTTTAGCAGAGGTGACAATATCACGACAAACAGCAGTTGCCTTCCTGCGAATTACCTCCTTGGAGTATCTCTTTTGCTTAACTGCTGCCTCTCATTCCGTGGAAATTACAGAATCTTGAAGATGCAGCTGTTACAACTCCTTTCTGAAACTCACTCATTTACTTCAAAAGAGGGTGGGAAAAAATGGAAAGGGAGTGGAAGGGGAAAGAAAGAGAACTAGCAATATGTTTCTAAGGTTTTGTAAACGACTGTTGCTCTCCTAAGTTGATTTTGGTGAATGCTAATTTTGTTCCTTTTAAACACAGAAATGTAATTTGTTTATTTTAACATCAGAAAGATGACACGGGCTTGTCCGTGAGTCCCTGTCACCAGTTGAGGGGATAAGTAATGAATTTTCATTATGAATGAAATATCTAAAATAAGACTGCATCTGTCCTGATTACATTACTGTTCTAATGTTATCTATCCAGTGTGCATTTTTTCTGTCAATTTAAAAAGAATATAAACTAAAATGCAGCCCTTTTGTATTTGCTGAATTACCTACATAAATTCAATAAAGAAGAGGCAAAAGTACCATGTTGCTTAAAAAACAAACAAAAACCTAAAAAAATTCCTCCGTTGGAAGACTCAGAACATTAATTTTTAAGTAAATGGCTATTTTTTATGGTGCAATGAACATGCTACACTGATTTGTTTGTTTTTAATTTTAAATTAGATATTATTTTTTTGCTTCTTCAAAAGTAGTTATAGGAAAATAAATATAAGCAGAATAAAGGAGAAGGGGAAAAAAGCAGAATAAAGGAGGGGGGGAACCCTGCAGAAGAAAGAACTCGTTTCCAAACAGAGAAAACTAACATTAATATATTAGATATAATAAACATTTAATATATTGCATATAATATGTTAAATTATTATAAAATGGAAATCTGGGGCTTATATCCAGTGTTTCGTATTTATATTAACCAAAGTATGAAATGTGATTCACACTGACCTTTTTGTATATTCCCAAAATCAAGAGAAATACTAAATTTCTTTCCATTACTTTTAGCACTGCCTTGTATTGACTAACAGTGAATAAACACAAGGTTTACTGTAGGCAAGTATATGGTTTGGGATGGTTAGATAATTACTGCTTTTTTTAATTCTGTTTGAGTAGTAATAGATTATTTGGCATATCACCATCCATTAGCCCCGCTTACATATTTAGATATGAAATTACTGAATTTTCTGAATCAATTTTTCATGCTAGAAGCATAAAATATCCCCTTGGTGAATATGTTATTGTGCCATATCGTACTTTTAAGAATGTGTGAAGAGCAGGCAACTAAAGCAAGCCCACTGAACTCCTGCTCATATTGAACAGATTTCCTAAGGTGGCAGCCTTCAGACTACTGACAGCAATGAGTATGACTGCATGTTGTGTGAGAGTCTTTCAGGGATGAGGCAGAAATGCAATTTAACTTTTTTAAAGCACCTTAAGGGTGAATCCTAATAATTTCTACTACATTTTAAAGATGCACATATTCAGAAAAATGTGTATTACACTATAGCTGATTTTGTGGCAGTAGTATTTCTACATCTTGAGATAACTGGTTGAATAGTGGAAATTAAAGAATTGTACCAGCAATCCCTAAGACTCATAATAAAAAGAAATCTGATTCTATCCTGGCTCTCTAAGATATTCATCAGTTTGTCATAAATATTCGTTATTTAGGACATACGGAAAGCTTACAATAGATGAGTCTGAATACAAGTGCCACTGGGTATGAACAGTGAATTGCTCTGTAAAACCCGATCTCAGTGAATGTGCTTGTTGAAGTCCAACTTAAATGTGTGGTGTTTCTACCATAAATACTGGTCTGGAAGGGTTCCTTCCAGAAACTCAGATATGCCCTTTAATGATCTGTTTGATCTGATTAGTGTGTCTTGTGAAACAGGATACAGGTTTGAGAGAATAATTGAGAGGGGTTTATTATTTTGAGCTGTTTCTTCTCCATTTTTTATGTTTTTGTGAAATCAGAAAAAAAGCAAGACAATCAAAAGGGAGTTTTGTATGAATCATACGCATTAGCACTATGCAAATACTCTAAATAGTGTGGAGGCATGTGTGTGATTATGCATGGTTTTAGTGGGGCTTTTTCACACTGATGTTTCTTTTTAGGGTTTTGCCCAAACTGTAATGAAAGATCTCTAAGGACAAAAAAATTATTGCTAGCTTCTGTGAAGCAAGAGGTCTGTACAGAGCTGCAGAATACTTCTGTTTCCCCCACATTACAAAGAATGGTATGTGAAAGTGCTCAAGGGTGTTCATCAAATTATTTGAGTTCATGGTTGGTATGAAACTTGCTCGTATGTTTCTTTCCTCATTATCACATAAATAGTGTGGCAAGGCATTACGGGGAATACTGTTTGGTTTTGTTTTGGCACAGTTTTGTTCAAGTTCAACTGAGAAAAGCCTTTCATCCTTTCCAGGAGACAAGACAGCCTACTGCTATTCAACTTAACAATTGTCTTTTCCTTCTAGCACTGAGTAAATCAAACTGCTTTGCTTTATATTTTCTTGTAAAGACAGCAGAGGGTGTGGAGCACAGTTCCTGACTGGTGGGTCCTATCCTGTGAAATGGGGTCATGCCATGAGAAGTAGATACCCCTATTCACTCTCCAAAGCAGAGTTCTCTTAAAGTTTTAAAATACTGTACAACTAGAAGTGCTTTCCATCCTAGCCTTTTTTTTTTTTTTTTTTTAATCTAAACACTGCTAATATGATGAGGAAGACTTGGACCTAAAATTACCATTCCCACCTCCTTATTTCTCTTGGTACAGTACTGACAAAGAATTGGATAAACATCTTGAGGCAGAAGTGGGAAAAGATTGAGGGGGAAAGCAGATGCAACAAGCACCTTGCTCTGATGGGTATAAAGGGTAGCAGGAGAATCAATGCATAGCTTTCATGTATGTATGTAGTTAAGTATGTAGTATGTAGTTGAGCCAGTGTGTCCCCCATCTCAAGTAAGTCTGACTACTTTTTATCTAAATATGATACTACCAGAAGGCAGCAGAAACCTGTTATAAAGCACCATGGATTTTTTTTTTTTCCTCTTACTTCCAATCAATCTTGAAGTTGACCAAGTGTTGAGTTAACGATCAGTCTGCTGAAATGCAAGTGGTGGAAGCTCACCATGTTCTCATGTTCTGGTAAAGGTGATGGACTTTCCCAGTACAGGTTAGCCAAATTTAGGCAAACATGAATATGAGCTGAATGCTACTATCAATGTTTTTCCATAATTATCTGTGTGGTAATGAGAAAAGATCAGAACTAATTCTGTTCTGGTATCTTTCCCCATTGTAGGCTAGTACTAGTTGTCAGTGGTGAGGCACATTTGTAACTGTTAGGTAGTGATGTAAATTTTTTTAAGCTTGTGTGCAGCCAGGCAGTGTTGTGGAACAATCCTGGGATTGAGCATCTGTGCAGTGTAACCTGCTTATTCTGAAAGCGGAGAATAATCCTCTTCCCATCTCTTGTTTGTGTACTCAGTAACTGGAGAATGATAGACTTGTGATTGTGACCTCTTCTCTATTGGTATATGTTTTAGGGACTAGATCATGAAGAAATCAAATGTAGCAAATTAATATTCAAATCCAACCAGGTAGCTGTGGTACACCTTCTTCACTGTCAGCATAAATGTCTGTGGACATAGAAACAGAGCTGGTCCAAGCAGGGCTAACTTCTGCCTCAGCAGGCTTTAGCAGCAGGTAAGAGGAGGAAAGGGTACTTCACACCCTGATGAGTATTATCAAGAATATACATTCTGAAGAGGAAACTGGAGTTTCCTTTCTCTTTCAGTTTATTTGCACCTCATTTTTATAACCTTTACTCTCAGTCTGGATGTACGAGTCCGGAGCCCTTAACCTGTTTTAAAATTCTGTGTAGCACAAGTTTTATGATGAAATAACTGTGACATCATTAAGTGAGTCAGACTGGAGCATGATTGTGAAGTAGTGCCTGCTAATAGCACAAGGGAATTTCTGAGAGTGTGTTCTGCATCTGTTTATTCTTGATTCCAAAGCTTTTGGGGGTGACAAGACTTAGAAACTTTGCAAAGGTTTGATTTAAAAAAGGCTTTTGAATTTCAACATAACCTCTGCTTTTTTTGATTTTTTTTTTTTTAAATATTGGTAACAACAGCTAATTCTGTTTGTATCATATTGCCACCTATATGAACGGTTGTGCAACACTTTCCATTATAGGACTCTTTCAGTTGGTTATTATGTTGCCAACAGTCATCTGTTTGGGCTGAAATTTTCCATGCTGGGTGCCTCCTTCAGGCTGAATTTCTTGGGAAAGTTTCAACAAAAATACTTGAACCATTTCAGGGAATGAGAAGGGGAGGGAGGGGAACTATATTTTTCTTATGTTTGTTAAAGTTGCTGCAAGTATTTGATTCAGAAATCATTGCACATATATATTTTGGAGCAGGGAGTTGAATTATTAGGAAGGTGAAAGGGTGAGGAAAGAAAAAATGGGAATAGAAGAGATCTCCTTCTAAAGAGTTTGCTCCTCCCTGATGTTATGAACTGTTGGCAAGAAAACACACAAACACTATACTTTCAGAACAGGCTCAATGAATGACTGAGAGCAGAATAATTCTCCTTGTTTCACTGCATCTATGCAGAGTATTGGGTTTGAGGAGAGAGGCTTACAGGGTGTAAACAAAATCCTATGCAGCAGGAAAGGTGACCGAAATCTGCATAATGGTGGAACTGCAGGGGCAGGGTTGTGTAGATAAGAATAATTAGAAAAGAGCAGAGGTAGAGTTGATCAGATTTGAAGATGGTGAGAGAGACTATCAGAGAGATGGGATTTAACCTAAGTGCTCTTACAGTAGTCTTTGTTAGTTCCAGTTCATTTTCTGTTTCCCAGACATCTTGTGCATTTAAATGAGGCAGTGAAAATTGCATGCAGTCATGTAATTTAGAGACCAGTATTCAACCTTAATTCCAGCATGTTTCATTCCTGAACACTTGATGTTGTAACCATAATGTACTTTCAACATGAAAAATTAAAGCCTTAGTTGGAAATGTCATTTTATATCCATCATTAAAATGCTTGTATTGTAAGCTTTAAAGAACACCACTGTAATTAGACACATGTATAATGCTGCATTTCAATTAAAATAACAAAAATTATTTTCTTTTAATCCATTTAGACGTGCTTCCTTTTCAAAAGCATTGCTAGTGGTTCAGCAAACATGTATGGGACTATTTGGATCTGAAAAGGTTAATTCCATACCTGCGATATCAGAGCTATACTTTTAACAGACTGTCTTCCATTTCTCTCAGGTTCGCAGGGCAGACAAGAAATAACGTTTTGGAATACACTTCACACGCTTAGCCCAAATGTGAGTGAGTTAAGAAGACAGGGAAAAGTTTCAGCTATAACTTTAAATCTTCCTGATTTTTATGGACTTCAACCAGACTGGTTATACCTCAATATTATTTTAACACTGTTATTTATGGCTGAGTTTGTTAAAAAGCAGCTTTCATGCTGCTGCTTCCAATATCTCAAAGTTGAGGTTATCTTCCAAGTTTTCAAGGATTTATAATGTTACTATAACATTTTCATAAGGAATAAGGCTTCCCATCCAGAAGCAAGCATATATTATAGAACAAATTGCGAAACTAATGAATTAGATGTTTCCTAGTTAGGGGAAAGCAAATGTGTACTGAATGCCCATTTTATTAAGGTCCTTTTAGTTCTTTTTTCTTGAATGAAGTTAGACTTCTATTTGAGGACAGCTTTGTCAGTATCATCTGCACCCTTGTTTGAAGAAGAGAGATTTAGCACTGAACTGTTACTATTTAAAATATCAACTTCATAAAAATGCCATATCTGGATTTGACATGATGTATTGCTGTCTCAGTTCAAAGAAGATAAGCTGTCAAGTCACATACCTGTTTATTAATGTCTGTGGATTGTTTGTTGATGTTACATATCATTGCAAAAATCTACTTATTAATGCCTTCATTGTATGCCTGGACAGGATACATCTTTAGTGCTCTAATGGTACCTAAAATCTTGTGCCACAGTGTTTTGAGGCTATGTTAAAGTACACAAATCTCTTTTGGAAAAAAGTTGGGTTTTTTATATCTAGGCTGAATTCTTCTTTCATATTTGATACAGATGCTTAGACAGCCCCCCCCCCTTTTTTTTTTTTTTATTTCTCCCTTACCCCTCCCTATGTACCCCTTACTGTTCTACCAGAGATGTTTTTTTTCTCAGAGGCCTCCTCATAAGTGCAGTCGGGTCTGGACTCACAGCCAGTAGAACCTACCCAGCTCTCACCCAATCAGCCTCTGTGTTGAGAGCAGTCACAAAATGGGTTTCTGTGGAGTCTGAATGAACATAGTGCTTCATATTAATTTGCACTGTTGCTTGAGGCCCGGAGAAGGGACTGGACTGTCCTATAGAGCCATGTTGCCGATGGCTGTGGCAGTTTTTATGTATTGCTGTGAGACCTAGTGTGACCTCATGGTTGCGTTCAGTGCAATTGTGGTATTGTGGTCTGCAGAATCAGGTTGTGCAGCAAGCCTGTGGCTTGCTCCTTCATATGATGTCAGGATATAAACTGTGACCGAGATGACTAGTGTGGCAGCATTTCCTCTGCCTCACTCTCAGGGTCTGCTGCTCTTCCTTGGGAGCTATGGAGGTCCTCTGTTAGATTCTGGGTGCACCATCAGTGGTTGCTTCTATGTCTTTTGATATGATGAGGAATGTCAAGCTGCACAACAGGCAGTTTGGTCACATAGCAAATACAGTTGTCACATGAAAAGAAATTTGGTAGATTGATGCACTGGCACCTGCCAGCAGCCAGGAACCCACATAGCTGCTTGCCCACTCACCCCCACACCTCCAACCACAGCAGTATGGGGTAGATAGCAGAAGGAGCAAGAGCAAGAAAACTCATGGGCTAAAATAAAGGAAATCACTTACCATGTACTGCCATGGTTAAAGCAGACTTGACTTGGGCAAATTAACTTCATTTATTGCCAACTATCATAAATATTTAATTACTGATTCAGGTATTGGTTATTGGGAAACAGAAGAAAAAAACTGAAACACTTAGTGGGGGTAAAGAGCCACCTTCTCTCCCCTTTCCAGGATCACCTTCACTCCAGACATATCTCCTCTCCTGATATGGCTACAGGCCACACACTCAGTCCCTGTGGTGAGGCAACAAGAGATGCAGGGATTGGAGTCGCGTTGAAGGGGTTTCTCTCTGCTGCACCTTGTTTCTTACTTTTCCTGTGCTGTGATGTTGGTTGCCCATGGGTTGCAGAGCCTCCAAGGGTCTACCTGCTCTTGACCATGCTGCACCAGCTACTCCCCGATCTTGTTATTTTCCCATTCCCTCCATTGCTTTCTCCTCTCTTCCCTCCTCCTCCTCCTCTCTCCAGCATTTTCTACCCCTCCTTAAATATGTTTTCACTGAGGTGCCACCAGCTTGGCTGGTGGGCTCAGCTGTGTTATGTGATGGGCCCATTGTGGAGCTGGCCAAAACCAGCTGTGGTTGGCATGAGGCAACCAAACTCTTCTTGACCTGCAGCTCCCTCTGCTACCAAAACCTTGCCACCTACACCCAATACAACAACTCAGTATCTTTATCATTTCCCCTACAGACTTGTTCTCTGTGGCTGCTTCTATACATGAGTCTGTCTGATTCTCTTTCCTAAGCTCTTCTGAGGAGAGTGTGACTATTGGAAAGCCAGGTCACGATTGCTTAGTCCAATACAAATAATTGCTGGTAACTCTTGCCGTTCTGTTTCCTTATTGCATTGCAAAAGTGAATTTCTGGGTGATAGCTGGCTCCAAGGTGAGTGCAGCATATTGGCTGCATCATGTTCTCACCTCTGTGAATGTGCCCTTCATGGTTTGCCAAGGTTGCAAGAGCTCATCATGTAAACTCTGTGTCTTGGCTAAATTGCGTGGTTTATTCTGTCTAACCAGGTCGAACAAATGCCTGGGTGTAACTTTTTATTCTGTACCATGGCAACTGCATATTACTTTTATTCACTGACGTGTAGTTTGTGCTTTAGCCTGAAGGACAGAGGACTGTACTGACAAGGTGATTTACTTTAGCCTATCTTCTTAGAAATCCTCCAAGATGGCTGCATATGCAGTGGATGAGAAAGGCAGAGGATTAAAATGTTGCTTGCATGCTAAGTGCATGAAGTCTAAATTGCAGAGACTGTTGTGGGCTAACCACAGTCCTTTCAAGTGAGAGTACATACAGGTGCCAGCAGCAAATGTCAGCATCAAGCCGCATCAGGTGTTCTGGTATAACTCTTTGTAGACACGCAGGATAAAAGAGGCCTTTTCCACTTCTGTTGTTCTTTTTTGGAAGGAATCAGTATAAAAGTGAAAAAAGCTCTTTTTATTCTAGATGACATAGACCATGCAAAAAGTTGCAGTGCTGGAATTAGTGCACTACTGGTGCATGCCTTGCATCGTGCTGGTGTGATTCCCTCTCGGCATCCCAGGTGGATGAACCTTGAGTTGCATTAGGCCTCCAGCAGCCTGTAGCAAAACTCTGCAGGGAGACCTGCTTGGTTTTCAGGAGTTGGGAACTGCCATCATTTATGCCAGGCAGCATTGTCTAAAACATTTAGTAAAATGATGTGATTATCCTGAGTTGGAAAATATGTATCTACATTTCCTGCTAACATTTTTCTCTGTTACAGCTACTTAGTTGGTTTTCACAGAATGGCTGAAGGTAGTTATTGTGAAGGATTGAGTGCAGTTATTATATTATTGTTCGTAATGCTGAGCTCTAGTTGGAGTTTAAAACACTTGTGTGTGCGCACATGATGCAAATATCTAATGTAAGTTCTACTGAAATCAGAAGGAAATGGCCCAGATCTTGAACACTGAAGTAAAACTGTTGATGAAGTTTTTATTTTTTAGATCTGTGTGTTGCAGAGGAACTTGTCACGGCTGAGTTTGAAGCTCCATTGGGTCACTGAGGGCAAAAAATATTTTCTCTTCACTTGAAGCTTGTTTGTGGACAGTGTTTCAAACCTCTCATGCTCATGATTGTCCTTCTTCTAGATTTATGACTGATGCAGCCCGACGTGAGCAGGAGTCTTTGAAAAAAAAGATTCAGCCGAAACTCTCTCTGACTTTGTCAAGCACAGTGTCCCGTGGGAATGTATCTACTCCACCTCGCCACAGCAGTGGAAGCCTTACTCCTCCAGTCACCCCTCCAATCACTCCCTCCTCTTCGTTTCGCAGTAGTACTCCTACAGGTAAGCATCTACGGTTGGGTTTATCCCAGATAAACTAGCAGTTCTGCTATGTGGCATTTAGAGAACTCTAGATGTAGTGAGGCGTTGGGAAGAGGAACACCTAAAGATAAAATCGAAAAGCTTTGGGCTATTTTATTTGCATTGTGTTTGTAGTCTCTAAAATGCGTTTGGGCATTTGCTTCCAAGTTCTTTGCTAAAGCAGAGAAGGACACAAACTTTAAAAATCACAGGTGAAATTATTACATGAAGAAACTAACCTTTCCAGAAATACCAAATGTGCAAAAGATCCCTTATTTATCAGTAGGAGTTTTCCATATGGTAAAGTGCCAGTTAAAGATTAAAAAAAAAAAAAAAAAAAAAGAAAAAAACCACAAAAAGTTGTCAGTATCTTCTTTTTTTCTCTCTTTGAAGGAAGTTGAATTCACAGATAAATGAGTGACCAGGGAGGAATGTTCTGCTGTCATCATGTAGACATGACTTTCATTATGAAGCTATATTCATGAAAAGAAAAGTAGGAAAAAAATTATCTAATTATCTGTGCTTTCTTCAAAAGCAAATATTCCAATGATGTTCCCAGGTATAAAATTCCTGGGAATTTTTTGCACTGATTAGAGAGACTGAAAATTTTGCTTGCTCTTCTGAACCGGATCTCTTGGCTTAAGTCAGTCTGATTTCTGTTAGGTAGAGATCTTGTCAGATAATTCTGGTGTACTTCAGATTAACTACCAGTATTTGCTTCTAAAAAACTAAATGCATATAATAGGGCTATTCTATTCCATAATAAATAGGCTCAATATATTCTCCCTAATAGGAAATCACATGAGCATCACTGCCTTGAAAACTGTTATACCACGTGTTTTTTATATAGGCTGTTTCATGTCTTAGTATTAATGATTAAATGGAAAAGTTGTAGCAGTCCTTGCAGTGTTCTGTCTGGAAGTTGCAAAATGAACTGGTTGTTTAGTATGTCCCTGGTTATGAAAAAGGGAAGCACACTGAGAAAAGTTAAATAATAAAGTCCTAATGTAATTCAGAAAATTTTAGATTTTCTTAATTATCTCCCATTTGAAACAAACTGATTAATTGCCTTGGCATACTGCAGATGGCAAGGAGTTTCTTTTGTTTGCTTTTTGTACAGCTCCTCCTGAGAAGGCTGATTCATGATGTGGTCAGGTAGTATAACTTTGCACATCTGTCAGATACATTGGCTAGTGACTAACTCTTTGAAACATGTTCCATCAAATGCTAAAGAAAGAAAGCCAGCATCTGCCTACTCAAATATTTTTATTATTTATGTATTTTTCAAACTTTTAAAGTTACTCTGAATGTTGTTTTACCTGCAGTTATGAGAATCAGCTTGTTATGGCTGCGTTTCTGAGAGTCCTGCTTGCCAGATTATAAATAATGCCAGCTTCCACTTTCTGCACCCTCTGTTCCAAGTTCCCTCTTGGAGTCTTTTTCCAAAGCTAGGATTTGTAATAGCCTAGTAGCAAAACTCACATATTCTGTCTAAGACTTTTTTTTATTTTTAAATTAGCTATTAACTGAGTTGCATTTCAGCAGCCTCAGCCCAGAATTTCCATTTCTGTCATCTTAAAAGTTTTTCTGGACCTAAAGTAAGCATTGAGATTTTTCTGATAACTACAGGATTTTCCCCAGGGCTTACTTGGCACAGGATTTTGTTCTGACTTACATAGGTGAGGTTCTCAGACTCATGCCATGGCTGAGTTTCTCCATTCTGTGGGGGCAGTGCCTACAGAAGCAGCCCACAAGGACCAGCAGACTAATTTTAGATATGCATAGCAAGGTGATACAACCAAGAGTAGTTAGGCAAGATCTGTTTCAGGAAAACGATTTAGAGTGTGTAAATCATCCTCATTTCAGCCTCACAGTGCCTACACAACTTTCAAGCCCTACAGGCATACCCTCCACTACATCCAGTGAGAATGAAGAATACTGCTGTATTCCTTCTGTGCAATCCTGTTTGATTTGTACTCCGAGCAAACTCTTGTTAATTCGTCTTTGAATGCAGGTAAACATGTATGCTGTGGTAACTTAAGAAAACAAAGAGGCTATTTTTCCTTTGGTTGCCTGAAAAGGCTTCATCTGGGTTACATTCTGTATTTGTTATAATGGAAATATTATCGTTTTCCTCATCCTCCTTCAGAGCTACACTTTGTCAAACATAAAACAGGAATTGTTTTGTCCCAACCCTTTCATGGCAGTTTCAGAATGGCCGTTTCCATTTGATTATCTCCCATCTCAGTTGTTCAATATTTTGTGAGGGTACCAAACTTCAGCAATGTGCCTGGCATCACTGTTACTGCACAAGGTGTGACACCAGGAAGATGCCACTTGAGATGCTAGAGAGGAATCATGCCCTGCAGGCCAGCGAGGTGCCATGCAATTACACGTGTTCCTCAGCAGACAATGTCTGTCCTATATGGCTTTTTGCCATTCTTGCTCAAGGTAGAAAGTGAAAACCTCTCTCATCTTTTGAGTCCCATTTTCCTTGTACTGTCCTCCCTTTCAGTATGCTGTTCATCTTGGATTTCCCAGGTGTCTTAGTCTTGCCTTGGGTGAAGCCAGCAGCTGCCTGAATCCCAGTCACGTTTGTGCACGTCCTTACAGCTGCGTCTCACCATTTCCTGATGCTTTTAAGCTACTGTTGTAATTTTTCAGCAAAAAATAACTTCATATAATGATATCTCATCTATGTATTGACCAGGCTCAAACCCACTTAGCTTGTGAAATTTGATAAAAAACAGTTCAAGGTGGTTTGGCTGCAGAGAACGTTTATTAAATTTTGCAATAAAAATCTGTGCCAGAAGACTATGGGGCCATGTTCTCAGACAGAGCTGAGCAGCTTCCAAGCTGACACACATTGCTGCTGCAAACCTTGCATGTGCATGTATAGTACCTTCTTCTTCGTAAATGACATTATTCATGGAGAAGCAGAAATATTCAGCAAAGAAGTGTAGTCTCTAAGGCTCTTCTCAGGTAATGAGGTAGACATGTATTTATCTTCAGACTCTGTATGTGTTAGTCCCTGAAATGGCCTGTTTGTGGTTTTGGTGGGAAGTAGAAATGCAGTAGTTAATCTTCTGTACTCCCCTCTCTTCCCTCAGGGTGGCTGGCATATGCTCTCTGCTTACATTTGGGTTTTTGTTCCCTCTCCTATAACAAGTTTTCTCTTAGTAAGACCTGCATCCTCTAATGACTGCAGAAAGTTCACTTTAAAAATTCGTTCCAGTTTTTGTTTTAACAGCGGTGTCTCCCAGGAGACTTTGTTTAGTAGGGCTTAAATGCTCTTGTTAGAGTTCACAGGCGGGATTTAGCAAAAGAAATGGCTTCCATCAGCAGTATAGGCTCCTTAGGGTGATAGGGAAATAGAGCAAAGTAGCACCAGCACACAGCTTATTTTGGAAAGACATTAACAGTCTGCAGACATTGAAATATCTCTTTATTTAAGGAGCACTCAATTAAGTCACAGAATTTATGTTTTTAAATGTCAATTCTAAACCCACAAAACTAATGAAGTCTAGTTATGGATAAAAATGGGGCTGGCATTGCATCTTTAACATACGCTGTTAATTTTTTAAATGTTCTCATGCATCTATGTGGCTCACAGATTAAATTTCCACCCCTAACTTCCTGGCTTCTGAGTGTAAGTCAGAGCACTGACATTCCTTTGAAAACTGTGATATCTCTTCATACTGAAAAGCTTTAAAAAAGATCCAGTGATAGTAACTTATTGGTAATTCATTATAAAAATAACCTGTTCCCAATTTTAGTTAGAAAAGTAATTCATAGTAGTGAAACTCAGACTAAAAAAAAAAAAAAGAAAAACCTTAAAAAATAAAGCTACTTCTGCATTGAAGGAATACCAAAAATCATTTGAAACCACTGCTTTGTGAATATTTTTTTTCCTATATGCATAACATTTTCTTTTCTCTCTTTTTTTTTTCTTTTTTTTTTTTTCCCAACTATTCCAGGCCTGGAATAATAAATTTCAGCCTGGAGTGACTTTTTGGCCTTCCTATAAATACTAAAGCAAGAGTTTAATACCACCAACTGGCTTTTTAATGGTTCAACCCTAAGTCTTGCCCACCTCCCAGAAAAACCCCTGGAATACTTGAAAAACCTCATAATTAGTATTACATTTTGCTCTGAAGAAGCTGGCTCTCAGACATCCTTTCCTGATTATTTTTTATTTTAATAGATTACAAGTTATAACATTTATGCTGTTTTAATAGGTTTAAAGACCCACTTACTGCCTGATCATGTTGGGTAGTGGATGGCAGCCAGTCCTGGCACAAAGCACTGAGGATGCTGTGCTTGGCTGGAGCAGCTGTGGCTGTTCCCTCAGTCTCCTTCCCCTTGTGAAGGAGATGAAAGAGTGAAGTTTTCATGGGTGGTCATAGCTGACCCCATGAGGGAATTGGCAAGTCCCATTTTGATTTACAGCTGTCTTTTAAGTAGGTGACTAACTCTTGGTTTGTCTTATTAATTAGGATAAGTGCATTTCTGGGGAGTCATATTTGTTCAGTCATTTTGATTGACTGCATTTGAAAGATTTTACCTTTCATTATGATGACAGATTTCTTTGAAATTTCCAGTTGTCCAGTCTTAGTCTTTATGAAAGTGACCCCATTTTCTACCCACAAAAAATACCTAACTTTTCAATCTTTTTTTTTTCTTTCTAGTTAAACTTGAAAGTAATTGCCTTTAACCTTTGAGAAATCTAACCTCTAGACAGTGATATTTTAATCAAATATGCCTAAAAATTCAGTGCAGCAAAACTATGACTGAGGCTTTCAAGTTAGTACTTTTGATGTAGAAATAATTAGATTTCTAGCTGAGGATATTATCTGAATGTCGATTTTTTTTAGATTTATAGTAGCTGAGTAGTTTTTTAGATATATAGAGCATATTCTTAAAATGAAATCACAGTCGCTTTATAGCTTTGTCAGTAATCCTAAAGTTGCACTGTTTCAGTCAGTTAGAATATACCATGTGAAATGGGTGGGTTTTTGTCTACTAAATCATACTAGTGGTGAAACATGACTATATAATACGTGATTCTATGACAGAAAGTGAAATTCAATATATTTGCAATCAAAAGAAAAAAATCAGTGTTTCCCTAGTGTCTTATTTTCAGAGCCTGGTGTAATTAGGAGTACATTTTATACCAAGTGTGACTGCATTTTTAAATACTTTTTAAAATATATTTGTGTTTAGTTTAGGTAATTAAATTAAAGAGAATCGTGTCCTATTTATATCATTAGGGAATATCTTCTAAGATTAAATATCTTCCAAGAGGTGTATATATAAACTTAAATAAAATTAATAGATCCTTACAACTCAGACTATTAAGATTTTCTCTGATTCAGCTGGATTTTGTTCAGGATTTAAATGCAACTACTGGCAAAACAGTGACCAAAAAATTACAGCTTCCTTCTGTGTTAACGAGTGTTCTTATTGCTGATGAAATAATTTAGGTCTTCATTGTTTGCTCTCTGGGTGACTAATTTATAGGAGAGGAAAGTCTGCATATTAAAACAAAAGATGTCCTTTCTTCTCCTACGGAAGGCAGTTGGGTCTCAGAAATTAATATGTAAGCATCCACCTTGCTTCTGGTTCATTTAGGACTTGTCTGTTGTGGAAGCTTTGATTTTGAGAAGCAACACACTGTGTGGCAGTTACTGAGTTTTCCCAATAAACCTTGTTATCTCATCTAGTGTTATCTCAGTGACATGAGGTCTCATTCCTATAATTCTGCTGTGTAGCATTTTCCTTCATGGATAACTCATGAAGCAATCCCAAGGGCCTCTTCTTGAATCTGTTCCCTTTTCTTTCCCAAGAATGCAAAAGCTGAAAGAAAACCGCCCATTGTTTGCTGGTAATAGCAATCAAACCCACAATAGTAACCAGCCTTTGGAACTGGGCATTGAAATAGAGTAACAGGCATGCTGGAAACTAATATGGTTTAGATTCTAAATGTGTATTTAATTTTTTTTTTTACTTCAAGTTGTTTAAAAAATGCATTGTTGTAATGTAAAAGCTCATTCCTCTTCATAGGTATCAAAGCAGCTAACATTTCAGTACAGTTTCCATATGTTGGGCTTTCAACAATGAAGTAATCATATGGCACAGACAGCTGTTGCGCAGAATGCTGTAACAGCACATTAAACAGAATCCAGCAAGAAAAAGAGATCTGCTCAGCTGAACTACTTTGTGAGTTTAAAGTTGGACCACAGAAATGTAAAGAGGGGGCGTGTTCCCCCTGCAAATTAATTGAGCACTTAGAGGAGGAGAAATCAGGTGCTCAAAACTTTTGTTGTTGATGGATATGCTATTCATACGTAGCCAAATTAATCTGAATTTTTAGCAGAACTGCTATTTATATCAGAATGTCTTTGGCTTCTGTCAGCAGGTGGCATTTCTGAACTCCATGTTAGGTTGAATCAGAGTACACCGTGAACCATTAAATTCGCTGTTCAGTTAATAATCTGCAACAGCTTTTTCTTTGGGTGATGAAGATTTATTCAGTATTGCTACAGCTAGAGAGATGTTGCTCTTTTGTGGTGTGCTTCTTTTTTAGGGATAGTGCACTGCAAAATATTCCTTGATTAATACTGTAAAGGAGCTTGAAATTAGACTTGGCAGGACAAGCCAGTGGAAACAAATACCTATTAATGGCGTTTTGAAACCCATGCTGCAAATTCAGGTCATGTGCACTTAAGCACATGATTAATGTTAAGCACCTAATACTGAGGAGATAAATGTTGCCTGACATGGAGCATAACAAACAAACATAACAAACATTGTGTCAGGCTAGACTGAAGTATTCAGCACTTGCAGAGTTGCAAGCTCAAGAATTTACACAGTCACAAAAACCCAACTTGACACATTAACTTCAAAAATTCTTCACCTGTGTTAGCATACTGTAAATGCTTAAATTTAATTATTACACTTTATGTTAAAGTAGTGTAGTATCATGCAGATGTAATTGAAAAAATAATGAAAAGTTGAAATATGAAATTAAATCCCACGGCTCTTGTGTTAAATTGTTACTGAGAAGTGGGCTGAGTGCTACATTTTTGTGTGTTTGACTTATGGGGTGTCTAGCACAGTAAAGCACGAATCAACAAAGCTCTACTGCAGCTTGAAAAAACACACTTTCAGATGTCTGAGGAACCATCTCATTACCTTTTCAGAACTTTCTACTTGTTTAATTGCCTGTTCAGAGACTGAAGAACTTTTATGCTATGTTTTTATTAAAAATTAGATATATGGACTCTCTCTTGTATAAACAGTATGGGCAAATAAGTAAGCCATACTTCACAAAATGAAGACCAAATTCTGTTCTCCAGCATAACGAAAGTTTGTCTGAATGCATTTGATTTTTCAGGCCTGCAAGGTATGATAAAATCTATGTTAAAATATCTTGAGGAAGCTGTATTGGGGTCTGTGACAAAACTTTCCTCTGAGAGGCTTCACTGGTGCCAGGATTTCACATTGCTTTGCAGATGATGGAAGAGAACTTTCTTTATTGGAGCCAAAATGGTTCTGTCTAATTGCAGGTTTGGGGCTCTATATTAATCCTGCACACCAACTAATAAATACACGTTTGCCCAGCATTTACCAGTCTGAGGCACTTACTCTAACAGAGCCTTATGGGTGTTCTTGTAAAAAATAATGAAAAAAATAATGAACAACATTGTGCAAAACAGTTGATCAATATATGACTTAACTATAATATATGTGTGTGCTTAGACATGGTATGAGATTTTAACATGAGCTTTTGGCTGAGATCGTGACTAAGCTTGAATAATAAGTGAAATCTGTGGTAGTTTCTAGTTTCTGCCTTAAAGCTATAGTAGGTTTCTAATAACAATGAAAAATAATAAGTAAAAGTGCAATTATTTCCTATGGGGGTTTTCTTAGAACAGGCAGGATTTGTTCCCAGCAACAGCTAAAAGATAGGGTTTTTTCAGAGTTAGATGCCCCATTCCCCTTCTAGGGAGCCAGGCTTTAACCTTGTGCATATTCAACTCTTTCTTCCGTAATCCAAAGTGAAAAATGCTTAAGTGCTCAACACTGTGCTTGGCTAAGTGCTTCAGAAATGGGCCTCTTTTTTTTCTAGCAGTCATCTGCTGTCAGGTGACTGTCTGGGTTCCTTGGAGAGGCAAGAGTATGTATTATACTGGTTACTTGGTGACTAAACCAAACCAAAAGAATTACTATCCCAGCACATACTGAAACGTATGCATGGAGGATTTGTGGAGCAAAGACCATCCCGTACTGCAGGCACAGCAGCGGGGTTGTTATGTCTTGGTTGCGACTGCATGGTAAATAATAATTACTAACTTATAGATCCAAATCAAACAACTTAAAATTGTCATGAAGACCAAGAGCCTTAACTTAGTCAAACTTGCACATTTATTGAAGTCTAGCTGTGCCATTACTGAGGTACCTACTCTACCATTTGGCTGGACCCTAAAAGAAGGGTGCTTGGCCTAGGTGTGATGGTTGTTTTTCTTACAAGGGAGGCTGTGATTTATTTTATTTTATCTCCAAGGCAAAACTGGAGTCTTTGAGGACTCTGCAAACTCCAGACCCTTTTGCCTTACAGAAGTGAACTGATTTGTTTTACAGTGGGTTGGGGACCCCCAAAGGCCACCTCTTTCAGCGTGAGTGGACCAGGTGAATGAGGAGTGTTGGTTAAGTCCTTGCAAGGGCGACAGGGCTCCAAGTCCATGACTACAGTTCTTTCAGACTCCTTTCAGACCCTTTCAGAGTCCAGGGCTGTGCCAGACAAGCCAACATAACCAATGATCATCTTAATTTTCCAGAGTTTTGGTATTCCCACTGGTCATGGCTGTAAACTTGTGAAGATGGAGCAAAGTTATGGAGACTGCAACTAACCTTTTCTATGGTTTTCACAAAGACGCATGATAACGTTCCCTGCTTAGTCCTTTTTTTAAATCCATTCTTAACTAACTTACAATCTAAGTACAAAAAGGCCTAGACTACATTTACAAAATGAAATTATTTGAAAGTAGTACTTGTAACATTTAAATTGCTTTTAAAGTTAAAAGGCCATTTATAAATGTATATAGAAAAAAAGTAAAATTGATATTAAATAACTGATGGGGGGAAAATAGAGCTGTGATGTGAGGGGAAATACATGAAGACCTTTTTTTAATCACAATTCTTCTCATAGCTTTTCTCTGCATTTTCTGTTTTTCTTCCTTTTCCTGCCTTATGGGTGCATTTCCCATATAATTTTGTTAAATTTCTACTTGCTCTTTAACTTGGCAGTAAAAATGTGTTGAGCCCAGTTTGCTATAAAAATACATTCTGGAAAGATGGACTCAGTTGTCAGATTTTGTGCTTTCCAGTAGAATTTTGAATCTTGCCAGAGGAAAAGTCATATCAAAAATTTAACATTATATTTTATTTCTCTCATCTTGTTCACTTCAGGTAGCTTTACATGTAATCTCCTGCTTGTTGTACATCATCTTCCCAGCCACGTCAGAGGATTCTTGTTTGATACAAACATAAATTGCACCAGCAATTGGAAAGCTACTGTGCTGTAGAATTGTATTTTAATTGCACATACCTGTAATTAATTGTATGGGAATTTTCACAGTACTCTCCCCAAGGAACAATTTAATTGAAAAGTAACTGAGTTGTCTAGACTATAGCAACTCATAAAATCATCACTAGTTTTGGGTTTTGAGCTACAAAGCAGCAATAGAAGCATGGCTTGTGGATTTAAAGTACTTCCAAGCACAGGAACTGTTTTATAATCCCCATCGTAGTAGTCTAACCTGGCAAACTGTTTTTAACAGGGTCAACAGCAAAAAAATGTACAATAAGCTTAAAAGTAAAGATTATTTCTGTGTTAATTTGCGATATGGTAGAAGTGGGGATTTTTTAGTGTAGAAGGGCTCCTGTTATACATAGACATTTCTTCTTCCAAATGTGTAAAAAATATATGTTTTGTAGAAAACACATTGTGCCTGCCTTTCACAGCTTGTGGCATAGCTGGTTTAGCATAGGAATAGTGTGACACTCAAAGAGGTACTTCAGTGGTTCTGGGTAACAATGACAGCATTCATGTTTGTGTGTTTATATGGCAAAGGCCAATTGGTGGATTTTTTTTTTACTATTTAACTTTGTAAGTAATCTAATTATTTTAAAACTAACTGAAAACACAAATATTCTTGTGAAAGATAGAAGTTGGCCACAGGGAGCTTTTAGGTACTTATTTAAATTGTGTGTATATATATATATATGCACATATATATCCATATATATGTGTGCATGTGTATAAAATATTACACTGCAACATGAAACAGGATTTATTGCTCAAGGTCTACCAATGCTGTCTGACTGTACCTTGAAAGTGGTTATGTTTTCAGTGCCTAGCAAAAAAAAAAAAACACACTCATTTCGGCAGCACTTCAGTGTGCTGAAGATGATGAAACTTAAGCAAATGTTTGAGTTTTCCTTGCACTGTAGCCAAAGCAAATCAAAAGTAATAAAAAGCAAGGTCTAACATACCATTTCACACTCATTGACTTAAAGCCCAGAGAGGTTTATTTCATAGGGGAAATGGTGTTATTATGAGTTGATGTTAGCCAGTACATGATCATCAAAATTGTGTAAAATTCTAGGAAGAACAGGGTTGTTTATAGCTTTTGTGTGAGCTAAAGACTATGAATATGAAACCTTTGCTGACCCTGAAAACCACAGATTCTCTTATCTTTTTAGCACTTGAGGCCTGGCAGGTGGAAGACACCACCCTAATTCTTGCTGAAGACAAAGGTTGGTGCTTTGTCCATGCTAGCAGAGACTCCCTCTTGTAAGATTTTTCCATATATAGTCAGGCATCACCATGCACGGCAGTTTCTGAGCACTTCTGCCTCTAATGCCAAAGGATGCAAGAAGCCAAGGAGCAATGGAAAATTGAAAAGTACTTTGATTTCAATGTCAGCCCAGTGATATATAATCTGAAACAACTCACACCTGCTAGCTTATGTTTTGTAGACCCAACTGAAACAGTGAAACCCTCAAAGAAAAGTTAGTGACAGTATGCACAGTGCCTGTTTCATTTTGTCAGAATCTGTCATGAAGAATGAGAGGAGACATGACTCCCCACTGAATGTGTTTTTATGTTCAGGTGTTAAAAATGAATTTCTTTCTCAAAAACACAAAGTAGGATTAATTAAAAAACATAACAGATCTTTCCTGTAGATTTTGTGTGTAGTTGGAATGACAAAATCCTTGATTCTCACTCAGTAATGGATAGATTTTTTAGCCCTTACTGGTAATTCTGAGTATTAGGGCTAGCTTTCAGATTATGCTGATGGTGTTTCATAAATCTGGATGATCAGAGCATTTTAAAGGAGGCAGAGAGAAGCAGTCAGTATATTTTCACGCAGATTAAATCCTGCCCCCCTTCAGCACATTGAAGTGGAGAATCTGCCATTGCCTCTCTTGTTGCTGGTCAGAGGTTTGTAACCCTCTTGGGCCTCATAAACATGAAATTCTCTCAGCCCAAGGCCGCTGAAAAGGCGCTGAGGAGCCTTGCATCTCTGCGGCTCCTCTGCACCCTGGTCCTCCATGGATAGCCTTCACTGAGTCAGTCCCTTTGGCATGATGCAGGCCATTCACATACGAGGGTCTAAGGTCCAGTCCAGGAGCATCTTGGAAATCAGCACAGCTACTTGCACAGAGACAGCAATGCCTTGGATTGGAGCCCAGTTGTAGCTTGGTGCATCCTTGCTGGGTTTGCTTGCTGGCGAAGGCAAAGCACACGGCAGTCGGGGTGGGTAAGGATTGTGTGCATTAGCAGTTTTATGGTCTGTATTGTAACTGGCTGAATAGCTTTTGTACAGCTGTAAAGCATGCTTAACCCAATGTTATAAAATGTGTCTCAAATGTATTTTCATAGCTTCATAAACTGTAGTTCATTTATGTAGGTACTTTTTATTGTAATCCTTTATCTTAAACACGAAACTGTTTCCTGATACCGTTTCTATTTCTTCCCTTTTTTTAATGAAAAAGGGGTAAAGAAGAGGGAAAAAAGCTGCTTTGTTATATGCATCAGGAAAATCCTTAAATACAGTAATAGTGCCCTGAACTTGTATTTTTGTATTTCTAACCTCAGAATGCAGGCCTAGCAACTAAAAAGCAAAAATAACATTAATTATGACTGTTCTTCACTGTGGTTTTTGGAGTATAAGTTTGTAACAGATGTTTGGGGGGAGAGAAGGGGGAAGGAAGGATGGATTGTTTCTTTTTCTCGGCCCCAACTGGTTTTAATTCTTTCTTGAACATTTTGAGAATATCTTTAAACACTTGCCAGAGTTCAGTTAACATCCTGTGACTAAAGGTGGAAAATGTCCTACTTTGTTTTTCTTCAAACATATACCTGCTCTTGCTGCTCATGCCAAAGCCAGAAAGAGAACGGATTCCAGCTGGCATAGGTTTTATTACTGTTACATTAATTTGCAGGTTAAGCCTGAAGCTGGGAGGGGTCTGCTGGATTGATTTATTTATTTACTTTTATTTTCATGATTTTTAAAAAGTGCTGTGTAAAACACTGCCATTTAATTACAGGAAGGTTATGGTCTTTTTTGGTGAGGTTTAACAGCTTATTCTTGTTTACATGAAGTTGTAGAAATCTAGTTTTTAAGTATGTTTAAAGTAGAGATTGTGTTCTTAGGTTTATCATGTTTTTTCTGTGCTATGTATAAACAAAAGATTGTACATTATTGAAAGCCCTTTTTTGTGAAAAACAGGATTGGGGAAAAAAGTTTATATAAGAATGCAAAATAACTTCCCGAGACTATTGGCGCAGTGTGACCATAAAACCTCAGCAGCACATTGTGCAGTGACATTATAACAATTTGCTTTAGCACCTCTGCAGCGTTCTCAGAAAGTCCTGTTCCACAAAACACATGCCGTGGTATCAGTTGACTGTTTTTTCCAGAATCGGTTCTTTACATGCATGTTTTTGTGATTAGTTGCTGTTCCACAAGTAATTGGTTGGGGTTTTTTTTTCGTATTTAGCTTATCACATGTATGTTTTATTTGCATACATTTATACATTCAATAAGTTGTAAAATATCTGCTTATATAGGTGTGCAGGCTGCTTTTAGTGGATTTATAATCTCCGGATTGGGATTTACAGTGGTTTAATTTTAAAGACTGTTGTTTGGTATACAAGTATCAAGATACAGATATATCAAGAAAGAAAATGGCACACAATTGCTCCTAAGGCCAGATAGAATCCAGCTGCTCCACCAACACCAATACTGGCTCTGGAGGACTTTTTTTTTTTTAACCTGAGTGCTGTCAGTTCTGTTTCTCTTGTAGCCCAAAATGGAGAGCAAATGTCACATGTAAATAGTTCCCAATTTTGCTGACAGTGAATAGGACTATATAACACTAATATAATACTAAAAGTACTTTAAATAAAAACCTTTATGCTTATTTTGTACCTTTATCATTTTAGTTTTACCTCCAGGATTTTAGGGTGATTTCCCACATAGTTTAAGCTCAGCCACCATCATTCTATACCAAAATACAGTATATTTGGGTTTGTGTTTTACCTATAGGAGTGTTTGCCTGCTTTTCAAACTGGATTCAAATCTTGCAATGGAATACATTTCCAGTCTCTTAAAATGCAGCACAGGCTTACACTGAGCATTGAAATGAAAACTGCAGGTGATGTGAAATGTTGGACCTATCTACCATTGCATTTAAAGCATCGAGGTGCTCTGTGATCTGGGTGTGTAACTGCGTGTGAGTTCACCCTGTTTGAGGTAGCACCCTCCAAAATAGCTGTGGGAAGTGTCTCTTCAGACTGTCTCTGTGACTGTGCAAGTTACAGTTGCTATTTCTGGGGCGACTGTGAGAGAGGGGGGAGAGGATATCCTGAAACATCTACCCATATGCTTACTTGCTGAAGTGTTTCTTCCTTTAGTATATCAGACCCTACAGTCTGAAAGCTACTCTTCAAATGATGCAAACAAACTAGTAAAGTATTTTTTTGTCCAACTTATTTTCTCCAATGCTTTTAAGTACCTCGTGCCTAAAAATAATGATAAAAACCATATTGTTCTTTTTATTTGAATCTATGTTCACTTTGTTACATGAGGTACATTTTTTCAGATTCTCTCATTGCTTATTCCCTAACTGAGCCTTGCTTCTGCCAGAGACAATAGAAAATTAGGTCTTCTGAGTAGTAGTGTGTCCTGAACAGCTCGTTATTTAGTGCTTGATGCTTGATCTGAGCTAGGAGAGGACTGAAAGGAAGGGTGGTTTCTCCAGAAGACATCGTTCTGGCCAAATCCTGCTCTGACTAGTGTCATGAGGAAGAGTAGGATGCTGGCAGCGGTGACAGCTGAAGGCAGGATGAGGGGCTGCTCCTGGTGTGCGCGTGTGTGAGAGCAGCCCGGCAGCGACTGCCGCAGACCACGCGCCCTGCAGTGGCCAGCAGGACATGCCCTGCGCCACCCGCCCCGCTCGGCGCAAGGCCAAGGCAATAATAAGTTGTAATTGCTATTTTGATGGCTCTTTTGTGATCATGCAGAGGGATGGAGGCCTCTGCCAGCCTTGGCAAGTGCCCATTTGACAAACCATAACCATCTCAAGCAGCTCCCTCGAGTGACAGCAAAGCTGCCAAGCACACAATTGGCTTTGAGAACAGATTTGTCTCTCCCCTCCCAGAAATGAAGTTCAGAAGTATTTACTGGGATAAGAGAAAAAACTCTCAACTGCTTGTGCATCCCTTGGCTGAAGATAGGCTCCAGCCTTCACTGTGGTGAACCTAGTGCTCACTGTGTATGTAGGTGCTTAACCAAACACTGGAAATGCATTTGCAATCTAAAATACCAGTGTCTGTAGCACTGCACAGTGTTCTGTTTAAACTGCTTTGGGTTTTCTTCAGCTGTATTACATGTGTGTCTACATCATCTTTGTGGACATGAATGGTGAAAGTATTTTTGCAAATGCAAGAAATGAATCTGACCTGGCATTTGACAAAGGCTGAAAACAACTTTCTGTCCTCTGAGTCCTTTTCTCCCCCCAAAACAAGCAAGCAAGCAAGCAAATTAAAGCCCCTGGCTGAGGCTGTTTGGAGGATCCAGTGTCTGAAATTTGCTGCCAGTTTGCAGAACCAGTGCATTGTGCCACCCATACCTGCTCACAGCTGGGAGAGTTCTGCTACAGCTTCTAGAATGTAGACTTGCTTAGCAGCTCTGATGCTTGTTATTTAACTGTTTTGTTTTTCATTGCTCCCAGCATTTATTTCCTGTGCTTTATATAAAGGAAGAATATTTCATTTTGAATGACTTGATATGTCTTTAGATCAGCAGTGAGTATCAGCTGTGGGAACATTCTCCCTGGTTATAAGTATGGAGAAGGCTGTGTGCATCCATGGGCACAGAGGGAAGAAGTTTGACAGATCCATAAATGTGCTTTAGTGTTAGACCAAAATTCACATAATATTAGTAATTCTCCTTTTTTTATCAAGGAAGCTGTTGCAGTGTATGGAAATGCAAAGTTCTTAACATAAGAAGTGCTCTCATAAAACTGTTTCTATGAAATACAAACTGTAAGTCCCACACGGGACAAAGTGTGAAGTTGAATTTTTATGAGAAATCCTTGGAATTACCATGAACTTTCAGTGACACCAGCAATGTTGGTTCCCACTGCGGTAAGCTATTTGCTCATAGTTATTCATTGTATACTTAAATGTATGCTTTCTGGTCACAAAAATAATTGGCAAGGATGTTTTGGGTTTGTTTTTCTTCATGGGAGGAGAAAGGAAGGATTTGTAATGTTCTTGATCAGAGGTGAAGATAGATCCTACTCATTGTAATGGCACACACAGCTTGTACTGGTTTTAATCAACTTTGTCTTTTTTATATTTAAAGACACAGTATAGAAGTCCTTAGATTGAAAAAACAAAATAACTACAAATGACGTGCACCTGCTAGAACCAAGATTCATTCAAAGTTCAGGGAACAATCCTTTAAATCTCATGGTGGAATGAATTTACTCACGCAAAAGGCAGAATTTATCTTGGCTACAGTGGTGTGAATTCCGAATAAACCCCAGAAATATAAAAGATAAGTCCAGATTTTCAGCAGTGTAGCTGGGATGTTGTCTATTCCAGACTGTCAAATGATTGCCTCTCTGCAAAATATTTCTGAGCTATTTAAATTACAGACTTCCTCTACTGGTAAAAAGAAAAATTAGGAGATGGGCATTCAAGATGCGGGATCTTTGCTGTAGGATTAAGGGATGTTCTCAATGATTTCAGTATCAAAACTGACTGGAAGAAGAGGTAGACAAAGTCTTTAGCACAACTTTAATTTTTATCCCAGTACAAAGGCTACTTCCCCTGCAGGCAGTAATCATAATCCCTTTTCCTGCACGTCTTTACTTTTGGCAAATAAACTGCTGTGATGCAGACAGCTTTCTCATTTGTGATGGGTTGTTTAAGTGCAGCGTGAAAATTACAAGAGAAACAACTTGCTAGAACTCTTTGTGACCCGATATGTTTTCTGTCTTCCCGTAACTAGTACTTTTATGTGATATCTGGCTCCAGTGTGGCATTCTATGCAAGCTGTGCCTTAGTGGTGTCCACCTCAATTCCATCTCCACCCATGGAGTCCACCTCCCCTTTAAGGAGTACTGGCATTGTCTCAGCATGGAAAATTCCAGAATAAGAAAACAAAAAAACACACCCACCCCACTCCCCCCAAGAAACCCCTAAACTAGCATTCTTTCCTTGCCTTTGTTTGGTTTCATTTTTTTTATCTACTGGGGGCAGCACAGATGAAGTGAGTCTTTTGGCAAGGCTACTGGAGTGAGGAGTGGGGAAATGGCTTTGTGTGCCAGGACTGAGGGAACATTGTATGTGAGGGTGGGCTCAGTGTTAAAAAGATGTTACTGAGTCATTTGGATAATAAAGCAGTGAGTTTAGGTTAGGCTGAGGTAGAACTATATAGGGTCTCTGAAGGAAAGTGAGATGATTAAAGTGGATATTATGGTAAAGAGCAATGAGCTAGCAAGGAGCCTCAGAAAAACCATTGCCAGAGGAGGGAGGTGGAGAAGGCAGTTTTCTTACTGTTGTAGAACTAGCGTTTAGTTATGGTAATAATATTGAATATTTGTACACTGCCTTGCTGGAAGCATGTGCTTCTCTATCAGCCAGATACTTAGATGCTTTGCCTTAGAGAACTTTGTGTGCTAGAGTTTTGAAGAGGATTTTTTGCCATTCAGATGTCTGAAGCCTAGTTCTGATATTTTACCTTTGAGTACTTGTAGGGGAATGATCAAGCTGCCTTCCAAGCACAGTGAGAAACAGTAAGGCCACTAGCACACATTCTACAGGAACAGCTCTGCTTAGTCCACCAGAAGGGCAACGTGCCCCAGCAGAACGTCCTGTTTTCCATGTGCATGGCAGCATCCAAGGGGAAATTGGTGAGCCAGCTCTCTTGGAGCTCTCTTAAGAGTTATTGCAAATACTTGCCCAAGTCACGCAGTTGTTACACCCTGGAATAGGCCATAGGTTAAAATGCAAATGTATAATTTTTATTTTTTCTTATTAGTTTTAAAAAGTTAAGTATTTACAGATACAATTGTCAAATACCAACAAAGTTTTTTTTTAAAAAAAAGGCAAGCAAGCAAGCTGTATCTTGATCAAAGTGCGCTGCTGTGCACTTCCCCTTCTGCGCGCTGCTGGTGCCCTGGAGAGCTGCCCGGAGGAGCCAGGGCAGCCGGCGGCTCGGGTTGCAGTTTGTACACCTGACGTGGAGCCGAGGGCCAGGCACTCCTGCTCGGCGTGGGAACGGCTCCGCAAAGCCACCATCCTCAGCCTCACACTACTTAATTAAAATACCTCATCCAGGGGCTGTTTATAATGGCACGCCAACCTGTGCGTCGTGCTTTTTTTATGTCCCCCCTCTCTGATGTGTTGCACGCAGTCAGTGAGGCACCACGAGTTGCTGCTCTTAGACACTGACAACTGAGGAAATTAAATTCTGAGGCAGAATCAGTTAAAAGCATGACTAAATCAGTGTTGGTTTTTGGGTTTTTTGACAAGTGAAAAAGCAATTATTTTAGGGTTAAATTTTTATTGCTAATTTTTTTTTTCAAGGCAATCACTTTTTTGCATTTTCCTTATACCAAGACCCTTTTAAATACATTTTGGGATTTTTTTTTTTTTTTTATTTTTTTTTTTTTTAAGAAAGTAAAAACAATAGAGTTCAACAGGACACTTAGATAAAAGCAGTGATAGACTGCAGTTCCAGCTTTGTATGAAGTCATATGGCATCATTACTATTACTGTTTTGTGCAAGAAGAAATACATATTTTTATGGTCACTCATATGAAAAAAACTCATCATAATCTGTAGTGATGTCTGGATTTAAAGATTTGAGACAAAGGCACATTTGTTTATATTGTTTAAAGAACTGCTTTGACTGTACTAGACAAAATCTTGCACTTTTTGTTTAGATAAGCTCATTTAAAAAAACACCATAAGGACTGTCTGATCTCACAGATGCTTATGCATATATTTTGGTCTTTTCTGTCTCTCTCCTTCACTGAGTCTACCTACAAGTGAAATACAGGGAGAAGTTCTTACAGAATTGGGTCTTATTGTACAAAGTTATTAGAAAAATTAAAAGGGTGCCCTTTAATTCCTTTGGGAAAACCTAGGGAGATTCTGCTTCTCCCCGGTGTTCTGTTTATCTCTTCCTTTATATACCATATTGCATATTAAGTTTTATAAAGCGCTGATAGTTGCTTTATAAAAGCAAAAGAAATGGTATCCTTAAAATATGTAGTACGTCTCAAATGATGGTTTTGGGAGGACAAAGTCCTATTTTGGAGAAAATCACCCCCTCTCGAGGGGGCTCACAAGAGGGGTGATTGTAATGGCAGAAAATTTTGGTATCAGTATTTAGAATTGTATATTTTGTCATCCTAGGAGTGCGTATTTACAATATTTACAATAGGAATTTCTGTTGCATTTGCTTAAAAAAACCCCACTGAGCTAAAAAGTTTGAAAGGAACAGCTTGAGGAATTTTTTCCATCAAGATACAATCAAGGGCAGGAAATCGTAGAAGCAGAGTTGTGGGTTTGCCTCCATTTTTTTATTAGTTAATTAAACTATAACAACTCTCAACTTCATTTTAGGTTAACTGTTCCTAGAGTTCAGAAATATTTTAAGAGGTCAATAATGCTTTCTTTGGCTTTCGCTCGTTCGGTGTGGGATAAGGAGTCGCAGTGAGCAGGGCAGAGTTTTCCAGATGTGCTGAGAGCGTGTGTGCGTGCGCTCATGTCGACAGTTGTTGCTGGTTGGAAACCATCCATCTTTCCTCATCTGCGCACCACCCTGTACGGATGAGAAGCGCAGGAAAGAAACGTGGACAGCCTGACATCTGTAAGCGAACTTGCGGAATCTGACTGAAGCTCAGGAGCCCTGAGTGCTTGCAGCTACCAGTTGACACGTGTTGTTACTCAGTGCCGAGTCTGACTGGGAATACTGGGGGAGGGGGAGTCTGAAGGGAAAGGTTTGAGACGATGGGTGTGTATTTAATTTCACCAGAAGCAAAAAAACCCCCGAAGAACCCATTGTGTGTTGCAGCAGGGTTTTCCCGGTGAATTCGGGCTGTTTCTTTTTTCAAGTGCCGTGAGGCGTCTGTCTGCATCTTCTTCTCAGTGTGTATAGATGCTCAGAGGCGTGCACTGAAAGGGCATATGAGGGAAGCAAATAGAGCCATGCAAGTGTCACATAACTGTCTTTAATAACGGGAACTATTCCAGCACTCAGAGCCAAATTGTCTTTCAGCAGAAAGGACAAAATTAAGCAGAGCTGGGAAAGGGAGAGAAGAAAGGGGAGGGGAAACACAGCACCATCTCCTGCTGACACCACAGAAGTTTCCCTCAGCTTTCCCTCTCTCTCCCTCTGTGCATATATTTTCTTTTTAATCAGCTGGGGTTCTTCCCTCCCCTGCTTTTCTTTCTTTTTTTTTTTTAAATGTATTTTTATAGTTGGAATTCTGCTTTTCTAGTTTCTCTTGTTTCACATTTAACTTCTTCAGAGGATTTCATTAATAGTTATTGCAATTAAAAATAATAAATAAACTCAGCACCAGCTGCTCAGATGGCTGTCGTAGCATATCTGGAACATAATGCGGTCTGTTCAGGGCAGCCACACAATGCAATTTATCCCCACACCTGAGGGAATGAATTTCACAACTATAATTGCTACAATATAATTCTTATTAATGTTGTGCTATAATTCCTATTAATTCCAAAGGGCTAGTAAATGCATTAGGACTTGTCAACATATTATTTTACACTGTTTATGATCTGTAGAATTACACTCTTCAGTATTGTATTGCATAAAGAAATGCCTTAAAATTAGCTTTAATTGGGGTGGGGGAGGGAGCACATTTTCTATTTGGGCACTGGGAAAGACGGAAGGATCCTGGTGTTTGAGAAGCAATGAAACTGCATTTTAAAATCAGTCCTTTGAACTTTCTGTGCCACACAGTTAACAGTTTATGAAGATAGATTAATAATGCCAGTCCTGGTTATTAGAAAAAGAACCAGTGGTGTCTTTATGAAGGAATAAATAACTACAAGAAAGATGAGGTTGTAAAATTAAAAATAACTGTCTTCCAGAAAACACAAAAGTGGGGAAATTACAAGTCATTCTAACTGATGTAATAAATGCAGAATGGCTTATCTTGCTGTGCTCTTATTTATTCTCTTTTTATCTGACTATCCTGCTTCTCTAGGTAGTGAATATGATGAGGAGGAAGTAGACTATGAAGAATCAGACAGTGATGAGTCCTGGACTACAGAAAGTGCTATCAGCTCTGAAGCTATCCTTAGTTCAATGTGCATGAATGGAGGGGATGAGAAACCTTTTGCCTGTCCTGTTCCTGGATGTAAAAAAAGATATAAGGTAAGTAGTAGTGCAGACCTACCTTATTTCCTGCTAGTGTAGTCAGGGGGAAGCCTTTAAAATCACTTTGCACCTTTCTCATTTAATAGACTTTTCACAATTATTTTTGTGATATTTTAGCAGAATATTTTATTCACTGGTTTCCTCACAAGCATGGCCCAGTTGTCAGTTTTACAAGGGCTGCCTTTTGCATCCCTGTCTCTCAAGATAGGTTACACACAGTGATTCTTTTGCTTTAGACTTTTTAACGACCTTTCTATTGTTCAGACAAATTTACTGCAGAATGCAGGAGGTACTACAAGCAAAATAATCTCTTGGGTCCCTTTCAGAGATAGGAAATAAAAAGCTTTTGCCCATCTGTGCCAGAATGAATTCCTTAACTGCCAGAGATACTGCCTCTTCTTTGGTGAGAATGTGCCCAGGGTACATTTTGTGTTAAAGATGATGTGCGGATTGTGGTGGTTAACACTTTGCAAGTCAGAATCCGTCTTGGGAAGGCGGAGTCTTGGAGAAATTCAGGCATCATTCCGTCCTTGGTCCAAGTCCCCCTGACCCCTCTCTACAGCTGTCAGTGATCCCACATGCAGGGTTTGCATCCCTCTGCGTGACATGCTGGGAAACAATTCCCCACCCCTTCTTTAGTTATTCTCCATCATGAGAAATTTTTGTCTTTTTATGAAAGTGAAACATTTCTAAATTTGAACCTTGAGCTGGCTGGTGTGGAACATGCTGTGATGATGTGAGGGACAGGAGTGTTGCTTCATGTGAATCAGTGCAGAGATAGGTGAAATTGTGTTGAACAGCTTGGACTTCAGTGTTGTATTCTCTAGTCAATGACATTTGGGAACAGAAATAGCATGTTGGCACATTTCCTCTGAGGAATTTTCTGAAGTTTTTGGATGAACTACTGGAAAATTCAACCACTGACTTATACCCTAGAAAAAGCTGCAGTGGTCAGGTTGGTTTTTCACTAGCCCTATTTTATGACTTCTCCTTTAAAAAAACTGACAAGATTTAAAAGAGAACAGAAATAAGAAATAGAAACATAGGAAGACCAATAGCATTTGAGATAAAACAGTTATGACAAGAATGAATAAACTGCATGAAACCACAGAGTGGATGAAAACCTGTTTCAGTGATGCTGCAGCTGCTCTGGGCTGTGGCAGCTCCCACAGCAGCAAATCACAAAACTCGGATTCCTGTACAAATCACTTAATACTAACAATACTTTTTCTTAAAACATGGACAAGTAAGTAGTGTGCTCTTTTCTTAGTCACATACAAGTCTATTTGCACTATGTAGTGTCCATTCTCCAGTAATAGGAAAAACTGAACACCATCTCCAGGGCCAGGGCAGAGGGAGGGATGTCTTCAGATTATTTGCTACTATTGCTTTGCAGATGTACCCACGTTATCCAAGATCAGTACTTTTCTTGCGTGCGGTAGAAGCTCTGCCAGACAAAGTGTATGGTATAAAAGTTAAATCCCTAGCTCAGGAAGCAAACAAGCCATGGTGATTGTTAGAAGTTGCTGTGCCCAGAGGGCATCTATACATTGCAGAAAACATTCACTTAATGGCAAAGGCTAGAAGGAGAACCCTGTAATTTGCTGTATCCTGTCTGTTCTCTGGTTGACTGCCAGCCTCCTGTCTTTTTATTGTCCAAATAAGCAAGCTGTTTGTGCCTGCTTCTGCTATCTCACTACCTTCATCTCAAATGCATGAGGACTGTCTATAAGGGATATGTTGTACACCGTTAATGTTGGAGCAGTCAGACGAGAACAAATTAATGACCCCTAGAGAGGCTGACAGAGAGCAGCAAATAAAAAGTACTGTATTTTCCTGAGAGACTCACCTCTGTTTAGTCCTGATAGGAAAGCACATTTCCTTAAACTCTGCCTCACCTCATTTCTCTTTTCTGTGGGCTCTGTTTACTCCCTTTTTTGTTTTTAGCTTACTTTTTTTCTCTTTGCATTTTTATCTCAGTTTCCTTCCTTTTAGCCCTGTATCAGCTGTGTTTCTTGTTTCCTCTTTATCTTCCTTCTGCTTAACCCCCTCCTCTGATGAATTATTTGCAGAGTCTGGGTAGGGAGTCCTGTGATCAAAGCACTGGGATTTTCTGGTGGGTACTGGATAATCGCAGTCAGGACTGTAAAACAATTATAGTGCTCCAAACAGGAACACGGACATGTACATACAGTAATTGCCAGGCTCACTTTACAGCTGAGAAAGGATGCATTCCTTCAGGGAGCGAGGAGGAAAGGAAATACACAGTTTTCTTTTGTCTGGCCTTAGGGTGACGTATGTTTGAGGAGCAGAAGTGGTATTTTTAGAGATGTTATTTGTATTACAGTACTGCTTACAAGACCCAGTAGGGATGGGGCACCTCTTTGCAAACAATGTACAAGGATAAAAGATGGCCTCTGCACTGAAAAGTCATTATGGAAAGGTAAATAAGACAAGAATGAGAACAACAAATACTCCCAAGGAATGGGCTGGGGTGGACAATGGAAACTGTAATAAGAACATGTTTATACACAAGCCCAGATGTGTATCAGAAGACCCTGCTGGCCTCCTGCCCAGCAGTTATCTCCTGGCATTTTCCCATAGGCAGTGCAGATAGAGTCACAAACATTTAGTTTTTCTGTAGGAACTTTAAAAAATTGTTTGCTTATAATATGTATTGGTACTTTATAAACTGTGGCACAGATTTTCTTGAGGAGCCACAAATTCTGGAGGGGAAAAAAAAACCCTCACACTTTTTTTTAATGATATGTAAATTTGTTTGTGGGATTGTCAGAAACAGCTAAATGACCTGGAGCACACTGACTTCTAGATGCTTAAAACACAAGCCTCTGAACTATTTTATTCTTTAATTATGCTTACTGACTTAAAGAAGTAATTATTGTATAGTTTTCCATTTAGAGATATTTTTTTTTTCTTCTTGTGATTCACTTTTGCTGCCTGAAATTTTATTTTTAGAAAATCACCTGCATGATTTAAAGGAACCCAAAGGTATTATCTGTGTTTCTGTGGAGTTTACCCTCACCAGATTTTGGATTTACATCCACATTTAGATGCTCTGTCCAGAAGTGTGTGGGTATCAAGTAGTTAACATGCTTTGCAAAATACCACCTGTAGGAGCTAAAATGGGCATTTATGAACGTGGTAATTAAGTTTTCCTTTTATTCAATACCACCCAAGTGGTTTCTAGCTCGAGAGAAGGACATTCAAAATGTACATGATGTAGATCAACTTATTTAGGCAACATCCAAAGAGCAAATGAAGCTTGATACATAAAATATAGATACAGCAAACCCCACAAATGCATATATACTAATATAGAGAAAACCGAAGAGTATTTGTCCTAATTTTTCTAGTTTGTGCAAATACAGTAATACGAGAATTAATAGATTTCCATGCATACAAAATGTAGTTTATCTGCATGACTTCTTTTTGGCCTTGGGCAAGAGGAGAAGTGGTACCTTCCAAGACTGCCAAGGCATTGGGCTTGTCTGTCTGGAGGTAACAGGATAAGGGTTCTAGGCCTGTCAGATGGGGAAAATCCCCGAGAAGGCTGATCTAAGAGTGGTGACACTCAACAGAGCTTAGGAAAGGAGAAATTTAAGTGAGAGAGGGGAGAAAAGGGAATTTACTTGAAAGGAGCAAGCCAGAGCTTGCAAGTTGAACAGAGGAACTGGACCCACAAAGAAAACTTCAGGAGGAAGAACCAGGAGTACAAAAATAGATATGAATGTCCAAGGGTGAAATAAGAAATCTCCCAAACCATCCTTTTGATGTCTCTTTTCCTACTTGAGGGGAGTGGCAGGCTCTCTGCAGTGTAGTGGCTTTGTAAGTCCTGCTGTGCAAGGGGGCCTGCCCAGCAAGAGCCCTCCTGTCTGTGCAAACCAGGTAGTGGCAGTCTAAACTTCTCTATCACCTCCTGATCTTGTCCCAGGTTAATAATTGTTTCCTCCTCTTTAAGATTTTAGAGTGCCCTTCTCTACTGCCATCTTCTTCCTCAATCATTTGTGAGAGTAAATAGTGAGCAACCTGAGTAACCAGAGCAATAAAAGTGATGTATGAGTTTGGCCGTGGGCTTTGCTGTACCTCAGCAAACTCAGCCCAGACGTACAACAAAGTGTTTACATTGCAGCAGTGGAAAAAGTTTCCTTTTAGACAGGAGTACAGGTCAAATTTCACGTTATACAAGCTCCTCATGCTCTGTGTGGTTTACTGTTTTTCAAACCTTCCATGGCCCAATTCATCCCACGTAGGTTTCTGGTTTAGCATTTCCTTAATTTTTTTCTCCCTGAAAGTCCTTTTCCCCCTTGATCAAAGCATGTAGTGTACCAGGGCTGAGTGGGTTGTTAAAAAATCTGTATCAGAAGAGTACCATTGGCATGGAATAGCAAGGATATTTGTGATTGCAGATTTATGGCACCTGTAGCAATTGATACTAATTCAAAAAGAAAAATTTTCATAGGAAAATTTAAAGTCTAAACAGGTTTTTGTTAGGAAAATAGCATTATTATAGGGTAAGAGGGCTTAAGGGCAGCTTAGTTTCATTGCAGTAGCAAAAGTTCAGCAGGTGACCTGCAGATTTTCTGCTCTTTTGAAGGTGCAGGTCCTTAAGAGTACTCAGATGTTAACAGATGCCTTTTGACACAGTTTGTGCCAGCCAGTGACATTCCTTGTCCCCTCACCCCAACAGTCCTGCTGCTGAGTGAGTCCTGGAGGTTGCAACCGTGTGCAAAACCCTCCAAAAGCTGCCTCAGGTTCCCAGATTACTTGCAGGGAATTCACTTCACTGCTCTCGAGGCTGATGTGTGCCTTTGACGTGCTCTTGCAGTCACAGTGGTGGAGCATTCTGCCTCCCCCGAGTAGTGCTGTGCACCCACACATAGCCTGCACTGATGGCTCGTATTCCTGTGTTGGACATGGGAGGTTCTTGGCTCCTGCATCTCAGGAGACAGCTGTGCACGAGTTTTAAGGGTGTAAAGGACAATTCAGGGGCTGGATTTGCAACTTTTAAGTTTTTTCCAGGGTGGATATTTGAGACTGTTTTTCTGTGAGTTCCAAGCTGGGGCTTCCACTTACTGTAAGTTGTGTGTTGATAAAACTGAACTTGTTGCTCAAAGAGCCAAAGGGACTTCCTGTTGTGTGTAACACCAGGCAGTGTTTCAGCAAAGACAAAATCCCTAAAACTTAACTTAGTGTGTTAATTAATATCCAGGCTGTTAATTGATTTTCACCTTTTTATTTCTTCTTTTTTAATAGATTTTTTTTAAAAAATGAGATACATATCTGAAAACTTTAGAGAAGACACAGTAGAGCCTGTCTCTTTTTGTCTTGGTGTCTTTGTTGGTTTCATCCTAAAAGAAGTTCAAACTAAAGACAGTTTGCCTCTCCTTATTCATACAAAAATCCAAGCTCTCTAGTGGGAGCAGATGGGAGGCTCCAGTGTTACTGTATAAAGCAGTATCATCACAGTTGTTGAGATCACAATAGCTTCTTCCATTTTTGCCAGAAATATGGGAAGATGGGACTTATTTTGATATGTTTAGTAACGTTTTTGGTTGATCTGGCAAAAGTGTGGCCCGTTTCCTGCCCTTTCCAGTGTAACGTGGTTTGTGTTGTGGTGCTGTGTTTTGCACTACTGGGGATCAGTTCTCTAGTTTTAGCTGTGAAATATTCCCAAACAATAGCTATTTTGAAGATGGGTTTTCTGGATTATTTTCTAAGTGCCCTGTGTAACTCTTGGAGTTAAGCATTCCCTGCAGTTAATTCTTTGGAGGCAATGTGTAAACTATCAGAATTTGCTGGTGCCTAAAGACATATCTAGAAACAATGACACAAAATGGAACAGACCCACCATGGGGGGAGCCTCAGCTTTTTGAAGAAGTGTGACTTCAGTCTTCGTGCCAATTCTTTTGTTTGCTTGTAAACAAACCTCTGAATAAGATTTGTCAGTGCTATATGAAAAATATGTCAGGAAGCAAAGAACATCCATGTGTGAACCCCTTAAATGGTATTCTTTGGCAAGTGCTGTAGGTTGGGAGATAAAAATCAGGATTTCACAGAATACTCTGAGTTGGAAGGGACCCACAAGGATCATCAAGCCCAGCTCTTAATGAATGGCCCATACAAGGATCAAACCCACAGCCTTGGTGTTACTAGCACCATGCTTCAACCAACCAAGCTAATTTAAGGATAATTGAGGTAGGTAAGTTTTGTACATTAGAACCACACGGATAATTCTCCTCCGTATCCCACCTGGCACCTTGAGGGCACAGCATGTGCGTAACACCCAGCGGGTTTTTGGTTTTTAATTGGAAGCTGAGTCCACACCTCTTGCCCACTAATGTTTTACTTTCTCACCCACAGAATGTGAACGGTATAAAGTACCACGCCAAGAACGGCCACAGAACACAAATCCGCGTACGCAAACCATTCAAATGTCGCTGTGGAAAGAGTTACAAGACAGCTCAGGGCCTAAGGCACCACACAATCAATTTCCATCCCCCCGTGTCTGCTGAGATTATCAGGAAGATGCAGCAATAACATGCTGGTCACAAACGTGCCAAGAAATCCTCACCAGCAGTTGCTGATTTTGAGAACAGCCACCTTTTTCAGGGGAAGCATTCAGCAACCCTTTAAAAAAGTTAAATGCATGCTTTAAAATTTTCTGTAATTTTGGAATGATGTATCTTTGTAGAGTTAATGATTTTGTACATTTGCACATGTTATCATCATACCCATTTTCATTACTTTGAGATAAGGTGCTATAAAAGCTATAGGTTCTTCAGAACATTTTTCTCCAAAACAAAAAAAATACCTAGGGGGACGTTGCATATTTAGTTGTACTGACGTGTTGAACAGGAGCGTGAGGAGGAGAGCTTGGCACTGACATCCTTTCAAGATTGTAACGTGATGAAGACTTTTGATGCATCTGTCAATGTGTGTGCAAAACCAAAACAGTACCGCCCTCGTCAGACTATAGTTAACATGCCTTACATAACGGAGTTATCAGTGGAGTAGCAAGTCTTTTAGGTAATGGAAATATAAATAAGAAAGAATGTTTAACATAATATGCTAAAAATATTTTCATACTTAAATAACATACATAAAAAGGTGTGCTTGCTGTATTTTATATTATCTTGCAAATCTTTTTTTTCCTCCCTCTTGAAATGCTGAAAACTTGCCATTCGAACTAGTAAACAATCACTTTAGTGCTAGCAATTACTTTTTTTTCTCTGTACAAGACATCATATTATGTTCGTGCCCTTCAAACTTTTGAGGACCAATATCCCAGTCCAACTAAATATTTACCCCTGAACTATCTGTTAGAAAGACACTTGGAAATACTTAAGTGCAAATTTATGTGTGTGTGAGAAACAATTATCTTCATCTCAGATGAAGTTTTGAAGCACTTTGTAGTTCTCTATTGCCAACAGATTTAATGTTTTATGTGTTGCCAATTCTTGCAACTACTGTACGAGCATGTGCCTGTGGTTGCAAATAAAAATGAAAAATTCTGCGCATGGTTTAAGGAGGTCCATTAGTTGTGCTAAGGGAGTTCTAATGCCTCTCCCTCACGTTCGTTGTGTTTTGAGATTTTCTTTGTGCATTTTTTGCTTCTCATTGTAGGTCACTGCATTCCATTTGGATGTGTCTGTTTAGCTTTACGATTCATTTTGCTGAAATATGACATATGAGCCTTACTGAAGATTAAGTGCTTCTTGCAGCAGGTGGTCAGAGACTGACTTAAAAGCCAACATGAGAGCGCTTCGTGTCTGGACCATACCTGAACATTTGTTGCTTGCCATCCTGCCTTGAGCATTCTTCTCTCACAAGTGCTATTCCTGGAGTTCAGCTGGCTGGGAGCAGAGGTGGGCACCCTCCAACTGCCCTGGCCTGAAACACTTCTTTGCCTGGCAAGGGTTAGGGAGGAACTCACAGTGTTAACACAGTCATCGCCTTGGCTTACTTCCTGTTCTTTTAAGTGCAAAAGAAAGCTCACCTAAAGGAGGAACGAGCTTTCCCTGTTGTTGTTTTTTTCCAAAGCTTTAAAGGAAAAGTTTGTCATCCTTACAGTTACCTATTCTCCAGCAGAGTAAAAGTCTCATTAAACACTTAGGAATCATCCTAACTAATAAGCTTTTAGAACAGCCCAAGTGAAGTGAAACATCACTCTCGGCTTTCAGAGAGGTGACCATGACAGCAGTGCTGTCAGCCGGGTTTAAAGGATGATCCAGACATGAGAGTTACTAGTACACACGAGGCCCCAGGCGGCCACTTCCCACCTTCTGCAGCTTTGGCAACAGATCTGGCCAATGACTACATTTTGGCTCTGCTCCTAGTGCAAGAACTACAGGCTGGGTGAGTTCGTTCAACAGCTAAACAGTTGTAAAACGTCATTGTTGCATGTAAATTCCTTTCAACTATAAAAATTAAATTCCAGTTTCTATTTACCTATTCATTGTGACAGTATTATTAAACAGGTAAAGATGGGACTATTTTGTTATACTGTGTATAGTGAATGTATTGTACTGTGTCTGTGAAAAGTGTGCTTTAAATTATATTTTCATATGTTTTGTTGGGGACAAAGTACTTTAAGTTTGAAAGTGACAGAGGTTTGTTTTAGAACTGAAGGCAACTTAAAGAATTCCTGTCAGGAAAGCTGCTTATAAATGTAAATCAAATCACATTTAAAATAAACTGCCTCTGACCTAAAAAGACTCTTCTTTCCTCATTCCTAACCTAAAGAGTTAAGTTCTCAGACTGTATATAGTCTTTTGTTTATTTTACTTTGGTATCATCAAACTCTTAGAGCTTGTTCTAACTGTTTTCATGTGCTGTTGAGTTACAGTAAGAAAAGAAATTGACTAAATGCTTTCAGTACTTCCGTGCTTTACCTTGGGCTCTCTCTTGACACGCACTTCACAGTTACAAAAATCTTTAGCCTACAAACAGCACATGAGCACTGATAAGTAGCTGCTGCCATGACACGCAGTTTTTAATAGCGCCTACATTGAACAGGATATTGCACATGTTCCTGAGGGAACTGCAGACAACAGAAGCTACTCCCAGCCTTAATCCCTGAGTCTCCCTGTCAAGGAATATAGACAGATGTGAGGAACAACCCAGTCTTTGTCATACAAGGCTGAATCACAATTTACTCTATGTAATGTCTACACTGCTTTATTTCAAAATGAGCAGCAGGAAAAAAGGACCACTGACTCCATGAACAATTCTGCTTTTAATGTAACAAGACTACTGTACAACAAGTGGAAAGCAAATTTACTTAATACAATTAAAGTAAATATAAAATGTTTAGATATACACACATGTTTTTACTTATTGGAAAGAAATACATAAAGTTAAAATGCAGAAGGTTTTTAAAAGCCCTAAGCCAAAAGGAACACAATCCACTGTTGTGAAAACAGAACAATATTTTCTACTGAATGAAACTGCAACATAATGGCAATTATTTTTTTAAACAATTACTTTTAGGCATTTAAGCACAGCAGTTTCTTTCAACTCAAAAACACTGCCTTAAAGTATAACGTACCTCATTTATTGTTATCCCTTAAGGCAAACATTCTATACTTAAAACTGAAGTATTTGCCATTCCTTTTGTTGCAAGCCTGGAATCTTACGGTACATGCATCTACAACTCAGAAGTGTACTAGAAAACTATATTTTCATAGGGTAAGTAATGTAACTTTCTGATTTAAGTGTTACTCAGAAAAACTACACAGATTTGCTAGGAGAAACACCTGTTTACTACATTTTTAATTGTACCTCAGCTATCAAGGTTAAGAGAAACCACAGGTGTGTTGGTGACCTTTTTTAAATGTAGCTGAAGAGCACTGTGAAGCCGGTCTCATTTTTTCTGAGGCTGTCATTCCTGTGTCCTTAGAAATTCCACTAAGTAGGGGAAGAAATTCCACTAGGTAGGGGAATAAATAGGTACATACACAATAAAGTAGAGGTTTGTGGGTTTCTTTAGTACAATGTTAGGCAGAGAAAGAAGATAACCCCATAGCAGCTTACAGCAGCTTACAGCCACAATTTGCCACTCCCATTAGAGTACATGAGCTTTTAATCAGAAGTTTACACTGTTACAGAAAGCCGCACTGGTTTTGTTCCATAGGTGGACTACTCAAAGTGGTGGGTTTTTAAGCTACACTGCAAAACAAAGTATTTAATCAAAATTTAATACATTCTGATCAAAGTGTGTCTGAACATGCCTCTCAAACCCTTTCTGGTCATAGTCAGGCGGGAACTGCTCGCTGCACATGGGGCACACCTTCCAGTGGCTCTCAACGTGCTCCTCAAACTTGCTCTGGTCATAGTTCGGTGGAAACATCACATCGCAGAGAGGGCATTTCTTGTGCACATCAAAACTTCATGAGGCAGGAGAGGAAAACAAAAAAAAAAAGGAAACAGTTATTTAATCTGTTACGGAAAACTAAAAGTAGGATCCTGCTTTAAGAGCTTTACTACCAACTTGAATTTGAGTGGACTTTGTATCTAAGTATCGAAGAGTAAATTTAAAGGATTTTGCTGAAAGCACTCTATATAGTTAGAGTGGTTTTACACAGGAATTCCAAAATAACCTGGCATTTTAAAAGCAACATGATTTTGACATAATTCCAGCTACCACTGAATACAAATCTATTGAATGCCTTAATGGCCAAACAGTTTCATGGGAAACCACGCTCTCTGCTCATAAATACTTGCTCTTAGCAAACATAACACTTTATAAAAGCTCTAAACTTAGGTTCACAATTAGGTTGGCAAGAGAGGGGGAAAAAAAAAAGTTACTCATTCATTTACTAAAAAAATTGTCCAGATTCCATCAAGGTAAGGCATAGCACGAGCAGCCTGCCCAGTCTCACAGCATATTCTCTGCCAGTTAATTGTAAACCAAACATTCATTGAAAACGCTCGGTAATTTTTCACCTCCACCCCCTACCCTTAAAAAAAAACAAAAAATCAATCCAGTTCTGTAGAAACCTCTCCATGCCCTTAAAGACCAATAAAAGATAACATCTACCTAGAATCAAAGCAGAAACCTGTGCCACGCTCACGCAAGAGAAGACTTGGAGGATCAGGAGCAGAAGGTACAGTGTTGTCATCATCCTATTGAAAAAATAAAGTATTTTAAAAAACAACCCCTACACACACAGCTTTTTTTTTTTATCCATGTGTATTTTTGTTATCAAGCATAAACACAGATTAAATTTACCCTCACTCTGTAATCTGCAACACAAGTTTTACTTTCATGCATCTTAGCTCTATTCAGCAATTTGATAATGCAGCACAAAACCAACTCATTTCAAGGTGGAAATACAGGTACATTCAACCAAGATTTTGGGAACTCCCAACTCCTAGACCATTTTCCCTTTCATCTTATAGATGTCTTAAATGCAAGAGTTAGGAATTATTTTGCTGATCTACAAAAATGAATGCACACAGGACCACATATAACAGCACATGTGCTGTATGTTTTATACAGATAACTAACATACATATGCAAACATATTTTATTTTTAGGCTAAAGTACTTTGCCCTTACGAAGAGTTAATGTAAACAGGGCAGGATGGGAAAATTCCCTCAATATTTTTCTTCTGACAACATCTGTTTAGTTTCAGCCATTTAACATTTCCATTAAGCAGGCAGTGGGCCCTGCTCTGACAGATGCTAGCAACAGACATATCTTCCAGTCTAACTTGCTTGCTTTGCACCTGCAGTGACAAGGGCATCAGAATTTTAAAATATTAATTGTTCGTTTTGTCATCAAAGAGATAGGATAGATGGAGGGATGTATTAAAGAATAAAAACTATTTAAAGTAGTTGTGTGCTACCATGCTACAGCTTATATAGTGCCAAACACATGACAAATTTGCTGAATACCAGACTGAAGCAGACCAGGACTTAACAGAATTAATGTGCATCTTCCATCAAAAACCCAGTTCCACTACAAACACAGCTAAATTAACATTTAAATCCTAGTTAACCTACTTATTTGTTCAGTACAACCTCCCCCCCCTCTTTTTTTAAAGACATTTGGCTTACTGCTAGTCATTTGCTAAGATAAAATTGTTTACATTTTTGTTCGTTCTTTCAGCTTCTGGCAAGTGTGATACCCTACCACTTAAAAATATTACAGTCCTCCTTGTTCCTTTTGAGAAACTGATTTGAAAAAGAGTGTGATGCTTTCCTCTACATGGGCACACCTGCACTCCTACACAGCTGCCCCACAGGCACTTGCTTCAACAAAAGGCAAAGACACATCAAAGTAACATTTAAATTTGGAATATCCTAAGGCTACAGCTTCCTCATGACCCAGTTCAATTAACTGTAAAAATCATACTGTGTGTTCCTTATAGCACCTTCTGACCTGGGCACTGTACAAGAATGGCAATACTACATATGTACTGATATTACCCTGTTAAGGTACGGAAAGTCTCTCTCTTCAGTGTACTTTTTGTCTTGGCCAGGTTATAAAGATCAGTTCCTAACCTTCTGTGATGCCTAACCCAAACAAGAAGAATGCAAATGTCTCTGTATTTAGCCGACCTCACAGTGCAAGTTACAGAGATTACTGTGTAACAAAGGAATAGTCAAACAAGAACAATGAGAACTGTATCTCAGTGTGAGAGTATTTCCCAGCTATCCTAATTACAAATTAATGTAAACAGTATACAGTCACCAAGAACTAAAAATTCTCATACGCTGCCCTGGGATAACTTGGAACCTCTGGAAAACACAGAAAAAGTCCCATTGTATTGGACTCCAACAGCTGTCTATTTCTGCCATTTCAGATGGACAAAACTCTTTAAGTGTTCAGTATAAAACAAAGAACTACATGGAGAAAGGATGGATCCTACTCATCTTGGTTCACAGTCACTTAGTGCCCAGTTTCTCCAGCCTGTATAACCAACCACACGTTGTTTATTCTTACGTTACATATGCTTTTCAACCTGATGTTTCCACACCGGTCACTCTCCCCTGCTAAAACAAACCATTCCCTGAAGGCTCGAAAGCCAAAATGAGGTTAGTTGAAGCTGCTTTACAGAAAGAGTTTGACAACAATTGTTGGGATATCAGGCCTCAATGGCTCTGCCTATGCTGTATTTTAAGCACAGGCATCTGCTTACTCGAGACCCCGTGGTTCAGTCATCCAAGTTACTTGGATGGAGGCCCATACTCCATATTTTGAGAAAGAAATAGTTTAATCTGCCCTTCATGTAGATTCAGGACCATCTTTCTTGCAGTCCAGACTGATGACCAGGGATACGGCTGCACATTCCTAGTCTGAGACCCTGCAGTGATGTAACAGTGTCAATACATTGCCTCAGCTCTTTAGAAAAAGAAACTGATACCATATACCCACAAGCTGGAACCGTGGTTATGCAGCACAAGTGCCAGACCTTCTGAACTCAGAAGTCTGGATAATTAAGTTAACAAATTATAAAGGATGCCTTTAGCATCAGACTTCACAATTATCACTGGACTGTACCTCTGACTCATTAAAAAATTGCCAAAATAAATTCCACAGATTAAATGAATCATAAAGAGAAATACAGTATTACACACTAAAGCATGGTAAAAAAAGAGGGGGTTTGCCACTAAAAGAGGAAGAAGGGAAAACCAGACATTAGCTGTCAGAAGTAAGTGCAACTTGCCCAGTTTTACCAAAACCAACTGATTTTGTATCAAGTACTGCTTTCATAATCACAATTGTAAGCAGTTCCAGTATTGCCAAACAAATTAAAAAGCTGTGTGACACAGTACAAAACCCCTGACTTGAACAATCCCCATCCCCAAGTTCTACAGGTCATTTTTAACAAGCAGCAGTAAGGAACCGATGCCCATCTTTGGCCCTAAACCACAAATGAACAGACACGCCACTGACGTGTAGTGCAGGTACAACCGGAAGAAGAGCACATACATTTTCTTTCTATGATTCAGCTCTGCTGCGGGAGTGAAATCAAACTCACTCCTTTAGACAGACCCCTTGACCTCTCTGCAAGCAGTCTGCTCTCCCAAGAGGCACCTGGATACCAACTGCTCCTTTTATCTCCCTCCTATACAAAAGATAGCAATTGGGTGCCAGGGTCAGATCAGGTTAAAAATGCATAGTGAGGTTTTTTGCTAGAAGAAAGGCAATTTTGGAGCTCATCTCAAAAAATGTCCTGACCTGGTTCTCAGTTGCCAAGGGTTACACACTCCATCCCCCACAAATTCACTGTGACTAACAACATTGTTTATTAGTCTCAGGATAGTTCTTCTGGGCTTGCTGCCAACTGTAATCAGGACTACATTTCTAAAACTCACACTTTAGTATTAAATATATATATATCCGCTTTGTTTATGGATCTCTCCTGTACTGCTTGAAATTCTTTGCTCCAAATGATTACATTTTGGTCAATTACGGGAGCATGAGCAAATGGAAAGTTAGTGTTGAGCAGATGACAGCAGGAACTTGTGGCAAGCCAGCTATTCCACACAAAATCACCACTGTGTGCGTGCTCATCTGGTGTGATGAACAGAGACCAGCTTATCCCTCTCAGAAATCATGGTTTAATTGGCCTAGGAGTTCCAAAAGCTAAAGATATGAGGATTCCAGAGAGTCTTCAAGTCATACAGAACTGATGTTTTTTTATGTAAACCAAACACATAGAAGCGTCCCTTCCTAAGGAACAAAGTTTTGGGAGAAACAAAACTGGAACGCAACACCACAAAAATTCTGATGCATTTGAGTATCTTGTGTTATATTAGTTTAAGAAATGAAGGGTGTCGTAGTCACTTCTACCACTTCATGGCTGTTTTGGTGGTGGTCTACCTATGGTAATGAACAAGTCTGTTTATCTAAGATGACAAATCTTTTGAGCCATGAAGAGGTGGAAGTAAGTGACTACAACACCCTTCATTTCTTAAACGAATATAATGTGTGATAATAGGAATGTGGAGACCAGGATGGCAGAAGTCCATATAATGGCAATTTTAAACAAAGTAGCAAGCATACCAAGCCTTTGCTTCTGGGAAAGAATCCTCCTCCAGCAAAAGGCTGGCTGAAAAAGTCAGAGAACTACATCTTTAAAAGCTTATTTTAAAAAAGAGCCAAGAAGTGGTAATCTCTTACTATTTATTATATTTGCTGTTTCTTCTGCACAAACAACAGACTCTTCTTTATAATGAATCACCTACATCTGTGGAAGTTTTCCCTGGTTATTTCTTTACATCCTGCCTTAGACCTGTTTTATCTTTGCCATGTTACTAAGTCTTCCTAGAAAGATTCCTGCAATTTCTGATTTCCAGGTAAATTTGTACACTACACATGCAGTCTATCTGGGTGTGGAAAAAGCAACAGATTCTCAATTGCAAATGAAAAAATAAATATATGAATTGTTTGATTTAAAGGCACCTTTTCTCAAGCTGAACTTTATTTAAGCCTGTTATATTCTTCCACCTCATTACAAAAATCCAAGCTGTGTCTGCAAATGAGCACAAGACTCTAGCACTGTTTCTCTTGGGTTTGCAAGAGGGCAAAGCACATAGATCAGAGAGAACACCCTGCTAATTAAACTGCAGCAGATGACTAAAGAAGAGAAGATCTTGTCAGATGTAATAGCTACGTCAAGAATGATCAGATTAAATATGCAAAATGTGAAGTAAAGGTGGGGAACAGCATTAAGCTCACATTCTAGATCTTGAACAGGCTGCAAAAGTTCTGACAGTTTCTCTAATTATTCACAGTAATGGACATTGGGAGCAAAAGGTAGGCAGCAGAAATACATTTTTCTCCATTATAGGTGCTGAGCACCAGGGCTAAAATCATGCCTGTCTGAACACTGATCAATTTCTGCAAAGGTTAATAGCAATTAAATGCGGCAAACTAGACTAAATGAGAAACAGGTCATGATACCGCTGTACTTGCAAAGACCACAATACTTTGCAGAAAGGTATTACTTGTTTAATATTTCTGAAGGTGCAAGAGTACTTGGAATAAGAGAAAGAGTAATAGGTCTGTTCCTGTTCAAATGAAGACATACAGACCAGATGATTACAGAAGCCAATTTTTTCTACAGTACATACCAGCTAACTGTACTAAAAAGAGAAGCTAACCGTTTCTACGTATAACATGCAAAGCTCTATGAAAAAAGAATCAGTGAAAATGTATCACTTTCAGTTTAATCAGCTTTAGATAACAGTCAATTAGATCTCCCAAATACATGTCCAACAGCAAAAAGCATTCAAAATGGAAACTAATAAATTAATACATTAGAATAAAGTATCTAAAAGGATACTAATTTACATTCAGTATTTAACTGAAAATACTGGTATCTGAATCCCTTACATTTTTATTTTTCTGTCACAATTTAATTCCTACATTCATATTGTAAAATGACTAAGATGCGGCTACATTTTGAGCTCTCATTCTACCACACTGGAGAGAAAAAATCATGAGTTGAGATTACTTGGATTTCTCTACTTTAGTACTTAAAAGGATTAAAAAACTACTTTCCTAATAACAAAAGAAGCTGTCAGTAACTCAAGAGATTAGGGGAACAAGTATATTATGATAAATAGATATGCAGAGTTTTCAGCTTCAAAGCAAGCAAAATTCACCTACAACATTTTTCAGGCAAAAGAGTTCTGGATTTACTAAACAATAAATCAGGCTCACCAGATACGGAAAACCTATGTGAAACTCTTGACAACTCATTAGTAAATGTATCAAGGGGGAAAAAAAAAAAAGAAAAGGTAACTTACATTGCTATCCTCAGGATCTTCTAAACCGTCAGGCCGACTGAGATTGCGTGAGGGCTGGCTACACACTACATCATCTTCCAGCTCCCATAAGGAACTTCTAACAGGTGGTCTTTGGATCTCATCAGGATTAAAAGCGCCATCTGCTCCATCTGAAGAAAAATTAATTATGGCATCTTCGTTCAACCTTACATTTAAAAATCAAGAGTTAAATACATTTTTTGTTCAGATACTCTAAAACAATAGGAGAGTAATAACCTTTTTCCACAAGTGTTTAAAACTTTGTTTACCTTATTGATTCTCATCAATAAAATAGAAGCATTTTAGTGATGTTCATCAATCATTAAACGCTCTGTAAAACAGTCTAAAGACTGTTGGTACTCAACCTGCATTAAATGAGGCATTGCTTTTGAAACAGTGAGGGGGAAATTATATTTGGGGTGAATGGGTGAAATTTACTTACCTCGTCTTTCCTGAATTGCATAAGGGTTTCCATACTGCAATACTGGTAGTCTACTTGGCACTGCAGGGACTGGTCCATTTTCCTCTGAATATGGGTTGCGAAAATGTAATGCCTGCTGTGAAATCTGTCCTTCCATCATCCTTCCAGCTTGATCTCCTGGTGTCCTACCAAGTTCCTAAATAATGCAAAGTTTAAAATGTAATGAACCTATGGACTACTAGTAACATTTGAATTTGTTACAAAACATATTTAAAAAAAAAAAAAATCTGCTAACCTTCCTACTGTCTTTTCATCTTGATCTAATGCCAAGTACACCATACATACCAGAAATAGTCAATGAAGAAAAGAAAATACAAAAATATTTTAAAGAAATATTTTTTTAGATTGTTGTCAGTTAATTCAAATTATATAAACAGAAGTGCCATGTGTTTCAAGAAGTATCTGCTTTCTTTTTACAATGAAGAAAAATTAGCTAAATCAGTAAAGAATGGGTAGATTAGCAATAACAACCAGAAATACTGTGCAGTGAGAAAAGTTTTTAGAAGTTACAATTGAAAACCTTTTTTTATATCATACCATACAATTCAAGAATGCAGCATTTTAGTATGTCAAGCATATATATGTACATACTTGATGTATGAACTTGTGAGTGACAGATATTTATAGAACTACTAAGTATATTGCACTGAATCCCTTCTGATACTCTACAGCAATATTTGTATCAGAAAGACAATTCGTTCTTTCAGAAATGCTCAGAGAACTCTTCAAAAATTAATATACTTAAAATTCTAGATTCTTGCATATAAACCATAAATATGATAATAATTACAAACTATAAAAGGAGTTTTATCACTTTAAACCATTAAAACTCTAAGTGAATATACATGTTAAAAGACGCTAATCAAAGTGACTTAAGGGTGGTCAGTGTAATTTATGCAACTAAAAGTCTTTCTCATCCTTCCATTCATCAAAATGGGTTAAGGGATATGCCATTTAAATTCAGAGCCTAGCAAAAAATTCTGAGATGCAAATATGAAAATAAGAATTAAAAAATTGGGACTGTCAAGGGAGACATGATTTCCAGTAATTTTGTTCTTTCTGGTTAGCATTTTCTTCTGGGTTCTCTGGGTTTACATTTAACATTTGCTGATGGAATGTTCATAAAACCCTCAAAGACTGAAGTGTGCCTTCTCCACAAAAGACTTTAAATTGAAACTTAAAACCAAGGCTTCAATTACTTGTTCAACTCCTTGAGAATTAAAAAGTCTTTTATTAAAAGGAAAAACTCCGTATTTTTTTCTTGCAAAGTGGTAAACGTCAGACTGACCTCTTGAACAGAAACATGCAAAAGTCAAGTAGCAATAACTACTCTGAAAACAAAACACTACTCAAATGCAAAAAGACTTTATGTAGTGGATGGCATCCCAGCCCATGGCAGGGGGGCTGAAAGTGGATGATCTTTTAACGTCCCTCCCAACCATTCTATGATTCTATGGAAATGGAAATTATACATCTATTCTTATGTAAGCACTATCAGATTTCAGACATAAAAATTTTGATTCTAACAGCAACATCACAGAGTAATTTCCAAACAGCAAAAAAGTGGTGTCTACAAATGATAAGCCAGCTTACAGAAAGTGCTCTTTCTTGTAGTGCTGTCCATAAACACAGTAGAGTTTATTTTGTTTTGGAAAAAACCTTTCTAATACAGAACAACACAATTTCTGCCCAACATCCTCCTTCAGATATGATACAAAGTTATGCTAACATAACTTTAGATTTACAAAACTGAAATGCACATACGATTACAATGGTTAGGGTTAAAAAGCAAGGACTGCACCAGCATTTTAGTGAGTGTACAAAATCTAAATAATTCATCTTTACTCAGTACAAAGCAGGAATAATTAATTATCAATGAAATTAAGATTTTCCTTTTTAAAACCAATTTCTTCTGTAATATGGAAGCAGTTTAAAATGAGAGGCAGTGGCATTAATACTTTAATTTTAATTTTAGCATCAGATTAAAACAGAATGTAGATCAAAGTGACTGTAAAAAGGAGCTGCAAAATAGCCTTAGCCAAAAGTTGAATAGCTAGGGGTAGAGACTGATTTTAAAAAAAAAAAAAAAAAAAAAAAAAAAAAAAATCAAAGGCTTTCTAAGTATGTAAATAAAATAGAAACAAAGTAATTTTATAGGTTTGAAGAGACAGCAAATGAACATTTTTAGCAAGTTATGTTTGATGACATTTATAAACAAACACTGGTAATGGAGTATAAATTGAAAAGCTGTTTACTATCACATGCTTAACCTTTTAAATCATGGTTCCAGTCTAGCAAGGCACTTTGATTCTTGTCTGTAATGTAAATATCTATAAATTTGGTAGACAAAGTTCCAAGCTTTTATAAGCTCCATACATTATTATTATTACAGTTGTTGTTCTTATGTGTGGTGTTTACAATTGTACCCTCCAGCTAAACTGGACTTATCGAAACTCAAATTTTAATTTGCTATTTTTTTAGCTAGAAAAATATGGGAGATCTATTAAAACTACATCCCTGGTTTAAAAAGATGTTAAATACCAACTACCTGACAATCTAGAATTTTACAAAACACTTAAGTAGCTTAATCTGAAAGTTTAGTTTAGTTTCAGCTTATCAGTATGAAAATTCCCAGTTTTACTAATTATCTGTTCATACTGGAATTTTACAGTAGTCAAATAAAAATAAAGTTTTAAGGAACAATCATAACTTCTGCACATAATCATGTAATACTATCTGAATGTAATAAGGACATTTTATTATTTCATTTTTCAGTAAAACCTAGCTTTGATTAATTGCCATATAATACCCTAGAGGTACTTCAATATTAGCATTAATATTTCAGAATGTCTGACAATACCTTCTCACTGGTAAAGAGTTCCAACTGTGATGCCAGTTCCTTTATTCGTCTCTCTTTTTCTGCCAGTTGAATCTATATGGAAAAAAGTTTAAGATTCCTCTGTTAGTGTATAGAAACTCTTTCATTATTAGTAAATGCATATTGTACAAAGAAAGTTCCCTATCAAGTTGATCTTTAGATGGAAATAGTTTCACGTCCTACAGTTACATGCAACATCTAGTGCTACTACAGATCAAACCCAAAAACTCTCACAAAGTTTATCTGCTGTATAACAGCACTACATTAGCAGCCTTTTCTTGCCAGTTTGCCGAAAACAGTTGTGGAATGATAAAATTCTATATTAAAAACAAGGAGTAGTGTCAGTGACACTAAGGGCAGGAGGGATACCACCACCCAGAAACAGCTGAAGGTTTGCAAGCCTCACCTCATGATTTCTCAAGAAATCTGCTGGCATTTCAGTGATTTATTTCATTCACATCCTCCAGCTCTTATGTCCCATTACAGAACTGAGAGAACCAAAACCTCCTTCTACCTCAGAGAAACTAAATTTGTTTCACCAATGTCTTCCTGGTGTCTCTGTTGGGTGCTCTGGGAGGGCAGGTGTGACTGGCACTTTACACAATTCTTCCGTGCTTAAAAATGGTGATTCAAAATAATCTTTCTCTACAAAGGGCTATTTTATTTGTATACAGATTACTTTGGAGACTGCCTCTCCCCTTGTTTTTCTAACATCTGAGCTCAATGCTCTGTATAATTACATATCGATCTTTTTAAGTTCTGAAATTCCCTCCCCTTGTTTAGGTCAATGGAGCAAAAACTCCTGACTGAGAAGAAAAGCTCACTTTTTCTCCACTACCTGCACCCCGCTGAATGATAATAAGCTTTTCATTGCAGTCAAAATGCTTTCAATTGTGGAACCAATTATTTATTATGCCTGCTGTTGAGAAGCTAAAACAAACTTATTTCACATTAAATTATGCATAGCAACTGGTCATTGCTAATTAGTAAAAGAAAATAAATTGGAAAGAATTATGCATTTTATAAAATTGAAGTTAGAGCTTTGAAAAGCATCAGAAAAGGATGGCCAACACAGTGCTGAAATAAACTGTGGAGTAATTCAGCATTTTATAAAGTGCTGCAATTTCTAATGAAAAGGGGTTCCTAGTAGCACCAATACAGTCCCAGTTCAGTTTAATCACTGGTTATGACAATGGGCAAAAACGGGCAACTATTCTGTCAACTGCACCATAACCATTAGACTGAGAACCAGCATAAAAGCTGCTCTTACAGACATTTGTTGCTCTTCCCTCATGCCTATTAACCTAAAAAGCTAATTCAACGTAAACATTACTATCCCACAACCTCAAAGATTAAGGCCCCTTGTAAGCTAAAGCTGCCCGTTATGCTTGACTTTGTGGTGAATGTGTTACTCCACTCAACCAAGACTATAGCTGAGATCCTCCACATGAAACTATCTCATGATGATTTTAAAACCAACTTATCACTCATTTATTGTCTCTCTAGTTAATTCAGATAAAATGCATTAGACATTAGTACACTGGCAATGCAAAATGCAATATGAAGATTGTCAACAAACACACCAATCAATATTCCTGTTGGTATTACAGTATGCATCAGGAAATTGGAACTCTCTTGCCCTTTTTTTCCCATAGTACAAGATTAACATCATTTAGAGGTTTGTCTAAATCCACAGTATTAAAGAAATTATAGCCATCTGGTAGTACACTTAGCAGATATCTCCTTCATTTAAAGAAGCATTACAAGACTGTGTTGTTTCTATAAGGGTAAACCAGAATTTCTGTTCACAGCAAAAATAAATTTAGTGTGTTTTTCCCATTAAAATTCTTCATTACTCAAACTATCAGAAATCAGCAACCATGTTAAGAACAGGTAACCATTCACTATCAAACAAAATCTGCAACTTACTTTATACTGATCCTCCATTGCTGCTAGCTGCAATTTTATACCCTCATTGATTTTCACTTGTTCTTTCCACTTCAGCTCCAGTTTAGCCAGTTCATCAGCATAAACACTGCATTTCATTTTCTCATCCTAAAGTAGATTATACCATGTCATGAAATATTTACAGTTCTAAGAGATTTCCCCTCCAACTTCCAACAATGTCACTTTTTGCTTTTCAAATGAGACCATTTACAAATTGCTTCTCCAAGAAATCAAGTCTGACTTAAGACTTTGAAGAGGTTAGGACCACTGAACACAGTATAAATGATGTTAAATATGCATTTTTTTCCCTGAGTTTTCAATAAATTGGTATTTCTCTTTAGCTTCACAGTTTCAAGTTTCTTTGTACCCTAATAATCAAGATGACTCTTTCAAGTATCTCACTTCAACAAAAAACCTTTCCCCAAGCAACTTTTACAACCTAAATATCTTTCATCCAGAAGGTCAAAGGCCAAAGCTTTCCTCAAACATTACTATGGAAGAAATAGCCAGCAGAAGCCAATGCAGGTTCTCCACGGACAGGGTTATGAGCAGAATTACAGGACAGTCACTGCAGCCTGGAAAACTTATTACAATAGAATCATATCGTTGTGATAAATAAAAGAAACAAGGTGAAAAGAGACAAGACAACACACAGAAAGCATTTCTTAAACTGTTGTCAACTTTTCACCAGCATCACTGAAACAATACTCCACCATCATACATAAATCCAAAATGGTTAAGCAAAAATCAAGTAAAGACTGATACGTACTGATATTTGAAGAACACTACTATTGTGACTACAATACTACCGGTGCCAAATTTGGTCCAGACAACCAAATAAACCCCTTTTTGTATGACTGAACCCAAGATAGTTGGCAACACCCACTCACAGATGTCAAATCACTGTAAAAGCCATGACAGTCAGATATGGAGAAGTTATCATGCTTGGACAGCATATCGGATCAACCCTGCTACACTTATTCCAAACTTCAGCTGGCTTACAGCAACATGCTCTATTTGATTTATTTATTACACTTCAGGTAAGAAGAGAACGCATTCAAAGCCTTAAGCATACTTGTTTTGCTCATTTGTTTGACTACAACTGGGTTTTCCTGAGGTGTTCTTGTCTGGGCTCTCTAACACCACAGGTAGTCAAAAGCTGAGTTAATAAAAATGTTTTCTAACTGTTTTTACCCGAATCACAGTGTATCACACAAACAAGGAATGCAACTCAGCTGGGTAGGCCTTGTGATTTTAGGACATTTTGTTCAGCTTTCTGAAGCAGCTGTTTACTTACTGCCAACATTTGCTTGCATTTCTTATATTTCTCTGCTCTCTCAGCAATTTCTTTATTCATTTCACGTACTTGCTCCTTTACCACGAATTCCGAAACTATGTCGGATGAATTGGGGCTAACTGTGAACATTTAAGAAAAAAGAAAAGAGTATTGATTTTTTTTGTTCCATAAATAAAGTTTGTGTAAGAGATGACAGACCAAATTTGACAGTGCATCAAGAACAGAGTGCTCCATGTTATCCAAGCAAATAGTTAACCAGAGACAATCAGCATAATGTGGCCAGTGCTATGTAAGATCAGCAATAGTACTGGCATGTCTGTGTTCAGTTCTACACACTGCAGATGAACATAAACACACATATAGATACCACTTCCCCAAGAAAAAAACCAAAGTAAACAGCAGAATATATTATCATTCTAAATATTTTATTCTAACATAAAAACATGAAATGTCTCAGCAAACTACTTCATCCCATACTATAATTGAGCTTGATGGGATTGTATGTTTTAAAAAACAGTTCTATTTATTTTAGACAGGAGGAAATTGGCAGAAATTACAACGTATAGTCCCTACAGACAGCAAGAATCTATGAATTATAAAGTAACAAAAAATTAATCAGCATTTACTGGCATTTATCAATTTAAACTGAGTAATAAAATCATGGAATTGTTTGGGTTGGAAAGGACCTTAAAGATCATCTAGTTCCAACTCGCTCCCTCTGTGGGCAGGAACATCTACCACTAGACCAGGTTGCTCATCCACCCTGGCCTTTAACACAAGGGATGGGGCATCCACAACTCCTTTGGAAAGACTGTTCCAATGCCTCACCACCCTCATAGTGAAAGACTTCTTTAGTTTTAGGCTATTCCATGTTTAAATTTTAGAAAAGCATTTTTGTAGTAACTCAATAGTTCATAAAAATTATAAACTTAAACATTTTCAAGAAACCCCTACTGCCTATAAATAATGAAAACAGTCAGTATACTTGACCTTGCCATCACATAATCAGAACTTTTAAGTGGATTTAATTTTACAGTAGAATGCTGCAGTGGGATAGTCATGATAACATAACTGCAAAATTTCTGTGCTATTGTACACCAACTGAAAACTTGAGAGTATTTCTTTTTAATTAATTGCTTATTAGCTTGGTAAAACCATCTCTGTCTTAACTATCAAGCAGAAATTCAAGAGTTCACTCCTACTGACATTAATAAATAGCAACTAAACCATTTTTAAAAGATACATGAAACTATTTATGAATGTTACCAGTTGATAAAAGACAAGATTTTTAGGTTAATCTCCACATTTCTAACTACTGCTTTAACTAAACCAGAACAAATCCACCTACTTTATACTATAAATACTATCAGTGACTACTTCACATAGACAACACTTTCAGGCTGATGAAATAGACAAAATTTAAGCTGTTGATACCTGAGGATGCAGACAACTTTTTGTCTGTACTGATGGCAGTAGCTGTCTCAATGTTAGGTCCATCTGTCAGTTTCTGTTGAAGCCCTGCAATTTTCTTTGTGAAAAAAAATTTTGATTTGGTATTTAATTAAATGAAAGATGAGACATAAAGTAATGTTATATCTTGCACTATCATTTGCTCCAAAACTGGACTAGACAGAACTGCTCGTTTAAACAGGAGGTAATAATAAAAATGAAAAAATATTTAATTCCACTAACATTGAAATTGCTTCATACTATGATTCTTATCATCTTACTTGATAAAGTTCTTTTTCCCTAGAGAGATTAATTTCTAGGCAAATTATTAGAAAAATCTCACTTTCTAGAGAATCAGTTACACTCAAACCCATCAACTTAAATTTAATACTATATTATAAAAACAGAGTCTGTACTGGGAGTGAGTGTTGGACTTCTGGTGGGAAAGCAATGAAATCTGGTGTTTGCTGTTAAGATGCACAACATTGCCAAAGATGTGGAAAATTTTTAAGGAAAAGCCACAGATGTTCTGATACGACACTTCATTCACCATTGACCTTCTGGATGAGAAGATGACTTTTTTAAGCAACCTGTGGATCAAAACTTTGCCATTTGTTCTGTGGATAAGAAAAATACTTAAGCTGGTTTTCTTAAGAATTCAGTTTGTACTTCTTTCATTGCACATAGACCTTTTCCCTGGTTTGAGCTCCTCTCCAACTTTAACTTTTACAAAATTCTGAAGAAATCTGCTCTCAAATCTGTTTGAAATTGCCTGACACATTCAGTTACTAAAGTGGCCTAAGATTCACATCATCATTGCAAAAGGCTCATGTATTTGTGAAACCATCTTAGGAGAGTGATAAGAATACAACTGTAAACTGTGTTGTGGAAACTTCCACCCCACCCCACTTCACTTTTAAATCCTCCTTCAAGTTCTCCATTTTCCTCAGGTTTGGGTTTGGATTTTTTTGGTTGTTTTTTTTTTTTTGTGGTGGTACTGGATACAGATAGTAATTTCAAAATTTCAAAATTCCTCCCTGAACAATGTAATGGTAATAGGATTATCCAAAGTCTATTAGGTTTCTTCACACACCAGCTATTACAAATTCTACGCCTGGTTTTGACAACTATCTAAAAAGAATCATGGAAGAAAATGCTAAGTTAAAGAGCCATTGCTTCCCATACATTTAAATCCTTTTTCAAAGCATTAATTTTTGCAGAAGGAAATGAAATTGTTACTGAAATGTTACCAAAAAAGCAAGTGCAATTTCTCCCATTCTACTTACTGCCTGTTCTGTAAACTTGTTTACTTGTTTTTGGAGTTTTTGACATTCTTTGAATTTTTCCTTGTAATGGTCAGCAGCCATTTGCAGACGAAGCTTCAGATCCTCAACTTCTCTGCGCAGTTCCTGCTCCACTGCGTTTGAGGTTTCCTTAAAAAAATTAGAAACTGATCTCCCTTTTGTTCAAATACCACTATTTCCCAGAAAGCCTTTTCTCAGTTAAAGAAAGCATATTGCTCCATGTAAGTGCTGAAGAAATAGCTCCTTTCTTTGTGAGAAGGAAAGAAATGGAGTAGTAAAGCACAGGGAGGCAGCATCTGTGCTGAATTTCATTCCAGCAGGACACACTGAGAGAGTAAACAAATACTGGTCTAATACCAAAGGCAGGTAAAGAAAACTTATTTTGTGAGCTGATTAATGCGTATCAAAAGTCTGAATGTATAAGAAAAGTCTGAACATCTTTGAGAAGGTGCTCTAGCTATCTTACAGACAAGTAGAGCCACGTGGCAAAAATGGACAGACCACAACTGTATTCCATCACACGACATTTCTACTGGAAGTGCTTCTGTCCAGCTGCCACACTGATAGACAAGCAAAGCAAACCACATTTGCCAACTGGATATATGCCATATTCAGATATTTTCTGTTAACTTGAATCATTCAGATTATCTCCTACTTCTTTCAGGATGCATTTCGAAGACCCTGTACACAAGCGAAATTCTGAGGAAAAAACTCTAGTTCTTTGGAGGGTTGTACTATTCACTTTGCATTTACAGCACTGTTTTAATTTCTGGCCAGCTCAATGCATTTTTTCAAACAGTTACATCATTACAGTAAGCCTAGTAGCAAAAATAATCCAATAAAGTAGCAGTCATGGAAGATCCAGTATGAAGTTCACAAATCAAAATAATGAAACTTTTATTAGCTCACCACTTTTTATCTAAGACTAAGAAAGTCAAGACAATTACGATTAAAATTTACCTGTTCATTTTTCAAAGTTGTGATTTTTTTAAGTTCAGCTAGAGCTTCAGCAAGTTGTTTTTTAAATTTTTCATTTTCCAGACGTGCACTGTGAAGATCAGCCATTGTCTTATCTCGCACATTTACTGCATCGCTCAGCTCTTTGGACATTAGAACAGCTTCTTGTTTGCTAGCCTGAATCTGATCTTCAGCTTTCCTAAGCTGCTCTTTTAAAATACTTGCATCTTCCTAGGAAAGAGAAGAGATAGACAAGAACTCATCATGTTTTAATTCAAAGCTTAAATAGAGGTTGGTGTAGGAATTAGAAACATTTGAAAGAAAAAACAAGCTTTCCTGTTGTAAAACCTTTAGTAAAACCACTAAATCAAGAAGTCAGTACACATTTTCCCCATTTGCCTTCTTTGCCAACAAAGGTGTGCAAACTTATGTGACTATGAGATAAAGGTAAATTTAAATGTTATTTTTGTCTGTACTGGATTTTTGTTGGATTTTCAGCTTTAGTTTTAAACATAAGCCAAAAATAGTCTTTCCATTTTCCAGAACATCTGTTTTTATCCCTGTAGAACTCCAACTTCAAAATCAAATTTCACCCCACAGTAACATACTGCAGGTAGCATCACAGTAAGAGATTTTACAGTGCCTACAATTGGTTGATGTACAACACTGTAAAGCAGCTTTGGGATATTTTTTCCAACTGCATTTCCCAAGATCTCACACAACAAGCTTTTCAGAAGGAACAGAAAACAAAAAGTAATGAAAAGCAAGCTGCAGCACGGAGCACTAAGCACTGCTGCAGCTCCACAAGGCAGCCCAAGGACCTACTGATCAAGCTGAACTACCAGCCTGTTACTCCTCACAGAAGGCCAGGATTACAAAAAAATATTAAATTTTTTTAAAAAGCTATTATATTAGGTACTCTCAGCCTCTGGGCTCCCTGATCATCTCATTCTTGAGTCTAGACATAAATTCAGCTATCTCTAGTCCACTACCAGTTAATTTTTTAAGATAGCATGTCCTTTTTATTGTCTTGCTATTTCCATTCTCAACAGCGCTACTTTTCCACTTAAATTTTACATTCATAACTCATATAACTTTAACACAGCTTTTATTCTTTTGAGATCAAAATTGCTTTTCTGTGAGAAGACTGATTGGCAAGATACACAAGATAAGGTTGCCTGCATAGTCTGACATTCCCATGCTGGCCTCCAAAGCCGTGTCTAAACTGACTGTCTAGTTTGGATCAAGTGCACATTTGTGAAACAAAACTCCCAGTCAATTCCATTATTGGCTATCACACTGTAGATCAGAGGACAGAACAATCTCAGGGCACAGAAACTGCATTCCTTTTGGATGAGGTGGAACAGGATGATGTACATCAGGAACAAACACCTAATGGTTCTTCTATTATGGGTTTACTCTGGGTGGATGACAGGTGCCCACCAAAGTTGGTCTATTGTTCCCCTCCTCTGCTAGACCAGAGTGAGAATTTAACAGGTGGGTAGAGATGAGGGCAGGGAGAGATCACTAAGCAATTATGTCATGGGCAAACAGACTCAATTTGGGGCAAAAATCAATCTAATTTATTACCAATCAAGTCAGAGTCATGAGAAACAAACCCCAGTTTTAACACACTTCCCCCCCAACCCCTTCCTTCTTCCCAGGCTCAACTTCACTCCTGAATTCTCTACCTCCCTCCTCAGAGTTGCAGGGGGGATGGGGGCTGCAGTCAGTTCATCACAGGTTGTATCTCCTCAGCAGAGTACTCCTCAGATTCTTCCTCTGCTCTAGTATGGGGTCCCTCTCACAGGAGACACTCCTCTACAAACTTCTCCAATGTGACTCCTTCCCACAGGCTGCAGTTCTTCATGAACTGTTCCAGTGTGGGGTCCCAGGCACAGGGTGAAGTGCTTCAAGAACAGATTGCTCCAGCATGGGTCCCCCGCAGGGTCACAGGTCCTGACAGCAAATCTCCTCCAGTGTGGGCTTCCCACAGGGTCGCAGCCTCCTTCAGGCACATCCACGTCCTCTGGCATGAGGTCTTCCACAGGCTGCAGGTGGAGCTCTGCTTCGCAATTAACCTCCATGGGCTGCAGGGGAACAGCCTGCCTCACCAGGGTCTTCACCATGGGCTGCCAGGAAATCTTTGCTCCAGCATCTCTAACAACCTTTTCCGCCCCCTCGCTGACCCTGATGTCTGCAGAGCTTTTTCTCTCACATGTTCTCACTCCTTTCTTCAGCTGCAAGTGCTCTCACACAGTTCTCCCCTCCACCACCCACCCTTCTTAAATCTGTTATCCCAAAGATGCTGCCACTGTCACTGACAGGCTCAGCCTTCCTTGGCTAGCGGTCAGGTGTTGGCTGGTATTGGTCTCTCTCAGGGGAAGTTTATAGCAGTCACCCCTACAGCCACCCTGCTACCAAAATGTACACAAACCAAATGTATCTATCCATAGCACCAGACTAGAACTAGTAAGCCCACCTGGACCATGGACAGCATAGATACCAGTTCTTCAGCAATTTCACTCTCCTATTACACCACACTGTTTGCTGACCACAATGCTAACGCATGGTGCAGTAAGTCACTGCTTCCTTTGAAATCCTATTGTCACTCTTACTGCCAAGTTCTCCATCTGTTCTTTAGTCTGGTTATATAGTATCCTATACTTTAAGGTTTTATATCATCGTAGCTTGATAGTACATTCACCTAACAAGTCCTTCAGCACAACTTCCCGTGTCTCTTGTCTTCTCCATCACCTTTTGCAGTCCCAACACAGCTACATTTTGAACTTTTTTCATCAATCTCCTTTCCTTTTTCATGTAGCTAAAAGCAATTCAGGAGCACACCACTTTTACTGATGCACTTTTACCAAGCTCACAGATTACTTTTTCACACACAATTAAACTCACAGTTCATCATGTGAGAGACCTCAACAAGCTCAGAAGGTGCAAAACTAAAACAGAATTCAGTCTTTTGCTCATTTTCTGAACCTACTGAAAACACCATAATCTTCCTGCGTCTTAGCCTATACCCTGGAGATATCTTCAACTTTTTCCTTTCTCTTGTTAAGCACTCACAACCTTAGATATGTTTATTTAAATCAGGCCAATCACATTAGTAATGCTTACCTTGTTTGATGAGGAGAGCAAAAAAGCTTTCTTCATATTTTCTTTTTCAGCTATTAATAGCTGTAATCTGCCAATCTCCTCTTTATAACACGATATCATGTTTTCTTTGTTTGCATCCAAATTCTTAAACGTCTGGATTTCTTTTACTAGTTTGGTGTTTTCTATTTCTGTATTCTTCAAGTGTATCTGTAATGATGCTAAAACATGTCAAACTTCTTCCACGTTAGGAGAACCACTGTTCACCTGTCCATTTAAGCGCTCACTAAATTCTAACTTATCTCTGAGGCAGATTAGAACATATAAAGAGAAAAATTAAACATTTGATAATATAACTGCCCTCCAGCCCAAACTTTCTAGCTGGAATTCTTTGAGCATGATCATCTAACAACAGCTCCACTCTTCAGCTATGAGTTAAAGCCCTAATTTCTCTCCACATCAAATTAAGCTATTCAGAATTCACTCCCCTCTTCACAAATGCTGGACAACTAAGAACAAGCAAAAGAGAAATGACTTGAAGCAAACTAAAGAGAAATTAAACTTCTAGTAGTATCCGCTCACAACCATCTAAGCAAACAGGACTATGCCAGCAATGTTTATTTCCAAAACCCGCAAACTACTTTTAACAACTCCAGGGCTGTTTTCAAAATGTCATTAAATATATTGTAGTATGCCTAATAAAGGATAGCTGGATATCGACTGCTCTCAAGTGTTTTCCACTGAGACTAGAAGATTTGTGTTGCTTATTTACAAAGGGATTTCATCCTTGTAAAAGATGCTTTGAGATTTTATTATTTCTGTTGTATATCTAATACTGCCTGTCACATAGTGACATTTTCCTATGAATAATCTTTTAAATACACTTAATTTGTTTCATACAACCTAGTACTTTCATTAATTTAGCAGGTAAAACTTTTTTTGCCTTGGAGGGGGGACAGACTGTATTTTATTTTATACATGTGTTTCTCTCAGCACCAGCAAATGAAATCAGCCATGCCAGTAAAAGTCAAAGCAATACAGAACCGACTAAAGCTTCTCAGCATTATGCACAAGACTCAAGAATAGGGATCTAGAAAGCAAAGTCTGGAGAGAACTTAAATGAGTAAGAAGTATTTTACTTACAAAAAAGTGTGTTAAGATGATCAGTTACCGGGCGATGTACTGTATAATTAAAGAATTTTCTCACTAGCATCTAATATCTTTTGTTACTATATCTGTGCTTTAATAAATTGCTGATCCATTCTCCTTCTCAGAGACCTTTTAATGTCATGGGATGAATGCAGATGTTGTTTTCCTCATTCATTTTTTTATGAGAACATCTATAACTATCTAAAAGATCTATTCACAGAAGTTATCCATTTCCTTTTTTCGTTAACAAATTCAATTTATTAGACTTCTCCATAAAACATTATTACCTTTATTTCAAACCACTTCATTCCAGTGTATACAGGTACAAGCAATAAAGTTACCTTATAAAGTTCCTTTTCATCCTTTTCTGTCTTTAACACACATTCAAGTTGCTCCTTCTCAAGCATCACTTTCTTCAGTTTGTCCTTCAGACTAAAACAGTGACAAATTAATGATACAGAACTATTAATACAGATAATCCATGCAAATATTAAAAATAGTTTAAAAAACAACCTTTGGGAAAAAAGTAAAATAAGGAAGGTAAGGAAGAAAAAGACTAAGTACCTGTCTAATTCAGTTTCTTTTGCAATGGCTTTCTGAGTAACAGTCATGATATCTTCTTCAAGTTGGAGGACTTTTGAAGCAGCCTCATCATGCTTCTTCTTCAAATCATCATTTTCCCTTTTAAGAGCTTCTGATGCTTGAATATTATTCTTTTAAGAAAATTGCAAATAGATGTCATTTGAGACTGTGATTCATCAGAAGTACAACACTTTATTTGAATTAATGCCAAAATATGGTCACTAGATTTCTTCTCTCCTTAAAACGTATGACAAGCCTATTTCAAGTATACATAAATATATATATTAAATATTTCTATGCACAACTCATATTAATAAGGGGTCAATAAGAAATTTGTTTTGGTGCATTCAGTTATGCAGAGACTACCAAAGACTTCCAAGTACGGGACAAAAAAAAACTGCGTTTCATATCTTTTGCCTATTTCCTTTTGGCAAACTAACCATTGCCTGTTGGCTTTCTCTTTGTACTCGGTTTTACTTGAAAAGAAGGAGAGTTTGCATTTGTCCAGTTACATCACTCAAGGAAGCCACAGTAAAGACAACTGTGGGCAAAAGCAGATACAAAAAAAAAAAAAAAAAAAAAAAGAATTAATGATTTAGAGCTGGTTACTAAACCCCATTCTCCAAGCTGGAACATGCGGAAGGGCTCACAAAGCTCATGGAAGTTCATGCAACCATTGTGAGATGTATGTCTGGGATACTGAAAACTGAGATAGGGGATGATGACAATACCCAAAACAGATTTCTTTATCAGAAAACTGACCAATACAAAATGGGAAGCCACATCTAGTATAGCATTCAATATCTAATTATTTTCCATACTGTTCTAAGGCACTGGCAGCTAAACTGTCATGTCCACCATAGCAAAATGGCCATTTAAAGCCAGGCAATCATAAATAACCCCAAAAATAATTATTTTCAATACAATACTATTTTCTTGAGAAAATAAACTAATAACACTAGAGCAGAACACACATACAGAGATAATATGCCACTATTTCTGATATCAAAATTCAATAAAACTCAGTTGAGTATCAACCATGACAGTGATATGAATCAAGCTGTAAACAAGGTCAAGACAGACTGACCAAGAGAACTGACTACGGCATGACTTAAAGTGTTTGTGCAGATACAAAGGTACAAGTTGTCTTTCTGTTCTACATTTGGAAGATTAAAGTACAACTTCATCTATGAATTTTTAAACAAAGCTCAATGCCCTGAAACAAGACTGTACTGTTACATCAAGAGAAACACATCAGCCAGAGTTTACGAAGAACCCCTACTGGCCAAATTCCAACCTAACTAAGTACAATAAAATATAATGAGGACTGGTTTTACTCATTAATTGTCAAAATACACTGTTCACAAGTACAATTAAGCCCCACTTTTACAAGCAACTAAACAGAAGTTTGGGCATTATGATTTTTGGGGGGGGGTAGGAAGTGTTGAATTGAGAGGAATGGGAAATTTAACTGATGACTCAATCACTTCCTATGCACTAAACCAGTATGTAGATTTTTATTTTTGTTACACATGCTACAGAAAAGGACTCATATATTACAACTATTGAAATTCTAAATGGCTTTATTAGGCCTTAATACAATAAAGGATTTCAAGATATCGTTATTTTATCCTCTTTTCTTTAAGAATCAACATTAGAGAAGATGACCCACAATTTTAATAAGGTCTTTATTTTTGAAGAGCTATCAGTTTCCTGGAACCAAAAATATATACACTTGGTGTAATGAGGGCAGGATATTTTAATTAAAGCCAGTATTCCAAGTAAAACTTGCTATATAACCAGCAGCAACAACACACTTTATAACTGTTTGTCCTTCCCTAGTGCAGTGGAGACTAATTACTTGTCCCTGTTTTGAAAGCCTAGTATAGTAAAAAGTCTATTTCAATGCATATCTGTGTTTTCTCTAAACACCACTTTGGTATAACTGTAACTTGTAACCCGAGTGCCTTCAAAAGAATTTAATCTGATACATTATATATACAAACTGTACAAACAGTTCAAACAGGCTGCCAAAGGTAACATATATTAAAAGGAATTAATAGCCTGAAAAAAATTCGCTCCACAAACAACATTACAATTGATGCTGCTTTGCCAGTTATTCTAAAGGGACATGGTACTAAAATGTAAAAGTTCCATACTTAACAGATTCTCACCTAATAAACTTGTTTAGATACAACTAAAGCCTACAGTTCCTACAGTTTTGAAAGAAAAAAAAAAGGATTAATTTTTAGAGACGACTTGTTATTTTACAGAATTCTTAGCAATTCAATTTAGATGCAGCAATCCTAGTCCCATACACTGGTTACAGCAGTTTCAGAGCCTGTAAAATTTAAAATGAACGCTCTTAGACTATTTTACAGGTAAAAGTCGACTGTGTTTAGAAGGAGTCTACAGGGAAAGAATATAATAAACACATCACCTAAACATGCAACCTCTATTACAAGAAAGAGAATTACTTTCTGTAATCGTTTTAATTCATTTATCTTAATTGATCTGGTACATCTACAAATATTATAAATTTTCTTCTACTTTCTTAACAGAGAGAGAGGGGGGTAAAAAAAAGCACAGCAAGAGCATGAATCATTTTAATGAAGTGGTTTAAAAACACCCAACAATTTTCAGGTTATTTTTATTCTGCATTGTATTTTTAATCCAGTTACAAATGCAGCTTTCCCCCATTCCCCCTCCCTAGAGTTGCCACAGTCATGAGGCTGGAGGGAGAAGCAAACTGCACCACAAGGGTCAGAGTAAGCAGCCCAAAATTACTTAAGTCAGCTTTACAGCTGCAAAACAAAAAGCTATCAAAACAAAAATTCCTGTAGCTACTAGGAGTCTCACTAGTAAAAAGAGACAAAGGAAATTCAATGTAGTTGTCAAGTGAATTTCCCCAGAATCAAAATCCCGTTTTGAAAATCTTGTTGCACCTGCAGATATGAAACAAAAAGAAATACGAAAGCTCCAAAATCTTTAGTGCTATTCTAAAATGGCAAAATACTTAAGACTGATTATTTTAAAAACTAATTTTATTGTAAGTCCATGAAACGCTGTCCTTCCCTGGAAGAACTGCCATTATAAATAACATGATTTGTTTACAGTGCACTGCAAACAGCTGTCGAAAGAACAGTTTTTACATCAAAAAGCTCTTAAATTACAAACCAGTTCCTTTAGGTTTGTCTTACCTAATGGTAAATACACTAGTGAAACCTCATAAAGCTGTTATAAGCTCTGTCTAAAGTATACGTGAAGATCATGCCTGGGCTCTTCCTTGAAACATGTTTAAAATTCATTTAATAAATAAACTCCTGCTGCAAAAGGACTAATAATCTTCTATTTGAGAATGGAATAGCCATAAAGTTTCTAGATTCTCATTTTTATATGAGAAAACTACGGTAACAAGCTGTATGTTTAACAATGAAGACCAGCATGCTTTCCCTACTTATTTCTTACTTCTAATGGATTTTTGCAATACCAGTAAAGCATTTCAGAGTTCAGTCTGATTAATGGAAGCAAAATGGTACAGACATCCCTTCCAGTGAATCAGCCCACACAAGGTATTTTCCAAACATACTTAAGGGAGAGAGAGATCCAGCAAAAAGAATAAAATACTTGAAAAATACAACCCAAGACTACTTCCAGACGTAACATCTTGCAGTATGGCAATGGGCAGCAAGTTTTTTTTTATCCTTCAACTTCCCTTTTCATAACTTGCAAAAGTTCCTACCCACCTTTTCAAAGTCATTTGAAACCTAGAGCGCCCACCTTTGATTATTGGCTAGTATCGGCAGCCTTTTTTTTACTTTTTAGACAATTGCATACACTGCAATGAAGAATGAAAGGTTAAAAACGCACTATGCAGCTCTGAAAATGAAGAGGTCAAATTGCTAGATATAAGGCAATTTATTTAAAAGTAAAAATTTTTAAAAAAGCAGCAGCTTTCAGACTGATTTTTCTGGATGCAATTTTACGTCAGAGGAATCATTATGCTTCATACCCCAAAGGGATTTTAGGGGTTCTAGATGAATTATCTGCAGGACCCACTGCAAAATCCAAGTGTGCTCATAACTCAGGGCCTGAAAGTTCGGAATGGAAACCTCAAGTTGCAATTTTAATTTCTAAAACAAAATTTAAGCATTTAGTAAAACAGCAAACCAATTCCAAATAAATTCAATTATATTAAGCTTTTATCCCTGTGACTATGATTTGCAATAGAAAGAATGCTCTAAAAAACACTGAAGTCACTGTATTCAAAAACCTAAGATATCACAGGGGTAGTACATTACCTGCATTAATTTTTCAACTAACATTGTTAAACAGATCAAAACTACGAAAGGCCTAACTGTAAAATTCATCTAAGTCACATCAGTCACTTAATTACTGTCATGAAAATTACAAACACCCGAAGCATTTACACATACTGATTTTGCAGCATGTACTTACATGTCAGAATGTTAATTTCTTAAAACATTATAATTTCACTATAAGCCATTGATTTTGCAAAGTCATTTTCATGAATACAGAATCTGAAGTGCAGAATATCTCAAATGAATTTGTCTAATTATCCAGTGAAATAATTTTCAATTGTCCAGTTTAAGAAATATTTATACACAGAATAGCCACTAAAATCATAAAACAGGGTTTTCTCTTCATATGATGCTTATAATACCCAGGAGTACTATAATTGCTGTGCCAACCTAAGCAATTCCGAGTGTTTAGTTTGTATCTTAATATACAAGAAATTGGGAGGAGGTTTGGTTTTTTGGGGGAAAAGGGGGACAGTTTCTTGGGTGTTGTGCGGGTTTTTTCTTTTTGGGTGGTTTGTTGTTATCAGATTTTTTTGTTGTTTCTTCTAGAACAATGCATCTTCCTGACCATCAGATTTTCTCACATGCAGCACACATGAACACTATGAACAGAGTCTGGTTTAAAGAGACACTGAAAAGACCCTTGATTCACTTCCTTGTATGCACGCAGGTTGAACTGGGCACTTGTACTGAACAGAGTTTTTCACTGTCTAAACAGAGAATCCCTCCTTATAAAATGACATCAGAAGCCAATTTAAATGAATACCTGATATTTGAATTAAATTCTCCAATGAATAAAGCAACTGGGCAGGTAGAACCTGTCAGCAGAATGGGAATTTAGATCGATGTCTTATTAAAACTCCCCACCAAACAGATGAATAAGCCTACTTTTAAAAAGTGGAATGGTAAATTAAACTTACAAAGCATGAAAAAACAAGTTTATCAAGTTAGTAAATTCACTTCTGCCTTAATTTATGCCAATGTCATAACAGAAACACTGTTCAAATGTTCACAAGACCAAAGAATGAGCAGGCAATCTGCAAATCTGTTGCTTCTGACTCAAGCAAACTACAAACACGAAAACTACTGCCACAAGAGTAAGAATTGTCACCCCTGTCACATTAAAGGAATCAGTTCAGGAGTGCTCTCTTCCCACTAGAGGGAGACCAATGACTGTAAAAGCATCATTTGCAAGCTCTGCTCTCTACAAAAGCACAAAACCTGTGTCCACCAAGTTGAGCGGCTGCAGAGTATCAGAGAAGTGACAAATGAAAGCCCAACACAATGTCTACTGCATGTTTCTCCTGCTCACCACAGTAATATTAGGACAGTAGGTAAGTGCACTGCTGCCAGAGAACTTATACACAGTTTAAGTATACACAACACTGGGAACACAAAGACCAAAAAGCATGCATTATTATTATTTACAAAGGTATGTATATTTTATATTCATAATGTCTAAGATACAGATTAGAAATATTTGTATTATTGCTTTCCAAATAAAAACACACTAAGTTTTTGTTCAAATTTTTGCTTTCCTCAATTTTTTAGAAGTAAAATATATTCAGATAAAAGCAGCATATCAATGTGGTTCAACACATTGAATATGTACCAGTTTACGAAAGTAAACCAAAGGAAAAGTTAAAATACTTAAAGCAACCTGAAACAGTTCTGGTACCTGAGTGTCACCTTCTTAAGCAAAATGATCCTAGGGAGCAGTTACATCATTATTTTAACAGTGTTACATTGATAGAGTTGTGAGCTTTATATACAGCATGCTTTTAACTAAAAGTATGCTATCAGGGAACATCATCCTAGTAAAAAAGGGCTTTAACTCTGAGAAACTAACAGAAGGTTGTAAGAAAAAGATGCAATACTTCTGAAACATTTCCAATAATTTCACATTTACTTTGAATTCCTACAAAGAGTAGTAACGGAGTAAGTTAAATCTTCGCGCTCAGAGCAAATTTAATGCCACCTGGGGGGAAAAAAAGTCTAGGAATGGTTTAACTGGCATGAAAACTGCTGCAAAAGAATACTATGTTTGCATCTAACTGAAAATAGAGCAGCCCTTTTCAGAAGACTAAGGAGTGTGCATGCTGAGGAGCAACAGAAAATAAGGCCACTAACCCTCTCCCTAAACCGATTTTGTCAGAACAACTACATAATGCATTAAGCAGCCATTGCATAGGAGGAAAAGATAAATCTAAATGAAAACGACTGAATTTGTACCAAGTTCTACAGTATCTCAAGCTTTGGCAGGGTGGGGTGATTAACACAACTTAATGGTAGTAACCCTAAGTATACACTAAAGAAGTGGGACCAGAGAGCACATTCCCTCTGAGCACAAACACTGACTAATGCAGAGCTATGCGTCTTGCAAGTATTTTTTTTTCTGTGATGTTGGCAATGAAAACGAGAATTATGTCTGGAGAATCTTTCATGCATTGAATACGAATTAAAAATAGAGGTGCTTTTTTTTTTTACCTCAATGTGATAAAACACTAAAAAAAAACCTAAAAAACCCAAAAAAAGAAATTAAATCTAAAAAAACCCAAAAGCCTTTAGGGACAAGCAGTGACTCAAGAGTGCCATAACATGTATTAGAAGCTATCTTTCAAGAACTCTAATAGCACATTATCACTTTATGTCTTGAATGCATTTATTCTTCCCGCCTTTGGTAGGAAATGAGATGGCTACCCTGTAAGAAGGCAAGAAAAAATTGTTTATGTCCTGAACAGCAAGGGCACTTTAGCAAACCAAAATCTTTAGTTTACTGCGGCCATTACAGTCTGAAGTGCCACACACACAGGAACTCACCTGTTATGAAAACTCAAAACATGGAAATCTTTTCACAACTTAAAAATGTGCATAGAGCCCTATACTCTAGTTTCATCAAACAATGATTGCATTACACCTAAATAGATTGTTTATTATGCTACATCCTTAAAATATTTATCTACTTTTAGCTTATTTCTTCCTAATATTTTCTGAAATGACTTACAAAACATCCCAACTAGGCAAAAAGCAGACTGAGAAGACAACAGTTTCACTCCACAAAATTCTTGGAGTAACTGGGTGGGGAAGACAGATCACTTAAGAGTAGGAGGGAAGCAGGAATTGGGATACAGCTGTGGCATTGTCATGTCAACAACTGTCCTGTCTATATCAAGAAATTAATTCCTCTACACACATTGCTCAATGAACCAAACTACTACTGAGCTATTTCTGAAACCAAAGGACTGATAAAAATCAACACCAAAAAGACAAAAGTAGGCTAAAGGCATGTGAAGAAATGTGAATAAAAAGGGGATTTTAAGAGAACTCTGTTTTTACAAAACATTTTCATATTAGGAACTCTGAGCTTTTCCATCATTAATCTACCTTTTATTTGTTACACTGTACCACAGTGATGTAACTTATGTACTATGATGCCTAACCACCACACCCACATTCTGTTCAGTTCAATTACAAAAATACCAGGTAGTTTAACAATGTACTTGATCAAAAGACATGGCCTCAGTTAACCATATTATTTGCTCTAAGAAAACTAAGCAAGATTTTTAGAAATTTGGCAGATTAACTAGTATTATGTATAAAGAGGTTCATAACTCCAGGGCCCCCTTATCACAATACAAATGGTAATAAGCAAATAGTAGTTGTCAACACATTAGCAGCATAAAGAGCTTTGCACTCAGTTAGAACCAAATGCATGTGTCTGTACAGACATACCCACCTCCTTGGCACATGAAATCACTGCTTTTTAAATACAGTACTTTGTACTACCATGTTTTTTGAGGATTCCTTGCACAAACAGAAATGTATTTGTGTACTTCCTGATGGAAGTATTTGCAAAAAGGAAAAAACCACTGTATATTGTTAAGAGTTTTCACATGTGTTAAATGCAGCTTAGCTTTAATTTCAGCAGAAAGAGATTTCTATCACTTAGAGCTGCCTTAACTACAAAGGTAATGACATTTAGTGTTTACAATAATGGCATTTTCTTATATGGGCTATTTTTTTTTTAATTAATTGTTGTTCTTTAGTCTAATATGCTCTAAAGCATATTGGAAGATTTTTTTTCAATAGAATTCCAAATAGTTATACCTAAGTTAACTGTTTTTAAAAATAGAAAATTTAAATCTATCAATTTCTTTTTTATCTATTTATGCATTAAAAGTTTAGAGCACAGCTAAAAATCCACATCTACCTGAAAAAAAGAGAACCAGAAATAACACAAGAAAACAAAAAGCCGCCATAATACTTAGTTCAAACAACCATTCTCAAACTTAGAGGCAAAAATACCCACAAACCAAGCCAAACCAACGTGGCTCACACTAAGCACTGTGAAGATTCTGCTGTTACACAAAATACAAAAATATTCTGATTACTTAGCATCAAAGGTTATCCCTTGTAGTCTCATATAAAAATATCCAAGTTAATGCATTATTCATGTTTATTGCCAATAACAATTATTCACATCACATGAAGTTGGTTAGATTAGCTGAGGGGGAGTGTTGGGGGAGTGGTGTTGCAGGGTTTGTTTTGGTGGCTGGCTGCGGAGGGGGTGTGTTGTGGGGTTGTTTTGTTGGGTTTTTGAGTTTAGGTGTTGTTTTATTTTTTCAACAAACCACAAGGAAAATAAAACCTGGTACTGTAATCCAATTAAGTGCTGCATACCTGCTGCTCAGAAATCTTTAAATCAATTCACTAATGCATTGTACATGTTCCCAGTAAAGATATATAATCTGTGATCCACTGCTGTATTTCATGAGTTGGGGTGGGGAAGCAAGGCAAGAAAGAAGGGAAGTCATCTTTAAGACTGGAAAGCCACATACAAAGTATTGTTTAATCAAACTTTCTGATGAATAAAAAGTTAACTTACTGTACCTGATTTAGTAGATTGTTGTTTAATTTTCAGAAATAACACTCAATTTATATTCTGCTTATATACATAAACTAATGAAAACTTTTTCAACTCAGCAGATGTATTTCCTTTTTAAAACAAGTGAAAAACAGAGAACAAAACAAAAAAATATGTAAAATAAGACAGTGCCAAAGTCTCAGAGACAAAAAAACTGCATGAGTTAGAAAGCTTCCATAGTATTCTAGGCAGGCAAGAGCACCATCAGCCTCAGATCAGACGACTACTTATAGCTCAACTAAATACAAGTGAGAACTTCTTCACACTGCATCATCTCTCCCTCAAAATACAAGGCCAAAAAGAACAACAACACCACAAAATAAAACCAAACACTCCTGAAATTAAATTCTAAATTGCAAAATTCTGGCACCTTAGAGGCAAAACTATTTTGGATTATAGAAATGTACAGTAAAACGTGAGAAAGTATCAAGACATTTTTTTTCCTATACAGCCTAAATGTATCTTTGCTCGAGAGCATCAAAACTTGCTCTAAAATATAACTGTAAAGCTAACATGGGTTAGAACTGACCGTTTGCTTTCAAACATTTAAATGAGAGCCTCAAGTGACAGGGAAAGGTATCTGTGTAGCTCATTCAGATTTATCCACCAAATTTATGATCTACAAATCCATGCAATCCTTATTTATAAGTATTTAATTCTTGTTTCCCTGATTTAAGCCAGTTCTCCCATACAGTTGAAATTAAAATCATTCTTTAATAAGAAAAACTTCTTTTAAACAAGATCTTATCCTTTCTTTTTTCCTCACCCAACATTCTAGTCCATTTCACTGACTGTTCAAAAGCATACTAAAAAACATAAGCATTTTCAACTTTCCTCAACAGATTCCTATTAAAGGTGTATCACACAGGACTGTTGACATGCACATACTAGTACTCAGAAATAGCCTCTTAACTGCTGTCCACAGCTAAATTATATAGGCTTCATTACTTCAAATTTGTTCATGTCACCACCTTCCTCCCACATGTTTTTAATCTTCTCCTAAAAGTTGTTTTTTTTAAAAAGCAGCAGCTTAAAAATAGATTAAGTCCAACTTTTTGATGCCTTTTTTATAGTCTTAGATTTCCTCTTTACCATATGCAGAATTCCAAATTAAGTTTGCTTTGGTTTAGGCTACATTCACATTTTCACTATTAATTAACATTGTAAACTGATTTTTAGGTATGTGCTTCTTTTCCCTTTGAAAATCTTCAGACCTTTACGAAATCTTCTAAGAGAAGCCAGTCATTAATTACTTTTCACTCTTTGTATATCCTGGCAGTAGCATTCTTTGCTAAGTCTTTATCTTTGCTTTTCATACCAAGATTTTTTACTATTTTCATTACCCTGTGTTCTATGTAGTTAACCCCTAATGAGAGGGTTTTTTAAAAGGCCTTCCTCCGTTTTAAATTAATGTAAGCAAAATTCAAACTATCAACTACTTTCCACTAAGAATTCCACAGTTAAATGTCAAACATCTGGTAACAGTTGTCATCGATTATCTTACCTAGCCTGGTACCAAAAGCCTTAAATATTTTAGCCATTTTACGACATAAAAGGAATAGTGGCAGGAGGTTAATAGGAACTGACCTATTCTAGTGTAAATGTCTATCTAACTGCTGAGGGGTTTTGATAGCTGATTTTCACACAGTTTAAATGGTTCTTGAAAAAGCAGTATTACAGACATTATGAGTCAGCTTTAATCAGTTAAAAAACTAACCTTTTGCTCTGTTTGCAGTTGGTCATATCTCTGCTTTTCATGGTTAAGTTCTTTTTCCAGTCGTTCAACTTGATCTCTGAGTTGTGTCGTTTCCTTTTCCAGAACAGAAGTTACTTTTAATAGCTCTTCTTTTTCTTTTATGATTTTTTCAATTTTAAACTGTAATACACAAAAATAGTGCATTTTGGTAATTTTTTTCCCCTTCACTCTTTTAAGTGGATAACAAATTGAGCAGAAGCACAGATTGTGTGTTCCCTGGCTAAGTTATTTTACAGTTCTCCCCTTATTCCCCAATTTCTGAAGTTTCATTGCTTTAACTGATTAATACTACACTACCATTAGATAGCACACTTCAGAGTGTCTTGATTTATACTCAAGTTTTGCCTCCTTAAATTAAGTGCCTTTACTGTTCCCAAGTGACAGCAGCTGTGGAGGAGCTAAGTAGGTTGATGTCAGCCGGGTGAAAAAATGACTGCTGAATGTCTCTACACACTCTCCAAAGCAGTATTTGAGGAATTTTACTAGAAAAATGAACACACACTTCCAAAAAGTAGGAACTGGAACACAAATTGTGCCCTTTCAGTACTTAAGGGGGCTGATGAGAAAAATGGCAAAAGACTTCTTAGTAGGGCCTGTAGCAATAAAACACAGGGTTAAAGGTCCTAAACTAAAAAAGGATAGATTCAGACTAAAAATAAGGAAGAAATTTTTTATCATAAGGATCATGAAACACTAGAACAGGTTGCCCAGAGAGGTGCTAGATGCACCATCCCTGAAAACGTTCAAGGTCAGGCTGGATGGTGCTATGAGAGACCTGATCAGGTGGAAGGTGTCCCTGCTCACTGCAGGGAGGTTGGACTAAATGACCTTTAAAGATCACTTCCAACCCAAACCATTATACCATTCTAGTAAACCAAGATAATAAGAAACATTTGAAAAAATCTTTTTCTTTAATTTTAGTAGTATCAGTACATATCTGAAAAGCAAAAATATCCCAGATATATCTCTCTACTCTCTTATCCCTAAATTTTGAAAATTGCAAATCAAATACATGCATGTGCATGCCTAGGCACATGGCAAGGTAAAGGAACTGTACTGAGCAATTTTCCAAGGAGCAACTCACACAAAAATTGGTTTAGGTTTCTTGTTTGTTTGGGTTTAAACAAATATCAAGATGAAACACCTTGACTCTGGATGTAAGCACACAAGTCTAACCACATGCCCCTAGCAAAAAACAGGACACATAGAAAACTGCTTTAAATAAAACAAGAGCTACTCTAATACACCTAAGCACCGGCAATTATTCAGCTTAGTCTCTGGGGCTTTTAACTTGTGTGCAAATAAAAGTACATGGTTCGGTAACTCTTTTTCCTTACAAGAAGCACCATTTTACACAAAGGGTGTCTTTTCCCCCCCCTTCTCCAGTTAGTTGGTGAGTATAGATGTTGGAGAAGGGCAGAATCTACTCTTGTGATTTTCCAATCCATGCTTAGTGATACACAGTTTAAAATCTTGATTCATTTAACCTGTAAATGCTCTGAATTCCAGTCAGATACTGTAGAACAAGCCAGAAATACATACATACACATACATACGTAACTTTTCCTCCTGGTTTGTTCTTCACTATCTGTGAATTTATGTATATGCTAAAAAATAAACAAGATGACATTTTAAGAATCGTTGAATCAAACCTCAAGAAGTCCGGCTTTTGTGGTCACCACTAACATATCAGAGTTTCCTTCATCTTCCATAGTGAGCAATTCTTCAACAGGAGAAGAGGTACGAAACTGGAAGGGTGTGCTTGCTCCACGGATTTCTCCTTTATAAGTCACGTAACAGAACTGATAAAATTCTCCATCGTCATTTGGTAGGTAATACCCTATCAAAATTAATTCATATTTGAAGAAACATTCTGCACAAACTTACAAGTCTCTGTCTGTAAACAGATTACCACATCATGTCTGACTTAAAAATTTCATGCCCATTACCTCAATAAGGCACAGATAAATCATCAAAACAGCAGAAAGGAAAAGTCATCCTATTTAGTAACTTTCATCCCCCAACAGTTTCTCCTAGCTTTTAAGACAAACTCAAAACAGTTTTAGGCAATAGGCGCTGTATCTACATATCACCTTACATACATTAGGTAATAGCTGCTGTTTATGTATTTATGACACAGACAGAATCACTAACAATCAGATGCCATGAAGTTGGATCACGACCACATTATTGTGTAACCATTGTACAGTCAAACAACAAAGCGATTTTGTGGCAAATACAACCAAATACACAACTAAAGCACAGCAATGCTCTGAATGGATGACAGCAGCTGCAATGCCAGCATAGGTGGGAGCCTGGAGTTTGTTAACAAAGAGCTTATTCTTAAAATTGAAAAAAATTCTTGTAGACTTTATAAGGTAAGAATAAATCCTCTTTCTTGTAGCTATGTAATACTGCATGTTGCAAGCAAATTACTTCAGAAGGATTTCTGTGGGACTATTCCACTGAACTGCTGACCACTGAAGCTTCAACATCAAGCCTCTTGCATTACTTGGATTCACAGAGTAGTATTTGTGGATGTCAAACAATCGTTTCCAGAACTAATGAGATTTTCACCTTTATTATTAGTAAATGCAAAAACCATACCTTATGCAGTTTAATGGTAAGAAAACCAGCTGGTTTCATTCACAACACTTACTATCAGATACCCTAGCCAGCCTGAGTAGGATACTGGCATAATAAATCCTCACCCAATGCTCAGTCCAGCAGGTGATGTCACCCATTTCAGCTCTTATTTCACCACATTTCAATCTTCTCCCTTTCTAATTTTATCATTCATTTCTATTCACCGATTTTTATTCCAGACTCCTGGAAATTTTTTCACAGTACTCTTAGCTACTTTTCCTACAAATGGTAAAACATCACATGACTTATATGGACAGCATTTGAATTGAGAACGTCATGTTTGCATCACTCTTATATTTTATTAACTGTAGCTCAGGGAATAGTATCTTATTAACCTCAGGATTCATGCTTTTGGACCTGACTACACTTGCTTATATAGCACTACAGCTCAGTTTACTTCATTCAGTGCTTAAGAAAGATAAAACTATGCAGAAAAAAATTCAGAACAATCTACATTGCTGCTCTAGCAAGTTTTAATATTGGTTCAGACAAGCTAATTTTAAAACTACTCAGTCTTTTTTCTTGTATCTAACATGTAGTGAACAGATTCCTGATTATTTTCTTCCAACACACCTACTAGATCATAAAAAAACAAACATTTAAAGCACGCTGCACAACATTTGCTACTTAGGTTAGATAATTAAGCTCCTGGAAGCTCTACTGATCTCATCTCAGAAGCATTAAAATATCTTGCCAAACACAACTGACTGTATGAATACAGATTCAATCTGACAGCTCTATAAAAGAGGAGGTCTTTCAGCATGGAATGTAACAGATGGGACAGAGTTACCCGGTCTCTTCATGTGTGGTAAAATTTCTAAGTACAAAGGGCCAATAATGGCATGTAGAATCCTACTTTCTAGGTCACTTTTAGTTTCAGTCCAAACCAACTTCATTCATTTAGTGAACTTTGGTAATTGTAAAAGAAACTAATTACTTCACTCCAGTTCCTACAGAACACATATACTTTGAAACCAATTTCAAGGTTATAAAATGGCCGTATCATGTGGATATGATCATCATCAAAAGTACCAGAAAAAAAATGACCTGGACAGGACAAAGAAAAGTGAACTCATCCAAGCTACCACTATCTGTAGCTTTAATAAGACAACAAGTTAATACAATCATCATTTCAGGACTTCAACTGTTATTTTTTTCTATATATTTTAAGCAATAAACAGACATACAAGGACTAAAGCCAACTCTGAGAAGTAAAAAAGAAGGTAAGATGGTACATAAAACTCTGCTTGTAAGCAGAAAAGCATTACAGAAGTTTACTAGAGGTGTTCTTTTCACATGAAATTCTGAACATGCATAGATTTTTGAGATTTGTAATGTCCTGTGGCAACCAGTCCTGCACACTGACTATGTTATAAAAGCATCATTGTTATCTCCATTTTGAACCTGTCGTTTGGGTCACTTAAATCGACGGTGCCTACTTATTTAAATATAAACAATGGAGACATCAATCACTTCACATTATTTCCCTTTCCCAGGCTGAAAAACCTGGCAGAAGGAAGTCTGGAAAGTCACTTAGTCCAGTTTCCCACTCAGGAAACTGTTGTTAGCACCTTTTAGAGACTACCACAACTGTGCCTAAACAAGTGTGTGAAATTCTCACCCTTCCAAACCAGGAATATCTGTTCAAGTGCTGCACGACTTGCTCTTGGTAAAAGGGTTCTTAACATCAGACATAAACGTTCCAGGTCACAATCCACAGCCATTGTCCCTTTTTTACATTTAATGAGAAGAGTGTGGCTCTCACATTTTCACTCTACACCTTTATACAGAAGCTATTTCCTAATTTTGATCTTTCTTGTTGCACTTTGTTTATTTGTTCTACTAGACCTTTTCTGATATTGCAAAGGGGAGGGAGAGAACATGATCTGCACACAGTGTTGAAAATTCAGTTATACTATAGATTTGCAAAGTGCTGTAACATTTTCTGGTTTGTCCTTTATTCTTTTCTTAAAAACTTCAGATATTTCCATCAATTCCTCACTGCAAAATGCCCTCTTTGACTTTTATGAACCCTCACCAAACCATTATTTATTCTTTGACAAGAATCACTTCACATTGATAATGATGTTTAAAGTCCAGAGACCAAAGACAATGTAAAGACACAACGCATTAAAAGATGACAAAATTAAAAATGCCTGCTATGAAGTCACTTTCTGTGTTCTAATAGTTTCCAGCAGAACTTCTCTATCAGTCATGAAAGTCTAGAACTGTTATACAACCCTCAGCACTGAATTGAACAGATCAGTACTTAAAAAGCTACGTAAGCTGGAAAAGACAGATAGATACTGCTTTACACCTACCTTGAAAAGTCAGCACACAGTTAACAGTTGATCCTTCCACATAATTATCTGGCATAGGTGACCAAAGAAATGTGTAATAATCTCTTGCAGTACTCCAACCAACCTAAAATAAAATGAACCACAACAACAACAAAAAGAAAGATAAAACATTAAGCAAAACCATTTGTTACAGACAGTTAAGATATCATGGTCTGGCCTTTACAACATACTGTAATATGCATATTTCTGCTTCAATGTGCAATAAAAAGATACTTAACAATGTTTACAAATCAGAATATTTAACAAGCACGTCAAAGATTTAGCATTAATTTTATTAACCTTGTTACCTAAAGTAATAAATGGGTCTAAGGCAATAAAAGGGTCTATATAAAGTAAAACACCAGACAGTTTTCACTGTACATTAAACTACTATTTGGTACATTAATATTTTTTCTATAAAGATACACATTACTATACCAAAAATACAAAAATACTAGTTCTTAATTTTATAGTGAGAATTTCTTAGTGTTTTGCCAATGCTGACTATTTTGTGTCAACAGTCCAACTGACTTATCAGAAAACAAAATGGATTAAATAAAAAATAGCTTTGTCTTCTGCTGAAAAAAAACAAAACTGACAGGGCCACACTAGCATGTTTTGGACAATTTCTGCAATACTAAAGACCAGCATTTTGCTGCAATGTTAAGTCTCTCATACATACACGCTATGTCTGCAAAGAAAAAAAATATATTTGCATGAAAACCTAACTCAGCTAAGTCAGTGCAGTCTGTCCATGAACTTCAATAAACACCTGCTTTCAGACTTCTCGTAGAATACAATTCTGTACAGTGGTGAGGCACCAGCAGAGGCTGCCCAGAGAACCTGTGAATAGCCCATCTCTAGAAGTATTCAAGGCCAGGCAGGATGGAGCTCTGAGCAATCAGGTGTAGCCGACAGTGTTCCTGCCCTCTGCAGGCGGGTTGGAACTACATGATCTTTAACATCCCTTCCAATCCAGGCTAATCTATGATTGTATCCTCTGAAGATGCATATTCCAACAGGCTTGAAATACATACAACTAAAACAGAAAGACAAAGCAACTACTGTAAAGCAATAGATATTAATAATAACATAATGGTAAAAGAGAAGAATAAATATATGACTTACTCCACTGCCAAAAAAAATACAAAAAAACTTGTCAAAACCTAGGTGTGGTACAGTTTATCAGTAACTGGATATGCTGTCATGGAGGAGTTAAGATGTGGAAACCTACAATTAATTCCTGTTTAAGCCTCACGTGAAGTTAATAGTTCCATTTTGCAATGAAGAATACATTATCACATATTCAAATGTGAAACCAGAGTTCAAAAACTTAACCTTGCACACTAGTTGGGAAAAAAAAAACCACCAACATAATAGAGTCAACAAAACATCAACTATGGACATGAAACAAAGTTCCAGTCAAAATGCTAAAGCTGAAACAAATGCACAGTAGTACTTTCTTAACATCAGAAATCTTAAATGAGGAATTTTCATGGGACACACTAGGAAACTTTCTCTGAGCCAAGAGGAGTACAAGAGGTACAGTTTACTAGTCCAAATTAAAAACCTGGCATAGGCAATGGCAAACATTAGAATATCCACATTCAACACACAGATACTATAAATTATAGTACAGCAACATAAAACCTTCTGAAGTTCAGAGGAAGAAAAAGGAGCATAACCTGTCAAACTACACACAAGACTTGTTGTGAAGTCTGAACTCAAGGTCATCATGACAATCATCTGATCAGAGCAGCAGTCATCCTGTTGACTGACTATGCAGATATTACCACTTTTTAAGGAATTCATTGAAAACTATGAAAACATTCTGTTCAGCATTAAAAACTCAAAAAATACAAACATTCCTATTTCTTAGTCAAAAGAGCACGTATGATTAAATGACATAACTTTCCTAAGCCAAGAGAAAGAAGAAAGTCCATTTTATAACCAAAATTAAAGTATCTGGTGATGTGGTATTCAACACATTCTTCTATACTCTCCATTTCCCTAAATTTAGTTCTCACAAACTCCACCCCAAAATACACTTTTAAATTAGAAAGCTGGACATAAATGCCAACACACTTGGTTTCCTTCCAGATGTTAACCAACAGCTTAATAATCCAGAAACCAAAACCTACTTTCACCTTCTCAACCCATGTTTTTAAAGCAAAAACATGACTACACATCAGGTACCACGAAAACATCATATCCAGATTAGGTTATTATGTACAAACAACAATGTTTAACTGAACCCTCCTTTTATTTTTCCTTCCATAAAATGGGAAGCTTTAATAGGCCATTACAGAGTAATCCACTCGTGATATTCCTATTTCCTACTTTTGAGCAAAAAGGCTTATTCCAATTTAGGACATAATAAACACTTTTCAGTCATATAAACCAACACTGCAGCCACAGTGGAAATGCTGAAGTCTGGTAAAGGTTAAGAGTCCAGCACCAAGTACTCTGCAATTCAGCTGGGCAAGTAGGGACAGCTCAACTGTCCACAACACTCAGATGGGTTTTACTTCTACTAACAAATAGGCATGTAGTCATCACGAAAGTTGTTTCTTCTTCTATGTTGCCCCACAGATACAAGCCCCTTTCTTACTGCAATACCACACAGTGAGATTAACTTTCCCGTATTTACATTTCACCCACAGCTTGAAGAAAATTTGCTGCATAGAAAAATAAATGTGTGGGGATGGGAGAGCGAGGACAGATAGAGAGTGCTTGTCTGTATGGCAATAATGAGTTATCAAATACATTACTGAGGAAAAATAATAACCATTTTATTTCACTGTATCTCCAACTCTCATCTGATTCATCTTACAAAGAATGTAAGCTTTTCTAAGAAGAAAGCTCTGCCTTACAACTGCACAGTGTTTGCAGTGTAAAAGTTATTTCTTTGTCTTAATTTTTTGAGTTTCAGATGAACATGGAAAATAAACGCTTTTCTGTTCTTGCATCTTGTTAAATTTCTTTCCTTTTACAACGCCTTGGTAAAGTCAGTCAACTCAATCCTGCTTTAAAGAAAGACCACCGTAAGGGAAGCTCACCTGTCATTTTGTTCCCTGGCCTCAGAAAGCTGCTATGCAGCAGGAGGAACAGCAGTATTCACCCTGCTGCATTAACAGTGCCTGACCTATCCATGCAACATCAGCAGGACAAAGAAGCAAATCCAGGAAACACTTGTTTAGCTGAACCAACTTTGGCATAATCAGTGGGGCTTTACTGTAAATACCTAATATGACCCAATTAAACAAATTAAAATTAAAATTTTTTTTAAAAAAAAAAAGTCACACAAACCCAACAACAAAGCTTATCAGAGTAAAAATTAAGCCCTTTTTGTAATTCAGAAGGACAACTACATAGCTAAGAAAGTAACTTGACAAAGTACCCTAAGTATTGCAAGAAGACAAAATGCTACCTCAAAGGAGCAACATTTCAGACAACAGATAAGGCTCTAAATGTACGTTTCACAGTTTAATTATTACTGACAACAGTAAGTCAGCAGCCTTTCCATGTTTCCCACGGTAAAAAACAGTTATTTTGACACAAACCACAGATAACACAGGTGCCTAAGCAAAATGCCATTGGGCCCAGTATCAAAGGAAGTAATTTCTCCAAGAAGGCCATAACCCTGAGTTAAAGTAACATTATTTGAAAGTCAGAGTAGTGTTTGTGCTACTGTAGCATACAGCAATCCACTACAGGCAGCTACAAACATCAAATTCTTCTAAGACAACTAACAGGTGGGAAAATGAAAAGATCTGGGGGCAGTGGAACTCATAGCAGGCAAAATTACTGAGAGTTAACTGTTAACACCGACACGTCACTGATGCAATACACTTTTGAACACAGACATCATCAGCAAATAATGTTATCTAGGTGCCAGTTCTGAAAGAATCAAAATGTACAAAAAATTTCAGAACATGAACATGAGGAGAAATACTTATTAAACTATTAAGTATATTCTAGTAACATTCAGGCATAAACATTTCAAAATAAGTAAACAATGAAGTTAAACCTTGGGACTTTTTAGCATGTTTGTGATCACCTTATACCACATGCAACTTGGCCTTACCTAAGACCAAGACGCTTAAGTCTTCACTTCAGACATCACCTCACTACTCACACTGAGATTAAAATTTGTTACAGAACAAAAGCCCTAAAGCTGAGACATTCTTGGGCAGAAGATGGCTGCAAAGTACTCTAGATTCTTTATGAAAGCCTATAATCTTAAGATGTTCTCTGATTCCCAGACCTCAAGAAGCCAGTCTCTGCTGAATGTTACAAACACATACAGGCAATCTTTTAACTTGGGCTGTTGAGAACATATGGTATTTGTTGCAACATCAAGGTACTATCAGGATCCTAAGTTATGATCATCTCTTGTTGGTTGTTATTTCTACCTCATAGTTCAGAGGAATGTGTCAAAATACATTGACTGAGTGCCTAGACCATAGGATCAACTTTCTCTATTAGGTATAAATCAAAATAAATACAGAAACAATATGAATTCTCTAACAGAAAACCTGCTACATATGTAAATGACTGCCCAAGGAAATGTTATGACAGATCAAAGAGTAACAAAGCTATAGTTTACTTTAGGAGATAAGCATGAAAATGTATTAAAAAAGGGTGGGTGGGATTTAAGTGAACTACTCCCATACTATGACATCTCATGAGAAAAATAAATTAGCACAGTCTCTGATTTCAGAATTGTTACCAGCTACTGATGACTCTGTTATGCCCAGAGACTACTCTGTCACTGATTACACAAACCTACCATACCAAATATATTTAGAAAATTAGTGACACTTGGAATAAAATGGCAGAATTAGTTGTCAAAGGCAACATCACGCAAACTCAGATTATCCTTCTCTTCATCTAGTATAGAAACAGCAAATAGCGTTGCCATGGACTTTTTTTTTTTTTAAGCTAAGTATTATTTACATGTGTTTTCAAATAATGTAAATCAGAAACTTACAGAATCACTTTAATTCACAAATACAGCAATTCTCAAAACATTCTGAATTCCAATAATTCTACTCCTAACTATTTTAACAACGGGACATACTGTCCACTGCACATTCCTGGATCTATCATGATCAGCTGTGCAGTGATGATTCTGTGCCAGAAAAGTGGTATTTTTATATGCATATGGTCAATAACATATCCAGATGTTGCATTATACTTTATAACGTGATCTGTATATATGGAAGTAATTGTTGTATTTTTTTAGTTATCAATCTACAACAAAATCAGGATATTGCAATGACTTGCACAAGCTGTGCCATTATTTGTAGTCCAAAGGAGACTAAAGAATCCAGAGTACTATACAAAGATATATCCATATTGCCTTGATAAAACACAAACACCAACCTATTCCTTAGTGTATGTAAAATATAATGTTAAATAGTATTACAAAAGTTTTTGACCACACACAGTTTAGCCCAGGACACTGAAAAGACTGAAATTAAGTTGCATGTAGACACAGGTACTGCATCGGTGCACAGACAGTATCTCACGTGTGACCTTCCAAATACGGAGTACTCTTCCGAGCAAGCAGGCACTTTTTGTGTTCAAATAAGTTACTAAGATCTTCCCAATACTGGTTATTCAGTTTTTCTAGACGTTAAGTTACCAGACCATCAGATTACAATTTTTAAAGTGCGGATATTAAAAATGTGGACATTAAGACATACAAGATTTCCCTTTCTTCTCTAGGGGTATACTGAGACAGTCAACACCAAAGCATGCCTACAACTTGTCAACATCCTAGAAGAACGGTAATGTAGATTACTTAGAAAAACATATCAGCTAGAACTGAAGAACAGAAAAGTTTTGATGGAGTAGTTAATTAATGACACAGCAAGACCAAAGATCATTATCTTAATATATCTAAGACTAATTACCTACTGATATCACAGGTCATCCCAACATGCTGGCCTCAGCAAAACTACATCCTCAGAGATGCACAAAGTATTATGATATACCGCACAAACACCTACACCTTTAACTCGACTCCCTTGACACAGTATCTTTTATAGTGCCTGTAAAATTCTTTCCTTGTGCCTCTGAGATGTATAGAAAACCTGCCTCTCTTGTATACTGAACATTGGACAGCCCCATTTTCAGCCATATGCTCTAGACAGAGGGGTGAGCACAGCTTCAGAAAAAAACAAACAGATTTTTCAAACACTTCTTCAAATCTGGACATTATGCATTAATAACGCAAAAAATATCACTCAGCCATATGATTATTTCACTTTGTTGTGAAAAATAGTCACAAGATGTAGACTTCCTTAGCCGGAAATTAGGACTACCTACAGACAGACCACTTTTGCAACCAGATGTAGTGCACATATCCGTTAATTTTCCTCATTTCAAAGGTTTGGATTACTCTCAAGACCTCTCCAGATTCTGATGAATCAGAGATGAGCAGGAATAAAGAGGGGACACTGGTCTTGGATCACTCTGGGAGTAGGTGCCTCCTATGAAATCAGTCAAGAATGGTAAGTCTTCTTGCCTTTGACTCCACACTAGAAACTATCAGATTCGTCTGCAGAGAAACCCTCAGTAAAGGGAAAGCTGATCTCAAGATTCTAGTTCTCAGAAAACTGCACAAACAGGGACTCAGGCTCAGGATGTACATGTCAAGTACTAGACCAGTACTTATCTGAAAAAGACACTTTTTTTTTTTTCTTGGTAACAAGCAAGAACATAACTGATTGAGATGTTCTGGCACTTGATTACAGATGACTCTCCAAAATGTCAAAAAGCAGAAAACACACAGGTGCAGTGAAAGACAACAGATTTGAAAACTGAGTCAAAACCTGGTCCTGACTCCCCTCCTGCAGGGGACAAGTAAGAAAAATATGGATGAATATATACAAAAACAATAAAAGCTGCACATTCATAACTTCTGCTGTGAAGGGTAACATCATCATTATTGTATTTCCCACATCTCCAAGTTTTTGCCAGACATCCAACCCTGAAATTAGTGTATGCACTTAGATACATCTAGTTTGTAAGAAAACTGGTATATCTGATGTAATTCTCCTATAGGCAACACTACTCTTCCAGTTTCTGCAACTGGGTTTGCATTTTTCTAAAAGCCAGAAGATTACATTCTTGGGAACAGTTTTAAAACCATGACCACCACCACAAAGTGCCTTATGCTCAACACAACTAAAGTTCAACATTTAGCAACTTATGCTGAGAACAACAAAAAAATCACATTTCATCTACAGCATATCCAGGGAAGTTGGTAGAAACTGTTAAGTTTTACAACTTAAAGTAAGCTGTTTATCAGAAGAGAATTCTAAAAGTTTGAAAAGGAAGCTTGTCATTCCACATTAGGTAGCCACGCCAACAAAGTAGGCCTAGCCCTTCTCCCACATACCTACCCAGTCTCCTTCTCCTACACACCCTCCCAGTCCCATTGCTGCCACCAGAGTGATGCCAGCACATTTGCCCATTGCATCACACAGTGAACAAATCAAAGAACAAAACCAGTTTTGAAATAAGATGTTAACAGCTGGTGGAGGAGGGGCTGTATTTTCCTGGCAGATCACTCTGCTGATCCATTTCACTGTGCAGCTGCACTAACAGCTGGACTAGCAAAACAAGGACAATAATATAAGGATACAAATAACCAATCAAGACAACATTGCCGAAGAAACGTACTTGCACTTGCAACCCAAATGAAAACCATTCACTTAAAAAGGTATCTATAGATTTTTTTCAGTTCAATAAAAAAATTCTTATCTAACCAGTTAAGCAAACACAAGACAGAATGGAGTAGAAGCCACTGTTCCCTAAAATTCAACGAAAATCAACAACAGAACCAAAACCAACACTATGTTCACAGGGAGCACAGAGAATCTTATTCCAGACTTATTTTCTACACTAATCTGAAATCACCACTGTTTGTTGGGGGAGTTTTATTGCTTACTTTAAACTCGGTGCCTTTTCCGTCTATTCAGTATTCATATCATAACACTAGTTACTTTCTGTGCAGTTTCAGGCAAAGGTTAAATGACACCAGCTTAAACAGGTTTGTTTTCTAAGCAATTTATGAACTTCAAAAAGATAAGGTGAACTTTATTCCTTCTACATGAACAGTCTGTGAATCTGTCCTTTGAGCTCTCTCACAGAACCCCCACTTTTCTTGCATACTAGGCCAGTACTGAAGGTCACTAATTATTGTTCTCATAATCAATCAAGATTTTCTTTTGACTGTTTTTTCAATCACAAAATCAGTTTACTAAACATGCCTCATATCCTTCATACGTCTTTTAGAGAGGTAAATCATAAAACCCCTATCTGCTTTTATCACTTTTCAAGCCACCTCCAGGTTTGTCCATGAACCATCAGTTCTCTAGAAGTCACTCATTTTTACACTCAGATCACAGTTTAATATGATTTCTATTATCTATCCCAAGATGGCTACACTTTCACAGTTTACTTTACTGTAAACATTACACATACAGATTTGTAGGAACAGATAGAGTGAGACAGCTGGCTCCATTTAACCCCCTGTACTGCAACTATAAGAAGTCAGTATATCCATAACACATAGTATAAGCTGTCACAGTCACAAAAAGAAAGCCATTTTTATTCTTTTCCCATCTCACAATGCTTTCTTCCCTTGTGCTGATGAGAATTAAGTGAACTAGAAATTTGGTTGGGGAATTTCATTTCAGCAATCCAGTCACAAAACGTTGGTCTTAACCTCAATCAATTCCCTGATTTGATTCATCACACAAGATTTTGTTTCACGTGAAGGAGAGGAACCACAAGAAATAAGACACCCTGCATAAAAGGGGTTTGTGTCAGCAGTAGTACTGCCTTATGTCAGCTCAAAATGTTCCTCAAATGACTGCCAAAGCTGTATTACCTGCCACTGTTAAAGCAGAATAAAAACTCATACTCAATAGTTTATGGAAGCTATCATCACAGTCAAGATGAAATCAGATACCTGCACATTGCAAACAGTGTTTCATGTAATCACTGGAAAACTGTTTCATGCTTCTTTTTAATTTTTTCCTAATTAGCAATTTTAGGGTCCTGTCTGATTGCCTTCCTCACTCAGACCAACAGACAAAGTCACTACATTCACTTCTAAAGTTACATTTAAATAATTTCAAGATGCTTCTGTATAATATGAACTGCACTCACTAAAGTTTTGATACAGACTGTTTTCGAAGTTTAATTAATGCCACTAACTAAATACTCCAGTGTGCTCAGTTACACTAATTGCAAAAATTTGAAAATAATCAAGATTATATATACACACATTTTTTTTAAAACTTCCCACTAGAGAAATGAGCCTGCTTGTAAATTGATGCCTCCCTCACACAGCTTCGTGACTGTACAGTCACTGCACAGAACATTAAAAATGCTTCTGCTTTGTTACAGACCACAGTACTTCTATGTTGCAGAGGAGTAATTTACCTTGAATAAAGACTAACAATCCATTGATAATCTGCAGATTACAATGAAGTCAAGCTTTTATTCTTAAATAGTGGACACAGTACTACTGGAAAGGTTCTCCAGTACCAAATTAGTCTGTCACCTCCCCACTTCTTTAAAGCCTCAATCAAAATTTCTATTAACCATAGAAATAAAGAATTTAAGCATCCTCTGTTAGGAGCGATACTGACAAAGAAACACAGACCAAGGTCCTGAATAGAAATAGATACAAGAATTAATCAATTTCTAATCCCATTCTTCTAATGGAGCTTTACTAACCTTTAAAAATGTCTCCAAATATCTTTGGAGCAGTGGCCTCACTCCTTCTCCTTTTTTCAAGAGCCTGTTTTGAATAACTTTAGTGATCTATAATGTTCAGCTTGTTCTAGCAACAACAATTAGTCAGGGATGTGTGTCAGGATATCTCCAGCTTAGTTTGCACACTTTGTCTCATATTATTCACATAGTCCTGTTCACAATGGTACTCTGTAACCACGCATCTCTTCTCAAATCATCTCCATTTAATTCAGCACAACAGCTCTGCATCACACCTTTCCTTTATTCCAGAAGACTTCAAGCATGCTAATTCCTCTAGTTTTGAGCTCCAGTTTGGTCTTTGTTACAAAACTCACACTCTAACAGCAGGAACCAATACACCACTTAAGTGACGTTCAACTTGAAGTTTATGAGAGAGCTTTACTGTTGCTGGGATTTAATGTTTTAACTCTTAAGAGAGAGAGCAAACATTTGAACAATAACAAGAGAACAGGCTTCACTTACCTTGAAAATACCAACCCAGTCTTTCTGATGAGGATGGATAAATTGGGTCAGAGTATAGTGACATTCAAGATGTGTGTTTGGAAGATAACTTTTCGCCACATTTTGAAAAATTACATGTGCAAAATTGGAAGTCTGCAAAGTGTTAGAAGAAGACGGAACTTCTTGAAAGGATGACATGATTGACCTGTAACAAAATTGAAGAAGTTGCTACTTCAACATAGTGGGAAAATTAGTCAAGTTACAAAAATTAATCTACTTGAAATACACAGGACAGAAAAAGCTAAGAATTGTTTCCCGTGTTCTGAAAACTAAATTAGCCATAGACTAAATTCCCCAAAGTGCACCGTCTCAGCATCACGCCAAAACAATCACCTCTCAGAAAAAAAGAGCAGTCATTTCAGCAATGACATCAAGATGGAGAGAAAGCATTGCTCAGCTGAATGCCACCAGTATTCTATCTCAGATACAGTGGCACAAAGTGCAAAATAAAAGCCATGGTGGGAAAACAAAACAGGGCTCTAACTTAATGATTCTTAATGGTTGTAGGTGTGGTAGAGAAGCAGAAACAAAAGTTCTGCAGTTTTCCACTTTAAACTTTTCTCAGAATCCATAGTACTCAGTGCTTTTCACAATATTTTTATATATGAAATTTTTCTTTCCCTCTCAGTAGAAGCACCACAGTTCCATTTTAAGACAAGAAAATTTATCTAAACAGGAAGGCGTTTGTTTGGGTTGACTTTTTCCTCCACTTTTTCAAGAGCTCTCTTGCCCCCATTCAGCAGTCTGTGGGCATCTTTTACTATTCTCACTGTAACACAGCTTCATTTCCATAAACAATGGACTGCATTGATAGCGGGAACATTGAGGTATGCATGCAGTTTGAGGGATTAACACTAATCAGTTGGAGTGCAAAAGCTTTTAATTGTGCTTTCCATTCACCACATCATTCAGGAGACATAGTGCTACAGCAACACAGGATGCTTCACAAGCAGAACAAGAACATCCTTTCCTTGGAATCGGCAATATCTGCCAAATAGTGAATAGGGGCAACTGAGAAGTTTCAAGTGCCTGGTTTCAGTGTACAATCACAATTTTATCAAAACATTTGGTTTTAGTAGGATTGGGGCCTTACATATCTTACATTTCTAGAAAGATGAGCCATCCTGTTGACATCTAAAGATTTCAGTGTATTTTGTAGATTTTCTAGAATTTTTAGAATTATGTAGGATTCCCTGGATTGCTCACATATTAGGTGGTTTTTAGAGATCACTGGGCACTGTCTCACACATTTCTGAGTTTTGCCAAGGACACAGTGTTTTGAAGAAGCACCTGCAAGGTAGCTTGAAGACAAAACAGAAGAGAAGGCCCATAGCCCTTGGAGAGGCTGCAAGGGGCAGTTCTGAGCTTTCAGAGGGTGGGCACCTGGGGAAATGGGTACTACAGGCTGGTTTTAGATATCATATATGCTAACTACTGGAAATTATAAAAGTTGTAACATCACTGAACCACGTGTGTGCATACTTCTGGTGTGCACTTAGAAGCTTCTAAATAAAAGCACTTCTCTATCTATCTTTCTCCACTAATGTTGTTCTGAGTTCCTATCTTCCAAGATTTTAGGCAGCACTATTCTTGCAATTGCTGTCAAAAGTAATTTTATGCTGACCCAGCAAATTCACATTTTGAAATAAGTAACTTCCAAGGTTGTGACATAATATGATGCTTTCATTAAAGATATACGTGAAACCGAAACGGGACAGGCCACTGCAAGTCTCAAGGAGTTCAAAGATTAAAAGCTGTTTGTGTATTTCCTATAGCCTTTTAAAATTTCACAGGTTAAAAAAACAATTAGCAAAGACTGTTTTCTGAAATAAAACGCACTCTGAAGTAAACAGATATTCATCATTCAAAACAAGGTAAAAGTAAATAGAGGGCTTTTTTACTTGTAAACCCACAATGTTTTAAGCTTATTACTGCCCAATTTAGTGTAACACATGAAGTACGTAAAGGCAGCCATGACATTATTTCAGTGTATCAGATGTTAAATGAAAAACAATTTTGTACACTGAACAACACAAGTTATAAGATAAAACACCGAGCTTGTGAAGATTAACAGATACAAAGGAAAAACAAGAACTTACACGAGCAAAAAATTGACTAAAGATCAAAAGACAGTTTTCTAGAGACAAGAGAGTACACATAAATCCTATCAGTTATGTAGCTTGAGTTCAAAAGAGGGTCGGAAATTTTACAGCATAGTAAACCCCTGAAAACTCTCACACACTCTCAAAACAGAGTATTACATTCAAGACAGCTCTCAAATCCACTCTGAACTATAAACAGGATGCAGCAGCAGTTTCTACAATTCTATGAGAACAACCTTAGTTATTTTCAAGTGCAACAAATTAATTAACTTTTAATAATTCAGTAAACTAGCCAAATAACACTGACATGAAATAGTGCTTCAGTTGTTTACTAGTCAGAATAAGTACAAAACCAGCAAAGCATTGATAACAAAAAAAGTGATTTTTTTTCTAATAAGTCTGTTTTTAAAATTGTATAGTTTAGCCTAAGCACATACTACCAAAAAACCCCCTCATTCCTGCACCCCAGTTGTCAGCTGCCACAGCGGGGAGACAGTGGGCCCTGCGGAAGGTCCCCAGTGGAACCAGGGGAAAGGGGCTGGTTTCCAAGCTCGGAGCAGTACTGTTCACACATCTGAACTCGTGCAGACCAGCACAATCATCCGGGATTACTGTTGCCTAGCAGGAAAATCCCCGGAGCTTAGGTGATGCTGAGATCTGCTTACAGTTCAAGCACAGTGTAGGGGCATGCTGGGTGCCTGCTTGCCTGCGTAAGTCACCGCTAACATGGGAACAGGAGAGGAGGAGGAGGAAGAGCCACGCAGAGCCCTCATTACCGACATGACAGGCGCTTCCCAGGGGGAGGCTGAGCGACGCGTTTGCTTTTACGCAGCGAAAAGGACAGCGGAAAAGCGGAAAAGCTGGTCGGGCAGGAAGCACAAGCGCAGTTCGAGCGGCCCCGGCCCGGCCCGGCCCGCGTCCCCCGGAGCCCAGGGCAGCGCGGCCCGGACCCCAGCCCGGCCGCCCTCCCGCCGCCACGGACACCTCGGTCCGGCCCCTCGCCCTCCGCCGGGACGGGCCCCGCCGCCCGCTCCCAGCGCGGCCCGGCCCGCAGCACCGCGGCCTGCCCGGGGCCGGCAGGAGGGACCCTGTCACCCCTGCCCGGCCGCCCAGCCCGGCCCGGCCCGGCCCGGCCCGGCCCGCAGCGCCCTTACCCGGACAGACGCGCCGGAGGGCGCCGGGCACATCAACACGGGCCCTCGGCCATGGGCGCCCCGACGGCCCCGCCCGCCCCGCGCGTCACTTCCAGCACGGCACGGCCCCTCCCAGCACCGCCCCGCCGTACCCCCGCCTCCCCCGGTACCCCCGCACCGCCTCTGCCGCACTCACAGCCCCCTTAAACCATCCCCTCCGCCCCCCGCGTCCTGCTCGCCCCCGCCGTGGGTGTTCCCCCTCCGCGGGTGTCCCCAGGGCAGCCGGAGCCGTGACATGAGGGAGGCCGAGAGCTCGGGCCCTACGAGGGCACATCGCGTCACACTGAACGCCGACTGGGAGAACCAGAGACTCATTCAGGGAGGACGAGACCTCTCCGGGTCATTGAGCGCAGCCTTTGACCGAGCAGTGCCGTGTCACCCCGACCCGGCACTGAGCGCCACGTCCAGGCGTTCCTTGAGCACCTCCAGGGACGGTGACCCCGCCACCTTAATCACCTCAGCTGCCACGAGTTTATACCTTTTATTACATCCGGTAGTTTTAATACAGTGTGGATGTAAAAGGTTTGGGCAGTAAGGCTCCTCCAGCTATGCTCACAACTATTTCACTGCCTCCGCTTGGTTTTCATCCAAAAGCAGCTCAGACCCCTTAGCAGAGCCATGGTTCTGAACAAAAATGAACAGTGATGAGTACCCATCATTGCTATGTCCAACCAACACTGTCTCAGTGCGACCAGTGCTGGTTGCCACCACAAACTGTCTTCAAGATCATCTTTGCCTCTTTGCTGCTACCTTTTCTTACATGTTTTCATGTGTATTTTATGTGGAGAGACACGGTGTTTAATATTAGAGTTAATATTATATTGTAGGATTCCTTATGAAAACTATTGAGTTAGGTTTTTGACAAGTTGACCAGCTTTTTCATGGTCAGTCCGAACAGAAATGAAACTTAAGGTGGAGCGTAGAAAGTGTCCTTCTAAGTAATTGAGGTTATTCATTGTACTTGCTCTTCTTGTTTCTAAAAACAATCTAATGTCTTCAGGTATAGCACAGATTACTAAGTAATCCTTTAATTTGTAGACACAATTGATAATCTCCTATATCATCCATATAATCAATTTTTCCCTGGAAAGCAAAAAATTCCCTGCATAATACTAACTGACCATTTTAAAAGACACAGGAAATGAATGTATAGCAATCGTTCCTGTAAGACCAGATGAATTTTTGTCGTGGAAAATGAAACCAGGATGTTGTTCAGAAAAGCAATATTTCTAAGGAGGTAGGAAGAGCTATTTCTTCTTATCTCACCCCTTCATGTTTTCTCCCTGCTGCTCTTTGCTCTGTACGACGCGATAAAGGGCTGTGTAAGAGTCACAAGACACTGTTCCCGGCTGGGCTGGGACTTAGGAAGAACTCGGGGTTTACAGTCACTAGCTGGGGAATTTCAATGTTGATGAGACTAAGTAGTTTTGCTTTCATTTAAAGCCCTTATAATGCAGGTTTATGGGAATGTGATGGGAAATTTGAAATAAAGATTTTCTTTGGCAGCTAACAAAGTTTTTACAGTGAATGCCTGGAAAAAAAACCCAAACAAACTCTGTTTCCTGATTTTTAAAAAAAGACCTCTCCCCCGTAATTAGTTTTTAAGAAACTTGAGGTATTTCCATGTTCACTCAATAAATGTTCATTCAGTCAAAAAAGGTAGGTATGGGCTACTCATAATTCAGTATTAAGTTATTATCTCTGTTGCTTGATACATATGGAAGAGATAAAACAAACTACATATGCTGGTTGTCACACGTACAGTGTAAATATCAGAACAAATAAATCAAGAATAATGTTGTCTTTTCTAGTACTTATATCCACAATTTTCAGGAAAATGTATTTTTAAACTCCATCTTTCAACCCCATATATATAATGGTTATAATATGTACATAGTATAAAAATATTCAGTTATTCAAATTAGTATTTCTTACTAAAATAAGTGGTTTCATAAGTGTTCTCATGTATGCATTTATATGCTATGCTTAGGTGCCAATCTTATCTCTCTACAATTTATAGATATTTTACAGAAAGATGGTGCAGAGCCTTTTCTCATTTTTTTATCACCTCTTCGAGAAATGAAGGACTTGACTCAAATGGGCAAATTGTGCACTGTGACCCCAGGATCAACAATCGATATGCTTGTACTTGTGCAAACAAGGATTTGAATCAAGAAAATGTGACTGGAACTGATGAAACTTGCACTTGATCTGAGAATCAATGGTTGAGTGCCTGAATAAGTCTGAAATTTTTCGGCAGCTGCTATCTCCTGAAATTCATCCATATGATATAAATCTTTTAGAAAACTTGCTCGTGAGTAGAAAAAAATCAAAACAAACCCCCCTATTTTTCTATCTTTGCCTACATTCTCCACAAATATTTGAAATAAAAAGTTTGCTAACAGCATTTCTAACACATCCTTACTCTTGTGAGATTCTCTAATGCTAACACACTAAATCAATTAGAAAAGCTGATTATGGACATGATTGCAATAATCCCATCTCCTTCTCACTTGATTTTCAGCTTTCCAACCTCACTGATTTCAGTAACATAAAATTGGTTTTGTTCAAGCCGGTATTTTACCACAAATGGTACACTTTTCCTGTGTATCAGAACTGTACTTTTAGCATGTAATATCAAAGTTTAGCCAATATTTGGGCATTTAAAAGAAGAAAAGTGGAAAACATCAAGTATCTTTTTAATAATACTTTTTTTTTTCATATAATCAAAACCACATGTGTTGGAAGGAATGTCCAGAGCAGCTCAAAGGAGCACTTTGCTGAAGGCCTTGCCCAGCCACATTTCAAATGTCTCCAAGGACAGAGACATTCTACTGTCACCTAAAGGACCTCTTTCAGCAGTTGAAAACACTCATTGTAAAAAAGTTTCTTTATATCAAATTGGAATTTCCCATGTTCCAGTTTTGTCTCTTGCCTCTTGTTCTTTCACTGTACACCTTTGAAGAGACTTGGGTTCCACCTCTTTTAGACCTTCTGTTTAGCTGGTTGTAGATAGCAATAGGGTCTTCCTGAGGCCTTCTCTTCTTTAGGCTGAAAAAAAAAACCCCGTTCTTTCTCTTTTTGTGTCTATATACACAATTCCCAAATAATATATGTCAAATACATTCTACCAGGATATTTATTTAGAAATAAAAAGCTGGCCTATGAACCCTCTTCATAGGGTTTTAATTTCTGAAGTGCATAAATATGAGGACAAAAATACAATGACAAATTACTATTGTGGTTTTGATAGAAATATTTAATAAAGTAAAAATGTGTGAGAATGCAGTAATTGGATTTGAACCTTACTAGATTCCAAAGAAGTTTGAAATTTAGTCTGGGATATAAAAATTCTTCTGCTTTGTAGTTATATTGAGTCTTCACCATGATGAGACTAGTCCCTCTTCAGGCATGAGGTGAATGACGAATAAAAACTGTAAGCAGTTAACCAGAATTGTCTGAGGAAGTGCAGGGCAATTACAGACTCCCAGGGAACAGGGTCTTGCATGTTTGGAAAACATTTGCTATTTTCATAACTACACTATCTTTTTAAATCTGTGAGCTCCTTTAATAATTTAGAGCCTTGAAATTATAAATGGGTCCATGTCACATCTGTTTAACCTTGGATATATGTGAACTTTAATTCAGATCCAGAGCCTAACATTTTTTTCTGTTTACTTTCTGTGTTAGAGCTTGAATCAAACCCATGATGAGTTTTGGAACCAGCCCTGAATTCCCCTCCTGAGGCCCATCTTTGCTTTGTATGAGTAACAGAAAAATTATATATTTCTAGGATTTATTACCAGAGAAAGGTACTTTATGTTGTGGATATTCAGTGTATTGGTATGTCATGATGATATTGATGAAGTGTGGTAAGGAAACACTTCAGTTCTAATGATTTGATTTCATTTTGGTTTGACTCCTATTTCAACACTTCCAACTTTTAAAAGTATGGGCCATGTGAGATCTAAAATATATATATCGATGTCACTAGTCGGAAGCTCTTTCTGGTCATGTTGTAAAGCGCACTTAATCAACTTCTTTAAGATCATGTTACAGAAAGCTATTAACTATACTCTTAAAACAGTTAAATAGTTATAAATAATGTTTTATGTTATGGCTGAGAACACCGAATTGCCTGGTGTTTAACGAAATCTAATCACAGGGCATGCAGACCTGGCCTTCCAGTAAGATGGTGTGGCAAAACTTTGGAACATATTAGAAATCCCATACGATTGCTAACATTTCCTATTAAGGAGAAAGTTTCTCTTTGTGTATTTTGGATTTCTTTTCCAACACTTAATTGCAGCTGATGAAGAAAAGCTATTCAAAAGCTGCCAGGATTTTTAAATCTGCAGAGTGAGATTGATGAAATTTGTGGGTTTTCCCAAAAGAGTATAGGTGAGAGCAGACATGTAAATTTTGTATGTGTGTGCACGCACGTGTGTGACAGAGGAGAGAGCAGGAGCTTACTCCTAAGGTGTGAGACTTGGCAGCGCTGCACTGTACAATGGGCACAAGAAACCGCATGTCTGTAAATGAGCGCGTTTGAATTGCTGTTACTTCACTGTTGGGTTACTGTATTGTTGAAGTGAAAAGGAATGTTTTTAATAAATGCAAATAATGAATTAAATGCTTGCACATACTGAGGCTTTACCCTCTGGTGTGTAATTAATGTATGTGCACTGGAGACCCAGGTCTGGGGGAGTGTTTCATTTCTTATTTATGATGTTTGCAAGGGGGTTTTTCCCCTCTAGCGTACCTCTTACTGGCATACACAGAACTGCATGTAAATGACCACTGAGTAGGTGTCACTTAAATCTTAGCAGATATAGAACAGGTAAATACTTTTGTTTGGTATGCTTTAGGAGATTTACTGTTTCTCCCAGCCTTTTATCTTTGCTATCTGAAAGTAATAGGAAGCTCCCAAATGACCAACATTTTGTTTTCAGAGGCAGAAAAACTGCATGTGGCAGGAAACAAACAAGCAATAAGATTTAAAAATTCTTGTACCTCAGAGCCCAGTGCTTAACCCTGAGGGACTGAAAGTAGAGAGGCACTTTCCACAGGAGCCTATAGTGTGCTTCTTGTATCCCCTTCTGGGTCCCCCTCCAGCACTGGCTGCCACTGCTGACAGAGCACAGAAGTGTGTGTATACTGTATCTGCAAGAAGCTTGGCAGCTTTCCTATTTTCTCATAATGGCATATGTTTTTCTGAAAGGATCTAAAGATGTCTGATTCCTCATACTAATGCTAAAGCTCTCATGTTATTTGTACAGGAAATTTCTCGGTCAACAGATCCTGAGTCTAGGTTCTTACCTTCTCCTCCTGCTTGAGTTCTGAAACTCCTACATTATGAGTTCTTAAATTCCATGAAAAGAAAAAAAAATGACCATATTGTTACATACATTTTGTGAAAATCAATTACAAGGAAGCAAAGTGCTAAAATGAAAATTCATCTTTAATTCATCCCCCTGATGACTTATTATTCTATTGTGTCCATTAATACTTTACAGAGAAGAATATTTTGGATTTGTTATGCAAATTTACATGCAGAAAATAATGTGGTCTTTCTGGTTTTATTTCATCAGGGCCATTTAGAAATGCAAATTTATTTTTATCATACAACTTTCAAACCTTTTCTTATTTCCCAAATTAATTTCCTTGTATAAGGAATTTTTTTTAACAGCAGAATGCCACAATGCTTACATTTCTACAACTTTCTACAAAAAGAAACATATTCAATAAATGGCTCTCCCTTTTGCTAATAAATACTTTACATTATAATGTAGTCAAGTTAGCAATGTTGTCCAAAGTGTGGTTGCATGTTGTTGTGTTTTGAAATTGGAATCTTTCAATTGTAATGGAATTTCCATTATTGATATGGGTAACAACTCTTCCTCTTTTGAAAACACAGTTATGTCATAGCCATGACATATGGCTTTAGTTCGCTGCATGGCAAAGGATCTGTTGGTCCTGTAATAAGTGTTTTCTACACAAATACCATGGTTAAAATCTGGTTTTGCAGTGTTTATTTCTGTTATCTTTGCTGGGATATGTCAAGGGACAGCATTTGGCCTGCGTATCTGCTATTTTGAATATAGTGTGTCTGTGCTGAAGGAGACTTTTTAAGGCTTTATGAAACTGTCTGCTTAGATGCCAGCACTGAGGCCTGACTGAGCTTGTCAACAGTATCTCTTACTTTAAGTAGTGCAGCTTTTCCATAAAATTGGGTGATAGATGTATGAGTCTGAAAAACACTAAGTTATCTTAATAGTTTTTGAGAACTTCACCCATAATAAACCACACATTGATATCTTTATTTTAGCATTCCCGGAATCCAGGCATTTTTCTGCCTGATAGGAGAGATGCCAAAAGCAAATTCAATCTGTAGTTCTCTCTTTCCTTCCCAGACCTTTGTTGACTTGTGGTCCCCATTCTGCTGCAATTACTCAACTGGCAGGGGAGAGTTCATTGACTGAATATTCTTCCTAGTCACTTTTTAAATTCAAATACAGTTATTTTTTGTGACATTAATCATGAGGTTGCTGGGGCCAAATCAGTTCACTTGTCAATGGGAACAATCTTTCAAGTGGGATGGGTTTTCTCCTACAAAAGAGGAAAAAAAATCTTAGGAATTGCACTCAGTGGATGTCTAACATCATCCTGATTTTTCATTTACATATTGGTTTTCATGTTGGGTTTTGATCATTTTACACTCAATACTTCACTTAGAAATAATTTCTATCACAACTGTACTCTGCCTTTGGTACTATTAGGTAGCATGGAACATAGTCAGTGATGGTATGAAAGTTATTTCCAATAGGGCTTATGAAGAACAGCTGAGCAAGTATGACCTCCTGACCTCAAAGTGTTTGTTTACTGGGAACTATATTCCCGTTCTCTACATTTAATCTGTCTTGGACCAGCCTAACATTCCCCTACTAGATTTATTGTATCTCTAGAGGCTATTACAAACAAAACATTGTCACTGTTTATCTAATAAAATGATAATAGGATTATATTAGTCTAGTGATAATGATACATTTATGTTCATTTTTAATAGTAACAAACCGAAGTTTGATTTTATATTTAGTGAACATAATGTCTTACTGGGGGAAAACCCCAAAACATTCAAAAATTACTTTTCTTTCAAACAAATTAGTCATGCAAAATATTTATATTTCATCCTATTTGTAAATAAAAACATCAGTTTGTATAAATGAGCAGGCACGCTATGTCAGTTTTACAGAAATAGTAATGAGGAAGTCTGACTCAGAAAACTGGCCGTCCTAAATCAACAACTCTGGATTTTGAAAGCTTCTCATGATGCTTTTTCATGTGCATCTTTTCCTAGAATATATCAGATATCAAAAGGCAGGCACAACAGACTAGATTGGCATTTCAGTTATATTTTGTTATACTTACAGTGTCCAGAGCAAATTCATTTCTTATTAGTGTTGGTTTTTTATTTTTATTATTACCATTGGTACTGATGATTAATACTGATAGCTCTTAATTTATGTCCCAGCTCAGACAACAAAAGTCACATTACTTTTTAACTTCAGTAAGGAAATGCATTAATAGAGATTTAAAAAAAAAATTAATAATAAACAAGCTATTCCATAGGCATGCATTCTCTATGGTAGAATTACAGTGCTAGTCTTAAACCAAAAATGTGACTTGTATTTACAATTCTTAAATGTTACATGAAGTGTATTTAATTATCATTTTTAGTAGGGCAGAAGTGTGAAAAATACAAGCTGGTTCTTTTATGTTGGTACTCTTGTAACAATGTCACTTTGTCAAAAATTAATTAATTGCTCTCTTGATCTACAGTAGGTTATATTCCTGGGTACTAATTCTTCCAGCAAGCCAGTGATGAGGAATGCACCTTGCTCCTCTGGGGCCCCTGTGTTGTTTCCTCTAAAATCAGGAACAAACTCTTAAGAATGGCTATAGGAGCAGGATCGCCTTTCATCTGGCAAAGTCAAGACTTTGCTCAAGAGCATGCCACACAAAGAAAGTGTTTGTGAAGCAATGCGGTTTACACTTTGGTGTAGGAAAAACCAAGGACTGAGTTAGTGCCAGGTGTCCTCTTTCTATATAATATGGAGATTAGTTCAGGATTTTATCACAGCAATGTGAGGTTGTTTCTTTTAGACTGATATACATATGTTTGTTAAAAAAAAAAATATTTTTAATGTGTTTTATAGGCATGCATTCTTTCCTGGGAAACAATTAACTAATGCTAATTCAGACTCCTTCGTTTTGAGATCAGCATACCATGTAGCTTTTCCACATTGTTTTTCCCTATTGCCCTACTATCTTCACTTTCTTTTCCTATGTCAGTACCCCATAATTGGCAGAAGGGCATTGAGTGACTGTTTTGTGCAATTCCCACACGAGCCAGTACTCTTTGTAGTGCATTGCATGTAGAAGTAAAAATAAAATGACCATGACTAATACCAAATATTTATCATATGTAGCAATAGTTCTTTCGGAATTTGTTTCCTTCTTCAGCTGCTTCTGCAGAAGCTCAGAAGCTGTTCATCTAAATCTGAACCAAAATCATCCTCCTCTTAGCATTTCTATGTCATGTGAAATAAGCTAGTAAAAATAAGCTATTTAATAAACATTGCTAGATTCTAAATCCATTAAAAGAATCTTAAACATATTTTTCTGTTAAAACACAAAAATGAAAACAACCCGAAATTGCTACAGGATGCTCTACAGGTAACTTACACTTTAACATTTTTGTGTCAGTTCTCCAAATGAAACAAGTCTATATTGTTCATGGTACAACCTATATGCAGTCACCCACATAAAACATCCCACTTATTTGTAAAAGAGCCATGGTTGAAGTTGCTCATAACCAGAACTGCAACACATTACATTTAGGAAAAATGCTTGAAAGAACAAGTTCTTTAGATGAAATCTCTTCAGAGGCTTTGGAAAATCCATAATATTTTCTAGAAATTCAGCTAGATAATAGATCTTGTTTGCATTCTATTTGGATTTTGAAGGGGACCATTGAATTCTTTGAGGAGATTGGTACCTGAATCGTTTCAGCTCTTCTGAGAAACCCAGTCAGCACGGTCTAGCCTAAACATCCTAATGGGATTTATCAGAGATAAAAAGAGGGCAAAAACTCTAGTGCTTAACTGAACTTGGTATCAATTACCCTGTGGTAACCCGCCCATTCACCTGATGTCCCAGTGAGATGCAGCTGCTTTCCAAACTACAGTACAAATGCTTCTGATAAAACAAACAATAAGTCTTCATACCAAAACAAAGCTTCTATATTCCCCCAGGGCACTACATTCCCCCAGAAGCCTGGAATTTGCTTCCCCTTAGGTATATGCAATATTCTGAATATTGCACATATTTAGTTTAATGTTGACTACTAAATTACATACTGCTGCAGAATATGATTCAGCAAAAAATAAAGCAGGTCCAGTTACAAGGGGAGGGGGGGGGGGGGGGGTGT
>JAWWEW010000078.1:33373923-33498661 GCA_035583185.1 Anabacerthia variegaticeps | reverse complement strand
AGCCGCCCCGCCGTGAGGGGCCGCCCGGGGCCGCCCGGCTGGCACGGCTTGCTCCCGCTGCCGCCGTACGTGGGGCCGCAGCGGAGCTTCGGGGCGGCTTGGCTTAGTGAGCGTTTTCAGTCATTTGCTTAAAATAGCGTGGCTGGGAATCATCAGAGCCCGCAAGTGCTTCCTGTGGCAGCAGTGACATGTTTGTTGTTACCTGGGTTTGGCCTGTTCAGCCCGCTGGGTCTTTGGGTCCGAGCCGTGCTTTCCTTCCCCTGGAGGTGGATGCGGCGGCGGTGCCTGCCGTGTCGGCCCCGCGGGCACTGGCGGTCACCGGCGGTCACCGGCACGGGGGCAGCGAGCGCGGGGAGCGAACGCTGCGGAGGTCTGGGTGGTGCAAGTGAAGGAAGAAGGTATTTGCAGAACTGGGCCTAGACCTTTGCCTTTTCCCGAGTCCTGAAAATCATGCAGCGGTTTCCAAGTAATTTATTTGCTGAAGTAAATGATTAAAAACAAACCTTCAGCAGTCTTTTCAGCGTCGTTTTGATAGCTATCGGTTACTCGTGTGTGTCACTATATAGTTAGATCTCCCAACACATAGGTGAAGGTGTTTTACGTAGCAAAGTGGAAAATTCTTTTAAATAGTATATGGTTCTAAAATCTTGACACTTACTTAAGTGTTTCAGGAATTAATTACTTCTAAGTAACTTTAAAAAATATAGACTGATTAAGGAAAAGTGTTGCTTAATTTTGACATTAGCTTTCAGTACTGTTTTTGCTTCACTGTCTCTTTCACACTAATGCATTTTTTATATAGTTGCAGCTGTGGTATTATGATAAGTAATAACTCAGGTGCAGCAGGCATATTGGTCATGTGCCAGTAAAGTTAAATACAGGAGACCTGTTTGTGTATTTAGTACCTTTTGTGATACCACAGTTGAAAGTAGTAGCTTTCAATGTATTTTGAACTTCCTGTGCATGGTAGCTGTCACGTATTTTTGTAAGAGCTTTGAAATATGCTGTCTTGGTCAGTATTTCAATGGTCATGTTTAATGTAGAGCAAGTGTTGGAGATCTTGTGTGTTGGTGGTGAGTGTAAGTGTGAAAAGCAACGCAAGACTGGCCCTTAAAGTTAAAAAATACAGTTTGTCTTTGCCTGAAGACATGAGCAAGAAACTAAGGGGAAATTGCGACTCTCCCAAGAAACTTTTATAGAACAGAATTTTACCCACAGTGTTTAAGTTCTGACTTACTTAGTCATGGTGACTATGCTGAAAGTACTCTTGACTCAGAAGTGTTTATGGGATGAAGGTCTAAGCATTAAGCCTTCTTAACTGCTAAGCTCTACTAAGTTGTATGTTGAGGTTTTCCCATCTCTAATGCATTTATTAGGTTTACCGTCCTTTAGTTTTAACTAGTCTGAATATTGTCTTTTGAGTAGTGATTTCATCAGCTGTCCCGAGTGAAAACACCATCCTAGTGAAGGAACTCTGCTGGCTCTGAGAGCTGTCCAACACCACAGCTTGGTTAGCCAGTGGATTGTCTTTGTTCTCTTGTTGAATGCTCCTTGGTTACTTGGTCATTTGCTCCTTGTAGCTGCTGCATACTATGGTGGATTGTTTCTTCTGTATGTTTATTATACAAGAGACAGCATATTATCTGGGAGAAAAATAAAGAGCCGAGGGCTGATTTTAGAGGAGCATCTTGGATATGTATGTTGGTGTATTAGCAAGTTGAATATGGCTGTGTAGTCTTGTGATCTGCATCTGGCAGTCACTGACAAAGGTGCTTCATGGAGAGGGTTTATATGACCTTACTTAAAAGTGTGGTTTTGATGGACAGGGAGAAATCCTTCCTGGGGGCTGCTAGAGAGGATGAAGGTTAATAAATTATAGTGGCTGAGAAAGGAAGATTTTCTGGTGAATGAAGCTTCATCAGTTGAGGGAGCGGCTCATCAAAGACAGTACCCTGCTAGAAAACAAAAATGTCCTCACAAGTAGTTTTGAATGAGTGGTAGGGACCCATTCAGTTAGTAGTTAAATAGTACTTTTGCTGATGCAGGACCTGTGTTTGAACTTCTGAGTGGTTCCATGCCCTGGTGCAGAGAAGCATTAATTACTAAGCAAGGATTGTGACAGAAAGTCCTGCTGCTCTGAAGTCCAGCACATTACTTAATTAAAGAATCAAGTGTACACTTGATAGTCTTTTTAGATAGAAAATACTGTATGGTTTTCTCTTTAATGTATTAGCAAACATTTAGTGAGGTATAGCTACAGATAAGCAAAATGAGGTAAGAAGACACTGTTACAAGGTAGAATGTCTGGTTTTAATCAGCAGACCTTTACAGAGGCAAAAAAAAAGCAAGTGGGATGTTTTCAATGTAAAGCTGGCCAAATTTAGAGTATTGTAATCTTCTTAAATTATTATTTGGCAGAGTGCAATTCTCAAAATCATTGTGTAACCATTAAAAACCAGTAACCCTGGAGCAAAGTAAATTCCATTGGCAAAGCTTCTAGGAGCAGAAAGATTATACCCATGTACAGCTGGCCTCTCTAACTTCTGCATTTCTTCATCTAGTGCACTTCAGGATCTAGTTCAGTAGAGGTTTTATGAGTTTCCATAGAGAAGTCTGCACAAAGCACAGAAGCTCTCTTTGATACAGGAAACAGAAAAAGAGTGTTTTCTGTTGTGCTTGTACCAGAACTTCACATGCTAAATCAATGGGAAAATCTTTCATTTAGTGGCTCATATTGAAGTGTCGTCGTGTTTCCTTCTCCTTGTCAAGTGCCTTCATGTGTACTTTCTTGTAAAGCCCCAAGCATAACCAGCAACTTTAGTAGTTGAGCTTCCTCTAGGCATCTTCTCATGATCCTGCTAGATCTCACCTACTAGGTTGGAAAAGAGGTCAAGTTTCACTGATCCAGAGAGATCAAGAATATTAATATGAACTGCAACTGCTGTGATTAGGAAATTCTTACGAGACAGGATTATGTGGGCTGTTACCTCTTGTGCCATTTGGTGAACATGCTTCAAAATAGATTTTATAAAGCCAAGAATTAAGTAATATAGTTGAAATTACATTTTGAAAGTTACTTGTGTCTCAGTCGTGTTCTTGGCCAGTTAGGCTGTTCTTTCTCTCAGAGTACATGTATATTGGACCTTTTCCAGCTCTGCTGGCTGTGGTGGTATTCAGCTATTAGTTCCTTTTTGTTTGAATACAAAGAGATGTACTGCATATTATAGTGTTTGTGCAGTCTAGTATTTGCTGTGAAATCAGGGCACCACCGGAGGTGGAATTCTTTCCTGAAACTGTAAGAGTCTTTGGGAGACAGTGTAAATTAAAATGTAAACATCTGAAATGATCTAAACTTGCAACTCTCACAGTTCAGGTTGAAAAGAAAATTGCCTTCAATGTCTTTATGTAGAATCTTGACAAGTTTTAGATCATAGACAGGCCAGGTATTCTAAGGACAGGATTGTAATCTGTGCATTTCTGAAGTTAAACTCTTCTATTTCATTCAAGAAAATCATTTGTAGACTCATAAACTCCTGCTCATTTTTTAAAATTATTTTAAGACAAGACTAAAATCCTCATGAAATTGCAGGTTAGGTCGGGTGTTTCTATTATAGTCTGACTTTTCAAAGCAAAACATTTTTATCTGTATTGTCTGTAATCCCCAAATGTAATGAGAGGGTCATAATTGGCCTTCCTCATCAATGAAGTCTTCATAGGCAATGAGGCTCTGCAAGCACATACTCCCTCAAGAGAATAATGAAGACTGCTGAGAAAAGCCCAAAGTCTTTGGGTTCAGTGTAGTTGTAGCTGGTTTTGCTCAATTAACTTGATCTATTGAGTAACCTATATTGCTGGTTCTGTTCCCAGTGAAAGAGAATTAGTTGCACATGATTATTTTAAAAGTAGACTCTATTGCTCCTACTTAGAAGTTGAATGCGTACTGGGCATTTTTCCAGCCATGTGATTGCAGCAGGTTACTGGAGATTTTATGGTTGAAGTGAAATAGACTCAATACTGCAGGAACACTGTCTGCAAATGCTTATACAATTGATGGGATTAGTTAAGCATGCGTGTATGTGGGTTTGCAAAATATCAATCCTTACATGTTTGAATTATACAGTTATTTCAAAACTGACTTGCCGTGTATCAAATGCTAAAACGTGCCTCGATTTTCAAGCTGGACATCACTTTCTGTGAAAGCACCTGTGGAGGTTCATCTAATAGGAAAATGAAAAATCTTGTCTTCTAAAGTATCCTTTGTTTGGCAAACTCCCACTGTCTTAAGTAGTCATTAAAAATATGCCACAATTCTAAATGCAGTTGATTCAAATTTAATTGAAATCAGCTCTATTAGGTCTGTGAGCTAATTTCATCAGTGCTTTAAAGCAGTTTCCCTTTGTTTGGGTTCCTAGGGATCTGGAGATTTTTCAAAGCTGTTAATCAAATTATATCATTTTAAAGTGGCTAATTTAACACTGGGCTGTGAAAAGTTAAACTAAGAAGTCAGAAACTGACTGGGAAAATGGAATACTTCTCTAACAGTTCCCAATTCCTGTGTATTTTAGTATATTGTAGTTTGCACATAACAAAAAGTGACTCATGAACTAAGACAAGAGAAAATCAACAGAGACAGAGAAAAGAAGAAACAACAGATTACAGGGACACAAAACTAATAGCACTGATCAGCATATGTCACCTCTTATCCCAGCCTAACTGTTGCTTTGACTTTTGGGAATATTGCAAAATGACATCTTTTTAAGGAGGCCTTGTAATAGAAAAATGCATTAGTTACGTGGATATTTACATTGTGAAAAGCTGCCTTAGAGGCATAATACAAATGCATGTTGGCAATAGGCCTGTCACTACAGTCTAATTACCAGTTGATGTCTTAATATTTAGATGTGATGATAGCCATGAAAAGTAATCAAAGCAAAGCAGTCTTATGTGACATGGTAGAGAAGAGGCAGACGGAACACAGAGAACGAGTGACAGAAAGTAGCATGGGCAAAATGTCTTTCTCAATTCCCAACACTTCCATGAATATCAAGATAAGATTATGTCTGTTAAGTTGAGGCAAGTGACCAGGTTCTGAAACAGCTGAGATCTCAGGTATGATAGGAAATGAATCAGTGAGATTTAAGGAGATCATGGGTGGGTCTTCTAGACTGTAGGTGTGAGTGAGAGCTCATGTTAGCATTGATAGCAAAAAAAGGTATCAAGAATGTTTTTGCAAGATGTTTAGTTTGAGGTGATGGTTATATGTCCATGAGCTGTGTGAGAAAAGAAGAGATCAGGATAAAAGTGATGAGTCTACAAGAACAAGCCTAGATATGGTAGCCGGACTTACTCTTCTGATGAAATCACTTGAAATTCACAGAAACAAAGGAAACTGAAGTTTGGAAGCAAGGCTGTCTTTAAAGGTAGATCAAATTGTTCAGATTGTTCCAAGGTTGCTCCAAGGATGGAGGTTTCACAACTTCTGCCAATTCCAGAGCAGAACCTTTTTCCACATCAGGGATGCTTTTCTTATTTCCAATCAGAATTTCCCTTCCTGCAACTTTTGGCCATTGCCCCATGCCCTGTTGTTGTGCACACCTGTGATGAATCTGGCTTTGTTTGACCCATAACTCTTCTTGTTTCCCACTACTACTAGGTAGTAGAAGACTGCAATTAGCCTTTGCTTCTCCAGGCTCAGCAAAGACAGTTCCCTTAGCCTCTGCTCATAGGCCATATTCTCCAGCTCCTCCATCACATTACTTGATGTTTGCTGGGCTGTCTGCAGTTTGACCACGTCTTGGGTATTGTGCCCTGTAGAGAGGAATCACTAGTTTCTTTGACTTCTTGGATATGTCCTTGCTAATATTTAACCTTTTGCTGTGAGGATGTGCTAGTGACTTAGGCTCAACTTTCACAGGTTCTGCAGAGCTGCCATCTTCTAGCCAGTCCTCAGCCTACAATGACATCTCATGCCCCAATTACAAGACATTGTGTTTGTTTTTGTTGAACTGCTTGAGGCCCATTTCCCCAGTCTTTCTGAATGGTAGCCTTGCCCTGCCATTTTTCAGCTGTTCCCCTAAGTTTGGTGTCACTCATGATGCTGCTGAGGGTGCTTATGTCTTATCATCAGTCACTGATGAAATTTTTAAACAGCCCCAGTATTAACCCATGAGGTACATCACATGCAACTGACTGTTGATAGTCTTTGAACAACTGATCACTGTTGTTTAAGCCCAACAGTCCAGAAAGTAGTTCTTCCTTCAGGCAGTCTTGCAGTCCAGTCTGTACTTTCCTCATCTGGCTACTGGGATACAAGAGGAGACTGTTCTGAAAGCTTTACTTAAGTCCAGGTAAATAAGATCCACTGGTATTAAGTGCGAGAGCAAGAAAGATGCTTAAAACCAGAGCTTGAACCTCCTCAGGAAGTGGAATGCTGTGGGCTAACAAAAGGAGTGATTTTAGATTAATGTAAGTGAGGGACTGGGGAAGACTGACTCAGAAACAATGAGAAGACTCCAAAATGATTACTATGGCTGATGATGTTGTTTCAGGCTCTTTGTTCCTTTGCTCCCTAGATTTGACATTGTAGCAGTTCTTAAAAAAGTGATGTGCTCTTTTCCTGACTTATCTCAGTTTTCACTAAGCGTTTTCCCAGTGCAGGTTTATTTTAAATTGTGCTACTTCTCTAGCTATGTAATGGCTGCAGGCCTCTGTGGAAACTGTCTCAGACCAAAGTTCTCTCAACATACCTGATTTATTAAATGTGGCACTTCCAAAATAGTGCTGCAGATGAAAGAGCATGACCATTCCTGGCTAAGAAGGAGCTTAGAGTCAGAAAGACTTTAAAATGATTAATCAAGTGTTATTGGCCTAGAGAGGATTCTTTGCTAAGCATTGAGACCTCTTAGAGTCTCGATCCAGCTTAGGCGCATTTTCTGTATGTGCACTTCAGAGTTGCAGTTCTGTAGTTGGTTAGCCTTGTTTCTAGCTGCGTAGTTGCCACATGCTTTAGTGTTTATTCTGCGTAACTTTTTCCTTTGTCGTAAGGAAGAAAGTATTTTATGTAATTGGCAAAGAAATCTAGTCACTGTCAAATTGCACTGCCTTTGGATTAGGAGTTTAGAGTGATGAGATAGTGATTGCAGTAGACGAATGCCTGCAATGCTGCTACTGTCCAGCATTTGATACTCACTAACTTCTTGTAAAAGGTAGCTGACTGAAACTGTAGTGTTTTCCACAGATTGTAAGTTATGCTTTAAAGTTCTGTCTTGGTGGTCTGGTAAATAGAATATTGTAGTTAGGCCCACAATGACTTCATAATTTTGTTTTTATAGTATATTTTGTTCTAGTTTTCAGTATTTAAACTATGATTACATGGCTCAAAGGATTTGCCATGATTTAGTATGGAGGTTTTTGTCTTGAGGTTAGTGGCTTGTATCTGATGGCAGGATCAGAAGAATCCATCCACTTGTCCGTGAGGGGCTGCATGAAATAAAGTGGCAGTCTCAGTCCATTTCTAGAGAAGAGGTGCTATATCCCAAGGCTGCAAGCAAAGTTGAAAATACAGAGTCTGTAAAATATATATATGTAAAATTTGATTTTCCATATCCAGTTTAGGATTTAGACACCTAATAAAATACAGACACTCCTGTATATTTTAAGTTCTCAGTGCTCAGCTTTGTATCTTTTGAAACACCCACATTTTCCTAATTACAATTATTTTCTTTGGTATGTAGAAAAGTCATTCTGGGGTGGTATTTGTGGGCCAATATGAGCTATGATTTATGGTTTAAACTGTGTAGAATAGGACTCATATTTCCACTATTTTTAAGAATAAAGCTGTTTAAATCATTGAAAACAGATTATATGGTAGCTTTTATCATGTTATTGTTATGCTTTAATCTAAAATACAAATATAATGATCTTTATTGTTTTGAAATCAGTGTGTTCTAGGACTATGGCTTCCAAAACCCCAGTTGGATTCATCGGGCTTGGTAACATGGGAAATCCAATGGCAAAAAACCTGGTAAAACATGGATATCCAGTTATTGCATATGACGTGTTCCCAGAAGCTTGCAAAGAGTTTCAAGACTTGGGGGCTCAGGTATAGTAATAAGCTTTCTTTATTCCAACAAGTATGTGTGTTGTGTGGTTCTTGCATGCAACACAGCTAAATCACCTGTGCTTTCTTTTGTGATTAAGATCACAATCAGAACTAAAATAGCACAATGAATACAATCTGAATCTGTAAGGTTTCAGTCGGAGCAAAGATACGATTCTACCCTAAGTAATTTTCCTGCTGTTAGCCAGAGTTGCTACCTTGTCAAACTTCTCTGGCTTTTTTTTTCCTCCCCTTTTTATGAGAGTAGGTTGATGACCTGTTCTTTCAGCCCCTCCTTTCTCCTTCTTCCTTCTCCCTCAGGTCTAGATGGCCAGTGGGCTGCTTTTCATCTGGTTCCTACTTTGACCTTTTCGAGTTAAGTGACCCTAGTTAAAAATTCCTGCTGACATAGCTGTAAGGGTTATAGGGACATACAAGCTTTCCTGCTGCTTTAAGGTGCAGTCCTCAGGGGCAGGGGAGAAATCTAATTATTTAAGTGCTTATTCTCTTGGAGGTAAGGAAGGATATGGTGAGAGATGAGGAAGAAATGAAAAAGGAGGGAAGGAAATTGATTACCTTAAGGAGGTTTACCTTCTTGCCATGTACCCTGCAGAATCTTGGCCCTGTTCCAGCCAGTGCTGTTTCTTTCGTTGATCTGTTAGTAATCCCGGAACCCTATTCTGTGTCTCAGGTGGCTGGGTAATTTCTGTCATTTTTAAGTGTCTGAAACACATTTGAATGGTTTTGACATACTTCAAAGATGTAACAGTTTAGACAGTTGTGGGCTGATGGATAGGTGCATAAAACACTGAAACAAAAGAATGTACTCAGGTAAAGAGTGCAATGCAGAAATAGTACTCTGATGTAACAATGTAAAGGATAGAAGGGAATTTTCCCACAGTGGGAAGGTGATTGTAGGTAGATCTAGACAGAGGAACTGTGTGCCTTGAAAGTCTAAACTGTTGGAGCTAATTGTAACTGTTTTAAATAATGAGGTAACATCAAGATTCTTGAAAGATAAAATGATAAAGCGCACCTGTGAGTAATTAATTTCAGCTCCTCTTGAATAATTGCAGAATCTTGGCCTTAAGTGGGAAAGTAAACTCTTCAGCTTCTTTTCCTAGCTACTGTTTTTATTTTGTTAAAGCAGCCGAGACTCTCAGGCATGAACCAGACCTGTCTTTAAGTAAGAGACTGGGCAAATGGAAGGGAGTCTGCTGTGAACAATTTGTAATTTGTGTTCTGTGGTAGGATCTCTTTGCTGTGCTGCCCATTTTGATAGCTTTTTGCCCTTGTAACAGAATCCTTGCCATTCACTCAAGTCTTAATATGTGATAATAAAGGTGAACTGTGATGCTTTTAAAAAATAAAGTCAAAAGTATGTTTTAAGATCGTAAATCACTAAGAGAATACATGGGTAGGCTTAAACACAAATAAAACACACTTAAGGAAAATATGTGAACATAATTTCCTCTTCTTGATCTATAGGTGTAAATCCTACCCCAACACTTTTTTCAGGAGCTGAAAACTTGTGGGTCCATGGGGCCTTGTAGAAATTGCTGTAGAAGGAACATTGGACTCTGAGGGCCGCTTTCACTTTGGTCTGGCTGGTAGGGTAAAACTGTCAGGAGTGTTACAGAGGTGAAATGACCCTAAGAGACTAGTCAAATGTCCATTGTTTAAGGCTAGTGCTGCTACCAGGGTATATGGAGGATGAGGGATGTTGGACTATAAATCTGCATAAGCTGTGACTCCACTTTCTTTAGCCTCTGAATTAGATAACTGGAAGGTAGTATATATGAGGAAGCAGCCACCTGCCTGGTAATGGTGAATAGTAAGAGGAAAACTGGCTGAGCAGGAGCATATTGGGACCACTTGGGGTGAAACTTGGAGGAAGTTGGAAGGCTACAAACAAGGGAAAATACTGGACTGTACTGTGAGCAAGTAGGCTGTCTCTACAGTCTACTAACTGTCTTTCCCCTTCATCATAATTATAATATTTATCATAATTATAATTTTTTTTCTCACACGGTGGAGTAACTGTCACAGTTACTTTGCTTCATTTTACATGTCTTTGAATCTTATCTCAGATTTAGAAGATTGAGAGTGTTACTGAAGTCATCTGATGCATAAAGCATCATAAAAATAGAGCTTGCTTTGGTATACAGTAAGAATAGCGTTTTAGGCAAACAGAATTATTAACTGACTTACTGTAAATATAAATAAAAAGTAGGGAAGCAGTTTAGAACAAATATAAGCAGATGCACATATTGAAGGGCAAAACCAACAACCAGTATGAAGAAAACTTCCCTCTATCCACTTGCATACTGCAAAAGTTTGCTTGAACTAAGCAAACAACTATCGGAACATGTATGGAACTTGCTTGGCTGCTACTCTGAGCCAGTATGGCCTATGTTGGTAATCAACAATTACTATTTGGTATATTTTTTGAAGTTGCACACGTATTCCTAATGATTTCAAAGGCTTAATGCGTTGCAATAACTTTCAAGTCGTGCAGCTTTATTTCTGAGATAGGAAGTCCCAAATAAAATGAAAGTTTTGTGTGCTGCTTATTGAACCAGGTCGGTAGACTTCCTCAAAAAATATAATTCATATTTGTTAACAGTATCAAAAAGTCAGGAATGACAATTTGACTTTAAATTCCCACTTTGTTTTGCTACTTACTTCAAGAAAACAGAAGGATTTTTATTTGTATGATTGTGGAAGTACTGTCCTATCTGTGTGCGTTTTTAATCTCATTTTCTTCACATAAAAGCCATGTTACTATTTTGAAAGGTATGGATGGAATAAATGATTTTCTCTGTAGGTGACTACTGTACTATGTCTTCTATGTTCCTGCGTAACCAAAACCCAGCTATATTCTATCTACGTAGCCAAGCAGAAATTTGAGGCTGATGTAGTTTTTCAGTTGTGTGCCCAAATTCTGGTTGAAAGATGCAAATGGACCACTGAGTCTTCAGCTGATAACTTGCAAATGCTTAAGAATATTGGAGATAATAGTTTCAAATGAGAAGACATATATAAATTCAAGTTCCGATTACACATTTCCTCTCCTCTGAACCGAAAGAGAGATACTCTGAACTAAAGACAAAGGTGTCATACTCCTATTTAAAGAGGTAGGCTCTCCGGTCTCCAGGGAAGCAAGTCATAAAATTAACTTATCAAATAGAGAAGCTTTGCTCTTGTAACTGCCTCATTTATTCCTCCTAACCTTTGTTCTTTAGATTAGAGCACATTTCCTTTTTTAACTGTGTGGTATGCCAGATGCTTTGTGCAGTATTAACTTATTCTTTCAAAACAAAATCTGCATATTTCTAAGTCCCAGTTTCTGTATCTTTTTTTCCCCTCTAAGAGGGACTATATCTAGTCTTCCCTTCTTTTACTTATAAGTACAAATCAAGAAGTTTCTTAGGCTGTATCCCAGAAGTCCTTATTCAGCATTCCTTACAAATGTGTGTATAACATGCTTTCTTTAGTTCTGAGACCTTATAGATGCAGTATATATAAAAAGAGAATATATTTATATTAGGACTGTTGGGGTCAAAACAAAAAAAAATTATAACAAATACCTCTAGTTATAAATAAATAGAGAATGGTGAAAGGAGCTCAATGATTTGTTGATTTATCTGCACTATGGAAAGAGACCAACATTTCAGATAGCTGCATTTTCTTTATCCCTGAAGTCCCATGATAAGGGAATTCTAATTTTTTCACACTGAGGAGGAGGTGCATGTAAAATTTTGTTTAAGATATTTCTTAAAGTTAAAAACTCAAGGCATATAACATATTTAGCAGAACAGATCATTGTAGTACTGAGGTTGCTTCTCATCGTTCAGCAACAATAGCTGGAAAATAATACTACAAGTCCTATTCAGAAACAAAATCTACTTTCTGCTCATCTTGCTTCCTGCTTAGAACTTAAGTAAAACTACCTGAATGACTGAAATCAGATTTGATCCTTGTGGGCTAAAGATAAAAGAATTAGCTCTATTTTTTGTTGCTGTTTTCTCTTAGCTATGAATGTATTAACAATGCATTTTTTAAAGAAATGAGTTATTTCAAACCAGTACTGCACAAAAGTCTTAGTGGTAAATGCCTTCTGAGTGCAACTTAGCTTTAGCTGTCAGTATTTCATTGTTGCGTATGTATCTTAAATACCATACTGCCTGCCTCTGAAAGTGATCTGGGAAAGGTGATGTACTTTAAAGTTAGGTATGTTTATTTAACAACCAATACCTAATACTGTATTTTGAAAATGATTCAGATCTTTTTTTGTGAAGGATGCTTGAGCTGATAATTTTCCTTTTTAAAAAATGCCAGTACTGTGAGAAACAGCAATTAGTTTATCTGATTTTTTTAAGGTGAGCCTCAGAGGTGCATTAAGTAATTTTTTTGTGTTTTTCTCAGTCTCCCTCTCTTCCAGTGTTGTGTATAAGATAAAAATGAGATTTTTGTTATCCTTTATGTTTTTCCTCCTTAGAAAATTGTAGAGCAATATTTTATATAGATGAATGATTTTTAGGGAATTGAAGATTCAGGAATGGATTGATGAGATGCAAGCATCTCCCTTGACAGATGTTGTGGAGGAATCCTTTTTATTTTATTTTTTTTTATTTTTTCTATTACTGCATCCAATTAACCAACATTTTCATTAGGAGAGCAGTTTTTCCTGTGTTTTAATTTTTTACCTAGCTTAGTTGTGTCCAGTGAATACTAAAAACAAATGCAGCAAACATGTCTGACATCTCTTTTTCAGGAAGTGTAAGCTTACTTTTTTTTTTTCCTTTAAAAGGTAACAGAATCCCCAGCAGATGTAGCAGAAAGAGCAGACAGAATTATTACCATGCTGCCTTCTAGTCCCAATGTGAGAGAAGTTTACACAGGAGCGAATGGAATTCTAAAGTAAGAATTGTTTGTAGTTTGGAGAATTCCCACTCCTACTCAAGGCTTTATCATGTTGTTTGTCAGATGATCACTGTTGCTGTAACTCTTGCCGTGCCTTCAGGGTACTTAATTCAATGTTCTCTATTCTGTCACTATTGATATTTCTAATTCTATTATATGAGTTCTCTTATACAGTGCTTACTTTTGAATGGCTTTTGGCTGAAGTCTTAATTTTATTTTCAGTAGGATAATAATTTATGTGCATTTGAGGCAATTTAACTGACTATTATCTGCCTTTCCATTTGCATGTTTCTTTGGCCCTAGTGAAATGTACTACACACAAGTATGACTAGAATATTTGCTGGCAACAATTACTTTCTCATTTTTTCTTGAAATCCTATAAATTAAATGTTCTGAAGAGATATCATTGTGTCTTATGGTATTAAAGTATATTGACATAGAAAGCTGATAAAGCTGGCATGGTTTTTTACTCTTACTTGTCTGTTTATTACACATGAAAATACCTAACAAGTTTGTTTTACGTGAAACAGTGGTTTTGAAGTTTTGTGGAGGGACTTCCACTGAGCCTGAAATACATAGTTTGCAGGAATCTATTGCTCAGAGTTTTTGAACTTGCCAAATCAAAAAGTAAATAGTATTTAAAAGTCTGTTGTGGCCACGTGTGCATTGCTCTTGGCAGGCTGACTAACGCTACTGGATACCTCTGAGGATCATGTAGCATCTTACAGCTATCCAGGTTAATAATGTGAAGGAAGAAACATACAGAAGACAAAACTACAGTCGATTGTCAAAAACTGATCATGTCTTTTTAAGTATTGATTTTACAATATTAAGATGCATTGATAAGAAAATCAATTAGAGGAGAGGGATTTCTGTTTTTCTTGGCATGTAGACATAATAGTTGCTTCCCTCCCTTACTGTCTGTAGTTTAATTCCTCACAAAGTAGGACTGAACAGATCTAAGTATCCATAGCTTAGACCCATCAGGGAAGATGGATAATTGGATCAGTCCCAAAAAGCTAGGTAAACAGCTGTGGAAGAACTGTATCCCGGATGGCAGTGGTTTGAAGGACGATTGGCAGTACTTACTGACATAGTACAGCCAGTTAATCTTTTGAGTACATAGATGTGGAAAATCCTGTGGGGAAGAGAGAATGTGGAAAGCAGTCCTATGCTGCTGCAGTTTCTCAGCCTTTGTATTGAGAGGAGGAAGTGTAATTTGGCAGTAGTGGTTGTCCCTCTGGGTGACACTCAAGACTTGGTCCTTGCTGACTGGTTTGACCTTCTTAATTTTCTAAAGCTTTTTAAGGTTTACTGAAAAAAACATTGATACCATGAAGTGTTTAAGGGTTAACTCAGTCATCCTGCTGTGTTACCAAGGAGCCTCTACTGCTCTTTGTTCTGAACACAAGGGGAGATGATGGAGTTCTTTATGTGCAGGTTGGTTTTCATTGCGTGTGTTCAAACCATACACAGCAGGTCATCCCTCCCATGAAAAAGGACAAGTTTTGTGTATGGAGCACTGTTTGAGTCTGGAGCTCCAGTGGGGTCCACAACTGCATGTGTAGATTGAGAGACTATTTCCAGCAATTTGGGTAGTTCAGTTAAATGAAATTCACTGTACTGCCAATGGCACACAAGGTGCAGTGAAGCTCTTCATCTGTCATGCGTAACTTTGAATGGGCCACGTTTTTGTGACTGAAAAATTTTGTTGTTTGATTTTATGGTGAATGCTGGTCAAGCAAACTTGAAATCTTGGTGCAGTTCAATGGAAGGAGGGATAAAATATCAACTTTTTTATTGTGGATGGCATGAAATTTTTTTCATTTTAAAAATTTAATTGTATTTTTTTAATGATATATGCAACTTACAGTGTTCTACAGTTTGGGATACAATCCTTCTGCCTAAATTTACTAGCTATCAGTGGGAGAACAACATTTTTCTCAATGCTTCACTTAAAATCTTCTGTGGGCTTTTGTGGTCATAGTTACAATCGTTATGTGAAATGAAGACTAGCAATGATTAAAAGAATGCAATCAGACTGTTCTGCTGAGAACTTCAGATATTGTATATGTACAAAGAACATTGTATTGTTATATATTAAATTTTATGCTGTACCACCATATAGTTCAATTGCATTTTAGATGATCTGTATATTATATGCTGTTCAAATTTGTATGATGGTAGGCTTTCCTAGTGCATCCTTACTGTGTAATTTTTTTGTGATAGTGTCTAGGAAGAACATCCTTTTTTGTGGTCAGTTTTTATTGGTCTTTGAGTGATTCAAAACTGTATGCTATACATAGTCACCAGTATAAATACTGAGCAGATCTTGCTCAGTAGGGTTTAAAACTTTGTGTTTATTTGGGTACCAAAAAATGTCTATTTGTCATGCTGAGGAAAGCCAGTGCCACGGTAATAGTTGTCTTCTGAAACAAATACTTAACAACAACAACAGCAACAACAAATCATCTTTATTTTAGGAAAGTGAAGAAAGGCTCATTGCTAATAGATTCCAGTACTATTGACCCAGCAGTTTCAAAAGAATTAGCCAAAGCTGTTGAAAAAATGGGAGCTGTTTTCATGGATGCCCCAGTTTCTGGAGGTAAGTCTTCATTAACAGTTTACCTCGTATTGGACACCTTGCCTCTTTCTTGGCAATCTCAATCACCAATTTGTACCCTTGTTGCTACAAGTTGCTTTCTTTTGCTATATGTACAGTATTCTGTTTGGGTTTTTTTTTGTTATTGTTTGATTACATTATAGAAATGTATGTTATTTTAGGAATATATTTAGGGTTTAGGAGTATATTGTTTTATTAGAGCTGGAGAAACAGCTTTCTTAGGATATGGTAAAGCGGTCCTTTTCATTTAATGTCTTTCTTAAAGTTGCAGATGTTCATATCTCTTCAGCCTTCCATCTGTTATTATGGAAAAACTGGTTGTCATTAAGCAGTTCTGCTGGGTTTTCATTAATTAAAAAGGAAAGAATGAAGGGGCGAATATAGAGTTTCTTTATCAAGAGTAAACAGCTTTGTCTCATTTTATAACAATTGACAAATGTGGCTTGTATTTGTTTATTCTTGAAAGTTGCTAGATATTGATCTCTTGAGTGTTTAACCTCTTGTAAGAAATAATATGGAACAGGGAAGTCTTTCATTTTGTGGACAGAGGAGAGCAGAAACATAAAATTAGTGTTTTGAAAACAAAGAAGAATATAATGGAGAAGACAAGACTCTTGCTTCCCAGCCAAAATATTAGTCCTGTTTTATAAAGTTAGATAACTTGTCAGCCTGGGAATAAAAACTACAGGAAAAGTGTATTGTGGGTAGATTATATATCTATCTGATCCTTTTTTAAACACAGCATGGCCGCCTGCTCATCAGTTGGGCAATTCTGACAGAATCTGTGTTGTTCTCTTCAGCCCTTTTTTGCCAAATGTGTTGTTTACCTGAGGGAATTACCTACCTTTGAGAAATGCCTGTAATTTGTTTTTAACCTGTAAGTTTTTGCTGTAAGGCTGACTATGCTCAAACTGCAAAGAAAAAAAAAAAGGGTTGATTCCAAAACAACCCTAGCTGTTTAGGGGAGTTTGTTCCTTGAGTAAATGGTAAGGCCGAGACAGAGTTAATATGATAACATCTAGCTGACTAGTATGAATGCAGATGGCTTTTTAGGTGTTAGTGGTTTATCTGAAAACAAATAACTTAGTGTTCAGTGTCAGTTACAGATTGAGTGATATTCTGAAGGAGGGGGAAAGAATTGAGACTTGGCTTTCGAGTACTTAGTATGTTTGTGAATGCCAAGGAGCACTCACAAATCGTGTTTAAAGTGGACAGTTGCTAGAAATGTGGAGAAGTTAAATCTGTAGGAAAAAACCTTTAATATTATGCTTTGTTATTTACATCTTTCAAGACCTAACACATCAAGTCTTTGGGGTATTTTTGTATGTCCTGACTGCATTGTTGGCCTTCAGACAAAAGACTAAATGCAGAAGTATGCTTGGCTCTCTAGAAATTGGCAGGCATTATCCTGTTGCTGCTCAATGCAATAGACTTGGCAAGAGTATGAAGGAGGGCGTTTGTGGGATGCAGCAAGGAGGAAGAGAAAATGGCATGCCTGAACTGTCCTCTTCAGATCTGTCTGTTTACTAGCTGTTATTGGCAGGCAACTCTACTTGTGTTTTTAGGTATTTGGGTGTTGCCTGATGGATGTTAGTGTTCATCTGCACTGTGAACAAGTTATTTCACAAACTGAGTTATATTTTAGAAATTTCTTGCTCTATAAACCTTAGTGAGAAATAGTGGTGATTTTAATCCTGTCCTGACATTCAATGAAGAATCTTTGAGCATAGCATTGGGTCCAGATTTTAGTGGCCTGTTTGCAGCCTTACCCCTGAAGGATTGTTTCTCTTGATCTTTTTCAGATGGGCCTGCATGCCAAGGTAGTAGTGCTGTCTTCATATGATTGGCCTACAACATTTACTTGCATCTTACAGTCAGGACCTATTAAGTAGAAGTTGGTGCACCAAGTTATTATAGTATTATTTTGTATTAACTGACTAGAAAATACTTCTCATCCCAGTAGTTGCATGCAGATTATGCTGCTAATGCTGTCTAGAGAGAGCAATCGCTTTACCCTGGGATTAGGATCTCTTGCAGGTCCGCATGAGAAAGTTGTGTCTTGGTTCCTAGTGCTGCCCTGATTTGCAATGTCTTCGTAAGAATAGGAAACACCTTCAAAATCTGTGTTTATTAAATACTTCTTTTGTTACTCTAGAGGAGTAAACGTACCTCTTTATGAAGATTGGATTCTACATTTTTGTATGTACAAGAGGCTTTTGAAGCACACGGTGTTCAAAGAAATATATTTGAAACTGACTTCTATTGGCACAAGACACTGCTGGCTAGGTACAGGATCTAAATTTAGCCTTCAAGAACTGTGTCAAGTTTGTCCTTCCACTGATTTCAGTAGAAGTATGATACAGATTATCACCTGGCAATCCAGAGCAAACTTCATTAGTGGCTTTATTGATGCTGCCGTAATTCTCTCTCTTTAATTCAGTATACAAAATATGCATTGCCTGAAGTACAGTGGGTGAAACTTCTTTTATTTCTGACACGATGCTTTCTTCAGCGTAAGCATTGCTAATTCTCAGATACTACCTTTACAACTTTTTTCCCCTTCCACTGACTCAATTATATCAGCGCCATATCTGCTCAAAATACATTGTACCACATTCTGCTTTAAATTCACAAAAAGATGTGACAGCTTGATTTGCTTTTCTGTTTTTGGAGGTATGGAGAAAATGTTTTCAATTCGTTTGTAAGTATGGTTCTTTCAGATCTGATAATGAAACTTAGGGAGATCTTACCTCTCACTATATACCTTAGCAAAGATAGTCATCAGTAAAAAAGGCAGACTGTTAATTGTTAATAACAGCTGTCACATAGAGAACTGTAGTCATGCTAAAATGGTAATAAACAGTAGAATAATAGACATTTTTTTAAGAACTGTGGGTTGGAGATGACTAGAAGAGGTTGGAGTTTCTATTCCAGCTGTCATTTCAAACTGTTTCGTACTGCGTCCATAAGCTCCAGCTAGCAGTTAAGTGACAGAAAAAATATTAGTAGTAACACTGACAAGTTGACACTTCAGCTCACTGGTAACGCAAAGTATAATGTGAGTTCTTGAAGGGGGAATTGCAGACTTATTCCCTGTATGGACAGATCTCTGTGTAACACTGAAGAAAGTAAAAGAACTATTAGAAATAACTGTGAGATCTTTAATTTAATTTTCTCTCAAAAGGCAATATGTTTCATTATTTCAATGGGAGGATCAGAGTGATAGCAGAGATTTACATAGACCAAACAGAGTAATTGGTGAATATGTTTCTCCTACTTGAATGCTGGTGGCTTAGTGCAGTGTCGTTCCCAAGGGAAGCAGAGGATGTAAGACTGTGTGCACACTAATGCTTGCAAAGATGATTAGAAAGATGTTTTAAGACTAGACTAAATAGTAAAACTTAATAATGAGTGGTTCAAATGTTGCATCTTTTACCTTGTAAATTCTGTTGTAATAAAGATGCATAATCAATGTATTTGCCAGAATAAAGCTGATTTAACAGACCTGTCTTTGTTGGAGAGCCTTTACTGAGCTACTTTTTAACTGGCTTCACTAGGTTGTCCCTGTTTTGTTTCTTTAGCCTTGTGCACTTTTAGAGAAATACAATCTTAGGAGTTCATGGGAGCAGAAGAGTTTGTGGGTTCATTCAATGTCTCTAATTTGAGATATTATGTACTTTTTTTAATAAACAGAATGCATAAAATAAGGAATTCATTTTATAGAGGTTTGGTTTGGTTTTGGCTTCTTGCCCTGCTAATGCAATGATTGGACCTGTTAGGATCCTTGAAACACCATCAAGATGAAGATGATTCATGAATTTAGAACTAATAATTCCGGCCTATTCCCCTATCAGTATTGTGCAGGTGTTCTTACTGTCGAGGAAAAGACCTAAAGGCATAGCAGTATTTGCTCCGTTGTTATTTCTGGCTTTATGCTTTTATGCTTTATTTTTAAAGCCTAAATACGTGTATTCAGAATGACCACAATATTCTCTGTGCTCTTGGTACCGAGCATAGCACTTTCACCTCCCTTCCTCTGCTCTTCCTCAGTTATCATATCTTGAATAATCTTTTCTTTCCTGTCATGCTTCTTAATTTCTCTGTTCACATTTTTTGCTGAATGCATCTGATCATATTCATTTTTTTCAAACTCAGTGATCTAGGGATGTTAGTTGAAATGAGAAGGTACAACCTTAATATTAAGGGTAGTATGAGAAATATTACTGAATTATTCTGAAATTTTATAAGGGAAAAGTAACATAGGAAGTAACTGATGACAAAGAAGGGAAGAATTGAACGAACTGATTTCAGGAAGCTGAAACAAGGATGAAGAAATATTTTGAAATCTGAGATGCTTAAAAAGCTTCTGATTTCTAATAATGTATGATTTAAAGTATTTAACAATACTTAACGTTTGTCAAAATAAAGCTGGTTTAATAGTCCTCTTTTGTTGGAGAGAAGAGGAAAAGGAATGAAGATCTTGAAAATCTTACACATTGGCAAAATGTGTATTTTGACACTCGGGAAGGAGGAAGTATAAACCCTGTGCAGAAATCATGATGTTGGCAGCAGCTGCTGTTACAGAAGAGTTGGATGCTACATTTACTGATGTGCTGACTTTGCAAGGCTGTTTTTCTTCTGTAAGTCTATTACACCTTTTATTTTATTTTATAAAGAATGCAAAAGGTAGCAGAAACTAAGAAAGAATAAACAGATCTTTTTGAGAGTATCATTTAATTGGAGTGAAGACAATCATCCTACAATGACTAAAAGAGTGGAATAACTGATTTTATTAAAGTATATTGTATATTTTGGCAATAAAAGTGTGTGTAGTCTCGCCAAATAATGACCGATGTGCAAGGAAACATATCTGTCTCCATTTATTCGAAGGTGTAAAGATGAGTTATTCAGGCTGGCCCAATGGGATATAACCAAGAATAATAGGCTGGAAATCATTAAGAAAAATGTGTGCTTCGTCTACCAGGAAAAACATCCTAACGACATTCTTCATACGCTGTGGAATAATTTCCAAAGGAGGTGGCTGAAGCCAAGTATCTTGACATGCTTTAAACTCTACTGGGCAAAATGCTAGGAACTATTCTGTAGGGAAAAATCTGCAACTGGCAGGAGGATGGCTACATGATCTAATCGGTCTTTTCCATCTCTAATGTCTACAATTCTGTTGTGTTCTCACACATGGTGTTCAAAAACAGTTAAAGGAAAACTGTCCAGATGGAAGTTAGAAATCCCTGTGGCACTCTTTGAAAAAGAGTAAGAAATAACTGCAGAATTAGAGCCAACATTCCTTCTCTCAGTAAAAATGGTTCTAATATCCCCAGCTGTACGTGAGCTGTTGCCACATTCCTAATAACTGCTCCGTTTTCTTGTGGTTACTTTAATACTGGTATCTAGCTCATCCTGTCAAGTGTTCTGAGATATCCAGAGTAAGAAAGATCTTCAAATGTCAGCTTGTCATAAATCCTAGGGAATAAAAGTTTAATTTAATTTTTAAAATTTTAATTGCTTCTTCAAGAGAATGTTTAAAGTTAAGGAGTTGCAGGTGGTGTTTCAGAATGTTTCTGGAGTGAATTGATGACTTTGAAGCTTTCTACAAAGTTTGGTTTGGTTTTAAACATTCATGGACTTCTTTTTCTCTCTTTTTTGCTCTTTCAACCGAGTCTCATCTTCAAAGTGTGTATTTTTCGTTTAGTCAAAAAAAACCTAGCCTGACTCCTGTGCTTAGGACAGTGGGGCTGATGAGCACCAGACCTTAGTAATCCCCTGACTCTCTCTGAGTCCTAATTCTGTACTGTGGTAAATGTTAGTGGTGTACATGTCAGTACTAAGCCCAGCACCACACGCTCCAGCGCAGCAACTACAGACTGGAAGGCACTGCACAGAATAGAACTAGGAGAACACTGTGCCTGCACAGCAGCTGTCAGCGTGGGGACAGTCCCACCAGCTACAAGCCTTGGATGTGCCACTGGAGAAAATGCAGCTTACTCTGAATCTTAATACAAAACAGCTGTACTTGCAATTCAGCGTTGCCTCAAACTGTTTTTTTCAGTCTGTGTGTGGAAGTCTTATTTAAAAAAAAACCAAAATGGTCACAGAAACCTGACTTACTGTCCTGGTTTCAGTTGGGATAGTGTTGTTCATAGTAGCTGGTACAGTGCTAGTTTTTTTTGATTTAGAATGAGAATAATATTGATAACACATTGATGTTCAGTTGTTGCTGACTCATGCTTACTCCATGTCGAGGACTTTTGAGTTTCCCATTGCTCTGTCAACAAAGAGGTGCGCAACAAGCCAGGAGGGAACATAACTAGGACAGCTGACCTGAACTGGTCAAAGGGATATTCCATTGCAGAGAATGTCATGCTAAGTATATAAATTGGGGGAAATTGCCTGTGAGGGGCTAATTGCTGCTCAGGAAAGGGCTGGGCATTGGTCAGTGCGTGGGGAGCAACTATATTGTGCATCACTTGCCTTTCTTGGGTTTTATTTCTCTGTCTCCCTATTCATCACCATTTATTATTATTGAACCTACTGTTACTACATTTTATTTCAGTTACCAGCTATTTTTAATGTATGGATTTTACCGTTTTTTATGATTTGCCTCTCCAGCCCACTGGGGGCAGGTTAGGGGTGAGTGAGCAAGTGGCTGCATTGTACTTACTTGCTGGCTGGGGTTAAATCACAACATGTAGTTAAATGGATTGGGCCACTGAAGACGTGGACCAACATAGAATTAAATGTTTTATTTTGTCTCTTATTCAGCAAAGGAGATCTGCAGATCTTACACTTAGACCCACAGGAAGAAACATTAATGTCCTAAGTGTCTGAACCTTAGGACATATCTCAAGTGCACATTTGTGAAAACTGTTCTGTGTTGAAGGAGACTCCTTTGAAGGCCCTTTAAATGCTTAAACTTAGGGAGTAAAAATGAAAAAAAAAACCAAACTCAGAGTGGGTAAACTCTGTAGACAGGGCCAGCTAACCTTGTCTTGCAGTGCAGGCCTTTGAAAGTAAAGTAGTTGTTGATCCCTTAGCTGGCTGAATGGAGGATCAGTAGGAATGAAAGCTGATCTGTTGACCCCCATCTGGATCATGCTAGTGTTCTGGGTTCCTTGTGTTTCATTTTAAAGTCATGATGATGAATTGGACAAGGGTAGGATTTATTTATGACAGTATTATTGTATGATCCGGAGCCATTCTAAGTCACTGGATTATTGCAGAATATTGTCTTGTAGCAAAGGACATCTGTATGTTTTGACAAGTGACTCAAATTGTGCTAATGAAAATGGGGAGAATGTTCTAGCACAAGTACTCCCTCTTCCCTTTAACCAAATACCTGAAAATTACTCCATATTTATAGTGTTTAGTGTAGTATTGCCTGTGGTGAGACATTTCAGTAGCTTGATCTTTGTCTTTAGCAAAAGGATTAATCTCCTGGTTAATCCACAGGGAGCACATAGAAATACCAGGATTTCCTAATTCTTTCTCCTTCAACCACATTTTAAAAAAATCCCATGGTTTTTATGATTAAATAAAAGGGTAAGGGAAATGGTATTGCCTTTGGATAAGCATTTAGAATTCAGCTGTCAGCATACAAACTATGTAAATGTTCACCTTTCAATTTGTCCAACAGTATTTAGTCCTGTTGGCTCACTACTTCAGTCTACTGAAATGCAGAGGACAGAGGAGAGTCATGTGGTTCCAGAGCTCAAGAAGCAGTCTTCAACTACAGTTCTCTTCATGCCAAGCACAACATAGGACCTGAAGTGGAAAAAAAATTGACTTACTGCACTGTATTTGACCTACAGTTTTAACCCTTAAAACTTTGTTATCATTTTCACTTGTGTAGTTTTGCTGGGACAGTGTGGATTTTCCTAAACCTTAGACAGTTTTAACTGGTATCTCTTCATAAGATGAATTAAAAAAGAATATTAAAATTGAATTTAAGAATTGACAGGAACAGAATAATGCATGGAAATGTCACCCTAATGCCATACCGTCAGTTTCTGTTCCTGATTCTGTAAGAAATTGTGGTTTAATTATTCTGTGTGGTGGAAGAATGTTAAATTTGTTTGCAGGAAAATGAGGGAGTGGGGGGCAGTGTGAAACACTGTGTAACACTTTATTAAAATCTTTACATATTTTAAGTAAATCCACATAATGATTTGACTGTTACGTTATTTCACTGTTGGTAAATTAATGGGGGTTTTAATGTGAAGTTTAGGCAAGTTGACAAGAATACTCATCTGACATGTAATTATTATCCATTTGTTTTATTTAATATGAGTTGCTGCAAACTGTAAGATCCTAGTTACTCAGTAACTATATAGTTTAACCACACGCAATCAGAAATGTCACATTTTTGTTGTAGTTCTGTTTTAATTTGTTTCCATTGCTTTCTAAGAATGTGTGGTGGCAATGTGTGGCTCGTGGCTCTTGGTATATTTGCCATGGGGAGTACAGAGAAAGTCACATTGACTTTTAGTCTTGGCTGAGTAGCATACTACTTGTTTTTCATTTGTGTCAGGTTTCTTGAGTTTGCTTAAAATCATGTCTTTTCTTTATGAAACTACCTTGGAGGTAATCTGTAGAGGTATAAGACTACACGTAGTTAGCTCTCCAAACTTGATTGATTTCTGGTGTCCAAAATTGTTCTGATTTAACTATTTCCCAGAATTGCTACAATTGTTAGTAGTCTGAAAGCAGTATTTGGTGGCAGCTAGATGCTTTTTGTCTTGAATAAGGCATTTTGTGTTGCACGTGTGAGAAGAATAGAGATTTCCTTTCTCTTTTAAAAGTTGGAGCACAGTTGGAGAAAGGAATTCTCAGTAGGTTATCAGCATGTCATAATAGAGCTCTATATAGTTAGAGTAAACTAGGAGTTTGTCTAGCTTTCCTATTTCTTCAGATACTCATTTTAGGATTTATATTAGCGCGGACTTAGGGGTGATGCTGGGGGAGTGGTAAGGTTTTGTAGCGGAAGCACTAAATGAGAAGCTTATGTGAATTTGGCAAGCAGGAGAGTTTCCTGAGATGGAGCATCCTCTTAGCAGCCTCAGCCTGAGTCTTGGCTGCCTCGAAGGGCTCCCACCCTGTCCATGACGGAAGTTCCTGCAGAGAGCACTAATAGCATCCCACACTGCCTCAGCGAATCATGTTAAGGCGTGGGGCCTAACTGCTGTGAAACAATGCAGTAAATTCCTCCCAGATTTTCCTCAGGGCCAAAACGAACATATTTGATCACCTAAATGCATCAGTCCTGTTCTAGAACAAGTGGACTATATGAAAGCATTTGCATTAGCAGTCCAACAACTGGCACACCTATTAAAAAAAAAGGTAGTTAATCTGTTACTGTTTGGTCACTGGCACCTTTTTCCCCAGTGTATTAATATGCTTAGCAATTCTTAACACTAAATGTGACTGTGAGCACTTGGTATTTTGTTTTCCTTAGTAGACAATTACACCAATCTTGAATGGAACGTTTTTTTTTTGGTAACTGGGGCAAAGGAATCTTAGAAGATTGAAACAGTAGGCAGCAAAGCTTGTTAAAGAGGTTTTTATTTTACAAGCCCTCAAGAATTCAGAATATGACTTGCTGACTGCTTTAAAAAGCCCAAATGTCCCTTCTAGACTTCTTTTCAGAGCCAGCATCAAATCTATGCTATACTTGTCTAAAAATCCAAACATGCGCTCTTGGCTGTTACTGTTTACTGAATCAGAACCCTACTGTTTCCACTTGCACTGTATCTAATTTATCGTAAGTGACCACAGAAACTAGAATTATTTATATGTTGGCACCTAACAGCTCCACTATAGTTAAGGGTCTGTTGGCATTTCCATTATAAACCTTGCCTTTGAGAGGTTTATAACTTGGCGGTTTTACTTTTGCTTCAGGCTTAAATGTGCCATTTTCATCCAAGCACAAATTCTTCTATAGAATTTCATTTAAATCAATTTAGCCATTATTTATTTTAGAGTGTGTGTGTTGGGGAGTGGAAGGGAATGCACTATTTAATTTTGGTTTCAGAAGCTTTTTGGTCAGACTATATAATGAAAGAAAAATGATGCTTTTTATTTTATTTTGTGGGGATTTAACCCTTCCTTGGATGCGTTGGGAGTTACTAAACCCATGCTTTTTCAGGTTGCTGTCACTGCTCAAATGCCACACATCCACTCACCCACCTACACATCTGACCGGTCCCTGCCCAATGACATGCTTTGAGGAAGCATCCCCTGGCTTCTGGCAGAGAAAGGTTTTTTTGGGAAGTGGATGAAGTAACAATACAATGGATGTTCTGTTGAGAGGCCTCAAGCCAACCAGTCCAACCAAGGAAGCAGATGGAGCTTAATTGGAAAAAGATAGGCCAAGTGCACTTGTCAGTCAAATGTAACCCTGTGTGGTTAAAAGTGGCATTTCCTACGGCTGAGCCATTTCATGTGGGATGTGTGTAAATTACTACATGGGTGCAGCAATTCTCCAAGTCTAAAAGTGGTGTGAGTTGCTATTTTCCCTTGCTCCTGAATGCTGAACCACAGAGGACTTTCAATGCTTTTTTTAGTCACAAATTCTTACCATAGTACTCTATTATTTTGCTAATTAAATTCTTGCCACAGAAATAATAGTTATCTATAATGTTTCAATACTAATCATAGTAAAACAGTACCAGTGTTCTTTTACATTGTGGTTTAAGAATACAAAGAAGGGAAATTGTGTACATAGAGGTAGAAGCTTTTATTAGACCAAATAATATGGCTGAAAATAGAAAACAAGTTTCTGAGTCAGTTCTTTCACCACATTACACAAGAAGCAGTAAAGTACAATAGTGTTTGTTAGTTTTTTCCTTTGCTATTGAATTACAAGAAAAAGCTACTCAATGGAAAACAAAGTGGGGAGTGAGTATGTGGTTTGGCAGCTTCTTGTGTAATCCTTTTGGGGTCTTCTTTTTTTCAGGTAGTTCATTCAGATTACTGATTGGACAGACAAGTAATGAAAACGCTTCTTTCTGTTTTGTTTACTGTTTTATTAGCAAAAGGGAAAAGGGAAGCATGAGTGTAATTAATTATGGCAGCAGATACCAATGGCTTTTTGCACCACAGGATCCCATTGAAGTACTTGAAACTCTTCTCCATCTTGTTTTTTGTCCCGCTAATTCCAGATGTTAATGAATTCATAGGTCAGACATTCCAAATCTTGAATGTTTTAGGGGCTACTCATTTTAAATATTATTTGTTTATTTTTAGTTTGTGGGCATTAACATTTAAAAGCACTGAAGACTAAAGGTTTAGTATGTATTAAAACCTGCTCTTTTCAGTCTTGGAAGCAGAAGCTTACAGAAACAGAAAATGTCACAAGATGTGTGATTAGTTCATCACTATCAAAACATAGTTTAATAACATTTTCACTGGTATTGCGTTATTGCTAAGGATCAAGAAATATAAGCTATATGCGGTCGTGGTAAAGAAAATCGTTAGAAGTGCCTTAACAGAGTAAATCTATAAACCTCCAATTTAGCATATAACACTTAGGCATCTTCTTAAGTCTATCCAGTTCAATGGAAATTTAGTGCAGGTTAAAGAAGTGTGTCCTTGGTGTCTATTCAGTGTCTGTGGGGTAATCTCTTTGTCTTATATTACTGAGCTACTCTCTTTCAAACTCCCAAGGTTTCAAAGCACTGTGTAGAGCTGATGCCCTGGGCATGATTTGGCTGGAATTTTCCTGCAGCTATAAGCTAATTCTTTTATTTATTTGGCAATATCCTTACTCCCCAACTAAACGTAGAGGACTTTTTTATTTGGTGTCATCTGAGTTCTGAGTTTTATTGTTTGCAGTTTTCAGCAGCGGACTTTGTTGATATATTATTTAAACCCCATGGAATTATAACTTAGCATAATGACTTATACTCCTTTCTGCCCTTCTTGAAATAGATTATATTGAGTTAAAATATTTTGTGGTTATTTTCAAAGCACATCTGCAAACACGACTTTGAAGCAGAACTAAGTATTTAGGCTTAGCAAGTTGTTATGTTTCATTACTGCTTTTATTTCTGTATCTTCAGCACAACAATGGCTGACTGACTTTAATTTCTGTCCCTCACTTCCTAATCCTTCCAGAAATAATGTTAATTTTTCATTGCTCTTCATCCACTTTGGTAGGTATGTTGCTGTTCTCATGAGGTCACAGCTGGGAGTAAGCATTCTTGAATCTCTCTCAGTTTATTTTCTATCAGCTTGAATATCCTCTACGCTGACTGATGCAATAAGACACATTTTCTAAATTCAACCTGTTGCTCAGTCACAGAATATTCTGACTTGGAAGAGACACACAAGGATCATCGAGTCCAGTTCTTAAATGAATGGCCCATACAGGGGATTGAACTTTTGACCCTGGCATTATTAGCACCAAGTTTTATGCACAATGACAAAATGTACAAGGTTTTGATGGGAAAAGAGAATAGGAGAAAGTTTATTAGCTGAAAGTATGTGTCTGTAAGTGCCTGATGTGGATTGCAGTTGCAAAGGACTGTTTCTTTTACTGGTGCATGGCTTTAGCATAGAGTTTTAACTGTTCCTAATGCTCGTGTAGGTTACTGAAAGCACTGAACTGTCTGCAACTTTGCCAAGTGTTACTCGAATATGCACCTGTACTGACAACTCTTAATAGGAAGGTATCTACTTGCACTTGGTCACCTCCTTGTGTTGCCTCAGTTGCATCTGAACTTCCAAAGCTGAGGATATGTTTTCAGAGGGCAAAAACAGTTGGATACCTTAGAACTCTGGAGCTAATTTGTGCAGCCCATCATTACTCTGCCTCCCCAAGCAGATAGTTCCTATGAAAGCCAACAAATGTCATTGTCACTATGAGTAAGTACTCACTATGATGAGATAGAACTCTTTTTTTTTTTAATGTATTTAAGTAAACTGCATGGAAAGTTAGCTTTGGAGGGGGATTAAAATGAGCTGGAAAAGTCACAGTTCAGGCACAAAGGCCCTATTTCTAAGTGTTGCACATGGGCTTCCAGCATTTTTCTTTTCCTTAAGAAACAAACAAACTAAAAAATGACCAAAAATGACATGCTTCCAAAAAAAAACTGTCCTGCTTTTCATTTTTGTGTGTTCATTTTCGTATATTTGTGAAAACTTAGGTAATTTTCCTCAGGATTTAGAAATTGTCAATATTGACTCACAATTTCGCTGTGCTTTAATGTATGTGTTCACTATAGAAGGATTTTCAGAAGTGCACAAAGTATATCACAAGCAGTTGTTCCTGTTAACTCAAATGGGAGGTATTTTAAAAAAATGAAACCTGTGACTTAAATCTGAAGTTACAGGAAAGACATAAAATAAATCTGGTGTATTTAATTGATGATAATGAAAATCCTATCAACAAGTATAAGTAACTGCTGCCCCTTCTAAAATACGAGATTATAAGAGAGTAACTTATGTTACTACAGTACAGCAAAATTATATAACTATATGTGAATTGGTGCTTTAATTAGTAACAGATAATATTTAAATGCTTAATTTCTCATTCCTCTTTACGTTGACTCTATTGCTGCTCAGTCAGCAGCAATTTCTTAGTAAGAGCTTCGTAATGAGCAGAAAGGTTTCCAAATTAGTTTTGTGGACTTTTTGCTTGCTTTACGTAGTTTATTTTAGATCTCTTATCCATGTAGAAATGTAAATAAGGATTTAAATACAATTCTTAGTGCTAAGCCTGGTTCTTGGTATATAACTGTCATGAAATTTTCTTTTCTCTGCTTTGCAATGACCTTAACTTGACCTAAAATGACTGGTTTCTCTAGGGGTTGCAATGACTCAGTATCAAAAAGGTTCCTGTCTGGTCGCTTGGTGGTGGCTTCATGTGTGTGTTTTGCATGACATCAAAATGTATGTGCTATCAGTTCCTAACAAAGATGGGAAAACCAGTTCCACATATTTTAATGCAATTTGCATTAATCTGCTTTCTTATACTTAGTGGGGTAGCAGAAATGTCTAAGACATGGGTTTTTTCTTTTTAAATAACATATGCTGGAAATACAGTAGGTTTAAGATATCTGTCTGTTTCATTACAAATCCATTTAAAATACTGATCATAATTCATATTCCCTCATTCTTTCCACATTTAGGGGTGTTACCTGGGTTTGGAATAGCCAGCTGTCTCAAACACTATCCGCACTTTTAAAGGAGTAAGAAGTCTTGGCAGACACTGGAACAATTAATTGGCTTTTTCAGCCAAGTCAGGTTAGGAAAGTATTTTGTGGGGAGGGGACCAGGTGGGAGGGGAATACAACGTCCTGGTTTCAAGTTTGAGTTCAATTAACCCTTTAGGAATCGTAGTCAGGCTTCTTGCTAAACACAGTTCTCCATCTCTAACATTTGTGAAATTTATTTAAGTGAAAAGTTTCTAAACTATTAAAATACAGAAAAAATATGCTTTATTAGAAGGAGATGCCTGGGATGAAGTGACACGTGCTAAATCTAAATCATGGTGGATTTAAAAATCTCAGAGATTAAATGAGCATTAGAATATGTATTAAAGAACTCTAACCTCCTCATACTGTATATGTTTAGAAAAGAGAAAGGAGAAAATGGCAGCTGAGACCACCTGATGATGATATCTGTCTGTTGAGTTAGGATGAAATATTTCCATGCTGGACTTGCTCACTGAATTCAACACCTTGACTTACCCATAGATGCTTAGTTAATATTTAATTTCCAGCTTCATAGCTTTGCTTATTTTCATTCCAAAAACAGAACAAGTACTAAACATCAAATTTTAATTGCATATATGTCCTTGCATTCCTGAAATGTTTTATTTAAAGTATTGCAATTGCTGCACAGTCTGCTTTTTCACAATTCTGTGTACATTTTGGTGCCAGCGAATCAATTTGTAGCAAAGAACTTTCAGTGCAGTTGCTTTTAACAGTGGACTGCCCTTGTTCTGAAGATGTTTTGTTTGTTTGTTTCAATTGTCCTTTATGGAGTAACCTACTAGTAGTTTAGACTGGAAACTGTAAAGTTAAACTTTTTAGAATTGTTACTGCCCCAAGTGGGAATATAAATGATATTGAACAAAATTTATTTAGCCTATTAAAAAGTCAGCCTAAAACTACATTTAATTAGTTTACACTATTACATCACTTCTAGTGAGGAGTTAGACTTAGGCAGAGTAAAAGGAGCTCTATCAGGTGAGCTGACTGTGGCCCATATGGGGCTTTAAGATAATGATGAGTTTAAATTTCCTCTTAGAGCTAAGTGAGAATAAAACTGGAGGCAATAAATACTCTTGGCCAAAGCCATTAAATGAAAAAGCTGGGAATTCTCCAGCTCTTGACTTAAATTGTTTGTTTATCAGCTGGCGCCTAGTCTGGAGTCAAGAGCTGGAGATTTCTATCTGTGACAGAACTTTGAAACTCTTGCAGGACACTTTCATTTTAACTTAAGGTAACTTGAGTTTATAGCTTTGGCTTTAAAGATTACTAATGATTTACTCATTTCCTTACCATTTAACCAGAGAGGACTTTTTCCCAGGAAGGGATCTGTGTTTATTTAGGGCCTTTGTCTGTGGAGGGATTAAAAGGCAGCCCACCAGCATTGTGAACTTGATGGTAATAAAAGGTCACCAACACACACCATAAAAACGTTCTTACTATGGAATTAATTATACAGTGTAATTTTACAAAGCATTTCAGTAACCCTTCTTTTAGACTTCTGCTGTATTTAATTTTTCCTCATATGGAGAAAAATTCAACTTTAGGCATTTATTGTGCAAATTAGACCCTGTGTGTATGTATGCGACCCTTTACAGTATAATATACTCATTGGCAAGTTCAACTCACAATTGAAACCGATTGTAAAATTCCAGTTGAAGTTAGATCTGTGAACTTTAAAACTTAAAATACTGCACAGTGGGAGCAATAGAATGAAAAACGACTTGTTAGTTAAGAAATGCAAATGATTAATTTAAACATTGTTGCCTTATTTGGCATTTTTAAAGAATATTGCATATTTTCCAAGCCATTAAGCACTGTTCAGACAGCAGCCTGTTATTTTTTCTAAGCCACCAGGTGGCATTGCAGCCCAGCCTGCTCAAAAGAGGCAATTTATAAAGATTTGTACAGAAGGCATTTCCTCCCTTCATCGCATTCATTTTCCCTAAGTATTAGGGCTTGATTTAGAATGTCTGGTAATGATGATTAATATTCATAAAAACTAGAGTGATTTAATTCTACATTTTTTTTACAGGGTGAAAGTGTGAAAGTTGTCATGTCAGGGCGTTGGCAAAACAGTTTTTGTTTTGGTGAGGTGATAACAATAGAATTATGTTCCTATTTAATGAATGAGCTGGTTCATCCACAGTTAAGGTCACAATAATTTCTTTTAAAATTTCTACACTGGTGGACAGGGATAGAAGAATATATGGAATAATCCATGTGATTTTCTGTATCCAGTGCAAAGTTGTCTTGCTATATTCTAAATAAAGATTTGAAGATGGGTTGTTTTTTTTCTTTTGCCTTAAAAAGGTATCTTTCCTCCATTTCCAATTACCAGTTTAATCTTACCTTCCATACTCTTTTATAAATGGACAACACAAAGCACACACCCATGAAAAATAACTAGAAAATCGTATCTCACCAATTAAATAAATTATTAAATAACTGTTAACGTGTATCATTTAGCCTGTTTGACGAACTTAATGCAATGTTTTCAAAAACTTATATAAATCTCTAGGTTAGGTAAGGAGGGATTACCCCCCCCCCCCCCGCCAATTTTGTAGTTTTTAAATGTCTACTTTAATGCTTTCTCCTGAAAGTCATGAATTTAAAGTGCTACTGCAGTAATTTGTCCACAGTTTTACTAAGTGCCACTCCTCTTGAGCTGGTGCCCTTTTTCTTAGGCCATTTAATGGGCATAACCCATTTTAAGAAATGTATATGTTTTCAAAGTAAGTGTCTCTGACCTCCCACCTCGTCAAAGTTCAAACATACGTGTTTTGCTGTAGTCTGAGTATCTGAGATGCAGCATTACCGAGATACTAAAAATTCAGGTACTGAGGGAATAAGAAAACCTCTGTGTGATAATTTAGATAATGCTTTCAGTAAATCATACTTTAATACTGTTTTCTTCACTAAGAAAAGTAGTAATAGAATAGGTAATTGAGGCTTTTGACCCTGGATATTAAACTTTTAAACTTGATACAAGTCTGCCTCTAAGCTTTGTTGTATACTGATATTGCTACTTACTTAACATCAAAAAGCTGTGGCAGTTTGCCTTTATAGATTGCGCCTGTGTTCTGGAATTGCCTCCTGCTGTCCTTGAACTGTTTCTTAGTTTAACGTGTTAGATTTTCTCATCAAAGCTTTTATACATAATGTTTAGTTAACACTTGTTCTATCAAATATGATACAGTAGAGTGGTTTGGAATAAAACTGTTCTTTTCATTAACAAACATGATAGCTTGACAGGCCTCTTTGCCAGCACATCATGGGTTTTTTGTGTAATGATGTGCACATGCAGATTTTACATTGCATGTAATCTTTATGTTTGCCCAGTTTGCAGTCATTGCTCTAGGACTAGAGTAAATGACTGGTTTTTGCCAAGATTCCTAAAGTAAACTGGCCTCATTAAAAATAATGGTTGCTGAGGAAAGAATTTCTCTAAGTTGAAGCAGTTTGGTTAGAGACCTGTTTCACCATAACACAGTTTTGATTCCTTGTCTACTGGTTCAGTTCATTGTGACACCACTGCTGCTGAGAGCTGCAATGGGATTCACAGCACAGAAGTGAAAAACAAGAATGTCTGGATACAGGAAGAAAAGAGTAGAATAATTAGTATCCATTTAAGATCCAATGTATTGCTTGAGATACCTAGATAAAAATTGGGGAGTGAGGGAGGAAAGGATAAAAACAAAGTAATAAAATGTCTTTTAATGATTTCAGAAAACAGAATTTTTTATTATTTTTCATTTGACCCGAGTAATGTTTGTGTGTATATACCCTGTGTCAAAACCATGGCAATGCTGTGTATTGCTTTACTCATTTTTAAAGCATTTTGAGAAACTTATTTTTATTTAATTTAAAATAGAAAATTCAGTAGAAGTATCTAATGGGAGTGTTCAATTACTATAATCAGTTACAACTACAATAATTTTGGAGTGGCTGATTTTATAGTATTTGGGTATTTACTGCTTTAAACTTTACAAGAGCTATTTCCTACATAGACACGTCTCTTTTTTTTCATCCTTCTGTTTGTAAATGGTTTTAGCTTTGGTCAGTAAAAATTAAAGTGCTTTAATATGTAGCATGTAGTGTTTACAAAATTTGAAAAATGTTTGGCTACTTTATTGTCAAAAGTTGGATTTTTTTAAGATAGATCTACACGTGTGGAAAGGATGTGGCTACGTATAGTGTTTTTTCAAGTTGATGTTCCTAGTAATATTTTGTTCTAACCCTTCATGAAGTTTGAAAAAGTACAGAAAGACCTTTTCTTTGGGGGGAAAATGTCTGTGTATTCCCAGAAAGTCTCAGATTTCTAGCAGATGTACTGGATGTGCTACTAAAATAACAATTTTTTTATTTCATTTTTTAAAACCACTGGTTAGTGGCAAAGTAAAGAGACCATGCTAACGATAACACATGAAACTCCTAACTTCTGGTTTATACTCCAGCTCATACCTGCTTGGAGGGAAACGCAGAGGAAGAAATTTAAGCTGATTCTGTAGAAAACACTGGCAAACTTTTAAAGTCGATGCCTTGGACCATTGTTTTCAGCATTTTCTAGGATTAGAGAATTATCATTTCATAAATTGAGTGTAAAATAGGTAAGTAAAGTGATTAGAAAGTATAATGAAGCAGGACTGAGAGTCAGGAACAGTGTCTTCAAGAAGCGTAGGAACTTTTCAAAGGTCAGTCCTGTTACACATTTAAAAAGTGTTTCTCCTGTTGTTATACTTGTACCTTTGCTCAGGGCTGTGCCTGACCGGATAAAGTGTGATGAGATTGCAGAACTTCTCCCTGCCAGGACCCTGAGTAACTCACAAGAAAAACTATTCTGTGGGGAAGTGGGGTGTAGGCTGGAACATTTGTGAAACAAGTGGTTGCAGTGTTGAGCAGTGAGGGAAATGTTGCTATTGGAATAAAAACTATTCAAGAACAATGGGAAAATAAAATCGTAATTCTTTCATGGTCTTGTGGCCCACTTCATTGGATAAGAAGGAAGGAACAGAAGGTGTCAGACAACACCTTTTATGTATGTGTTTGGTTGTCCGTTTCAGATTATTTGCTGGGAAAAAAACCAAACAAAACTTCAAGAAGAAACTCCCCAAAAAAATAGCCCCCCCCCCCCAACTTGTTACGATAACAGGTGAGGGATTTTCTCTAATGGAGGAATAGTATGTATCCTGGAAAAGCATGCATTTTTTAGCTCTGCAGGCTTGTGAACAATACAGCTGATATAAATACTTTGGGAATTTGTTTTTGTTTTCTTAAAAATAAAACATCTACTAAATAAAGTGGCAGCCAGTAGGCTGAAAACATTCGGTCTTGACATTTTAAGCACATAGTTGCTTGTTCCTAATTTGATATTTTTAAATGACTTCAGAAATAATGTTTCAAGCAAATAATAGTGTACATAAACTGTTTGAAGTTCTCACCTATCGACTATATACTTTTTAGGTCCTAGTAGATATGACATGTTAAATAGCGTGTGTGTGCACATTTATATCTGTGTTCTTTTCTCTTATCTTACAGTGCCCAACCTTACATATCAGAAATGGCCCAATAAAATGAACAACAAAAAGTGTAAAATTTCCTTACAACAACAAGGACCTAAAATAACCATTTTATAATGCCAATGAGGTAGCTGACTGTGTGCAATACTGGGTAATAAGATATTCTCTGATGTGTTTACTGCATTCAGCCTTTCACGCAGATATGTATTGAAGCCATAAAATGACAATAATCATGCTAGCATACACCTTACTTTCTTGCCGAATTGTTTCTATTACATTAATGATTATGTAGTGAAATAATTTTTGTTGCTACTATAAAAATTTTATAGAAAGGAGAATTAATAGATTTTCAGTTTGTCAGTAACTTAATTATGTTGTAATCTCAAATTTTGTATCTGTGTAAAATCATTTAATGATTAAAAGCTGCAGCTCCACAGGCCCTGAGAAGACTGAGATAGCATCAAAATCATATATTAACAATGTATTTATTATATTTATAATGTATAGTATTATAGGAAACTCAGATTCTTACCATATAAGACAGTGACAAAAGTATTTGTTACCATTTTTTGTAAAACTGACATTCTTTTTCTGTTCCACAGAGTGTGCTGAATGAGGGTGATCTGTTTTAAATAAAATATCGATATTTTACCTTCTTTAAATAGCGTCAGGTTTTATAACATTTTAGATAAAAATTGTTTCGGTTTTATTTTTAAAAAAATAAAATCTGTATTGCGGTAGGAAACTTGTTATAATTTTGACGATTTTGAAGAAAAATTAACCAGCATTTACATGTTACATGAGATGAAACCACACTTTTTAAGTATTAAATAATAAAATCTAGTTGTATTACAATCTTCCTTACGTTTTTCAAGGCTGTCTCACCTCCCTGTAGAATGTGTCTGTGTTCATCTGTTAATTTTATTTTTCTTTTGAGTGACACACGTGTCCTATATTATGAAAATATCCTTTGAAGATCAATAGAATAAGAGTAACAGTAACCTACAGGAAGAGTCCCAAGAATAGGAATAGCCAGTGCTTTATCCACGGTATGGATGGAAAGCAACTAGAAGATAGCAACTGAGAGAGAGAACTGTAGATACTGAATGACAATGAGCTACTGAATAATGTGGTTTTCTTCTGACGGCCCAATTTGAATGACTGAGGGCATGGATGTATATGGTGAAAGAAAGTAAGGAGTATGTACTTCCCACTAAAAGTGGACAGGCAAGTAAGGCTGGAGATTGTTCTGAAGAAAGAACAGTCTCTAAAATCAGGAAGTCAAAAAGCAAGCAGTAATAGGACTCTCCTAGAAGCCTTAGCTTAGCCTAAAATTTTTTCCTAAAATTCCTTGAGGAACAGGGGATAATCAACTTTTATTGGGGAGTCTTTTTCTTCATGTAGTCTCTGAAGTATGCAGCTCTTCTAGAGAGTTGTGCTCAGAAGAAGATACCTAAGTAGAAAACACTGTCATGAGTATTGGAGAAGAGTGTGCCACTGGAGCATCATAGACTGCCCAAGAAAAAACTGAAGTGTCTTCCTTGTAGGTAAGATGGATCCAGAATTACTAACTGGAACGAGGAAGGTGGTCGCAGGGAAGAGCGGGGTCTGTATACATACAGATGCTGGCTTGGAGAGTTCTCTACTGATGAACTCAAAGTGCCAAGGATTTATTTTCTTCTCCAGATGAAGAAAGGGAAGCTTTTACATCTTGTTTTTGTGGGAGGAGTTTGTCTGAATGAGTCTATATGCCATAAAGGAATAGCTTTGTTAATGTTAAAAACTTGCTTTGGCTAATAGAAAAACTGTAGATCTGCTGGGTGAAGAATATGATCTCCTCGGGGCCTATCCATGGGCACAAACAGTCTGAGAAAGCATTGCACAAAACTAGAAAATCCAGAAAGCAGTATTCCTTAGCACATCCCAGACTGCTTCTGGCATGCCAGGGCTGTTCTGAAATCTGGTCTATTAAAGGGGTTGTTTCTATCAGTCATTGGGAAGGAAATAGCAGCGTACTGTCCTGGTGTCTCATTTTCAGAGAAGCTGTGGTTTATAGGGACATCTGGAGGTCTTCTGGTCCAGACTCCCTTTTGAAGCAAGACTTTTGCCAAGATAGGGTGATGTAGGCTGTGACTTTCTTATGTTAAGTCTTGCAAACCTTCATGGATGGAGATTCCATCACCCTTGTCTGGTTAACCAGCTTCAGTGACAAACTGCCTTCCCAGCAAAGAGGTTTGGTAGCCACTGTGCCGGTGTTCAAATATGGATAGCAGAGTTATATGTCAAAATTGTAGGGAGAAGAACTACATGGAAGAACGAAAACTCTATGTAGATGTATAGATATAGTTTCCTAGCCAGTCCTGGTATTTTTGAGGTGTGACAGATCTGAAAGTTCTGTGTCTCATTTCATGAGCTGTGACCTAGACATATTGTTGGAATTGTAAACATAACAGTTCTGAGAGTCTCAGAATTGGTATTAGAATATTAAACAGTGCCAGTGATCCAAAGATACATGTAGCTGGACCCAAGATTTTCGTTTTCTAAGTAGTTTTGAAAATAGGTTTTCCATGTCAAGTTGTGTTTGGCATCCATAATTTGGGCAAATTGATACCTGATCCTGTGATTTCTTTGCACATCTGGTTTTCACTGCATGGATTCAGTCACAAATTTGGTGGCTTGTCTATTTGGATAGATAGCGCCAAAGCCAAAGAAAAGTAAATAGGCAATGTAGTTCTTTTTCTAACTCTGCAACCTTCAGTGAAGTGTTGACATATTTAGTCAATCACATCCTTGAACGCTTCTGTGAAAGTGAAAAATGATGGCATGATTACAACATCTATAGCAAACCCATGACAAAGCATTTGTTAAGTGTATCTTTTATTGCCTGACCATATGTAATCTTTTTCTTAGAGATGGGTCATTTTGTCACAAGGAAAAACACTTCTATTCTTTGGTAAGGAATTTTTGTGTGTTAGCATTAATAAGTCCTAGAAATTCTTTAAAAGTGGAAGCCTAATAATTATCTCTTTGCTGTCGGAGAGCTAGTCTAGTTGATGCTTGGTTTTTGCAATGTCTAATGTCAAGGTTCTATACCAGTAATTAGTACCAACACTTCCCACATACTGAATTTATGGCACTGTAACCACATTTTTACATATGTTGAGGGATACTTCAGTAACCCTCCTAACATGAAGATATTAAGAAATATGCTCTGTTATCTCTCCCTAGAAATTTAGTTTGCTGATTTTTTTTTCCTCTCTGGCAAGCAAGTGTAATTAGATCAAATTGTGTTGTTCTGTAGTGCTTTTCATGTAATTTAACATGATCTTTAAAAGAAGAGTCCTTGCTATCCTGCCAATATCATGCGGAAGTGAAAATTACTTGTGTTGAAGATGCTTTTAAGTGTTAGGTGATATTAAGTGACCAAATAAAATTAAACCAATGGCCTGGAGGTCTGCTGGAATGCAAGTAGGCCATTGATACTGAATACTTGACCTCATGGTATTCTAGGAATGGATGAACAGAGGAATAACTTTTTTTCATGAACTGGCACATGAGTAATCAATGAAAATTCAGTAAAAATAATATTTTTTTAAAATGCTATGTGGGAGCACTCCTAATAGGGTATCACAAATTAGTTTCCATTAATTTCTGACTGAACTAGAGTTAAAAGATTTTAAAAATCTGTTTTGAAAAGCACTTAGCAGAAACTATCTGTAACACACACAAATGTGTTATCATTCCAACCAGCAGTACTACAGGTCAAATAGTCCTTTTCTGACTATGAACAATACATGAGGCATAAGAGCTGTAAATCCTTAGGCCTAAATTTCATTATTGCAAAACTCCTCTGTCCATCTGTAATTGATCTGCTTCTGCTTTGTTTCTAAAGCGGCAAATACAATAAGTGTCTTCATTTGAAGCTCAGTTAATTTATAGGGGATTATTTTTATTTATATATGGAGAGGACCACACAATCTATTTTAGTTTGGAATGCATTGTAGTCAGTGGGTAACTTCATGTGATTTTCTTTATTTTCTTTTCACAGGATTAAAATCCATAATCTTGGAGTTACTGCCATCCAGTATCCATAATTTGCATACCTGTAGGTCAATGGTAGATGGTATTTGTTGGAGGCTGTGTTTATCAATGGAAGGGAATGTCTCTTGGATAGCTAAATCCTCAGCTGGGAATATCACTAGAAAAAATTGTAGAGAGGGTGAAATCAGCTTGGGTCAAGAGGGACTAATACAGTGGGGTACTATTGGGAGAGAAATGGGAGTGATTGCTCACAGTATTTTACACTACTACTTAATTTTCAAGTGTATTTGGTGTTGGTTGGAGTTTCTGCCTTGTGCTGTGTGGTGGGGATTTTTTTCTGTGGCTCTGGTGGACCTTGCTCTTTCTTTGCCACCACCTCACTTCTGTGATATGGGAATTCTGGCCTGATTTGCATCTGCAGTGTGTTATTACAGTGTGTCCAAAACCCAGCAGACTGGCAAACGTCTGGCTAGCAACACTCTGTGTGTATATGTTCTGCTTCCAGAGATTTGGCAGGATATGGTAGCTCTGATGCTGTCCTCTATTTGTCTCTTCTATTGCTCTCGTGCCATGGAGTGCAGATTCTTCAGATAAATGCTTGTTGCTAGAGGCATTTATTTTCAGTCAGCTGTATTTCATTTGAGCACTGACTCTGTTTACCTTCTTTTAACTTTCAGAAAGATGGGTGATTGTCAAGAGTAAATATAAAGAAAATGTGGTTCTGTGATTCCACTCACATATTCCTGGTGCTTCAGCCTATGCTGTTTCATTGGCTTTCCCATAGGTCATAAATACTGTTTAAGTGAGAGTTTTAAAGAATGACATTTAACATCTTATGTAAATGGCTACTTCTGCCCTGAAAAGGCCAAAGAGTAGCAGAAGATAAAGATTAAAATCATGGGCCCTCTCCAACTCTAGAGCTGAAGTACAGAGTATAGAGATGGTTTTTCATACCTTCTGATGAAAAGAGTATGTCTTTCTGGTCTCATGACATCAGTATAACTTGTTCTCATGGGAAATAATCTTCCCAGCAGATCTGTAGGAAGGAGCCTATATGCCTTCATCTTAATATACTCAGTGCTATGCATAGATATGGAGATTACTGAAGGAGTTGGCAGTAAGGAAAACTTGCTTTAGGGTTTTGGAACTGTTGCTAGAGAGGTACTGCTTGGGTGAATGTTGTGACTCATTGGGGTGATGAATCTTAAGGAATATTTCACTTCATTCCACCTGACATAGCCTGCAGTTCTGGTACCTGAGGTTTGGCAGCATTTCCAGAATACCTAGAGTGCAACCAGCCTTCTTTATGTAAATCATACAGTTTTGCTGTAAGAGCCAAGGTGACTTTACTGGAGTTCATCTGCTCCCTTCTCGTGGTGGCTGGGGTTGTCTTTTCCTGAGGGTTCCATTTTTGGCAGTGTCTCTGCCTTATCACCAAGATCAGCACTATCAACTTCCAGTCATTAAACGTGAGAGAAATAGAATCAGTATGACAGCAGATTTGGAGTATTGCTCTGAAGAATCAAGGGAAATAAGTAATTAATAAAACTCATTTTCAATTCCGTCTCTGTCCTTGGTAGGAGTGCTGGAGAGTGTTTATTCTAATAGTTATTGTCCTCTTGCACTCACCGCGATGGTTAAGAGTATACAGTGTGGCTTTGAGGAGCAGCTGTTCCTTTGAATAGATCCCTCAGCTAATACAGCTGGGACAGGGTTTTGATCAAGAGAAACAAGACAACAGAGTGACAGGACAGAAGGAGAGATCTGGCTGTTCTATGACAGGGGCCGTATCAGACCACCATTATGGTGGCCCTGTGGCAGTAGAGGTTTGGGGAGAATTGCAGGAGACTGGCACGTGGTTTGTTGGGCGGCGCTGCTATCCCAAGCCCATGACCTGCGCAGTCTGTGTGATCTGGAGAACCTTAAAAGGGAGTGTATTTGGCAGCAAGAAATTTAATACGGCACTTCCTGTTTGAAGCTGAGCTTACTTAGGATTCATTTTGCTTGGAAACCGGGTGCAGCAGGCTGTACCCCACTAGCGGAGTGGAAGCTGCCTGCTAGAGAGGAAAAACTGTTTATAACATGTGACAAAGAGAATTCAAAGAAGCCATTCAAGGGGCCAGAAGGAGCCTTTCTTTATCCAGAATGACTCAAAATTATGACTAGAAAGCTCCTGTCTGTCATTCCACAAGATTAAATTCTGTGATCCACTATCCTTTTCTTTTCTACCCTCCACTTCTACTGTGTTATCTGTGGTATGGCTGTCACTTTGACGGTTTAATTGTACGTGTCTCTTGACCTCTTTAATGATAGCCCTCTGTTGCCCCACTCTTCCTTGCCTTGACCAGGTGGCCAAATGGCATCTTATTTTCCTGCAGTGCACTGTTTCAAGGGAAAGGGGTTTTGCATGCAAGAAATGCTTCCTATTGTATAAAAAATCCCTCTCCTTGGTCTCCTTACATCTTCTATTTGTGACTTGGATCTCCTGGATCTCATTGTAGCTCTGTATTTTCCTCCTCCCAATCTCCTATTTGCAAATCTGTGTCAAGCCACCTCTCTAGTTTACCAAGGTCTTTTATTCCTCATATTGCAGATTTTTTTCCTTGCCTGTCTCCTAAGTTACAGGTTTTGTGGCTCATAATTTCTTTTCTACAGTTCATCAAAAATCAGCAGCAGATGCTGGGATCAGTGAAGAAACTAAGAGTTTCCTTTGCCACAGAGAAGATATGGCTTGTCAGGACTGGGAATTATAACAATAGTGACTTCACTTGTATCTTCCTACTTAATAATGCCCTTTAAATGATTGAAATGCAAGTCTCAGGTAACAGATTGTTTTGCCAGAGCAACCTTGCAGAGAAGAGTGTCACTTGTAGGTTTTGCTCAAACAACAAAAATAAATGCTAAATCCAAATTTCTTAGGTTTAGTTAGCATAAACATTTTTTCATATGAGACCTCAGATACTGTTTGTGGGAATTATTGTTCAGAGAATATGAATGAAATTGAAAAAATGTATTTTTAATTGGTATAAACCTCACAACTGGGTGTCTTATAATTTGTAATTTTTCATCAAGGTAATGATTGTACTCGTTGCTCCCAATAATGCTCCCATGTGCCTGTATGTCCATTCTTCTATGGTTTCCATCTTGATCAGAATTACAATTTTTGTGAGAAAACTAAATACATTTTGGGTTGATTGCATTATTGGCAGTGTCTGAAGTTGTACTTACATGTCAGACTATGTTTAGTACATAAATATGTAAGTTAGCTGTAAAAAGGAGCAGAAACTTCATGTTACTCTGGTTGTACAGTTAGAGTGTGTGAATTAACTTCTTTTGTAGTTGGCCTGTTTGTCTGACGTGAAGTGCAGATTGTGCTGTAGACGTGTTCAAAGAGAAATCACAGAAATGTGACACTGGCACATGGTTAAAATTGGGAAAATTCAGTATAGTTATGAAGTTTTTATTAGTTATGATAATGTATGAATGCAAAATCAAAGGGCAAAACTGAAAGAAATGAAAAATCCTTGTACAGAGTGTACTTTTGTGTTTCTTGCCCAGACTTCCTTTTACAAACTAATAAAGTGGTGAAAGTGGTGCACTGTTGTTGTGTCAAAATTATACAAATAAAAGTTTGGAACTAAAGTAAGTCAGGTTCAGAATTTCATCAGGCACATCTGCATCATCAGCGTGCATTTGTATTATATATTCATTGTTGTAGTAAAGTCTGCATCCCCAGAAAAATTTGTCGAAATACACCCATAGGAAATGTTCCTGTACATTTTAGTCTTTTTAAATGTTATTTTTATGTAGGCGGAATGGAAGGTAAATATAAAAATCAAACTTAATGGAGAAAAATGTGAAGAAAAAAAGTCTTTTTGTGGATGTTCACCTGATGATACCGGAGGGAATAATTTCTGATTCTTTTGTATATTAGAGATTTGTCTGTCTTTTGGAGGGAGCCATTGTAAATTTCTTTTTGTTTTCCTAATTGCACTGTCCAGTAATTTTTGTCCATTACCACCACTTTACAGATACCTCTGTTAGGCTGTGTCCTTGCCTGTGTCTGCAATTACTTTTTTCTTTCCCAAGTCTCAAATCTACAGTTCATCTTTTGGCAAATTCTGTGAAATGTTGAGAAGTGTTTATTATTTATTCTTTTGCTCGGATCACATATGATAAAGTCTTGCAGATTTACAATATTTGTGGGTTTTAGTGCAAGTTGGATGGAAGCTTGCTATATGGAAATAACAGCTCCCATCTGTTTTGGAATAAATTACTTGTCATAGTGTCTTTACAAGGTGAACACTTGTCATAGACATCCTTCTGTTTCTGCCTTGATTATATTTCTGACTTGACCACTTTGATTTTCAGAGAACCTGAAAGTTGCTGAGGAATGACCTTACAGACTCCATTAATAATCTCATGTACATAAAAGAATGGTTTTCACAGAAAACATTCGGCACTCTGCTCATCATGAGCTGAGGCAAGGAATGTATGTGTTACTTCTTTCTTAACTTCTTCCTTTGTCTGTATTTAGATAGACATGGATAAAATTTTGTAAAAGCCGATAAGCTAGGGTTTTGCACCAAATTAAATACTTAAAAATTGCTCTCAGGTCCACACATATATTCTCTTCTTCTGGGCCTGCCCACTATCTTTTTGTTTATTTATACATAATTCCTTTATGAGAGTGGTCTTTGAGCAGAGTTACAATGCTTGCTGGGAATGTGGGAGGGGTACAGCAGATACCAAACAGCAGATATTAAAGGGATCCCAACACCATGCAGAAGCCATCTTCAGAGCAAAGGATCTCTTCTCTCTACACAGCATTCCGGTGAGCCCAGGAGAAACCCTGGCTGCCATCAGTAAGTGGCCCAGTGCAACAGGCTAGGTAGCCAAAGTGAATTACTATAAAAGGAGAGGACCAAATATTTTCTGACAGCTCTTGCTAGACATAGAGGTTGCTCTTTTTAACTCTTTAAAATGCCCATTCATCAGTGGCAGTGGCCCTAAGTGAACAACTTCTGATCTAATGGGTGATTTACTTCTCTTAATCTCTGAGATCTGTCTCTGCTTTCAGAACAGGAAAACTACAGCTATCTTATTCTTCTTTTCTGTTCTGCACCTTTCACTACCTCCTGTGCTTGATAAATCTAGAAATACTATGGATGGTAGGAGTTTCTTCCCACCCTAACAATTTCATTTCCACATTGGGAACTTATTATCTGGGAAAAAGAAAAAAAGAAGTTACATCTTTTACTGGTCTTTAATAATTATTTTGATTACTTGAGAGTAGAAAGAAGCGCAATACAGTAGCTTTTTTTGGGATATGATGACAAAAATGTGTTCAATTTAATTGAAAGGCAACAAATTAAGATATGTGATCAAGCAGCATGGAGTCAAATATGGTTCAGTGTTGATAAATATAAAGTGGTACTCACTAAGGAAAAAACACTTGATTAATTCCTCATTGCTGCCTGATTTTGAATTAGCTGAATGCACTTTAAGGCATTCCCTTTCTTTTCCAGCCTCTCATTGTGTAGCCTTCTATGTTAATTAGTGAGAGCTTCTGCTTAATATGGATCAGTATACAAAACAATAAATGTTAAGAGTTTATGAGAAGCAGGTCTGAAAAAGTAATACTAAAATGTAAATGCAGTATAGAAATAAGTGATTTGCCACACAGCTTTATGGCTAATGTGTTCTGGTTGTACTGTTTTCACAAGGATGCAGCAAGGTGAGGACACTTTGAGACTCTTGAAAAGGAATCTGAAACATAGTAAAAGGATGAAAATAATAATCGTTTCCTTTTTAAAATTAATCTCTGAAAGTAGGTAGTAGTGGAAGTATACATTGGCACACCGTTTGGCTTCTCCCAAGATATTGATGGTGAAGGGACATTCAACCAAATTCCAAGGCAACAAGCTAAAAACTGGCATTCAATTTTTTTCTAATGCAGTGCAGTATTGATCTGTTAAATGAATACACCGATTTAAGTTATCATTTAACACAGAAGCTTGTTAGGATTAAAGTATTAAGTCAGTATATACATCTACAAAGAAAACCCACACCTTCGTTAGGCATGATTAAACGAAAATCTAGGAGGAACCTACATTTTCATACATCAGTGGATCAGGCACCTAAGAAAGGAGAGAGGTTAAGAATAAATATTTTTGTGTTATTCTCATGTGGGATTTCCACATTTCAGATTGAAAAAGAGGTCTCAACTCTGGAACTCTTGAACATATGTGTAGGGGAGACTAAGTTGTTCAATCAGTTTTAGAGAACCATGTCAGCTTTAAAGTTGATGTTTGAATAATGCAGGAATAAAACTTACAGTGAAAATTGCATGAACAGACTTCTGATTTCTTTGGCATTTTTGTAGGAAAACCGCAGTGCTTTTATAGCTTGGTCTAGAAATAACATATGCCATGCACCTCTTCTTACTTCTGAAAGGGATCAAGAGATTGGGATAAAAGAACCAACTAAAGGAATTATTTCTCCAATGTCTACTTGTATTCATTTTCTTCGTGGGAAGTAGTTATATTCCTTTTCTTATCCAGAAACAGAACTGTTAGGAGCTTTGCTGTCAATTCTGCAGCTAAGGAATACAGAAAGTGAAATTACTAGTTGATACAGTTAGGGTGGCTCAGTACTGGGTAACACCAAGTGGTGGAATCCTATCATCTTGAAAGAATGGCTCAAGCGACCAAGTTAGCTGACATTAGATTTTCTTCATTTTATTGAAATACCTGTCTTTGGATTTATCTGTTCTTGTCTTTTTTGCAAACAGAATGTGGAACAGTATTGCTTTTTTAACTTCCATTTATATAGTTGTATCTTGATTTCCAATAAATAACTGTTAATGTCACATAAGTAGAGAAAAATAGCCTGAGTCTGACAACAATATTTGCATTATTGTTTGAGAAATTTTGTAGCAAATTTGACTTGGTTTTGTCGGATACCAGTAGTTTAAGGGTGTTGTCATCAGAACTATCCATATTGTTTTGTCTTGAAGGTGTAATTCGGGATTTCTTCAAGGAAACAGAATTTTCCCAGAGTATTTTTGGCTTCATTAGGAATGAGGCTCTTAAAGCTCCTTCAAAAGCCATGCTCCTAAATCTAAACCATATGTGCCAATAGCATGCATTTCTATTATACCTTTCTTTTGCTCTTTTTGTCATCTACCCCTGCCTGATTCAACAAAAGTAATTTTCTTTGGAGATTATTATCTTTCTGAGTTGTTTGAAATTGTTTACACCATTTTTTAAGATCCTTCAGTAAGGCTGTTAAGTTTTTGCTTAAGTTACCTTGCTTAATTAGATTTGTGTACCTTTATAAAAATGGAAAAATAAACTTTAGGCTCTTTCAAATTCACTTTTTCTATTCGTAACATTTTTGTATGAATTCCAACATCCATTTTCTGATGTGCTTGCATGTATCTTACTTCCTTTATCATGTTCTCTCTTTTACATAAACATCTTTCCATCTCCCTCCCACCATTTTACAATCTTATAGCAGTTTTGCTTTTGTACAGTTTTAGTCAACTGTGTTCTTCCCTATCACTCCTACTTCTCGCTTTCACACTCCAGTCCTGCTATCATATTTGACTTTTGTTCCTCTTTTTCCAAGAAGTTGGATCTGTTCTAAATATTGCAGATGTTTCACTTAGATTTGTTTGAGAATCTTCCCATACTATTGGCATGATCATTTTTCATGACCCAGTTATCTCTGGCCTTGGCAAACTGCATATTTGAATTTCTCCTTGGTGTCTCATGATCCTTTATGTCCCTGCTATTATCTTTCACCTTAGTCTTTGTTTCTTGCAGTCTGCTGTAAATGTGTTCCTGGAATCTTTTTCCTGGTTTCTGATCTCAGTCGGCATCGCATATCTTCCCCTTTCAAGACTTAACACAACAATGCCTTTCTCTCAAATCTCTCTTCCCATCTCCCTCACTCATGCCAAGTGTTCTGCCAGCACAGTGTGCTGTGCCATTTTTCCAGTTTCTTCCAAAGTTTGGCTCACGTCTTCTTCGCAAAAGCTTAGATTCATAGGCATTAATCAACTCACAGTCTTATGATTGCATCTTAGTATTTTTCCCCAGAGCCTTCCAACACTGATTTTTTGTAAATTTGTTTAGCAGTTGTTTTGAAGAGAAAACTGTTTGAGGGTAAACGATACGTTTTTGAAGTAAATCTTCCCCCAGTCCTTCTCTGTTTTCTGAAACCTGCTGTTGAAAGAGGTTGAAAAGATGAATCAACACTTAGAAAGGCAACTTCATTCCTATGAGGGGAAAGAGAACTAGGTTAAGGGAGACTTGATTTGATTTGTTATCATCTTACCTGAGAATTGAATTAGTTGTAAAACAAACGAATATTATCTAGCTAAGGGACCATGTAATAGCCTTGTAGTCACTACAGTTGCATTCTTTGTTTTAGAAAACCTCTCCAGTATTCTTATTCACTAATAGTATTTCAGTTTGAGAAACACAATTATTGTGTCTTAAATGATAGATACAGATACTTACACTAGTTTGTTCTAGCTAACAGTGTTTTATCTGCTAATGTTTCTTATGTCAGCTTTTGAATAACTTTTTAGAATGAAGGCATGCGGTTTCACAATGATATTTTGACCAGAAAGTTTTGTTTATGTACTGAGCAAATCAGCAATACGATGCTTAACTTATACTTTCTAAATCTTCATCAAACTTTTCTGTTTTACATTTTTATGCTTATCTGATGAGTTCATATCTCTGCATCAGGGGAAACTACTAATAGCACAGACTACATCTAAATTAAATCAGGTATATAAATATGTGAGCAAAGTTAGTGGTTATTGCTGCAGCAGGCCTGCTAGTTGAACAAATCTAAACACCAGTGTGCTATTTAAAATGAGAAATCTTGCTTTTCATTACCTGTATCCCTGTGTTAAAGCAAACACCTCAAACACAATTCGCAGCTTTCTAGAATATTCTCTTTCATGTTTATTTGTTTGCCTTTTAAAGCACTAGTCAGATGAGTTAGCAGCCTATCAAGGTTTTATAATTCCCATTTCTAGTGGCAAATTATGTAGATAGTGTGGCTTTAACTCATGTTTGATTAGATGCTGTATGTTTTTAAATTAATTTCTCTCTAAGCTCTTTGCAAGGAATAGTAACCCACTGCAGAGAGGTTACAGTACTATGGACTCTGTCTGTTTTGCCTTAATGATACAAGGGAATAGTTGAGCAAGAATAAATGAGGTACTTTTGGTGGGTAAAAATGTGAGCTGACTGTCAGTGTGAGATTGGTTCTAGGAGCAGTTAGCCAGCAGTAATAGGGCACACTTGAGTAATTGAATTTGCATAACAAGGCTTACTGAAGAGATCTGACAGGCCCAGAGATTTGTCTGGCTGGAGATCTCCAGATGGACGTGACCACACAGCAGCTGGGTGGCACGTTTCTCAGCATGGTCAGCAACACCCAGACTGTCAGCTGGCCTCTGCAATTGCAAAGCCCTGGCAGGCCAGCTGGTGGCTTCTGACAGCCAGTGGCCCCGTTAGAGAATCTTTTCATTCTGCCTGTCAGGGTACAGGACCTGCAGGGACCAGTGGTAAGATGTAACAAGTCACCAGTGAGAGTTGTTAAGATGCTTCAGAAACCTGCTTCTGTTAAATAGCTGCTGCTTTACCGCTGAGAGTGAGCCTTCTGAAAGCTTTTTCCATCCTCTAACAAGGACAGGACTAACCTGTTCTCCAGCATTTTGTATGGAAATCTATTACTTGATGTTAGGTTCTACATGTTTAGTTTCAATTCCAATATTTCTGCATCTAACCAAGCATGCCCAGTCAGTGACAGAAATACATTTTTATGCACTTACTACTTTCAGAAGGCAAAAAACTAGAGCTTTTTTTCCTATGTCCCTTCCAACAGTACAAATATTCCTGTAGTCTAGATTTAGCAGATTCATTTAAATGGAACGGTTTATGGAAAGGAAAGCATTAGTAACAATTGAGGCAACAACTGTTTTACTTTGTTAGTGTGCATAAATATTCTGTGTAGAAAGGGAAACATTATCCATAATGCTAGGAATCTCATCCTTTTACATCCTCCAAGGAGTGATGTGAAAAATTATATCTACTGCCTTCTTGTTCCAAGCTGCTCGCTCCTAAGATCCCTGAGCCTCAGCCACTTAAGCTGTTGAATTTAAACTCCGAATGCCTTTCCAAACTTGGGAAAGTTCCTGGTCCCTAAGAGTTGAAAATCCAGGTTGCTCCACTTCCAAGACAGTAATAAAACCACTAATTTGAGTTACATACTCTCATCCACATATTATTTCGGTCCTCACTGATGTTGCTTTGCCCATTTACAAGGTGACATAGTGAAAACAGGTAGGTGCCTGCTGTCGAGCATACAGACTACTGATTTGAACATTACATTGTTTTGATATATGCAAACCCTGCCCCCCAAACTGAAGGAACTAAAAGTAGTTTTTTACTGGATATGGTATCCCTATCCATTCTAATTTCTTAAGGATCTTATTGCTTCACCAAGTCTATTAATTTTGGGAAGGCTAGAGGGGAGACCTGTTTTCTACTGTTCTTTAAGTATCAGTTTCTGGGTTGTTTTTATGGTTAGTCATACATAGACTTCTGCCAAATCACAGAATGGTTTGGATTGGGAGCAACCTTAAAGATCATCTAGTTCCGGCTTGTCTAGTTCCAAATCAGTAGCCCTAACTTTTACCTTTATTCTGAAAAATTTTATGTCGAAGCTGAATGTTGGACCCATTCCTTCTTATGGTGTTCCCTTTCTTTCTGACAAGGAGCATTCAGCCTTTGTAAACCCAACCAGTCAGTTACAGAATAATTACAGGATTACAAAATGGTTTGAGTTGGAAGAGACCTTAAAGATCATCTAGTTCCAAGCCACCAGCTGTGGGCAGGGACACCTTCCGCTAGACCAGGTTGCTCAAAGCCCCTTCCACCCTTGAACATTTCCAGGGATGGGGCATCCATTACTTCTATGGGCAGCCTGTTCCAGTGCCTCACCAACCTCACAGTAAAGAATTTCTTCCAAATACTTAATATAAAGCTACTTTCATTTTAATTTCTACTGCTAGATTTCTGTCTTCCTCATTCGATTAGTCCTGTCACTAATCACCCTTTTCACAACCTTTATCTAGTCCCTACCTTTGAGTTCTGAAGGCTTGGGTACCTTTAACAATCACCCCTAATTCTGCTGTAGTCATGCTCTGCTACCACTTTCAAGTCAGGGCAGTCTGGCTGTAGACTGTTTCCTATCCACTTAGTAATTTGAAGGTTCCCTTACCCCTGTAAGACTCCTATAATTTAATGGTTCATGTCTCTGCAGGGTTGGCTGGGATTTCCTGCCTGGACTTCTGCACTCTGGCTTCAGTCAGGCTGAAGTCTTTTTTTGATCAAGGGTGGTGTCCAACCCAACTGAGTTCAGGATACTTGGTAGCAGGAAGGGCTTTCTTGTGCACAGGGGACTGTATTGGTGAAAGCAGTGTGAAACAACCTCACAACAAATCCCATTCATCCAGTCTGAGTCTGCTCTAGCATGCTAGTTTAGTGCTGGGTCCCTATTCCATTTCTCTGTAAACAGACCATATTTGCACCTTAACTACTACACCCTGGGTTTAACAGGTTGGTACCCCTATAGGGCTGTCTGGAAACAGCTGTATATTGTCCTATTGTAATATCTCTGTTTAATCCATCTTGTTCTGTGACAGGATGCATAAGTTCCCTTTTGTCTCAAGGGTAGAGTAGACTGTTAAAATCGGAACAAAAACTTCACTGTTGAGGGGGATGGATACATGTAGTGTTTTTTAACCAGGAGCATTTTGATACCACCTCGGAGACTGTCCAGAAAGGGTTCTTTCTTTGGAAAGAACTCTGTATGAATACAAAAGAAGGAACAGAAATTGTCAAAGTAGAAACCACTTGGATTGTTTTATAGGCTTTAGACATTTTTACTTGCATTTTTGCTTATTGACTGTAATAAATGCTTAGCATACAATAAGTAGTTTGCACAAACCTTCAGTTTGAAAGAAGTGGAATTAATGCCATTAAACTTTTTAATTAATTTTTATATTTATTCATCAAAGAAGGCTGAAATAACAAGTTATAAATTTTGTTCAGTCCTGTGATGCTACAGCATAAAACTCAAAAGATTTGACTGGTAGAATGGGAACCTCAAAGCATTTCTGTTCAAACAGCAGTGATGAAGGAGAGAATCACTGGTTTGTGTCCATCAGGTTAAAAAAATTAGGCATTAGAGAACATACTCAACAAAACTGTCTTCCCTTGCCACCTTGAATTTTTGTTACATGTATTGTTCTGAGATGGGGACATGCTTGCAGTCTGATGAGTAAATAATCCTTTTAAGTCCATAAGCTAAAAAAGCAGAAACCTTTTAAGTGCACTTTTATTTCATTACAGAAGTGTCCTCTTTAGGACATCAACTTGTCATTTAAGGTTCTTTTTCATTAATTTAAATATAATATTATTGACAAATTACATTGATAGGCCAGTCTCTCCTGACACAATAGTGCAAATCTCTAATCAAAGCATTGAACAGCTACCTCAAGAAGGGAAATTTGGCAACATTTGGAGGCTTTACATAATCATGTTACTGTTTGATATGCTGAATTCTAGCTAACCCCTGACATAGGATGGAAAATAGCCTTTTTAAAAGTAAATTATATATCTTTACTTCCTGTAGGTGATGCTCATCCCCTTTTTCTTTTCTTTTTTTTTTTTTTTTAAATTTGTATGTATTTTGCATAAAGAGAGTGAGAGATGTACTTGATATACATATATAGGGGCTGCACAGAGATGAGGAATGTAGCCTGAAAAACTGTATTCTACACACAGCAAAATGAATCGTAATGCCACAGTGCACCTTATATGCTTAGCCAAAAGTGATTAAGGAGCTGGTATTTCAAATGTTGTAGCAGATATGATTGCCTTCCCTGATAAGAGCATAATGTTAGACTGTGTTTACCAGATCTGATTATTGTCTGATTATAGTCTGTGCCAATTTTAGTAATTTCTGGTGTGGAGACTTTACTCTTATGCCAGTTGCTCAGTAGCTGGCTCAGGCATTTAATTTCTTGCGTAATTTTAAATATTAAATTCAAATTTGGAACAGTTATTTATTTAAAATTACATAGAATTAAATAAACAGCTGTCTTGTCTCCTCCTTTTCCCTTTTCTCTGAGAAAAGGGAGATGCAGGTGTCATCAAACTGCTTTTTTGAGGTTTCTCAGTACAGAGAGCACAGTTTCTCTTCCTGCTGAGACTCTGGCTGTGTAGCTGAAAAAGTTTATATTTAGTACTGACCTGATCATTTTTCTCTGTTTTCCTTACCAGAGTCCCCACTGAACTGTAATATGTTAGTGAATAACATAGAGCAAGAGCCAGAGACATACTGTGGGTACACAGTCTTCCTGTTAATCTAAGAGAAGAGGCACAAGACAAAAATCAGAAAAACTTTGGTGTTCAAGAGTGTCTATTAGAATTAAGTTTGTATTCTGAAAAAAATTGCTGCAGTTCACTTATCCTTCCCAGTTTTCTTGTAATTCGTCACGAATGAAAGCCCAAATCTCTGATTGGGTTAGATTTGGGGGCAAAAAAAAAGCTTCCTAATTACATACTGTAAGACCAGAGTAAGCACAGAAAGATGGCAGAATAACCTCTTAAAAACCTTATTTTCTGTGTTTATATCAAACAGGTGATGTTCTTTCTTCTTCTACATTCCTGGGTGCTTAAAAAGTTAATTTGAAACTGTAATGTTATCTCCCTAAGAACACCAATGTATTTTTTTTCTTTTCACTTAAGAGCTTTTAAAAGCATACTTTAAAAAATTTATTCTAGCCACTGTTTTATCTTTTGCTAACGTTACCAAATGATCTTGTACATTTTACAGATAGCTATAAACCCAGAAGAAAGCAAGCCAAATTACATTGTTTATTCCAGGTCCTTGCTTTCTCATTATTTTTTTGTGAGTGAGGAGGAAAAAACAGTCTGAATCTATTGAACCAATTACATGCATGCCAAAATATTCTAGAGAATACTTGAAAATGGCAGGATTTGGACTGTTTTGTCTTTTTTTCTTCAATATTAACCATAATTACGTGTCTTTAGTGCATATGACTCAGTGCATTTCTGATGCAGTCTGATTTTTCTAAATCAAAAATTTTGAAAATATAAGGTAAATGTGATTCAAGCTGAAAAAGTTGTTTGCCCTCAAGGATGACTGCTTCTTTTCTTCAAGTGCATGAGTCATGTACTTTCTCCATTTTAAGTCCTTCTTTTCACTAATATTCTAGGTATGACACAGTTCTGTCCTCCATCCTTGCCTCTCCACCTTGTAAACCCTAATTATAGCTTTCCTTGATTACTATATGCACCTCCACTCCAGAGCTGATACCTGCAATTTTACTTAGTTTATTTACAATTCTTGAGTTGCAAGTAAAAACTTCCTATCATATTTTGGTTGTTTTGTATTCTTATGTGATCCTTATAATGAGGAAGAGTGAAAGCCAAACAACGTAGCAGGTAAATAGACTGAACTACACAGGGTCTGGAAAATTGTATTTGTTTGGTTGTCATTTGCCTGCCTTCAGGCAAGAGTGGCAGGTTCCTTTTTTCTGTAAGTTCATCAGTGCTGTCTTCCATGTTGTCACTGTTGTGATAAGCCACTACCACCTTCAAAATATTTCTAAGTTGGTTTGGGCATCTGTCTGTCCAACATGGGAATCCTGATTAAGCTGTTATTTAATATGTATTGTATTTTTCACACCCTGTTTTATGCAGAAGCTGCCACTTGATGTGACTTGTAGCACCTACTCAGCACGGTCAGGACTGTGGAGCGTTGTTACCTTAGTTTGAATGGACTGCTCTATTGGTGGACTTTGGTTGTGTCAAGGAGCTGTTTGGAAAGGGGAAGAAAAGTCCCCATTCCCTTGTTCCTCTTCCTCTCCAGGAGGCAAAAGTGGAAAATGGGGTTTACTGCAGCAGAACAAAGATGTGTATGGCAAATATAGTCTCTGAAAGGGCTTGTAGAATGAGTGTACAGTGAGGTATCACAGAGACAAAGCAGTTTAGAATAACAGGAGTGGGCTGCACAGCTTTTTCAGAGCAGAAGATGCAATCTGACTGCAAGACCCTTAGGTGAGCTAGTCTGCTGTAGAGTAAGAAAGCACCAGGATTGTGAAGGTGGTCATTAGTTGCAGATAACAGAAAATGTTTTGGGCATCCTAGCAGAGAGGTGTACAGTTTGTGCTGGGTGGAGACCTAGGTGTACCCTCTCTGAGTTAATTCTTCTTATTACTAAGTATGAAGTTTCTAAGAGCGAGCACACCATGGCTGTGCTACAGTATGGCAAACCACTCTTCCCTTTTAAGTTCGGAGGAGGGATGCAGAAGATGTTTTAAATGGCTGTCAGATACCATTACCCATTTGGGCACACTGCAGCTAGCAGTATTTGCAGCTACATGGCACAGCCTTTGCAAAACAAGCCAACATTTATTAGGTAGCTGGCATACAAGAACTGTTTTGTTTCTGAATGGAAAAGCAAAGCTTAAACTTTTGTCTGTGCTGGCAGCATGAATTACTTTCCTGCCTAAGTGTCCAGAATTCCTTCGTTCCTTCTTTACATTTCCAGCAGAGCTCTGAACTGGGAATTCAGACATCAGGGTTGATGTTTTGTCCAAGTTTTAGTGGAGTCACTTTGACATGTTCCTCTTTCTTTGGCTGCTGGTGGTTGTAAGTCAATACTTGGAATGTTCATTCTTGTCCCACCCACAGTCATTCCATTCATATGTGGACAGTTTTGGGGATTTCACTCGTTTGTTTTCCAGTCCCTTGTCCTGAAAATCCCTTAGCCCTTTCAGTACCAGGTGATAACAATAAAAAGTGAGGAGTGAAGCCACTGTGGGTTTAATTTTAAAATTTAACTGTGCTATGTTTTAACAATAAACTCTAGTAGTTACTATGCTTGTGCCAATTAGTAAAACTTGACAGATAAACGCCAACTTCATTCTGGGTTATTTATACACTGTGATGTAGAGAACCCTGAAAAGCTGACTGAAAAGTTTTTCATCTTTTAATAAAGCTCCTAGCCAGGTTAAATTAAAAATAGATATGGAGAACTTATAGCAAGATTGTACTAACCTTCATTGTGACTGGTGAAAGGTGGGGTTGTTCATATTTTTGTGGTTTATTCTCCATGGAGAATAGAAAAAATTCATAAAAATAGTGTTGAATGGGGCTGTATCGTGATACTGAATTGCAAAAGAAAAAAGTCTTCACTATAAATGTAATAAAATGTGAGGGGTTTGCCCTTAATTCATGAACATAACCAGCACAAGGTTCTAATCTTCTTGAAGTGTATTCATCTTACAAAGCTCAGGTAGCTTTGTTCTATGACCTATGCAGCATCACTCATATGAGCTGTTTCCTGTTTACAGGTCAGTATTTTTATTGCCTCATTGATCTTAGAAAAGCAAGAACAATTTCTGATAATTTCCTGATATGAATTGACAGTAGCAAATCCTTCATTAGCATATGCTAATTTTTTTTCTTATTTGTATCAACCTGGGGTTTGTATTTGGACAGCCATTTTGAAGTGTTTCACTGTACATCAAAATAATAGGTCCTAATGGATTGCTTCCTGCTTGAGTAGACAAAAAATGTTTTGGTTTTTTTTTTTTTTAATTTGTACCCAAGCAAATTTAAAAGAAACAGTAGAGCAAAATAAAGTAGATTTGCTGTTAATGGCTTTGCTTGATCAGGTATTTATATTCTGTGTATGGTTTTATTATATATTAAATTCTGACAATAAGGTAGCTTTTCCTCTCTGAGGTCAGTAGTGTTCAGATTAATCAGGTTGACATTTCATGCCGGTGGGTCATGAACTGTTGATAATAGCATTAAATGGTGATTCACTTGCTGCAGGGAGCACAGCTCATTATCCAGGCACTATATTAAATCATCGCCACAAACAGCTAGAATCCTATGTGTGTGCATGCACACATCTGCACACACACACACGCACATGAAAAGCAGGGTGGAGATCTCTATCCCGTAGCTATCTATTTCTCTGTTTATAGCAATTGTTAAAGCTGTTTCCAGCATGCAAGGATGATGAACTTCTCCCCATTTGGGAGACTGGAATAGTTTGCTCTGAAAAGTCTGTTTATGTACGAAACAAGACTATGTGGTTCATTTTTTAGCTTCTATCCAAAAAAGAGGGATAATTTTTGTAACCAGTTTCATGTTAGACAAAAGCAAAGAAAAATATATACGCGTCGTTTCTACAATGTTAGTGTTGGAAAAAGCAAGATGCAAAATGAAAACAACTGAAATCTGAATTGCTTGTATTCATTGAGCATGGATTTTTATTTATTGCTGTCTTTTAGGGGCTTCTATATTAGTTTCAGATGTGCTACTTCCTGTTAGAAACATTCATACTTAAGAAAAAAATAAAATTAGACACTGTCCTAGTACAAGAAAAGTGTATCTGTCATAATGGAAAATTTTAAAATAGAACACTGTCTAAATAGCCTAACAGTGCGTTAACTAAGTTGAATGAGGGGAAAATCCACTCTCTAATATTTAAAGATTTTGCGGTTAAATGCAAATCTTAAAGTTGCTTTTTTTAAAATTAAATTTGAGTGAAAAGTATTGCAAGGCATGTGTCCAGCAATTAATATGAAATGTTGGGCCTTTTTTCTCCGACCTGGAGCAGAGAATGGGAGTTTTCTCTCTCCGTGTCCTCTGCCTCCTCCATCTGAACCACTGTAATTTGTTTTAGTGCAGAAATGACTGTTGTTGAAAGGCAACACTTAGAGGCACTTCACCTTAATCTGTGAAGGCTGACTTGAAGTATGATCTTCTCAAGGTCTCCATAATGGACACTGGAAAAGTGATTTGTTTTAATGTATTATATATTTTTTCTAGAATATGTTATGTATAATTGGTATATGAAGATTAATTAGCATGAGAACTGTGTTAACCTCAGTATTAACTTTGAAAGTGAAAAGTTGGGAGTTTTTCATATAGGTGTATGTTTTTATAAATGGTCACAGAAAGGGAAACCATTTTCTGAAGCAATTAGCATGCTATATATTTTAAGAAAAGTTTAAAAAAGGGAATTATAAAGGGAAACATTTTAAATTCCTCAAAGTGCTTTGCTTTGGTTTTGGGGGTTTTTTTTAGGGTAAATAGCTGCTAAAAACTTCCAAGAGAACTAGGATAACATGAAAAAGCTGTGGGCCGCTAGAGGTCACTGTTTGGTAATCAACTTCTAATGAACCAGAACTGTTGGGAAGGCCAATAAATTACACTGTGGATTTTTCTAATTATGAATTCCTATTTAATCATTCAATGACAAGTTAACTGTGGCAGCGGTTCTATGTACTTTGCATACACAGTTATGTTAATGTACTATTATATTTCTTAGGATGGAGGCCCTCCATCATTAGAGCAGTTCATTACCAAAGACTCTCTTATCTAATCATAATTACTGATTATGAGAAATAATTAACTTTGTTACCCTCTCGATTCTGTTCATAGGCAAAATGCAGTCTTTCTCTTTTCTTGTTTTTTTTTTAAATGAAAAGCCAGGGCAAGTAGTGACTTTCAATACCGTTACATTAAAGAAAAAAGGTTAAATTGGCTTTGTGCAAAACTGTCTAAGTTGCCATGTTGGAATAGTTACAGGTAACAGGGAAAAAAGAGGTACACAGATTTTATAATGTGTCTCCTTAAGTTGTCATTCAGGACAGTTAAATATGAAAATGTGTCTTGTTTCATGAAATTGCATTTGGAGCATGTAAAGATTTGTAAATTCAAACCATATGATTGCTTATTGACTCATCCTGAAACAATAAAAGTAATAATAAAAATAGTATCTCTTTTTAAAAACATTTCCATATTGAACTTAGTTCATACATAAAGAAATATGACTTTTAATTAAATTACAAGGGTTTGAGTGCATTGTCTAAGTGGCATCAAGTACGTTTGAGAACACTGAAAATTATATTGCATTTTAGGCTGGAGAGCAATGCTAAATCTAGTTCCCTGAAAGAGATGTACTATCTGTTTCGCAGAGAAGTAATAATAGAATTATGTGTGGAGGATCCCTAAACAGGAAATAGAACTGGGAAAGGCCTTTTAACAAAGGGATTCCTTAAATGGAAGCTCTCTATCCTTCCAATTTATGCTGTTTTTCTCGCAGTTGTTGTCATCTTGCATTATTATACTGCTTTGCCTTTCAGTGCCTGAAAGCTTTGAGAATTAACTGTGAATATACTGAAATTAGGCAGCAGAAGGTGATTTGTTACTTTATAGATACAGAGTTAGACATGTTTTAAAATTAAGATTTTAAAGGAGAAGCTGAAAGGTAATACTGTGTGGGCTGTTTAATGTATCCAGAGGCAAGATTCAACGCCGAAATGCGTGCAGAAAGGACAGACATATCTAAAGCAATGCACTCTGCTAATGGTTCAGAATGTCAAAAAAATTCTTGTTCTCATACCACCAAAAGGCAAGGTTCAGAAGTTCAATCAGAAATGTTCAATGCCATCTTCAGGCCCATTATTTATGCATTTCTTCCCAATTTCAGTTTGTAAGGCCCTATCAGTTGTCGGGTCATAGGCTGTACCCAAAACAGGTTAAATTAAAACTTGCAGCTAAGGAACTCTACAGGAGAAATTACTTGAGATTGATTTCTTTTAAAATTACCTGCCTGACTCTTCTTTCTGGCTATAAACTTCTGCATTGTTTTAAAATTTTTTAGATTAATACTATTAGATACTAGATTTTTTTAAAATGTTATGAATATAAATATGCTGGTACTGATTGCTACATCTTCAGCTCTTAGATAAACCAGAAAAGTTTAAGAATAGCTATGCTATGTTGTCCATCCCATTTAAATGCTTTTTGTTTTATTTTTCTCTGTTTACTGTCTTTTTATTTTCTTCTATGATGTGAAAAGACTAATGAATGTATCAATAGAAATTTACCTGCTTGTGCAGCCGACTTTAAGAAGCAAACATTTTATTGAGAAGAACACTTGAACATTGCAGTTTAAACGCATAGCACGTATCACTGTGATTATATTTTCTGTTTTAGTAATGTGCTTAGTGCCTTCATTATTCAGAAGAAAAAACATAGTACCATGTTTTGTTGATTTTGATGGCCCAGAGGAGGATAACGTAGGTAAAGAAGACCGTAAAATACTAAAGTATTTCAAGTATTTTGTTTTTGTAAAAGAGTATTGATATCTTGTTATAATTTTACTGATACTGGGGAAATATGTAAATGATAATATTAAATATCCCTGGTTTGTTTTTTCTTCAAAAGTTCTTGTTTTTCTACTATAATCACAGCGTTTCAGCTTTTGCACATCTATTCCACAGTGCTGCGTGAACACAATTGCATTTTGCTGTGGAGTCAAGGTACAATGTGCCAGTATTTTATACTTTCCAGATAGAGACATTCAAGTCCAACTAGCAAAATCTGCAAATGTTGTGGCTCATGCCTGACTGCTTTTTGTAATTTAAGGAGCTCAGCAAGTGACCATATATCAGGTTTTGTTGGTCGTACATTTGCATGTATGTTGCTCAGTCAAAACAGATGAGGTGAAAAGCTGTGATGACAAGGTGGACTTCCACACAAACAGTAAGCTTTTGGTGGCTTGATGTGCATTTTGGTATTGTCTGTGAATTTGAGTTAGAGCAGCTAACTATAAGAGTATAACTGTAAGAATGGTTCTGAGATTTTACCTTCTCTTTTTGTAAGGAAGCATTATAAATGTTCATCCCTTGGAGCTTTTTCTTCTTCAGTCCTGTAATAGTCTATTTTTTCTGGTTGTTAATCTTCTGCATAGAGTGGAACTTTTTGAAGAAAGTGAGATTGCGATGGTGTTAGATATGCAATTCTCTCACCTTTCTAATGCCAGACAAAAATTATTCTTGATTTCGCAATATGTGATTGGCATGAAGTTTTATTTCTAGAACTTGAAGCTGCATCGATCAAGATGAGAATTGTGTCTGCTGAATTTTAGTTGTGTAGAGGGTTGACACTGGCCCACATAGAGGAGAAACTGCATGCATATATATTCCTGTTTAATTTTGGGACTTCCCTTGAAAGACGAGAGTTCAAACTAGTAGTGCTGGGCAAGAAGATGACAGGTCATTTTCTTTGTTTCTCTTGTATTTGTTGGTTTGGGTGTATTTGATCCTTGCTTGCTCAGAACCTGGTTAACCAGACAGCTTAATGTCATGTGCTTTACATTTGGACTGTCTGAAGTCTGCTTTGAAACTTTGGTATTGTGAATATAAAGAATGTACTGCTCCTTTTCTTCACAGGCTGTCCAGATAATGGATGTTTAGATAAAAAAATGAAATACTTGTTTTCAACAATGCTAAGGTCTGTGCAGGTAGTTTTGCTGTCAACAACTGTAGATGCATGCAACTGTTGTTAAGTTTTAATAGTTCTGTATAGGTCTGCAGCCCCAAAAGATATTTTGATCATATGTATCTAAATATTAGGGATGGGTCAAGTAGCTAACTCTGGTACTCCAACAACACCTAAAGGCTTTTTCTGTTATCTAGAGATGGTGGAGTATGGATTAAAGATAGAGAATGGGAAAGATGACTGACACGAGCTATGTTTTTTAAATTTTTTATACAACATTTTGGGCAATAAAAATAAGCAAGTAAGTTAATCAATCGTACTTTATTTCCTTTCTTACTGCAGTTCTGTTAACCTTTTTACTTGCTAAGTTTTCAGGTGCTTTGATATTTCTCTTTGACATTACAAGGACTATAACTAAATGTAATGCTTTTAAAAAGCTGCTGCAGGCAGAACAATTTCATAAGGCCTTTCAGCTTGTACTTCTGTTGAAAAAGTTAAAGTATCTTATGTGTGTATTTGCTTTTGCAACTTATTTTCTTTGGCTGATCCTTTGGAGGCATCAGTTGCTACTTAATACCATCTCGTAAAATTTTCCTCTTGCATTCCCCTCATATTAAACTGCCTCAACAACAACTTCTACTCATTTTTGCATGATTTATTAAGAGGGCATATTCTTTTCTGTGTTTTGACGTCCTTCTACAATACATCTAAATCAAATTGGAGATTTTTATTCTGTCGTTCATGGCCAAGTTTAAGTACTAATCCCTATACAATTCCACTCAGGACTTCTTTTAAAAACAGCAAGCTTCCCATGACTATTTTGCCCATTTTGTTTAATCAGTTGTTTATCCTTCTCCTTACACTACTTTCTGCCTTCAGTTCCTGATGATGTTTACATAACTTCTTCTGTTCCGAAAAGGGTTATCCTCTGCTACTATAATACATGTATGTAACCTATTGTTTATATGTATGTATCCTTATGATTCATGTAAATCCCTGAGTATGCTCTCCTTAAGGCCCCAGAGGATCCTTGCATGTACGACAGGTCTTCTCAGATTGGCTGGAGATTGGAGAGTTCGGCACTGGCTTTTGTCTTCAGACAGCACCTAGCAAAATAGGGACCCAACTGTGACAGCAAGTGAAGTGCTAAGGGCTCTTAAAGCATTTTCTGGCTGCATCTTCTGCCTTCATATTATTCTAGGAGGCAAAATCTGTTTAGTTACTCCCTCTCATGCTGGGCAGCCCAGGACAGGTAGCATATTGCACACCTCCCTTGCATCTTCCATACAGTCTCTGCTACTGCTAGGAAAATAGCTGCATGGAGCAGTAATGCTGATGCAAACAGTCTGATCCACTCGTCTTCATTCTTGCCAGTGCTTGTGGGAGAGGGGGTGGAGGAGGAGGAGGAGGGAATTATTATTCTGCTGCTGACACAGGGAGAATTGAGAGTGGCTTGATGCAACAGAAGATTATGTTCCCTGAGGATAAACAAACAGAAGGAGATAAATTAGGAGAGAGGATAATCCTGTTAATATGTGCATTCCTTAATTCTGATTCAGTTTTTCAAAATGTACAATTTCACAGAGGTTAGAGGTTTAATTGATACCTGTAAACCATCTCTTAAATTTTGCCTTTTAGATTGTGGAGTAATGCTTTGAGTTGGCATTTGAGATGCACAAATTTGGCCATAAACAGGAATTGTAGCTCATAATATGAATATCACGAGAGGGAAAACGTGCACATCACCACCCCTTCCTCAATTAACAAAATAAAAAACTTCAGTTCTTTGGACTTTCACAAAACTGTTTGTTAGGAAGTCAGAGAGCTTATTCCTTGCAATCTTCTGTTGCTTTTTCAGCAGAAGCTGGGCCATTGTGATATTTATCTGAATTCAAACAAGGCTAATTAAAAGAGCTGCTGACAGTTGTGATCTGACTTTGACTGGAGCTTGATGGTCATTATGGGTAAATAATGAACTAGGTCTGCAAATGTAGCAGCTGCCAACTTGGGATAGAAGAACAGCTATTGCGTCCAATTTAAGGATCTATCGACCGCTTCCCTTCTCCCTGCAGATCTTCTTCCTAGCAGAAAACTAATGTTTTCTACTGCTTTGTTTTGTGGTTTCAGCTATTTCTGATATAGTCTGTAATTTCCTCTTAAATATTTAACCGAGTCCATTATTAGCTTTCAGAGTTAACAGCTTTTCCATTGGGCTTTCTTTGCATTTTTATTTTGTTTTGTTTTGTGGGTGGGTTTTTTTTGCAGTTTGTTTTTATGTACAATGTAACTGCTTAAATAATGGTGATCATGTGAATTTAATTTGCCTGTTGCTGCAGAATAAAAATCCACTAGACCTTTTCCTTTGTACAGCCATAATCTCACAACCTGTGTAATTTGATTATGCTGTAAAAGAGATTCTTCTACTTTCTTAAATGTGCTTTTGTCTGGATAATATTGAGCGCCTGTTGTATAAATCTTCAATTCACTGACCTGAACCTCCATTTCCATTTTTGCTCAAACATGAGTAGTTTATGAGGTATGGAGATGCAAAGCTCTATTTATCAGAAGAGAGAAACAGCAATGACTTTCATTAAGGGGCTCTTCCAAGTACGTTGTCACTTCATCATGAGCTTTGCCTTGTCCCATTAGCAAGTAGGAATGGTACGTTAAAGAGAAAATGGCAAATTTTAATGATAGATTAATTCAACTTTCTGCTAGAATCCCTGGCATTATAAATGCCGTACAAACCACAGAATCTGATATACAGAAGAACTTTGTGCATCAACCCAGCATTTGCTCAGCTGCCATTAGAAAAGGCAGGATGCGTTATGTAAAATCTACGGAGGCGCTTGTGCATTAGTGCATAATGCGGCAGAACTAGGGATCTTGCTGGGAAGAAATGATCCCAAGCGTGCCCCTAAAAGACAAGTCTTGCTTTGAGATATAATGATGAAAAATTGCCCATTTATTTGTGTCTTTGCGTTTCAGCAAAAATGAAACTTTGACTCGTTGACTGTCGTGCTGCCGCAGGGGTTTTGTGCATGTATGTGTGTGTCTGTGGGCGTGGGTGCTTCTGTTCTTACTCTAGAAAGGCCAGCGATACGTTAACAAGGGGTTATGTTATGCTGGTTTATGTTAAACCAGATCACCCCCTAACATGTGCGGAGCCATTCATCTGTGTCACCAAAACCCAAGAGAACATCTGACATGGACTTTGAAACAGAAACAGTGATCACTTACAAATCAAACATGGCACGCTCTAAACCGATTGTGCACGGCAATCTTTTCGAGAAAGGACAACTAATTGAACATGATAAAGTGTAAAGTTAATTAACACCCTTAAATTTGTTGATTACTTTCACGGGATTATATTGTTCGTTGAGGAGCAGCTTTCTGTCCCAGCTGTCGCCTTTTTAGCGAATGTCCCCGGTAAACAATAGAGACACCATAACAAGTCGTAAATGGTCCCTGTGACAGCAGCCCCTTGTGAGGCTGCATCTGTAGAAAATGATTAGAACAATTGCATTTTAAAGACGGCTCACATTGCAGCCCGGTCCCATCGGCCCTCTTCTTTATCTCCACTGATGGCACACTGGTTAAAACATTTAAGTTCTTTTGAGCAAATTAAGTGATTTACTGTGTTTTAGTTATACTGCGGCAGAATAGCTTCATAGGTCTAGCTTTGATGGTGATTTTTATGATAGGGAAAAATACAAACCCTTGGAGTGGTGGTGTGCTGTGGAGTTTTTTTCTGAGTCTGTTCCGTTTACTTATTTCCTGGAAATAGATTGATGATGGCAGACATTGTCTATGAAGCAAGTAGAAAAATTCATACCCTATTTGTGTTTTATAAAATATATAGTCTCTCCATGGTCATTTTAAATGTATAGTATGGTTTTAAATATTCTGCTTTTATTTCCAGTAGGGATTTATAGCTGATTTCGCCTATACATGCCTGTTAATTGGTTTTAGATTTATGTATGTAGCAAAACAATAGTAACCTTTTCAGTTAATCTTTCCTTATGTACCTTTGTTTAACTTCTTGTGAGTTGCAAAACACAAAGTATTTGGTGTGAGCTGGCAGGTACTTAAAAAAATCTGCTTAGTCCTTAAAAATACACACACACATACACAAGGTACACAGATGCAGCCTCCTAAACTCAACCTATCTGAGAGCAAACATGACAAGAACCTGCTTGTTTGAGGCAGCTGCAGTCGCTTAAACCGCATTTTTGCAAAAAAAAAAAAAAAATCAGAATAAAAGAACAGTGTTCCTTTGCACTTTCTAAAGTGTAACAGGCAAAACCTCAACTCATGCTTGTGGGTGCAACACTGTAAAACAGGAGAGAGGATTAAAACTCTAGCAATGTTTTGCTTGTTTATTTTTTTACCCAGTTTAGATCACAAAATTAGTTGTTAAAATTGCTAAATGTTGTAGAAAGATAACAAAATATATTATTTTTTACCCAAGCTTCTTGATATTATAGCCCTCATCTCCTGCTTGTCCTTTGGAGTCTCTGAAACAGCTATATTCACATCATTTCAGTGTCAGCCTTGTCAGCAACAAATTTTTTTATCTGCAGGTGCAACGCAACAGTGGTTTAAATATTTTGGCACAGGGATATGCTTGGGTGCGTTGTTTTCAGCAGTGTAGCTGCTTTCGGCATCACCACTGTGATGCTGCTGTAATGCACAGCCTTACAATATCACTTCTTTTTAACTCATCCACCCTCTGATCTTGTTACAGAAATGTAACTAAAATGAAAGCAAAAGCAGATACTTTCATGTAACATGTTTAAAGTAACATCTCTTTTTTCTATCAAATTGTATTGTTAATAATAAGCAAACTGATTAAAACTAAGCAGTTTTAATGATGTAGCTATGATGTAAGACCTTTTGGGCCTTTTTTTTTTTTTTTTGGAACTGGAAACATCAGTGGCAAATTGCAAGACTTTTTCCAACGACATCAAATACTGTTACAATAAGCACAGAAAAGTGAATATGGAAGGGCAGGGTGTCTACCAAAGTAGGCTGCTTAGCCTGGATGCTAAAACTTGAGGTCGTCTTTAAACTGTCCCAGAATAGCTGTGACTGGTTGCTGTTGTCATATGAGGTCTCTCAAGTATCCATTTCCATTTTTGTCTAAAATTTTGAATTTAGGAACTGCTGTGTATCAGATTCAGCGAGCAATCCAAGTGGGAAGCATGTGGATTGAACTTGCCTCACAAGTAATGCAGCCAGTTGCAACACGAGGCTTTGACAAGCAATTCTTTTTGTACCCCTTCTGATAAAAGAAATCAATTTTTCAGATCTTCATCCAAAACTTTCTAGTACCCAAGTGGGAAACCAGTCTCCAAGTGGGTATGCCATACTGCGGTGCTACTCTATGACTTCTCACCATATTTTTTTCCCAGAGTCACTTTTTTGCATACCATCTCACTAGCTAGGTCTGTTATCATATTTATCTGCAAACCTGTTCCTGTCTCTGGGACAAACTGATGCTGTTATGACCAACTGACTTGGAGTTGATCTGCTCTGTAGGATCAGCTGCTGTGACCTCCTTAAAGGATTCTGCACATAGGTGTGGGATGTTATCCTAGAGAAGCCAGGTATAAGACTGCAGCCATGGGCTCCATCATTCTTGCTTTGCAGTGGAGGAGGAAATCTTAGCACATGGTATTCACAGATACAGTTTCTCTAAAAATTGTTCCCTGAGGATGTGAAGAGGTTTTTTTTATTTTAGAAAGAACAGATAGATTCTGAAGGGCTTTTGACCCTCACAGCATAAAGCATTTTGTTATGTGGTAAGACTTCTTTAAAATCTCAAAATATGAAAAATAATCATTAGCTTTTTAAAATTGCATTAGCTGCTCTGCATCTCCATTGCACTCTTCAGTGTTAGAAGCTGATAATACTTTACTGGCTTTTGTTGTTGGTATGGAATTTGCGATTGTGAAATAAAGCTGTGCATTCTTGTATTATTATTTTTTTAATTTCTATTTTTAGCTGAAATTACAGTTCTTGTACGCCATGCCAATTTTTTTTTTTTTTTAAATTGCCAGTGTTACAAATTTGCTGCGTTGCTTGCTTAATTCTGATAAAATAGCTGATAGTTGGCAAGGACCCTAGATGCTAAAATTTACCAAGAAGTAAACAAGTTTTTGTTTTTAAAACAAGAATTTTCCAAGCCTTCTGTATTATACAACAAATTGCGCTTTTTTTTTTCTACTTAACTAATTTATTTTTTCTTCTTGAAATGTGTTTGAACAAGTGAGAGAGTGCAGCTGTCAGAAGATTAACCAGCTGAAAACTATTGTCAGCATTAATTTTGCTCTAATAAATGAATCTCTGAAGCTATTTAGCAGTCCGTAATCTAGATACAAGGCTATTGACCTATGATGGATAGTACTGGATTTTGTTTGTAAGCTTTGACTTAAATTGTCTACTTAATTTGCTGCAGGTCAGATCACAGGATTAGTGGTAAAGGCCATTATGTGGTTTGAATAAAAATAGCTAGAGAAATGGGATGAAAATCATTGTGTTTATTAATGTAGCAATCTTTGTGGTCATGTACATAGTGAACTGGTAGCCAAGAAGACGGCAATGACTTGTTTATGCTAGCTCTAAATCTGGATTTTGCTCTTAGCCCAGTTCCTGTGGGTTGCCTGGAGAGGAGTTGTTCAAGTGAGGTTAAGGATTGGTTGCAAAGAGGGTGTCTCTCAACCTGGGTAGGAAGATCTTCACCACTGTAGATATTTCAGGACCTCAGCAGTATTCTATGTATAGACTGATTAGGGTTTTTTTAAAGCTAGTGGTCTGACCAAATTCTTCTGGATGCTCCAGTTCTGGACTTACCAGCACAGGAAAGACACAGGTTTACTGGAGTGAGTCCAGCTAAGGGCCATGAAGATGACAAAGGGTCTGGAACATCTTTCATATGAGGAGAGACTGAGGGAGCTTTAGCATGAAGGGAAGGCTCAGTGGAGCTCTTACCAATGTGTATAAGAAGCTGATGGGAGAGACAGAAAAAGAGGGAGCTACACTCTTCTCGGTAGTGCCCAGTGATAGGACAGGAGGCAATGAACACAAATTAAAACACATTAAATTCCATCTGAAGCACAAGAAAACACTTCTTTGCTGTGAGGGTAGACTGGAGAAGGTTTCCTAGAGAGGCTGTGGAGTCTCCATCCTTGGAGATACTTGACAGCAGACTGGACATGGTCCTGGGCAATGTGCTCCACGTGGCCCTCCTTGAGCAGGGCGGTTGAACTGCATGATCTTGAGAGGTTCCTTCCAACCCCAGAAATCCTGTGATTCTAGGTTCTAATATAGATTGAGCAAGTACTTCATCAGTAGGAGCATCTTTATGGTTGCAAATTTTTGCATAATTGGTAGATATTTAGTCTTTTTGAGACTTTGATCTGTCAAATTTGTCTGAAATTCTTCAGGGACTTAAAAAGATGGTACATGTTGAAAGGCAGGATGGGGAAAATAAACAGTTGGTAGATAAAGGGGCATTTGTAGACGTAGTCACACAGAGCAGTTGCACAGAGACAGTACATCAGGTGAAATTTTTATTGAAAATCAAACAAAAATTTATCAAATTCTTCAGTGTGAGGAGCTGCAGTGTAACTTTCCTTGATGTTGGAAACAAAGTCCAAAACTGACTACTTCTTTAGCAGTGGTACAGCACTTCAAAGCACTGTACCTAATTTGAGCATGTTTAATTCCTAAGTCAGTTATCTACAGCTGTACATTCTTACAGATTCAAGTTTGATGCACAGAAAACTTATAGTGGCTATGCTTCTTGCCAAAGTGAAAATTAGTGAGGAAGCTGATTTGTTTATCAGTTTAGGCCAAACTTTCCTAGCCAAAAATTTTGCTAGCTAGGAGATGACGAGATTAAGGATGTATGAGTAATTAATATTAGAATTAGACTTCTTTTAAGGAATAGAGTATTTCATAGAGGTGATAAATATCACATGAAAAATTTGCTGGTATTGTGTTTATCAGAACTATATAACCAAAGAATTATGGTGGGTGCTTACTGAACTGTGGTAAAGACAGGACAGACTCCAGGAATAAAACTGAGAATAGTACCTTTGTGTGCATGTATGTGTTTGAAAGATTTTTACATTTTTTTTACATAGTCCTCTATGTCATTGTACATGCATTAAGTTTATAGGAAACTAGCTTAAAGTTTCGCAAATTAAGAAGAATTTGTCTTCAGATTAAAAACGTAATAAACTGCTAAGATTCAGAAGACTTGGGTTTATGTCTGTATCTTTTAGCTGATCAATTATGTGAAAATCAGGAAACTGATAAAAATGAGCATAGGTTTGGAAAGGGTGATAAAAGCAGAGTTAACTTTTAGCAGTCATTTGTCAATGGTCATGCGTAAAGAATAGTTTGACAAAAAAGAATTTTATTTAGTAATTCAGATACAGTGAATTTTGTGGAATGCAAAGTTGCAGGAAGAGTCGATTGTTTCTTTGTATAAACTATAAAAAGTGATATTGCCGGTTTTATGTAAGTTTTGTGACTCCTTTATCTGCTACTGTACCTGGAAGATAAGGAGGCTCTATCTCCATCATTTCTTTGAGAATTAAGATCACTGATCCTGTGAGTACTGGGCAGTATCGGCCTGCTTTTATGTAGAATTTGACAGGTTCATCATCAGTCAAGTATTAGTTTTGCATCATCAGACCCTTATTGGTAAGATAAACTACTGACGTTTTTGGGGGTTTTTAATAATGGTATTAAGTCCAATGTTGCTTTGATTCAGGTGTTGGAGCTGCTCGAGCTGGAAACCTTACTTTCATGGTTGGTGGAGTGGAACAAGAATTTAATGCTGCCAAAGAGTTACTGACATGCATGGGGTCTAATGTGGTTTACTGTGGAGAGGTTGGAACCGGACAGGTAATGCTTTGTGAAGGGTGAATTGTTATCTTACTCTCACCTTTTTTGGGCTTTTTCTCTATTGATGCTTACTTTTTTATCCAGAACTAAAAGCATGACAATATATCATCATATTTCATACTTGTTTGCTTCTTTACTTGTCTCTAACCGTATTAAACTCATGGTCCTTTTGTCCAGTATGTTGTGTAGCTTAGTACCAAAGTCTGACTGCTGTTTCTCCACATTGGTTTCTTGAGATTATACTTCTTAGAGGACAGATATTTTGTTTCTTCTAAATTTAGATTTACAGGATGCTCTGAAGAGCCCCTACATCCCATGTATACTAACTGAACAACTGTACTAAGACAAAAAGTATTTCTTAGTCTCTTGAAGGAGCCATAGAGCAGCTTTTATTAAGTGTCCTATTGTAGATCTGTGCTTACTGGTGCTACCTCTAGGAGAGAGCTGCCAGAACATATTTGATCATACTGTCCTGGGCCTAGTTAAAGATGATTCCTACATGTTAAGTCTATGAAAATTCATGAACTAATTGATGGTTTTGCATCTTTTCAGGCTGCAAAGATCTGCAACAACATGCTCTTGGCCATCGGTATGATTGGAACTGCTGAGGCTATGAATCTTGGAATCAGGTTTGTTTGATTTTTGTAGTGGATTGAAGCATTTTTTCCATGTTCACAGTTTTTGTTTATTATGGTTGATTTTGCTGAGACAATGATGGTTAAATGGTATAGATAAAATTTTGCCAGAAGTTGTCTTATAAAGCCGTTAACAGACTAAAGGGATTATTTAGTAAAGTAGGGGGTTTCAGAATGGGAATATTTTCTCGTATTGGCTATTGCCTTCTGAATCTGAAGTTAAGAGTTTATTTGTTCTGATGTAGTGCAGTGTACAGTACTGTTTGCCTTGAATTATAAACATGCAGAGGTAATTTAGGGGTATGTTTTTGTTTGTATTCTTAGCTAACCTGCAGTTTATTCAGAGTATTACACTACCATGTGGCTCTCATTGGCTTTGTTTGCTTTGTTAAATTGTTCTAAAATATATTATAAAACAAAACCTCTACTATAGTGTGTATATCAAATTAAGATCAAAACATAAAACAGAACATCTACCTTTCTTCTACTTTTTGAGTGTGGTTTGTCCTAATTTCCAAAACCTCTAGCTTGTCAAAGAGCTGCAGTATGCTCCTCTACACTCTTATCAATGCTAAGAGTCCCATTTCTTTTCTAGCATGTGATGGATCTAACTTGTAAGTGACAGCATATTCAAGCAAAATTATTTCTACTTTCCTATAGTAACATTTATTTTGCTGTAATCTTTGTGATTTTGTTTTATTTTCCAATAGAGTCCATGCAAGTACTGGTTCAGTATCAAAGAACTTGAACCTTTCATAAATTCTTTTAGCCACATCTAAATAATTTGCAGATTTACAGACAAAGAAGTCCTGTGTTTAAAGATACTATCTTGCAGTTGTATGTCTTTTAAGGGCTTTCCATGAATTATTTATCTGCACAGTTGCATCCTTAAAATTTGCCTGTTAAAACTACAGATTTTGTAGATACTTATGAACTGGACTCCACTGTGTTCATGTGGATTTGATACACTACAAAAACAGTAAGAGGGCATCAAATGCTTAAATAAATAAAAAAGAACACCTACATATGCGCACATACACGAGACAATATAATGGATTCACATTTCCTCTTAATTACCATATCAAGATGCAGTTGTTTTATTGAATTGCCCTTGTCTCAGATGTTAGACTATCTTGACCTATTAAGTTGTCATGTTGTAATTGAGATAAAAGAGGAATTTGCTTTGCATCAGTGCTAATTGGTTTATCAATATCCTGTACCATTTACATTTTAAAATTGAGAGCCTGTAAGATACTGAAGCATGTCTCCATCAAGCCCTAATAAAACCAGTAGCATTGTTTACAACTGTTGTAATCTAGAAAGTTTTCATAGAGTTCTGCTTTAAGTCATGATTCGTTTAATAAAGCATATGCAACTGTTTTTGTTATAGTTTTATCTACATTTGTAGGAATGACTAGAGTTAAAATTGAAGGTAAAATAAAATCAGGAGGTTTGGAAGACAGATATTCTGGGCAGGTAAGCCCGGTGCAGAGGAGGTTGATGTCTGCAGTCACTGTAGCTTGAAGGTGTTTAGAATTTTCATTTTTCATTTTTTCTTTTTCCAGTTTAAATTTTGGCTGAATTTGTGTTCAGCATTTGTAAGCAAAAATTTGGTGTGAAGGTGACAATATGTAAAACTTCCTACCCTATAATCAAGGTTATCAAGAAGGAACTATATTTATTATAGAAGAAACCTGGTGATTGTAACCCAGATTATACAAAGAGCAGAATGTCATTTAGTCAGAAACTGCATGATGTTTAAGACAGAGGCAGTAATTTAAAGCCTTATGAAGTAATTTAGAACTCTTGCATTGATTTTAATTTGCTGCAATTTAGATCCTGGAGAAGATGACTTCTGCTTCTAACTAGAATAAGAGCTTTTCCACTTGGGATGTGTAAAAATTTCTAACGTCCAAGTTAACACTTGTCACTCTAATTATTAGAAGCTTTGCTATATTAGTAAGTTTATGATTTTTTTTCCAAGTCTAAAGCTCAAAGGATAGTGTGGCTACCTAGTCTGGAGAGAGTAGGAATATGAGCTTAATTTATTGGATTGATGCAGACCTAGTGAAGAAAGTCTGACTCTGACCTCATAATGGTAAAGGATACTGAATATATAAAAATTCAGAATAGGAATTGTGGAACTTAGGCATGTTCTTAACTTTTAGATAGAATATAAAATGTCTTTGTCTCATGCATTGTGTATATCTGCTACATTATTTAAATTGAGTTTTAGGGACTTAGGATAGTTAATTATTCAAAACATTGTGTAACTAGAAAGTCATGTTACACCACCTTCCATAAATCAACATATACTCTGAGCTTAAATCTTCAAAACAGTGTGATATTAATTCTGTTAATAAACCACTTCTTCTGTAATGTTTTTATAAACCATGCAGTCTAAATTGTCATTTTCTGAAGCAGTTACAGTGATGGTTTATTAATTCCAGATTTTTAAATTACCTCTGCTATTAGTTTATTTTATATTTGAAATTATAGAATTTTTCCAAACATCAGTGTAAGTAGCAACTAGAATTTGGTGCAGAGGAAAGAAAACTGACATTAAGGAGAAGAAGTTCCACAATAAACACCCAGTAAAATAGGCAATATTGCTATATAATTTGTGTGTTTATATTCCACTTGCTTTTCTACTTTAACATAATCTTTATTTGCTAATAATTTACTAATGAAGATGTCCATTATCACTGCAAGTTACTTGGATTAGATTGCATAAATAATTTTTTTAAAAATTCCCATCCTTAGTTCTGACCAATGAAATGCTTGTTTTGTTATGTTTAGTTTTTTCCTTTACTTTCTTGGTGCTTTATGAATGTTGCTAGTAAAAGTTAAAAGGTGTGGCAGACATTCTGGAAATGAATTTACATTGTCATTTGTATTTTCTTTTCTAGCATGTTAGTGCAACTTTTCAAAAGTAGGACAGTCTTGAGTAGATTTTGCTATAGTTTTGTGGATAATGTGCATATTGCAAAATACTTACTGACTTAGTGTGTCAAATCAACACACTATTTCAGTTTTCCTGTCTATTCCAGACTGAACTGTTGGAGAAGTGTATGAAAAATTCAGTACGTGACTTTATCAAAGCTCAGCAAAACTTGAGTTTTTAGTAGTAGCTTGAGGGATCCTATTTTAACCTTTTTTTTTTTCTCCCTCTGGTACGTGTGTCCATTGCTGAGTTTCTGCTGTTCACTTCATTAGCAATGTTATTGAAGAAGCATTGATTTGAGGAAAGCAATTGTTTTTGCTTTATTATAAGTACAGTTAATACATGGGCTTCTTTTCTGCTTATAAGGGAGAAGAACATTTTGGTAATTGTAAATTCACACACACATGCACAAGCTCTTCCCACGTCCAATGGCAAGTTGTTATGGGGACTGGCAGACTGTCATCATTTTGATAGCTCGAGCAGTATATCTCTTGAACAGCAATGGAGCTCTTATGCAGAGAGTATCGTATGTTCCCAGCCAATTTACAGGGAAACAGCAATAACATTTTATCATGGTTGAGAGCCCAGTAGCTGCTTCCTATTAAACTTGCCCTTTCAGATACCTGTCTTGGATTAATTTGTTGATTTCAAATGGAAACTCAGTCTTCTCCACTGAAGCATGACTTTCTAGGATAGACTCTCGCTGAATGACAATTACTGTATATTCTAGCTGGTTTCAGACCATTACAAGCTTTGGGCACAGCGGAAGACAGAGGACTTCTTCAGTAACTGATTTTAATATATGTCTAATTTTAACTGTCAGTTATATATGCACCAGTGGATGAATCTTCAGAAAGATGAAATGCAAAGCACTTCTAACTTGCTCTTATTAATGATACACTTGCTGAAAAGGAGAAAAAAAAGTAGGTTCAGGTCTCCTGAAGAGAAGCTGCATGGTGTTTAAGAGCAATGAATTTTGAAGAAGCGGGATACAAACTATCTTCCTTCTTCTTTTCAGAGAGCAAAAATATGCCAGACCTAGTGCAAGACAGTATTTTACATATCTGTGTAATACACACATGCTTTTTAAAGTATACATTCACAGAGAGGTAGTTGGAACACTATAAGAAGAGCATTCTTTGGGAGGGTTATATGTGTTTTGAAATAATAAGCTCTCTATCTTGCAGTATACACACAGCTGTAATTACAGGCCTCTGTGTGCAGGTAGTGATGGCACAAGCAAGCACTACGTTGTTAAAAATACTGATCTGGATGTAACAAAGATAAGGAAGCAAACCAGCTAAGATACTTGTTTTGGAAAAAGAAAAGAGGGATGCCCATGTATTGCTTTGAATGCTCCTAATGAAGGCTTTATTTATTACAACAATTAAAGCTGTTATTTGGAGTGGGTCTTGGAGACTTTGATGAGGAAGACTTTGATGCACTGTGCAAGAAAAAAGTGCAAATTAAATACTGTGAAAACATATTGGTACTGAAAAAAATTTTTTTTTTTGCTAATAAATGGCTACTGAATGCATTCAGTTGAGTCAGAGAGTTGAAAAAACAGGGGAGGAGACTAAAGCTTGATCGCATTCAAGTCAGCAGGAGACTCTCCATTGAATTCCAGGGACTGCTGGAGCAAATCATAAATAAGAGTGCACAGCAGTAATGCTGAAAAGCTATCTGAGGTACAGAAAATGATCTTGCTTTGCATTAGGGTGGCAGAATTGCAGGAGGCTTGTGCCTTTATAGGAATAGCAGCCATGCTGTACGGCCGACTGTCTTAAGTGTAGTTTTTCAAACCAGAAATGCCTACTGGAATAAGTAAGACATATATTTTAGCAACTGTTCCATTAGTAATGAGCTTTTCTCATCTACAAATTACAAACTTGAGTAATACAGTGCCTGGGAGCAGTGTTAGGCTATGAAGATCTGCAAACATGTGTGGTGTAAGAGCTAATGTAAAGAGCATTGAATTTTATTAAAAAAACACCTTGTAGAAGGTTGTGATATATCCCTCTTAAAATGTCCCTTTCTCATCTTAGATTGTTACTGGAGATAATTCCCTTGCTTGGTTTTTTATCCTGAGAATAGCCAAATATTTGTACAGGGCCAAATAAACTACTGCTGCTGCTTTTCATTGTTGTAAATCCAATTGATGTAAAATTACACTTGCAATTTATTATCAGCATAAATGTGAATTCCTAAGAGGGTTAATTTCCTATAATATTGAAGAATTTTCAGGGTCTACACTGAGCAGCAGTTTATGCCATCATCTCTGTGGTAGAACAAATGACATTTCTACTTGGACAAGCTTTGTTTTATCAGGATCAGTAACCTTATCAGCAGCTGACCCAGAACTATAATATGTGTTTGCGAATAGATAACATATGTCACAGTGAGATGCAGACTTGCCTCATAAGCAAGAGTAAATGAAGATTTAATAATAGCAAAACCACAAATGTACAGATGTATACAATAGTAATATTTTTGAGATATTTTGTAGCTTTTTTTCACCTTATTAAAACAGAATCATTTCTTACCTTGTTTACTTCAGAAATGCACTACCATTCTCATATAAACGCATTGCATAAGTGGTTTCTTGTTGCCACACTTGCTTGTAATTTTTTTGCTTTGTTTAGAGAATATAATTTTGATATGAAGAACAAGTATGTGATCAGGTAGGTAGCAGAACAGAGAATGCCTTTTAGTTAATAAAATACCAGGGAACTACTGTTCTCAGAGGACCTCTATTTTGCTTGCACTTTCAAAATTGCTAGCTGAAGAGGATTTACTTAGTGCAAAAGGAAAATAGGTCTGAAAATCTACTGCTTAAATGGTGGATTGATGCTCTTTAATTCAAGATACAACATCCCTGCCCCCAATATCAATATTCTGTCATTTTTCATGACTTATAATAAAGGGAGAGGAATGACGGTAGAGTCCTAAGGTATAAAACAAGTCACCCATGTCTTGTGCATTTTGACATTAACACTTCTCTTCCTTGACCTTTGACAGATTAGGCCTTGACCCAAAGCTGTTGGCCAAAATCCTAAATATGAGCTCAGGTCGCTGTTGGTCAAGCGATACGTATAACCCTGTTCCTGGAGTGATGGAAGGAGTACCGTCTGCTAATAATTACCAAGGTGGCTTTGGAACAACACTCATGGCTAAGGTACAAAACATTTGCATGTAAAGTGTGTGCAGTTGCTTCTTTCTGGGCTTCTTGCAAATGTTCTTCTCAATGAAAATTTGTGATTACAGGATAATATGTAGGCATGAACAGAGGGGAACTGTAGCTCTTACTGTAGCTGTGAATAATGAGTTGTTTAGGGAGCTTTTCCTTAGTCTCCAGCTTCTTTCTAGCTACCGTTACTGCTAAGCCACTCATTGAGATTATATGCACTTTTTGAGTTCTGCCTTAATAAAGGAGTCCCAGTGGACCTGTGCATAAGGCAAGTGTTCAAGCCATTTAGGTGCCTCTTGTGTGACTGCTCTAAAATTTAGGAGCCTAAGTTCAAGAGAGAATTCAGGGAAATCCAAGTGACTTAATTAGATGCTAATAGCGGCATAAGCATGTCAGATTTTGAGCCCACTCTCTTCTAAATATCTTAAACTGTGCTATTGGGCATGCTCTCTAGCATCCCCTTCCTTTCATATGTGCTTGTCCTTCTGCCTAAGGCCATTTTGAATGCAGAAAGCAAACAGATTTCAATCCCCACAGGCTGATCTTCTGCAGGTGTTTACATCATGCTGTGAGCTCTTCTGAATTGTCTTAGTGGCAGAAGTAGTGCTTCTCATATGAATAATAACCTAGTAATCTAAATTATTTGTCCATGAAGTGGGAGATCTGGGATTTAGGTCCTTCTCAGAATGAACAAGTTGAAAATCTGCAGTTTTTGCCACTTAATAAAAAAATATGTGTTCAAAGGAGAAAGAAGTAGGTAAACCCCTGAGGTTGAGAAGAAAATACTCCACAGTGAAAATATGTGGACGTGCCTCAGTAGCAGTCACTAAACACAGTTACTAAAATTCAAGTTACTGCTCACATATCAGATGTGATAGAAGTCAAAGGCTTTCTTAAAAATATTTTGTCGGCAATGGATCTCTCAAACAAAGCCAGAGGATCCTTATTTTAAATGTTTGGGTCAGAAAAGTTTGCCAGACACCTCTGAAAAGATCTTTGGTCTTAAAATTTGATATTTTACATTGAATTTAGTCAACTTAGTGTGAAACCTGCTCTAAAGGTAGTTTATTTTCCCATGCCGCCCTTGTGTCCAAGGCATTGCGGACAGAAGTTCCATCTTTTGTTGAGAGCACAGTTGCTAATTAAATGTCAACTTTTGATCCTGAGAAGAGCTAGATTTATGTCATATTCTTCTGGAGTCATGTCAAGACAGCCTTTGAGCTTTATTCCAAATAGCAGTTTCATTTATATCAACTGCAAAATAAATGCAAGGAACCAGGTAATTCCAAAGTGAGTGCTGGAAGCAGATTGCGAGAGAGAATCTGTTTCCCTATTTCAAGCTGAGAAAAAGTGGTTAGAATATTCAGTGCACTGAGACATCTGGAAGATGTTGTCAGTTCCAAAGAGTATGAGAGGAGCCATAAACTGTGCTCTTGTTTTTACTTTTCCAAATAGGTCAGCAAAGGGAAATTTCCTTCAGAACTGTTTTGTACTGTTTCACTTGAGGAATCTCCAGACTCGAGAAAAGGTGCAAAATACTTCGCAATCTGAAGCTAAAGATAACCTTTAACTTACAGTTTGTATTTTTTTTCCTTCAAAGTTCTAATTCATAGAAGGGAGCTAAAAAAGCAAAATAACCTTCCTGCACTTTGGAGTCTGGAGTCCTTGTCCATTTAACTGTTGAAATGTTGTTGAATGTTTCAGCCACTTTGGAACCAGAGTTTCACTGTTAAAGCAAACAGACCTGGTTTAGGAATGGTATTCCACAATTTAGTATTCCCATTAAAAAGAAAACCGTGAGCTACTACCCTTCACTGGTGAGAGACAAAAAAGGCAAGAGATCGTGAGTTGAAATGAGAACAGTTTACTGGAAAAAACAATGAGATAAGAAAACAAACAGTAGCAGCAGAAGTACTAATAACAAAAATGTACAAAGAGAGGGTGATTTACATGCAAAATGGTCACCAACTCTGGGGCAATGAAAAACAATGGCGGAAAGACCCTCCACCAGCCACTCTTTTCCATGTCCAGAAAGGAACATCTTTTCTTCATGGAAGTAAGAAACAGAGAGAGTTCCTTTCCCCTGCCCTGGCAATGACACAAAATGCTATTGAGTAACATTGGCCACGCCCACATGGCTTCAGCCAATGCCCCGTCATGGCTACTGCAAAAAATTAACCCTGTCCTTGGCCAAAGCTAGGATGTTTCGGAAACTATTTTGCTAGCAGTCTATTCAGAATTTTCAGGGATTGTTTCTGTGAATGTCCCTTCACAGAGAAACAGATCAGAGTCACTGCTATTTATACCAAGCACCTTCACTAGTTTGGAGTTAGATGGTTTTGCCATTCTAATATTCCATTACATAATTTAAGCTTTCTCGAATAAAATGAATTAATATAGGAACAGGTTTCACAAAGAGTGTTTATAAGAAGGTGGGAATGTTTCATGGAATATCTTACTTTAAGTGAGGTTAAAGTAACAGTTCTTAGATTTGTTAAGTCATCAGTCTTTCAATAGAGATGCTAACAACAAGAAATGATCTGCCCTGATGCAGATGAAAACTATTTTGGATCCTGTGTCATCTGATATGTATGTTTTTCCCATTTTCCTAGATCTTGAAGTCATTCAAGGGTAATAGGAAAAGTAACTATAATTCTGATTTGTATCAGAATGACCTTTATAAAGCCGATTTACAGATCGAAGTGACATTTAGAGAGTAGAGTAAGATCTTGAATTTCCTTGTGCTAATTCAAATCCAGACACACAAAAAGTAAAGACCTGTCTTGTAAGTCATCCCTGAGAAGCCAAAGGTGCTTTCAGCAGTCTCAGTTCTTCTGTATCAAAGATGTGGTCCATCTGTCAGGGAAGGGGAAGAGCATCTTTGGTTACAGGCTTGCGAAGCTGGTGAAGAGGGCTTTAAACTAAAGTTGCTGGGGGAGAGGAACCTGCATCCATCCCACTTCCGCCACTTTGGTGACGGTAATAGCTGCCCAGAGCCTGGAGATAGATTTTAGGTCAGCAGGAGAGCACATGAAAAGCAGCACAAAGGAATTGCAGCCATTCCAGGCAGTAAGTTGGCTTCATCAGAGCCCAACTTAAATGACTCTGCAGATGCTGTGTGCACATACCTGCACAGCTATGATCTTGTTGGCATCATGGAGATGTGATGGGATAGCCCCTATGACTGGGATGCTGGAGTGGAAGAATATGGGCCCTTTAGGAGGGGCAGGCAGGTTGATGAGGAGGGGATGTTGCCCTCTATGTCAATGCCCAGCTGGAGTGCATGGAGCTCCTCCTGGGGATGGATGAGGAGCTGACTGAAAGCTTATGCGTCAGGATTAAAGGGATGGCAGGGACTCTTGACATTATAATGGGGATCTGCTACAGGCCATCTCACCAGGAAGACTGAGCAGATGAGACCAATATAGACAGATAGGAGCAGCTTCACGTTCACAAGTCCTGTTCCTCATGAGGGACTTTAACCACACTGGTATCTGCTGGAGGAACAACACAGCAGGGCATAAGCAATCTGGGAAGTTCCTGGAATGCATTGATGATAACTTCCTTCTCCACATGTTAGGGAAGCCAACAAGGAAAAGCACCTGGACAAACCGCTCCTGGACAAAATCGAACACAAAAAGGAAGCCTACAGAATTTGGAAGCGAGGACAGCTAGGCTGGGAGGAATACAGACAAATTGTCCAAGCAGCCAGGGATAATGTTAGGAAAGCTAGAGCCCAGATATAATTAAACCTGACCAGATACTTCAAGGGCAACAAGAAAAGCTTCTTTAAGTACCTCAGTGATAGAAAAAAGACTAGAGAAAATGGAGGTCCTCTCGAAAAGGAAATGGGAGACCTCATTGCTCAGGATTTGGAGTAGGCTGAGGTACTTTGACAGGTGTGAGAGGTGGGCCTGTGCAAACTTCATAAAGTTCAACAAGGCCAAGTGCAAGGTGCTGCACCCAGGTCAGGGCAATCCCAAGCACAGATACAGACTGGGCAGATAATGGATTGGTAGCAGCCCTGGGGAGAGGGACATGAAGGTGTTGGTTGACAAGAAGCTCAGTGTGAACTGGCAATGTGCATTTGCAGTGCAGAAATCCATCTGCATCCTGGGATGCATCAAAAGCAGCATGGCCAGCAGGGCAAGGAAGGTGATTCTCGCCCTCTCTTTGCTCTCATGAGGCCACCTGGAGCGCTGCATCCAGCTCTGGAGCTCCCAGTGTAAGAAGGAAAAAGGACTTGCTGGACTGAGTGCAAAGGAGAGTGATGAAGATGATCAGAGGGCAGGATCATCTCTCCTATGAAGAGAAGCTGAGAGAATTGGAGTTGTTCAGCCTGAAGAAGAGAAGGCTCCAGGGAGACCCTATAGCAGAACCTATAGGAGGTCTACAAGAGACAGAGAGCCTTTTTGCGCGGGCGTGCAGTGACAGGACACGGGGTAATGGTTTCAAACTGAAAGAGGATAGATTTAGATTAGATGTTGCAAAGAAATTCTTTACTGTGAGGGTGGTGAGGCACTGAAACAAGTTGCCCCTAGAAGTTGTGGGTGCCCTATCCCTGGAAGTGTTGAAGGCCAGGTTGGATGGGGCTTTGAGCAACCTCGTCTAGTGGAAGGTGTCCCTGCCCATGTCTGGGGGATTGGAACTAGATGATTTTTAAAGTCCCTTCCAACCCAAAACATTTAAAAAACATGAAAAAAGTCAATCACTGAGCAGATGCTATAAACCACCATAGTTTTGGATGGACAGGAAATCTGGGCATTTCCTAGTAACGCTTGAGAGGTTCTTTTGCAACTTTCTTGAAATACAGGCCACAAAAATTGATTTCATTAACAAGACCTTATAAAAGTAACCTTGAGTGCAGGCATTTCTTTCCTACTTAGACAAGAGATCTATTTATATGTGCAGGCCCTTATTAGCAGTTCCTTCTTTGTTTGGTTTCATGTCTTATTCAGCTTAGAGTTCAAGGCATCCTCCAGCCTCGCTTGTAATTTTTATCCAGCATACATGCAGCTGACTATTTCTGGCTAACCATGGTTAGTCACAGTGCCTCATACTCTCCTTTGGGTTCTGTCCTGTTTATTTCAGATTATCACTGTAGTTGACCAAGGACTCTTGGAGGACAGGTTTCAAATTCATCTTCTTTGAACCTTCCCTCCCCTTTTTTTTGCCCCAAATTTAGTGTTTGAAAATGCAGTGACATTTTTCTCTGTATCCCTTTATTAAAGAAAGTCACTGAAGAAAAAGTCATTGAAGAAAACTTTGTATTGTAGCAGAACCAGGACAGTCCTCTAAGGAATTCTTTAATGCATCTTTCCGGTTAGCCTGCAAACCATTTGTATTCACGAAGTGGTCTATGCCTCTCATTTTGCTATTAAGTGGTTACATTACAGTAAATGCATATATGCTAAGTGATTTCAATTTTCTTTTTCTTCAAATTCCTTTTGCTTGATTTGTAAAGTCCTTCTAGATATAAAGAAGTCCTCTTGCCCAAACAAGAAAATGATGCTGTTAAAACCTACATTCTAAATTCTTTAGTGAACAGCGAGGGAGATTTTCTTTTTGGAGATGACATAATGCAGTGGGGAAAAAAGAGTCTGAGTCTTGCTACCAGGTTAAATAGTGATTTAGAATCTCAAATTCCTCCTGTTCTTAAGGTGGCTGTCTACCTAGCAAAGTTTGAGGTTTTGCTGTGAATAATGTGGAATTATTGTTTTAAAAAATGAAAACTAAACAAGACTCACTTCTTCCAGGACTGAAATTTTAAGGCTGGAGTATTGTATTTGTTGGCAGTAGAGTTCTTGTCACAGTGGAAGCCAAATAACCTATAATATATACATGGCTATTTATATCCTTGTTGTTTCTCCCCTGACTTTTTTTCTTTTTCTTTCCTTCCATTCTTCCTCTCTGCCCTCTTACTCCGTCTTCTTGCTCCCCACAGGATCTTGGCTTGGCCCAGATTTCTGCCACTAACACGAAGACACCAGTTCCTTTGGGATCCCAGGCACATCAGATCTACAGGATGATGTGTGCCAAAGGCTATGCCCTGAAAGACTTCTCAGCTGTGTTCCAGTTTTTACGTGAGGAAGAAGCCTTGTGAGCTGTCCTTTGGAAATGGACACAATAACAAACCACATTTTTTTATCCTTATAGCTCATTTGAGAAGTGTGTGGGTTTAATCAAGTACTGTGCATCCTGCTCCCATACAGACTAATCATCTTTAGTTATCTAGATCACAACGAACTCCAGAATTTCTTCCTAATTCTTGAAAAAGCAAGCCACAGGAAGGGATTGTTTGGCAAATAGCCAACAAGAAGTCCTTTTTTTTAAGAACCATCAAAGTTTTTTTTCCCCACTAGATGCAATAAATAAATATTTTTTTTATGAAACACTTAACTGTTTGCATATAAAATAACTTACATTATGGCTACAAAAGTAGTTGAATCATGAATAATAGGAGAATGTTTTATTGCAATTTTATCATATATAGTGATCTATTAAAATTTAAAAATTAATACTTTATGGAAAAAGGGAATATTTGTTCAGTGAAGAAACACAGCTTGATATGGATTTTTTTTTCCTTGGACCTACTAGCCTTGTGTTGATCAGAAGTGAATTTGTCCTGGGATTCAGGTTGCAGATTAAGTTTATAGGCACTTGTTCTAAGTGGAAAGCTGTTACAGCATGTTTGCCTGATAGAATTAGTTAAAATAATACAGAATGTGTGTCTCTCTTGTAAAGCTCCATTATTGTATTTTGCTAACCCAATTTTATATTTTCTTGTATTCTGTCACACATTTTCAGAACTCAAGATGGGCACTTAACAGAAGTTCTAACAAAGTGTACGTTTGTTTTAGGTGATTACTGAAGTATTTTAAATCTAAACAAATCCCATTATTTTGAAAAGAAATAAAATCTATACTGGTAAATACTTGCGGTATGATTATTTGCATTTTGTTTTGATGCAGTCTTGTACACACAGTATTAACCAAAACTTGTACTAAGTGGTCTTATTTTGTAATTCACTTGGTTTCCTACAGGTTACCATCTTATTTTGCAAAACAAAGCTTTTCGAAAGCTCTTGATATGAAATACAGATGGTAGTATATTTGTGTATGTATTACCTTACAGTTCACCATCTCCATAGTCTTGCAAGAGTACAGGTACACACTTGGCTTTATAAATACTCATGTTGATTTTGCTAGAACTGCTCACTTTCAGGTTCTAGGCTTAATGATCAATTATTCATTTACATTCCTGTTTTTGTTGTATGATAGATCCTTTTATATATTCACTTTGGGTTATCATAATTGTGGGTGTGAATTAGTTAAATTCTGTGAGTAATCAGAGACCTTGGACACTATATTTTAACAAATTAGTAATATCATAACCACTCAGGTGCTGGAAAACCTTTGGTAACAAGATCACATGCTGCAACATTTATTTTCCTTTGGGACTCCTGCCTCACATAATAGAAGGGATGGATCTAGTCTTATGAATTTGGGGTCAAGTAGAGAAGTAGGCAAGTTTTTGCCAGTAGGATCATTGTTAATTTGGAAGTTTTATAATGGATGAGAGGTAAGGCGTTGTAGGACTGTCCTGGTTAAGTTTGTATTCTCTATGTTTGACTTGGAGATCGGGCTGGCATCAGCAGGACTGCTGAGAGATGTTTCTTTCTACTGTCCACCCCAGCCTGTAGCAGCATTTGCTATGAATGTGTTTACTGGTAACCCTGGTTTTACCTGTAGCCCTGGACTTGCAGGGAGCATAATAATTTGTTTTCTGAAGACATCATATGCACATACAATTGTTGGTAGTCATGACAGAAGAGAATATGCTCAGTGAGACACAGTCTTCGAAGCTTTTAGCCTCTGAAATCATAAAGCCTCTCTTAAGTATGTGGAAACCTCATTGTTATTTTTATGTTTCTCTCAAAGGCTTGTAGCTTGGCCTTCCTGGGGTTCATTTCTCCTCCCTCACAACCTCTCGTCAAATTTTACTCCAAATCATAGTGTGCTCAAGTTGGAGGAGAGGCTGCCACGCTGCCATTTTGGCAAACCAAGAAAGTGTTCTGTGGTCTCCTTCTTGGAGGAGGATTTTGGCTGAAATTAAAAACAAACAAGCAAACAAAAAACCAAAACCTCAGCTTCAGGGCAGACAGCCAGCACATAAAGTTTTAGAACAAGCAGTTAGTTTGGCAAAGTCAGAAACAACTTTTAAAATAAACCTTATTGTTAGAAAGTGCCTTGAAAACTTCAATGATGTCCAATACCTGAAGCCAGTAATACGATTTATATTAGAATACATACTTGTTTTACTGATTCTGCATGGGAATATTGTATGACTGTATGCATACAGTGGTGATGTGTTCATGCTAGATATGACTATTCTGCATGTGCATATTTTTTTGATGTATATCTTGCTTGAGGTATATTCCTGGTCTGTGGAAATTAAGCAACTCCTAAAACTACTGTCACTGCTAGAAACAGGTGTTGAAAACTGTAATTTGTTGAGTCGAACAGAAAGATGGTAAAATTGATGGAGTTTCTGCGCTAATTACCTCTCAGTGCATACACACAAATTAAGTGCAACAAATTAACAGCATATTTTGTAAATGTCTCACAGGAAAACTTGAGGTGACTTCTTTTTAGGTTCATTTGAATGTTAAACCAGCCCTCCCATCATGCTTACTTTGGAAACTTGCCTATATTAAATCCATTTACTGACTAAGAGGAAAATATTGACAACCAGTAAAAGTAGTGATTTTTTTAAAAAAATCCTCAGCAGCCATCTCTCATTTATGATTCAGTATAACCCATCTTAAGCAACTATTTTTGGTTTAACAGAGGAGGTCTTCTATTAAAACGCCGAGTACTATATTGCTTTAACTTTATTTATGGCTCTTACAAGCCTCAGGAGGAAAACAAGGTGTTCTGACCAAGTAACAGTATTATGCATGATAGTCTGGCTCTGCTTTAATCAGTGGGAATTTGGCCATTCAGTACAATAGTGCCAAGATTTCACAGTGTGTATTCAATGCCCACGTGATTACAGTGCAGATGTGGCCAAGACGCAGCTGTGGAGAAGCTCAAGCATGTCCCTCTGGCAGGGGTTGTGCCACATTACTGGCATTAGGATTATGAGAAGTTGAGGTGGTGGCTATGAGAGGAAGGAGGCAGCACAAGCTGCTGAAGTTCGTATTGCCAGTCTCCATCCCAGCCCTGTCCCACAGTGGATGAGAGAGATGCTGAGGGGTGCAAAATAGCTGCTGTCCCTGCCTGCCTGAGAACAGAGCCACCTATCTTTGCAGCTGTTTAAATCTTACATCTCTTTGCCACAGGAAGATTTTATCAAATGCCTTATGGAACTGAAAGACTTGGGCCACCCCAGAAGCAAGCAGAGAAGAGCTGTCATCATACAAGGGTTACTGTATTTATGCAACACGTCTGTCTATGCCTTTAGTCTACCAGCTTGATTTATAAGGCCAAATCTATCCAGGCACCAGTCTGAGGGTACTGACTTGATCAGTCATGATAACTGCTGCTTTACATCATCATAGTCTTTTCCTCCATCATTTAAAAATAGACGCAATCCAGCTTTTCTCAAGAAAAGCTGAAATATTGTCTGTCTTTACAAGACTGTAAGTTGTGGAAACTTTGAAGCAGTTTGGAAACTTCTGCTTTGTTTCCTTGGTACTCTGACACATGTGAAGGTGGAGTTCTCTGCAGTATTTTAGACTTAAGGTTTACTCTTGAAGTTTTGGAGACTTATAGACTTCATTGTCTGCAGTATCAAGTTCTTAGAACTCTTACTGCAAGCCTGGCAAAACTGAAAAATTCTGTTTCAGGAGTGGGAGAAGTTTACTTCAATGTCTACAAATTAGAATAAATGGTACTTTTGAAATGCTCAAGCTTTCATTAGCAAGGATGTCTTTGCCTTTCTGTGCAACACCATAATAGTTGCTGGTATTTTTAAGATTAGCTGTTTTCTGTGTATGATTTGTTATAACCTCTCCAGCCTGCTAGCGCAGTTACACATTAAATTTTTCCAGTAAGAATAATAGCAACAGTTGCAAAGTTTTCTTAGGTGGGCAGAAAATGAATATTTTTATGGTTGGTGTGTTCAGTAAATGTATGAATTAGGCATCCATATGGCAGTGATTTATTTTTTTTTGTTTTGGCATTCATCATGGATTGTAAGCACTTGGGGTAAATTGGAACAGGTGGATAAACCTTTCTGAAGTACTAAATGTCTTGTAACAACTACTGTATAATTAAAAGCCGTCTGGTTCTTTTTGCATTTACACCCAACTCTTCCTTTTGACCTTGACCCTGAGATGAGGTCTGGATTTTCATTTGAAGTAAGGAATAACTCAGTCTGCTTCTTCATCCAGTTTTACTGAACCTCCATTAGTGATGACAGAGGTTGGTTTGTTAGAGTAAATGCTGTATATGGAGATAATAAATGTGCTAACATATGTTTTATGAAGTTCACTGACTTAAAAAAGGACTTGGAGTACTGGCCAAAACCAACTGAAATCCAACTGATAAAAAGATGTTTGTGTGTACCAAAAATGCAGCTACTCTGGAAAGAGATGCAAATATTGTTACTCTACATTTCAGTCCTTATAGTATTTTTAGAAAAGAAGTTAAGTATATTTTTGTCTTGTTGTAATTCAAAGGAGAAAGCAGACAAGTAAAACAAAAGTAGTAGCCTTCCAGTGTGGTCACGCATAAGCTTTATTTGACCAGAATCACGTCTTGCTGCTGTCTTGTCTTCCAGTTTGAGACACATGACAAAATTAGCTTGTATTTATGCAGTCAACTTAGGGCACCAACAGCTGGAGGGAAGAAAGTGGTGTGGGAAGTAACTTAAAGAATACTACTTAAATTCTCTGGGCTGCCTACTTTGTTCTGAGTCCTTTTATCCAGCTGATTTCAACAGCATTATCTGAGCTGTAGCCACTGGTTGCAGGCATGCCTGAGCCAGCTGTAAGCTAGTTTGTTTGTGCATCTGCAGCTATCTAGTCCTGCAGTAAATACTGCGGCAGCAGTGCTATGTAGGCAGGCTGTTTCCAGTACCTAAACTGTCTAGTTTGTGGCTAGCAGTAGTGGGCCATTTCGACTTTCCAGTCATGTTATTCCATGGCTAAAGAGCCTGGAAGCTTTCAATGACCAGTAGGTAAATGCATTTGATGTTGTAGCGGTTGTCTGTTTTACAGCATCCTCCTGGCAGTTTGTGCCCTGTTGCTTGTTCCTCTGTACAATGCATGCAAGTCTCCTTGGTGCTGTGTAATTGTGTCAGACAGTAGTCTGGCTGCAGTCCACAAGAAAGACTGACTTCAGTCACTCACTGGTGATTGAAGCCGGAGCTTCAGACGCATGGATTTAAGATATGCTTAGATTTCTCTCCATTTTTACTTAAGAGGTTTTCATAAAAGCTCTACCTCTTTTGAGCCTATACATTGCAAGGCACCAACAGCCTGCAGTATGTCTGTTGTTTGGGACTTCGTTGCTGTATTTGTGTTACAGCTACGTTTGCTGTTCATGCTCAAAAATAGCCAATTTCTGGTCCTTGTCAGGAGACAGGGATTAAAACACCACTAAGCAAATGGAGATTGGCAGGTCACAGGATCTGATGCCAACACGTTACTCTCACTGGAAAGCCACTGGATCCTCTCCCCATCCCCTGTTGCTATGACTGTTTTACTCTGTTTGTTCCTGGGTAGATAACTGTGTTCACTTATGTGGATGCAAATGGAGTCTCTGTACAATAAAAGGGAAGTAAGCAGCATCTCATGCCGTGTGACCTAGTGGGTCTGTCAGGGGAAGGTGGTTCCTTGTAAAACAGATAAGGGAACCGCAATCTTCTCCCTCCAGCACCATGATAAAGACAGAGACACTGAGTCTGCAGACATCCTTAGATACTACACTAAAGTCACAGCCGGCAGAATGCAGTTCCTGTCCCGCATCACACCATCCAGCTCTGCTGTCTGAGCAATAAACATCACACCAGCCTCTCCAAACTCCCTGGGGCCACTTGTGGATCTAGTTTTGGCAGCTTTGTCTGCCTTGGCCCTGGCTGCCTGGAATCTACTTCTGCACTTCCTCCCAAAAATTCCTTTTCCAGGGCCGTGCCCGACCTGTCTGTAGGCCTTCAGTGTGCCTGCAAATAAGATGTTAGGTCTTACTTGCTCTCCATGTGCTCCTAATAGTGCCAGAAAGCACATAATGAATGTGTCTCCCTTGTTTCTTCCAGACTTAATAAGTAAGCAGAGCTATAAACAGTAAGCCAAAAGGATGGGGATGGCAGGCATTTATGGGGTAATAGGAATTTCTTCATTGAACTGATCGTTGTGCTACTTCATGACTGTGGTATCTCAGCTTTTTTTCTGAGAGCAGGAGCAATGTGGGTTTCTTTTCACATGAAGAGAAGCCAAAACTGGCTCTGTCCACTGACCTGTGGCTGTCATTTTGAAACAGACTCATTGTTTAAATTCACAGTAAAAATCAAAATAGCAACTTTTTTCTATTAAAATATAGCTGGTTTGCTTTTGTTGTATTTTTTTTCAAATCAGTTTTCTACAAATGGATGCTCTAATCTGTTTGATAGTATTTTACTTCCTTTTCTATCAATTTAACAGCCTGCATATTACAGGCTACATATAACATCTAAAATCACATTCAGGAGTCTATGAGAAACTCAAGTCTTAAGGTAACCCTGCCATGGTGCTGTTAATAACATATCGCAAAGAAGAAAGTAGTAAGTGGAAATAATGCACTCATTTAGAAGTAATAAATCCTTTGATCTTTCTTTGAAGCAAGGGTATATGCTTAAACTACCAATTCAGGGACAACCAGATGCCCATAAAGAATGGTTCTTCGCTTTGATAGAAAATCGCTGAGGCCTGCCCAGCAGCTCTGGTCTGTAAACAGATTAGTTAAGTGCTCATCAGCTCTAATTTGCATAGGACAGTCTTTGCACACAAACCCTACTTCCAGCCTTAATGAGCTATTTACTTGCAGGAAAGCTACTGGGTTCCTTTTAGTTAGAAATCTCAGTAGAAAATTGCTTTGTGAGAAGGGACGGGATCCCGATTTGGAAACAGCACTGTTCTACATAGATGTTAATCAACCGGCAGTTTGGTGTGTTTGCTGAGCCTCTTTGGTGCATGACTGTGGGATTTAGAAAAATAGCTCATGCTTGGAAATTTGGAGAACAGTTACTTCTCACTGCTCATTGGTGGCTTTCAGTCTTGACTGGATAAAGAGCGTATATGGGAGAGGATTGGGAAACAGACTCTTGAGTCTGCGGGAGAAGGATCGCAGAGCCGAAGTGTTCACTGAAGAGGATTTCTCTAGGTTATAAACTACTCACCTCCTTTGGATAAAAATGAATGCCTCGTGCTTGCTGGTTTGTGTGCAGAGGTTGTGTTCAGCCTGCAGATTTGTCACTTATATTTTTCCCTGTTTAAACTTCTTTTGATCCCCACAATTACTTTTGTCTAATACAAAGGGAGGTCACTCTCAGCCACAAACACAGCAGATGGTGAGATTCACCCTAGAGTATAGAAAAGCTACAGTACCTTCAGTGTCTTTTGCATTTAAAGTGCATTGCTTCTCAACTGATTTCAGCCCGGCCAGCAGTTTGCTTTAGTTTGAATACAAAAAGCAGTGAAACCTCTTTTTGATAGGGAGACAAATATGTCGAAAGTGAGAGAAAAACACAAAGTGTTCCTGAAACCAACTGTGAGCAGTTTTACTGCAAAACTGCTTCAGCTGGAAATGTCTTAAAAGTGATAGACTGAATTCTTTCTTTAATAATGATCTCACAAACTTTGGGGTGCCAGATCTACAAATGATATAATGTAGGTATGTGTGTTTTAAACCAGAATACTGTCATCAGACACAGGAAAGTAAATCGTGTACTTCTGCCTTTCCCTAGTAACAGTGAAAAATGTTACGAATCTGTTTTTTTCACTGCCTCCACTAATTCCATTTTGTGTTCCCTTTTGTTGGGAGAATAAAGCTAGGTTAGTGCCTTTGTGCCTGAAAACACAGGGTGAAAGGCTGGACTGAGGAAAATATGTATCATTTTCACAGATAAGCTAAATATAGTTATAAATTCTTCCCTGTAGTTTGGTTTTCATAATTTATTTCATCAACCAGATGCTAGTTTTTCACATAGGCTATGATAAGAACATTACTCAAAGACTTCCTCAAAAAATAAAATCTGAATTATTACAGGCATTAGCCCATCAACCGTCTGCCTTTGAAGGCTTGTGTTCAGCCCCTCGGTTTTATAGTGCCAAGATTCAAATATGGGATTGCTAAAGGAAATTAATTACTAGTAAATTTAGAACAAAGGAAAGAACCTGCAATTTCACAGCATGTAAAACACCTTTTGGAATTCTTTGCTCTCTTCTTGGAAACCAGTGTGTCGAATTCTTGGTATTATGTTTAAGGTCTCAGTAAAATACTTAGCTGTCCAAAAGCCATAATAAAACCTCATGCTCAAGGATATGAATAGCTGGCAGAAAATTATTTTGTCTCTAGCCACTTTAGACCGGTTCTGTTTGACATTCTCTGCAAAGCAATGCAGGGCTTGCTTTTCTGATGCCCTGAGTGCTGAGTGTGGCTGCAAGCAAAGTGTGGAATCTGAAGGGACAAAGTTGTGATCCAAGGTAAGACATCCTCGGTTGTTGTGCCTGACCCCTGAGATCTACAGATGCTCCCTCCTTCCTTTCAACTCCTGTTAACCACTCATGTCCAGCCAGAGGCAACAACAGGCTCAGGGACTCACATGGCTTCACACATCAGCTGTCCCACAAATCCAACAGTATCTGCATCTTTCTGAAATTTCTGGAATGTCTTTAATCACTTCTTAAGTGCCTCAATCTGCTCATACTGCTACTTGTCACCTCCAAGGTGGACAAAGAAGTGCCTTCAGTTTAGTCTGTATTAACCTGACCTTTCTGTTGATACTCTTGCTGCTGGTTCTCAGTTCTCCCTCTCTGACAGTTCTCTTTTATTGTTGCCTCCAGATCACCATCTGCAAAATATGCCTCTCACCTGCCTAATCCCATAGTCACTCTGTCATATGGTCTCCCCATTTATTCTATCATACCTGAATGTGCCTGTCTTTCTCTGTCCCAAACCACCATCCACAGAGATCCATCATTCTCATCCCCAAAGGCAGCATATATGAATCCACCTCAGCCATTGCTATAGTTTCCCTTTCTTTTTCCTTGGTAACTAGTGTGGTTTGTCTCCCGTGGTTCTCTTGCTCTATTTGAACTGCGTTTTTTTTCTCTTGTAGCTTTGCAACCCTTAATGCTCACAGAGGTGCTACACAGGCAGTACAGTCAGTTTGAAGAGTGATTCCCAAATCACTCTTCAAGTCTTTAAGGGGGTTGGATTTTATGTCAGCACATTCACTCTTGTTTTCACATCTTGTATCTTAGTCCTGCTCCCTGAATTGGCTTTTCGACTAAATTAGCATCAAGTGTCCTCTCACCTGTCCTTCAAAAACAGCTGCATCAATACCAGTCTCTAAGGCTGGGCCTAAAGCAGTGATGTAGTCCAGAGCAGGAACCTGCTTTACAGGGTATTTGCTGACCAAAGCTGCTCACCATACTTGCATGCACATTGCAGAGAGATCCCAGAGTATGTGGGTGGGTTTTCTTTCGGATGAGGCAAAAGAGCACAGTGGTGCTCCAGATCTGTCTCAGGCACTCTGACTTGCTCGTGGGCCTGTGCACCAGACTGGACTGCAGCTGACTGGGGGAAAGCTCCAGATATAGAACATATATATGGGCACTGGCTCCTCAAAAGAAAAACAACTGTGTAGTTTTCCAGATTCACTCCTACTGTGCTGCTGGTGTAGGCAGATCCTGTACATCCTTTCAGAGGATCTGATTTTTCACTGATGCTGTAAACCTAAGTTTGTTATTTTAACCTTTGAGAGCTATCTGTGCCACACCAAATCACTGTGAGATTGCAACCCTTGGCCTTCCAGCAGTGTGGAGTTGATCCTCCTCTTACTGACCCTGATTTTGTACCCAAGCACATTCATGGGCTTCTACAGGGATTCTACTTATGCCGTCCAAAGTGAGATACACTCGTATCTTCTGGTTGGTGAATGTTCTGCATTTTGTAAATACTTTGGGAAGCATCCTGATACTGACCTAGACAGTTGTTTTTCTAATATAGGAGTGGCAACACTCAGTAGGCTTTGTATTCTTGTGGAGCTAACCAGGTTATTATTGTGGAAACAAGATACATTCACTTGATTTTAAAAGTTTTCTCTGTGGGGGATTTTTTTATGACCCTGGATTTTAAAAGATTTCAAAATACATTTGCATTCATGAAAAATGTATTTTAACAACATAATGGCTGAGAATCCTGCTAGTTCTAAGGAATTCCTTTGATGGTGAGCTACAAAGTCCTTGGTAGCCCTGGCAGAAATACAGGGCTTCTAACACATTATTCTCCCCTTTATTTTATTTATTTATTTTATTTGAAAGCTTTCCTTCCCCAACGCCACAAAGGAAGAATAGGAAACAGCCATCAGTGTGGAGGTGACTTTTCCACTTCCTTCTCTCTCATGTAGTTGTTAACAGTAATTTACAGTTGCTCAGTTACATTGAGAGGGCTGTGATCTTTCTACCTAAAGTAATAAAAATCAGTGTATAGGTCTTATTAATTTACTGCATGCCATAAAGCGTAACAAGTTGTACTGTACTAAAAGAATATTACCAAAGTATTTACTAAAAAAGCGTATGATATTGAAAGTAATTCTGCTTCTCATGGACTGCCTTACCTCTCTGGGAAAAAAATATGATAGCATTAGGCATGTTCATCAGCTGTGCTGTGTGACAGACCTAAGAAGTATTGTGCTTTTCTGAAAAACTGCAGCAGATGTTTTTGATACATGCAGACGTCTTTATTTCCATCTTGACTTGAGTTGTGCCACTTGGATGTGACTCTACCCTGAGCAAGTGAAAAAAATCTGAGTGCTTCTGAAGTCAGTGGAAATTGTGCCAGTTATTTCAGTACAGCAGGACTTTTTCTTCCATCTTAATTTTTTTGACACAATTCAAATTGAAATATGGCTCTTCAAGTTAAAAAAAGTGTCAGGTCTTTTTTAAAGATCAGATTGTATCATTAAACCAAATAATTTTGCAAGAAATAGTGAACATGAAGAGTGAAGCCGACTTCTGATTTATACTACATCTGTTATATTACAATTCTAAATATTATATATTATATATTATATCTATATGAGACAGAATCTCTCAAAAATGGCCAGCATGGAAAATTGTCTGGACTTGAAAGTTAATATCAACAAATTTGTTGATGAAAAGTAGACATATTAAATAGCTAGTAGTCAGGAGTTAGGGCATCACAATCAGGAACATGGACTATTCAACATTTTCATAGAGGAAATGGTAAGCAAGGACAACCCATTGTTGAAAGTTGCAGCCAGTGCTAGACTGAGTAGCCATCTGTCATCCCTGTGACTCCAGGTGTGTGAAGAATCACAAAGTTCCAGGATGGTTGAGGCTGGAAGGGACCTCTCAGGTCATCTGGTCCAACTCTGCTCAGTCAGAGCCATCAACAGCCAGTTGCCCAGGACGAAAGTACAGATTAGCATGATTCTTGAGGGCAGAGCTTCTCAGGGAAGGGACAGGGACTGAGCTCTGGTTCTCTGTGTGTCCTCTACCAAGGTGTTTGCCACAGACGTCCAAGCGTGCTGGTCTGCAGTGAGATGGCTCCATGCTCCTCTGTCCTGTGGTGAGGTTAGAAACCTGTGGCTTCACTGTTGCATTCTGCCTGCAAAGGGACCACTTTGCAACTGTGTACATCCCCAAGGCCTCAGTGAAAGAGTAAACTAGCTTTTCTAGATTAGAGCTTTATTGGCTACCCATGCTATAATAACCAGAACCAGGGAAAAACAGGCTCTAGTAAAAAAACTGTGCAAGTGCCCAAACCAGCTGTTTAAAGAGGAGCCAGGAAATAGACGTCTAAGTCAGAATTTTTTCCTAGCATGTAGTAGCTTTAACTGCCTATTATTGTGGGAAAGACTTTATGGCTGATACTCTACTGGGTACTACAATTTCATGTTTCCCCTTGCAGGGTGACCCTGTGAGTTGTGAAAGTCTTAATCAAGGTGAAAGACAAACTTTGCCAGGCCACCCTGGATGTAGTGGCGATGTTCTATTTGAAAGCTTTTCTGCTAATGGGCTAAAGAATATACTTAGCATTCAACTGTCAATAGTTTCATTTGCTGTAATTTGATGAAGTATGATGACTTTGCATGTGACAGCCTAAATCTTCCATTGGTCTAGACTGAACTACTGTCCCTAATTTGAGATAGCAAATAGCAAACTGATCATAAACAAATAATGAACAGAAGGAAAATTGGAATTGACTGGATAGACTATTTGCTGTGAAATATTCACTCAACTCTATAAATAATGTTTGGTTTCTCTCCTGAGGAGGAATTACTTACTTCATTGAACAGGTGAAATAGAAAAAATAACAAGACCCTAATACACTGAATCAAATGAGGAAATAAAAACTGTGATAGATGTGACCTTTGGAGAAATGTTCAATTTTGTTTGTCATTGCTTGGAAATAATACAATGTACCTAACAAGAGGTAAGAGCCAGGCAGCAGCAATGTCACTGTTTTCTTTTATTATCTTAATGTGAAATATGAGGTTTTAAATAGATCCAATGTATTTTAATAGATTGCTTATTTTCTTTCCTTCATAGAGGTTTTGGATGTGGGATCACAAATGGGTGTATTCGTTCACCCCCTGCTTTATAGCTCATCGCTGTCACACATGACATCAGCATTGCTGTAGTGTGCAAATGTGTCTAGTGGGGTTTTTTCCACAGAATTCCTTTAGTGTGCTGATGAGCTGCTTTTATACTTTGTTTCTTCTGATTCAGATCAAAAGAATGACTTGCACTTGGGCAAGCCCTTTGCGATAGACTTGATCCGCTTCCAAAACAGTGCCAGGTGACAAATCTCATTTCTATTCCACTGTTAGTCTGCATGTTCAATATATAGGCATTTTCCAGGCCTTATACCCCCTCAAATCCCTATTCTCACAAAGACCCTTCTCCAAGGAGTCCCTGGCTACCTTATGGTCCCCCTTCAGTTACCTTCTCCCTTTAAGGAAGGAGCATGCTGTGTATTGACATGCAAATTCAAGCTCCAAAGAAGTGACCTGCTGTGCCTGACAATTTCTCTACCAAGTAGCTTGTAAATTAGAGTTAACCTGAGATTTTGGCCAATCTCTGCATTTGCACATCAGTATCCTAGTGCTCCTCCTTAGTACTGGTAATGTTCCAGTGTTACCTTTAAGATAAAGTGGCTAGCTTTGATATTTAGGGATATGCGCACATTAGAAAGTTGGATAAAGTTCCAGGACCGTTTTGGCCAAATGTACTAGGGCATATGTTAGTGATACCGGTGAGTACTACAACCTGGGAAACACTCATCTCGTGCATGCACTGCCACAGGCAAAGATGTGCTTTGAGCAGCTGCAGACAGATTACAGCAGCAGATGTGTAATTTTACTGCTGGAACATCACCTATTCCGGAGCTTCTGCCAGTACTGCAGCGTTGGCCAAAGGCACCTCTCTTGCTGGTCCTGCCTGGTGAAACAATGCCAGTGGCATCCTGCTGCACAAACGTGGTCTTGCTGTGTGGAAAACATACCTGAAAAGCAATGCTGAAGAAGTGTGAGTCTGCTGGCTTTCCAAAGATGAGGTGAAGAGCAGACCTGGTTAAGATGGGAGAACATGTTCAAGACTGGCCAGCCCTTTAGTGCTGCAGAGATGGAAGCTCCAGTTCCCTTCCAGCATTTGACACTGAAGCCTGAAAGGTCCCAGTGAGGGAAATAAAAGTACTGTTTGCTGACACTAACAGTAATTTATCATCAAACAGTTCACAGCGAAAAGTGGCAAATTCTTCCTTGGGAATGCTTTTAACATTCTAGTTTGGTCACCCAGCTACTGGGCTTCACAGTCAGGATCACTGCAGGCTGTGTGACAGCACCTTTGGATCTTTGTCATCTTTGCTCTCAATATTAAACAGAGACTCTGGCCTTGTTAAGGTGCAGTAATTACTTTTCGATACATTTATCCTTTAGGATTTGTGGTGGCTTTTTTAGTTTTTGTACTAGTGATTTGTGGTACTAATGCTTGGTGATAGCTAAATGCAGGATACAGGTGCATTCCTGATGGATTTTGGCACTTACTGCTATGTCAAAGCAATAGAAGTTATTTGTGGGTCTATCTTCTCAATGATATCAAGAAGTGAAGTTCTTAGTGACATTAATTATGTTCTCAGCTCTGTCTCCAGTTCTTCCTTCCTCCCTGTTCAGACTCAAGAGTGCTTGTATAATTGCTTGGAGAAGAAATCTGTAAAAGTTCGAAGCTTGAATTGCATAATAATAAATGCTGTGATTTATTTCCTGTGTTAGTGTCTGCTCGTATAATTGAAGTGAAACAATTCCTATGAAATAGTTCCTTTTGAACTGTAGTCTTGTGTAAGAATAGAAAAGCACCAGATCAGGCCTGACCATATAATTCTGCCTCCTGTCATACACAGGAACAAGTGATGGATGTGGACAGAAGGGTATGACAACGAGAAAAACACACCATGAAATTTCTCCAATCTGCTCTCCTGCTCTCTCACTGTTTGTACATTTTTTTCCAGTTTCCTCCTGGCCTGATCCAATGAGTGGAGGGCACTCAGCACCTCTCGTAACACACTTTGCATGAATTCCTGATAGATGTATTAATCTTGTCAGGCCCTTGGCATTTAAACTGAAAGCTGCAGAGAAAGACAGGCTTCCCAGTCAACCGCTGGGTTAAGACTGGCTTCTCTTGGGGTCAAAAGCCACAAAAGAAGTGGTCCTGTAAGTTGTGGAGGAGAGTAATATGAGCATGACTATTTCAATGTTTGCTATCAGGGAAACTGCTTGTTCTTAATCCCACTTGTTTCGCATGTACTGTAATAATCTCTTCAGACTCTGGAAATGTTACATTTCCTTTTAAAAGCCCAGGGGTGTAACTCAGGCACACAATCAAAGCTTGTACTCCACTGGTCTCAATTTCCAGACTGTTTCCAACATTTAAAGAGCTGCTTCTTCCATGTTTATCCTATACTGGCTGAAGAAGGAGTGACCAACATCTGAGTGGAGAAAATGTTAACAAATTCCACTGGTGACCCTCTTTTGTCAAGTCTAGAATTGTGGTTGTTGGATAACATTAAAGTAAATTAACCCTTTACAAAACAAACAAACATACCAAAAATCCCAAGAAAAAAACAAATGTTCGGAAATTCAAATAATATATTGATACCACCAAAGCACAGTGGAGTTGTACCAACTTTAATGATACCTGTTGTTGCCAGTAAAAGGTCTTGCCCTCAGTCAGCAACCATTCCTAACAACCCGACAGACGTCCTTTGAGCTTGAAAATGCATGTAACAATGCTTTTCTATTTAATTGCTGTGATTTTATTTGGAGAGGAGGTATAAGGGAATGCCTTCAAAGCAAGTAGGAAAGATTAGTTGTCGGATAGGTAGAAGGCTGTTTTCTCACTGGGATCTTCAAAAAGCAAAGATTTGTAAAGCTTTCAAGATGACTGGGGACAGGACTGACTTCTTGTTAAAACAGATAGGGACCTAATTAGAGATTTATGAAAGCAACAAAGCACCCTGCAGCAGGCAGTTTCCCTGCTGGGAGAAAACTCACTGAAACATGAGGGTAAGGCTAATAGCAGCTACTAAGAAGAAAAAAACCTGGAAAAAAAACCCAAACAAACAAAAACTCAAAACAAAAACAAACAAACAAAAAACAAACATGAATCGAAACTCCACATCCCTTTTAACTGTTTTAAACCCTCAAGCAATTGGACCTGCTTGTCAGGGTTGAGAGGAGATAGCCTAACTTGGCTGACATGAACAAAAGAGACCTAAATCTCTTGCCAAGGGCCACGGGGAAGGGTTGAAAAAAAGACCAAGATGGTTAGCAGATGAGCAGATATCTCCCCTCCAAGTAGAGGGGTGAATTAGCCCTACAGTTGCTAAACTCAGGATGACAAGTCTAAAAGACTAAAGAAAAAGCCTAGAGCTTTGCTTCCTCATTGGGAAAATAACCTTTGAATGAATCTCTGGAGCAAGAGAAAGAGATCAAGGAAAATGTGTCAATTTGGGATAATAAAGGAAGCAGAAGGGCCATAAATAGAGCAGATATGCATCCCGAGGCAGCATCCACCTTTTTTCTTTTAGCAATTGACAGTGGCCCTCAAGGTGTTGTTACACATGATGAGCTCTCAGACTTGGTACTGCATTTCTTCTTATTGCCATTTGCATAATATATGACCCTTCACTTTTGTATATATGAAACAATCTTGTGATAGAAATGTGAACGCGTGGGGGCAAATTATCCACACTCCATCTGTTTGGTGCATTTGGATTTGACATGATATTTTTCTGAATGCATTTTTGCAAACGAAATACAAAGGCTGACCTGAAATTTTGATTTTGCATTTTACTTTTCTATTGCAACCAAGAGAGGCTGAAGTCTAGAAACTGAGAAAGCTCCAGGGCAGCAACCTGAATAACTTCACTTTATAGAAGCATTCTGTCATAGAAACAGGCATTCATAGCTCAGAAGCAACATTTCCGTGTTCAGCACGACTTAGGCAGTCTGGCAGAGTGGGTCTTCTTTTGCACTTTCTGAGTGAGTAAAAAAAATGCTGGGCATTGTTTGCATGGGTAAGATCATGATTGTTTTAATACATTGCAGCACCAAAAATAATGTCCGGAAAGTTTGAGGGGTTTTGAAATGGGAAAGAGGAAACAATGAAAATTAATGAAAAGTCTTTTGCCACTAAGCATGATAAGCTCATTTACTTAGCACTGAAGAGGTGACAGAGGTCGTGCCTATGTGTGATACCATCCTGGATGAAAACAAAACTTCCACTCTTTTCCCTATAAATGCTGAATGCTTTAGTAACGCTTGCATACTTAAGTAATATATGCAGGCTCTACTACTTTAATTTCCATAAACTTGATTAATTCAAATGTTGATTTTACTGCAACAGCTTTTATATCCTCATCTAATCAAACTACATGTTTACTATTTCAGTTTTATATATTTTAGTAATTGGATTGTGTACCTTAATAGCACAGTAAGGTTTTGCATATTTTACTAAGGAAAAAGCTGACTTGATACTGTTTTTCTTATTTTAGTGCTGTATTCTTAATTCTTCTGGACCAAGCTAAACTCCTAAGAAATTACTTTACAGGAAAAGGATATGACAAGTTGAAGGGAATTAAATGAGACTCAATTCATTAGCTCTTGCATTCCAGCCTTACTGCTGCATATCACTTGGGACTCCTCCTCTGCATCTGCCTTAGCCTGATATAGTGCTCATGGCTTTCCAGATTCAAGCAAGTGGACCTAAATACCGCATTATTCTTATGGCCTTCTACTTGGAAAATGAAATGCCCAAGTTTCAAACTTGCAACAAATACTCAGTTTTGTCTGCTACTTTCTTATCATAGATACAATCCACAAAAATAATTCATTTTTCCTTTCCTTGAATTTCACTTTCCCGACAAAATATTCAAATAACATTTGCAATTTAAAGTGCCAAATTCAAGACTTCTTGTGAAAACTAGAGCTGTCTCTGGCTGGACATATAAAAAATGAGACTTCCCAACTTGCTAGTTATTCATGCTAAAGCCTTGTCATTTGAAAGATATTTTGGTTCAGTTTGCTGGTTTCCTCATCTGCCCTTCTAACTTGTTTACATTTTTTTTCACATTTCGCGCTTACCTTATTGGACTTGCTTACATACAAATATTGCAATGAATGCTTTTCATCTGTGTGTATTTTTAAAAGGTTGGTAACTTAGAAAGTGAAGGACTGAAGTCTGAGTTCTAGCACAATGCAAAAATGGTTTTTAGGTAATTTGTCATAAAAATATTCAGGTCAATTCAGAAATTTATTTTTGCTAATCCACTCCATTTAAAAATAGACAGCCTTTGTGAATTACCAATGTTATTGGATGAGTCTATAATTTCTGGAGAGAGGAATAATTCAGGTATTATTTGAAATGTATGTTTCTTCGTGTTTTATATTACCAGAGGGGCTGTTATGTTTATTTTTAAAATAGATAATGTGATCAATACAAGAATTAATGTCATTAATTAATTGATTGATCTTTATGTGTTAATAGCTTGACTTCAATGCCTCAGTGGTATTATGTTTAAAGCAAGCCCATTTATGTGGTTTTTATAAACAACATGATAACTAAAAGTAGACATGACAGGGGGATTGTATTTTGGCCAGAAGAAAGTGTAGTTTGGTGGCAAGTATCTTTTCTCTGATATTCTTCTGGCCTTCACCACCCTTTCTTACACTTTCCAGCATAGACATATTGCGTCTCACAGATTGGAGTGGATTTCTGGCTGACAAGGGCTTGAGTAAAAGAGCTCTGAGAAATGTGTTGGTGATGCTGCAAGTGGCGTTGTGTTTTAGTAGATGGCAGTCTCTCTTTGGCATTGGAATTGAACTGACAACTCAGCCTGGAGTTCAAGAGACTCTGCTGGTGGAGCTACTGTGTTTTGGGTGAAAGTTAAAACCAGAGTCCTGTTTGTGGTCATTAAAGACTTCTAGTGTACATCCTCTACTAAGCTGCTGTATGGTAGTGCATTAAGAGTTGTATTTCAGGAGTGGATTAAGAGATCCTTCTGTGTGGTTTCTAAAGCACTTAAGAATTTTGGGGCTAAAAACTACCATATAAATATAAGGTACTATAATAATAAAGTGAAAACACTCAATTTTACAAACAGGAGGACATCAGCTTTAAAAAGAAAAAAACAGCTCAAGGCTTCTTTAATTTGTAAACTCAGACGTTGCTGACCTGGTGTGGGTCAAGATGAGCTTGAAATCAAGGTTTCAAGTTAGAGGCTGAACCTAGTCTAATATTCAGATTTTGGCTTAGTCGCAGTCAAATTCCATAAGGTTCTCCAGCGAGATTTCATCTCAACGTTGTGAAAATTCCATGAAATCATCTATTTTCCTGCGATTATCTTATTTTCCCTTACTCTGAATTAGGATCCTTCTCACCAGGTTGTAAAAGACAAGGGAGCAGAGGGATTGGATTTAAGTTTTGGAATATGACTTAGTACTAAGACCTGGCTGGCCTGGTATTCTCACTGGGGCTTGGTTCTAATGTCAAACATAGGAATAGTTGTGAAAGGAGAGAGAAGGAAAGTTATATACAATATCCTGTAGCTTTACTGCTCCATATTTAGCATAACTGCAAGTGTTCACTGGTCATTTTAAAGACACATTTGGTAAGCAAAACTGTGTAGATACTTGAGCAGCACTTAGGCTTAGACCTAAACTATCCATACATCATTTACAAATACTCACACTTAGCACTTTGGGAACCCAGGGAAACACATGCCTTCAACCCATCACTTTCTAGCTCTTTAATAATCTGGTTTGCTGAGTATTTAACTTACCTTTGCACAGGTCAGCACACTTCTGTCATACAGGCTGGTGCTGCTTGTCTGGGCGATATAGTAGTAGAACGACATTATCTGTAATCATGGCATGGACCAGCCTGCCTGCCTTCAGCCTGTCTTTGCCTCATCTCTTCCATTTACTGTAGGATCTCTTTGGGGACAGAATGGAAGTACTTTCTAACTTTACCAGTTTTAAAGGAAAGAACAAAATTCCAGCTCAGAAGATCCAGCATTTCAATAGCTGGATAGAGGCAAATCCAGGAAATGTGAGGGTTTGGGAATTTCACCCTGTGTGTTCACAGCTTACCCTTATCCTCTCTGACCAGCCACTCCATTCTGGATCCCTCAAACCTTTGTAATATTTATGTAAATGGCATCTTCTCATAAAATGTTGTGATGGATCTGCATTTTTCCATTACAAATGGTTTAAAACATTCTTTGCCTGATCTTACTTTCATTTTCTTGACTAGGTGAGGAAATGTAAGGGAATGTGACCGTTTGAACAGTATGACAATATTCTGTAGGAAAAGCTGGCAGTAATAGACCCAAAATTATATGGCTCATTAAATATGCAATCTTAATCTGTGTCTGCCTGCTTCCAAAATAATGACCCCACTGAATACAGTAAAAAACTTTCTGAAAGATGCATTCAAGCTCTTGGCAGAGTGTTAAATAACTTCATTTTCTCTTAAAGCTACAACTTTCAACATTGTGTCCTGTGTATAATGGGCATAACCTTGGAATATTTGCATGGCTTCTTCTGTGTCTCTGGAGACAAGGAGAGGATTTTTGCTGAGAACATCACAAGGCTGCAACCAGGAACATCAAAATATATGCATGTACTTTAAGTTGTTCCAGCGAAGGAAACTCGCTTTCATTGAAGTACTGTAAGTTGATCTGAGTGAGTTTCCTGATGTAATGAACTTTATCACTTTGATCCCCATGAAGAATCCATCTGAGTCAGAGCCAGAAAAACATGTAAATCTTACACTACAATAGGAACATTTGTTTAAAATGAGTAACACATCTTGATAGGGGTTTTTGATAGCTAAAATATGCAATACAGTTTTGAAAGCTTGTTGAAAAATGAATGGCTAAAACATGTTTTAGCTCAAGAGTCAGCTATTCATTCAGATTGCTTCTTTCGTTTTGATTCAATGTAATAAAAAGCTAAATCCTCTGAAGAGTCATTGTACCAAACTGACTAGGTCTGTTATGGTGGAGCACTTATTACCATAATGAACCAGTTTCACACAGATCATTTTTGTGGCAATAGAAATCGAAGCGGAGACACAGATGCTCATTGTGGTCTTCTAGTCCTGCCAATTGTTATTTGAAAGTCTGCAATCAAACAAAAAGTTGAAAGTGTGTGTTAGGTTGCTGCACAGGGCTTTCTTGTTTCCTACCAGGGTTAATGCAAACAATTAAAAATATATATTACCAAATATAGCTTAAGCTGCTTCTTTCCATCTATACCTTCTATGAGTATATCAGAAACAAATCCCCGGCAACTGCAGACTTTGATAATAAAATCTGATGATCAGGAATATGTTTAGCATATTTGTTTCAGAATATTTAAATGTCCATCAGCTGATCAGAGTTCTTTACAAAAACACAAAATTTGAAGCTTAATACACTCATAATCATCATCACAACTCTCAATGAGAGGCTTCTGCAGCCAGTGCCCCTGCAGACTGCCAGCTGATATATTATCAATTAGCCAGTAGACTGGACAAACACATCTGTGCTGTGTTTTATACTAAGACTGCTGAATCACATTGCCTGGTGCTCTGTGATGACTAAGTGTATTAGAAATGGCAAGATGGTGATCAAGCAGATATAGAGAAAAATCTATTTTCAAACTGTTCTGTACACAGCTATGTTTATGATCTTTTCTGTGTGGCTCACATTGAATTTTCTATGCTCTGAGTACAAGTAGTCCTTGAGCAACACCACCAGATCGATGCAGTCTCAATTCTTACATGGGGAAAATTAGAGAGACCTAATATGTAAATACATTTTAGAAGAAAGAAGTAAGCAACTGTGGCTTCTGGAATAATCTGTGTTAATAATTTGTGAAATGACTCAGTGAACTGAGTTAGCTCCATAGCTCACATTTAATAAAAGTATGAGACTTGAATGAAAATTGGTGGAAAGAAAATTTAAAAACTTAAATTAAAACCAACCATTTGTGCAAGAGGCTGTGAGAAAATTGTCAGCAACAAAATTCTGAGTGATTGTTTTGGCTCAATGGTACATAAAACTCACTACATGCCATAATTTATGATTTCTTATAGGGATGCGATGCTGGCATAGCAAGAAACATCAACTGAGGTGAGTGGCTGGCTGACAAACCAATTTAACATGATGATAAGCACAGTGATGATGGGAGGATGTGCAGGAGTGAGATTTCTCCACATCTTAACTCCACAAATGCTGATTAATGAATTCTGTGTAACCCCTTTGCTTTTGCAAAAGCTTCAGATGAGATGAAGTATGAGCAGATGAGTAACAGAAGAGGGCAGTGAAAGAAGACAGTAAAGAGACTAATCTTTCCCAGCTGAAATGGGAAGGCTTTGCGGAAGGACTAATTTCAGGCCAAAAATATTATGAATAATAGAGATTATTTCTATAAAGAGAACATTAGTTTTAAGTCTACAGGGACGATTTCTAATAATAACACAGGAAGAAAACTAACTGAAAGAATCTTAAATTTCTTTTTTTCTTTTTTTTTTTTCTTTTTTTTCATCCACAGGATCAAAACCATCAATGTATTCTGTCCTTTTGATTTTGGGGGAATTCAGATTTTCCAAGTCCTTGGTCAGCACCATAAACACAGTGCCTTCTACAGACGTGAGCAGAGTCAGATGTGTGAAGTTCCCCTGCAGTGTGACTATGGGGGCATCACTTGGCACTGGCTTTTACAGAACCTCTTTGCTGCATATATGGTAGATGGTTCTGAAAGGTTTCACTGGGCGCTGTCTGTTAGACCGTGCACAGACACGTGGGCATGTGCACAGCTCGAGTCTGTGTGCATGTATGCATGTACACTTAGGGCTCTTCTTTGCAAATCTAATCCATCTCATCATGGATCCTGCCTTGTCCTTACACTACTTTCGTGATTTGACTGACAGTAGTGCCCTCCCTGATCTGGTTGAAGTCTTTCAGAGCAGAAAGGCATATATCTTGGGTCACCACAACCATGGCAGCTGGGGATATACACAGATGCAAAATGTTACCCACCTGGTTCAGCTTGCTGTTAAAAACTGAAATGCCAATCGATTTAGATTAGAGCTTCAAGGATCATATTTATGGACTTGAATGCTGGCGTTTTGCCAAGTCCTTTGAGGGCCCATAAAAGGACACCCAGCTCCTTTTGCTGTGCCTACCCTGGCAGGCAGAGCAGGGCGGCAGCAGGGGCCGGCAGTTGTCCATGCTCTGTAATTGCTAGTACACTCCCAAAGCACAGGCTGCTGTGCTGATTGCCCTTCTCCCAAACAACACACAGACACGCTTCAGGAGAGAGCATATGCCAGCGTCCACTCCCATCAGGCAATTTAGACTGAAATACCCTGGGTCTGAGGGGGTGGGGAAGGGAAAGAAGAGACTGTGGTATGTAGAGCTGAGCCATGCTGTGCTGCCTGGCCTCAGGGCCGGATCACGGTCCCTGGTTGTTTTACTCACTAGACATTTCCTGTGTGTCTCAACTCTCTGTCTGTTCAAGAGCAAGAGCAGAACTTCCCCACTTTCAAAAAAGAAGTGCCTTTTTAGTGTTCTACAGGAATAGGTTCTATTTTAAGTATTCACCAGAGATGAAGCCAATATTTTTTCAGTCTGCTGGGAAAGTGGACCCATGGTAAGAAATCCAGATTTTGTCTGAGTTTCTGTCTGCAGTGATCCCCAAATACAGAGTTGTTTGAATTTGCTGTTTAAGTTTGGCCCATGTGTGGTGGTAGCATTTGTTCGAAGTTGAAGCTTGAAACTGAACTGGACTGGAAGACAGGAAGGGTTCAACTTCATTGCTCTGCCTGTTGGGTTTCTTCCTCTCTGGGCAATGTAAAAAAAGTCAGCTGTATTATTTTTCCCTTTCCATGGCCAGAGCCAAAGAATGCAGGAAAATTAGCCAAGACTAGAAAGAAAACGGAGTTCTGCTATAGCTTCAGGGGTCCAGGATAGTTGCCTTTCTCATCAGAGAGAGAGCAACCAGACTGATATACTATTTTCCATCAATCAAGTCAGCAAAGCCAGGCAGAGCACTTCCTTTGACATCAATGCAGTGGTGACAGTTGTAGAGTTAATGCATTCCTTCTTAATGGAATACCATAAATCTAGGTTCAGTGCTGCCAAAATAATAGCTGCAGTTCTCATTGGTAAAGTCAGCTCTCTCCCTGCATTCCCATGGGCCTAAAAGAGTTTGGATACAGAACTAATAGTAATTATTTACTGTTATTAATAAGGGTCTCTAAGACAATTTACAGGGATGGTTTACCTTTTCAAAGGATGCTATTGCCTCTTGGTTGAGCATACCCCTGACTTTTAACAATTGTTCCATATTTAACAGCTTCAGAAGAACACTATTTTTTGTTTGAAACTGCAGGACAAATTTGGAAAGGAACAATTTATAATTTTTTCTGGGAAAATGTTTGGATTGTGTCAGAGACTCCCTAAAGCAAACACAAGTTCTTCAGAATTAGTGTAATACGTAAGGCAGGAATGTATGTAGGAGACACGTAAGGCAGAATGCAGAATGCAAATGTGACAGTAGGGTACAGTACTGATATGGGAGGAAAAGGTTCATTGATTAATTCACTCGCTGTGTTATCTTTGAATACCAAGGGTGGGAAAAAGGTCAGGTATATCTGGTCAGGAAATCATGAGATCAGATTTAGAGATACTTTGAAATTTCAAAAGAAAGTCAGAAGACCTCTTTGCAATCCCAGAGAGCTGCTTTGCCAATGTGGTGCATAACCAAGTGGCCTGCAGAAGGAGAAAGGATGGGTGCATAGTCTGTGTCACAGGCAAAAGCCCTGACACCACCCGGCAGCACAGCATCTACAGAGCATTCCCCTCACCATATCTTGATCCTCTTCCTCCTCTCCCACAAGAATTTACTCAGCCCCCAAGGGGATATTATTTAGGACTGTATAACTTGCTGGAGTTAAACGGCTTTATAGCACTATTCAGACACAAGGTTTTACCTCTCACTTACAAGTTTATTTCACTCTGCAGGGATCGTAAAGCACCTTTCAAATTACCAGTCAGTACTGCTGGGGCACAGAAGAAACCATTGTAGTACAAAGTCCACTGAGCAGAGGATATAAGTGTAGCGATGCTTTTAACTCCTCTCTGCGTGGGACTCTGGAGACAGATGGTAACACCCAGAGGACAGGTGGTGTTGAGGGAGGAGAAGGAGGTGGACCGTGAGCATTTTGGCTCAGGTAACCTGTATTTTGGTTCAGTGTACTTCCAAAGTGTGAGCACGTGACCTGGGCTTCCTCTCCTCGCAATGGGAGCAACAACACACCTGCCTTCCTACCCACTGGAGGGGACCTCACTGATGTACAGGTGGTGATGAGAGCAATGCCCTGATGCTGCCCACCCCCTAAAGGGAATGAAAGTTATTGCCCATATTTACCCGCAGCCTATTACATTTGGTGTTTGACTTAAGTATCCACAACTAATCACACAAAATCTCAGCTTTGTTTTTTCTTGCAGACCTGGGCACTCACAAAGAAAATGTGCAGGATGCAAATAAAACATTAAGCAGAGGGTAGCCTAAGGGGTTCAAGCCCTGAAGCCATATAATGCATTGATTCAAATTTTGGAAGGGATTTCTTCTTTATTAAACCAACTACTGGAATTTAATTGGGAAGCAAAGTCTTGATCTTGCCACATCTAAATAATAAATATTCAACTTTTTTTCATTCCCAAATAAAGCCAACAGTGAAGGTCAGACTTGGAGAGGGATAACAGGACTTACATGCTGTCAGTTGGATGAAAACTGTCTAGCTAGCTCAGATCATAGGGCACAAGTGGAGGAAGAGTCACACTGGCCCTAGTTGCAAACACTTTGGTCTGGATGTGTGTAGGCTGGCCTTTGGTCCAGACCTATGAAGACATATTAGCAAAGAAGCAAAGCTCATGAGGTTGCTCGTGGTGCTGTGCTGATGTGTTTGACTTCTGGGCCAGACAGGCTTGTGTCTGTCCAACTAAGTGCATGGGCTCACCTAGACAGGCATGCACTAAATCTGATCCCAGGGCCATTCCCCAACAGAATCACAAAATAAACACATGCGTGTTTGCTGCTTTCTAAAACATATTGGATATTAATAAGAGGAATCATATGCAGTGTGCTGACTACTGCCTTCTTTTTTTAGTTTGCAGCTAGTGTATGAAGGCATTTCTGATTATAATTATGCCAATAACCTATTGTCACGTCAGCTATTGCTAACTGCATTTACTCAAACAAAATATTGATGGTGTTCTTTTTTATTGCACTAAAAAAATCCAAGTGGGCATGCTTTCAAGAATCACAGAGTACAGTATGTCTGCATTTAATTATGGGGTTGGAGCAATTAACACTTGGGCTCTGCTTTGTTCTGTATTCCGTGGCTGGTTGTTGAGAGAATACAATTCTCAAAAGCTTGCCATTTAAAATGTATTTAGCCTATTTTTAGTTAGCGTGAAGGGGTTTACCTGCAATTGCTTAGGGCTATGAAAGTTGGGCTAAGACTCAAGAGACCCTGGTTCAATCTAAAGTGTTCTTTGTGACAGTGGAAAAGTCTTAATTTGGGCTGCTATCTCACTGGCCTGCTGGAAATTAATTCCTTGCTGTGAGCCAGGGATTCCATTAGCTGTAAGGTGCTCACAATGTGTTCTACTTAAAAAATGTGTTTTCTTAGTTTTTATTCTTAATATATGTCACTGACAACAATTTACATCAGATATTCTTTGATAACCAGAGACTCTTAAATCAAAATTTCACACAATATGCAACATATTTAGCTTTGCCCCTCAACCATGAATTCTCTTAAGCATCTAAATCTGACCTAATTCAAAACTATATTTCTCAAGCATGTACCTTACATTAAAACATATGTTTCAGACCCACTGAAGTAAAAAAAAAAAAAAGTTATGATACCAAAGACCTCCTTTTTTATTATTTCCCCTCACAACTTCACCTTGCAACACTTTCTTAATTGCAAAACAATTTTGGCTTGAACTTCTGTGTCTCAGTCTGCTGTACTGTGACCTAAAGAACAGCATATACACATGCAGGAATTAACTGGTCCCTTAGGAGTACTCTTGTGCCGGAGAGTGAAGGAGAAGGCATATTTGCAAATAGCTATATTTTCTTTCACCAACTTAATTGCTTCTGTTTGGAACTTTTAAATCTCACCTTACCATGCAGCCATTTTCAAAGTGAGCACAGCATGAATGAAGCCCCAAAAAATCTCTTTGCTTTTTTATTATAATTTTGGTTGTGATATTTTATTAGTGGGGACTGCAACACCTCAGAGAAGTAATAGTTAGCAGATTATGGCACTTCTGGCTTTTCCTAGATTATACTCTGATAAACTCTCCTATATTAATAAAGACCTTTTAATATGCTTTTGTGAGGGTAATTTTCTAGGACTTTCAGGAAAGCATATAGAAAAACAAACTGCATCACATGGATCCCACTGACACTTCTCTGAGTCATCAGCAGAGTTGGAACTTTGGACCTCAAGCAGGTGAGTTAATGGACTAACCAACAATACTACTAAGCTGTCATCATCCTGGAAGACTAGTACCAGAAATATTTGTCAGGTTTCATATTTATTTGTTGACAGAGGAACAGTGAAACTCAAATTGGGGATTTCATTTATGGCTCTGAAAATATCTTCCCCTTCTCAAGTGCAAGTCTTTGCTAGGCCATTGAAAAATTGTCCATTTTAGCAGCCCTTCAGTATTATTTTTCTATCTATAGTCCCTGATATTTCAGTTCAAAACAAAGGTAAAGTGATGATAATGGTGGTACAAAGCAGGTTAACACAATCAAAAGGGACTCTAATTTTTTTTGCAGTCATGGTTACAGCATTTCTTATCCAGCAGAGTGCATAAACTGCACACTGTATGTATATTTCCACATACATACAGCCCTTTGCACAATCCTTTGATCTTTGACAGGAATATTCAGACACCCTTTGGAATGGGAGACACTCTCATAGTCTTTTGCAGTTATGGATATATTTTTGGTCTGTAGTAAACACTTAGTCTAGTTAGAAGATGTTTTCTTATTCTTAAAATTACATTAAGTCCTCAGAAGGAGATAAAAGTACATCTTTACAGCTTTGTACTTGTGGGAATATTAGCCATTTATAATTATGTGGAATAAAATGGAAATAGAAATGGAAATAAATACTGAGAATGTGTTGTATAGTAAACAATCACAGACCCGTAAGACATGTATTACTCATGAACACAGGATCAAACAACTGCTTTTTCTGCCTGACATACAATTAGCTGTATTTACTGCACTAGTATCTCACTTGATGTCGATTCCCCATCTGTTTCCATAATTTCTTCTGTTAAAATTCAAGGATAAATCAGGGCATGTTGTCCCATAACATCTTAACATGCTTTTATAATCTCTGGAGGTCTAATCTACAGAAATTCCTACTCTTGTCCATGCCTGCCTTCCAGCTGATAAAGGGTTTTTGTCTAGATCTCTGAAACAGACTTTTCTTAACAGGACAGGGGGCACGAGACCCTGCTCAACTTAGGAGTGCAACATCAGGAACCACAGCTCACAAATTGTTGCTTCCATGCACTAGAGAGCAACCACAGCTGCCTCCTCTTGGACCCGAAAGGGACAGAGCTAGAAGGCAGCAAAGAAACAAACTTCTGTTGCCTTCTCTGATTACAGCTGCAGAATGATTTTGAGAAACTGCTATTGAGAAATACATCAACATATTGTGGATGCCTTTGGCTTAGTGAGTGACTAGCTAATTTCTGTTCAGTTGACTAGCGGCCAACTTACATTTGGATCAAAGTTTGAAATGTAACTTGTTTGTTATTAGGGTGAGCTGGTTGTTATAAATGTGAATTGTAACAACCCTTAGTAAGTTATTAATCCTGCAAGATGTTAAACATTCTGTGTGGGGGCAGGTGCTCAGCATACCACCTACCTTCTTCTTCACACCATTTCTCTGAGTCCGATCTGACAAATCATTTGTGAAGCCCTGTCCTGTAAGTGCAGGCATTCATACAGACAAATACTTTGTACTGTTCACTGAGGCAGCAAAAATTAATTATACTCAATGATCTTTAATCACACCTGCATTATTGCAGATGTGGGTCAATCTAAAACCATTGCCAACTCAAAACTTTGGGGAAATGGTCTTTCAATTATTTGTCTATTTTACTCTAATTTCCGTCAATTAGAGATTACCAGAATAAACTAAATGCCTTGATCAGTCACAAATAGATCTATACTACTTTTTTCTAGGAATAAAAAAGCTGCACCAACTTAATCAATAGTAGCAATTGCATGACACAACTGAGAAAATAACTGGAACTAGTTAAGATAATAAAAATAGTCTGTGTCCCTCATTAAAAGTCTCTACAAGAGTAACTAAAATTGAAAGGAACAGTTGAAAGATCAAGGTCAATAGCTGTTTCATTTTTAGCTATTTTAATTCTAGTTTGTGATTATTTTAGAGAGTATCCTAAAGAGTTAAAGGACAAAGAGCAATGTGAAGAAGGCAGAGTTCTTCAGGGGACAATTCATCAGTGAATTCAACATATGGTGTATGAGAAAAAACCAAACAGAACAGAGTTCTCTTAGTCATAAGCTAATAATAAAGTCTCTAGCCACTGTCAAGGGTTGGGTCATGCCTTCAGCATTTTGAATTTCTGACTGGTGACCTGTTGCTAGAAATCTAGCACACGTAGAGAACAGGTTGCTGTCTCTGGTGGAAGTGGCACTGACAGGAGCCACTCAAAGGTATCCCGATATTTCGCATTTTGTCACACAGTGTCTCCAGGTTCACAGCACCTTAATTTAGCATGAAGCTAAGGAACTTCAGTGAGGAAGAATAGCTGATGAAGGCCCTTGTGCAGTCAACAGAGGCACAGGTGGTGAACTTTCCAGAGGATCAATAAGATTTCTCACAGGCTAAGAGTAGCTTGCCTTCTTTTTTGCCTATAAGCAGATCAATGTCATTTGGCTTACCTCCACGCACAGTAAAAGAGCTTTAGGAGACATCAAATGACCTCTCACTTATGGCCAGACCAAGAAGAAGAAAGTAAACTCTTCTCCTTAACTTAACTTCTGCCTTAGATGTTGTCTGAGGCTTGAAATCTCTGAATTCAAAGATGAAAAATGGAGAATGTTAAAAACATGAGTTCTTTCTCTTCTTTCTCTGTGAGGACTCTTCAAGCCATCCTTCACTGCACAAAGCAGAGCAATCCAGCTACCCTTTTTGCATGACAAACTTTGCTATTAAAAAACAAAATCAGACTATAAAAACACACTTTCTCCTGATTTTCTGTTTTCTCTTCCCTTCCCTCTCCCTGGCCCCACCTGTACTAACACAGTCGCACTTTCAGTAGCCCTGACTGGATGCAATGCCAGCTTTCAGTTTTTATTAAGAAGGCTAAATCAGGAGTTTATAATAGTCCTTTTATACTTTTAATGTTGCCCATTTTACTGCTGCTTTAACATTCACTGCCCAGACCTGGCTTGTATTCCATGTTCCCAGATCTGAACAACAGAACACCCCTATGAAATTAGCCGTGTCCTTTCTATTCCTACATTTCTTAAGAAATACAGCTGTGATTTTGTCTTCAGTTCCCTGTGGCCTTAAGCATCTTTCGAATCCATACTTGCAATCATCACCAAGGGAGAAAGTCAAAGGGGAATTTGCATGTGCCTTGAAGAAAACTGCAGTTGTACATTGACTTTGCATTGTCAGTTGGCAAAATATACCCTGTAGCAAAAGGGCATAGCTGCTGGTTGCACTTGATGCCTTGGCATGCCCAGGACAAGGCTCACTCAGTTATACTAGTGCTTGAAGAAGAGTCACGGGTTTTTGTACTCCACTCTCACCAAAAAACAGGACTGTTTTCCTTCCTGATTTTGGTATCCACTTTCAAACTGCAGGCCATGGAAGGACCAGCTTTCTTTCTTGCACCCATCTCTCAGGCTTGGATACCATTCAGCTGCTCTCTGTGTTTCCTGCAGCCTGGTGAAGTTGTCAGAGACAAAGAGATGGGGAGGAAGAACAACAGAAAATCTTGTTCATGCCATCTGCCTGTGCTTTGGTGATACGCTGTAAGATGCTTCTTTGTGCAGCTGATTATGGAGCCAGGTTTCCAAAAATACTTAAGGCCTCTAAAACTGGAAGTAGATTTTTCTCAGAGCTCCCTTGCCCCTGAACGGTAACTGGTAGGACAGCTAGTGGATGCACTATGTCCAAACTTCAACTCAAACAGGAATTCAGACCAAAAGTAAGATTCAGAAAGTCCTTGTTCAGATGCTATTCCTGAGGTGCCTAAATTTCCACTGGGGCAGCACTTTGCTGTCACTGCCTTTTCTTGAATTTAACTCTAGCCCTCTATCTATATTTGCTGGTATTCACAACCTCAGACAGCTTTCCTGTCTGAACTAAAATGCCTGAAACAAATATTGATCGAGTTTGGGATGCACGCCACTCCTTAGGCACACTGTTGCTTAAGGCAGGTCAAAGATTCATCGTGCTCTTTGTAAGGTTAGAAATATCAGAGAGAAAAACATTTGCACAACACTGCTCCTGAGTAGAGATTGCTCCTGCTCTGGGATTATGCAGCAATGCACCTCTTCACCCTCAACACACTAATGAAAACAAATAGTGTGGTACAGTGTGACCTCCCTGGAAGCAAAAAACAGTCACCACGGTGTACTTAAGTACAATAAATACTGTATTTAATATAGCCAAACCTATTATTAATGAGTAAAAACAGCAACATTATGTTCTTTCTTAAGTGACAGATTTGTCAATAGAATGAAAAAAAACTTTCTATTGAGACATGGTAACATAAATACAGGCATCTTAATGGAACATCAAAAATAAAAACAGGCAGAAAGGAGATCTCTTTTATGAATAAAACAGAAAAAAATCTCAGTTATTGTCTAATTTGCTGTAAATCTGTCTTTTGCTTTTTAATCAATCATTAACAATCAAAGGCCACCTGTCTTAATTGAGGATAATTTTCAGAAAGCCTGATCTGGCATTCCTTGTACACTGCTTGGTTGAAGTGAATGTAGGAGAAGAAAACAATAGCACTAGTAAAGGAAAGAAGAAAACCTGTCATTAAAGTATCTTTTTAAACATCCATAAAAACTGGCTTTTTTCCAGTGATGGATGCAAAATATGCCAATTGGTGAACATCCAATAAACTAGCAAGAAAATAATTATTTTCTTCTCCCAAGGCTTTTAGAGAGTGCACACACACATACAAGATCATAACTGTATTTATTTTTTGAAGCTGAATAACAATGGGCTATAATACAATCACTTAGCTGCTGAAGTGAATGGTTTTGTACAAGCACCATCATAAAGACATCCTTTGGCATGTGGGACAGAGAAAGATTTTAGAAGGTTTCAGCCTAACAGGGTGAATGAATACCCTGGGCAAACACACTTCCTCTTTGGCATTGGGAAATATTTTAGTGCAAGGCTAATTAGAGCTCTAGCAGCTATCTCTGCAGGAAGATCTCTTCCTATTTGAACTCTTTACCTGGCTCCGTCTTCCTCACAGAACGAGAAGAGCAACTCCAACCCTTGTTTCTGACAGGACATGACACCATTTAAAGGGGATGAAGATTTTGGGGGCTTGGTCCTGGGGTCATAGCAATGGTCTGACTGCATGGTGCTGATGAATGAAGCCTATGTTTTACATTCTGCCTGAGTAATTGTAATAAATATTGATAGGTGTGCTCTGTTATTAATTTATTTCAGGCAGATCATGTCTCTGAAGCTGTGGAATGACCTTGACAGAGCAAGCAGTGCTTACCAGGCATAAGTATCTCTGCTGAGGGCATGGCAAAGGCCAGGGGATCCTGTCAACACAGCTGAAAGTTACCACTACTCAACTGTAGCTTTCTTGGTGCTGCAGAAAGGTAGGTTATTGCTTAAAGGCAGATATTTTAAAGTATCACTTAAGTGTTTTTCAGGATTTCTTACAGATAAGGTGATTGAAAGATGTGATAGCACTGGGACATTGGAACTGTGAAACTGGGCATTTCATTCCTTTACAGGGAGAGGAAGTGTCTTTCCTGTCCTGGTCTTCTTGTTGGGGGTTTTCCCTCCAGCCATGGGGCCTTGTTGTCCAAGCCAGCACAGTGCTGTGCTTGTTGTGGTGTGCTGCAGAGAGATCCTGTCTCTGTAGGCACTTGAGAACACTGCTTGATCTAGTCTTTTTATAAGATCAAGGCTTTAATCTCAATTTCAATTTCCTCCATAAAATTTGTATGCAAATACTTTCCTAGCTCACAGACCTATTATGAAGGGGATTGCCTTCTGGGTGGTTGCCATTCAGCTTGGCTGCCTTTACTATAGGCTTTAGTCCTTGGCATCGAAGTTGCTCTGCATGTACAGACCCATCTTCAGCTCTAGCAGCAATTTTCCCCCCGATTTCACCAGGTATTTTTGCATTTCAGAGGTGGCAACCTATCTGTAGTTCTTCATTCATTAGGGTTCTTAGAATAGCTACATAACTCCTTTATTCGTAGCATCACTGAGACTGAGCTGAAACTCAGAAACATATTTTCTCCTCCGCTGCACCAAAGAGGGAACACTTTGAGAACAGTCTTCTCAGCCCCTAGTTGTTTTTCTGTTGATTAATATATAGTGAGGCCTCTGATTTTTCTGTTCTAGCTGACAAGGTCAGCCCCTCTGTCCTGAAAAACTTTACTCTTAACTCATACACCATCTCCCCAGACTGACTGTTAATTTAAATAGCCAAAATGATCATGCTTTGCTTTATGGTTCTATTTATGAGTAACTGATAAAGCACTAATAAATCATTAATAGATGTTGTAATAATTTGTTAATTGAATATTATAACAACAGGTTAACTGGTTTCAAATAACCACAGAGTAAAACTGTTGTTATTTTTTCTATTAATGTCCTTAGCACACATGTTAAATTTAAGCCATAATAGATGACTCTGGTGACAGTGATATGTGTATATATGTAGCTACTTCTCTTAGTGCCTCATATATGGAACTTTGAAACCCCAATTATCTTAAAATAGTAACACACAAAAAAAATCAAACACTAAAAACCTGAAATAAAAGTATTGTAGAGTTTTGTGGAAACTTTCCCTATATGTTTTACATCAGATTCTTAATGGTAATGAGATATTTTTAAGAATGGATGACTTGTGGCTTCTCAAACCAAATATAACAAGTGCATTTTCTATGTGTGGTATAGGCTTTGCAACTCCTAAGTGTTTCTCTGAGGTATGTGTCACTCTTTTAATGACAAACTTCTGAATGCTGCATAGAATCATGCCAGCTGCCTCCTCTTTATCTGCTAGATATCTAAGTGTACATTTAGCTGATAAATATAAACTATAAAAAAAGTAATGTTAACAAATATCCCAATCCTGTCCAACTTTACACACACACACACCCATATTAGCTTTATTATAGGAATGATGGCAATGGGTCAAAACAATATATTCCCTGAACAGAACCTATACCAGCGGATATCTGATCACATGGAAGTCTTCAGCTACAATGCGTCATGAATGCCACTGTACCAGAGATACTTCTGCTGCTCTGTATTTCCTATGTCTGGGGTTTTGTCATACTAATGATTGTATCCAAACAATGCAAATGAGACATAAAATATTGAAAAAATCTTATCTGCACTTTTTCACCTTTGAGAAAGAGCTGCGAATAAATTCTGATACTCACTGCAAGTACCAAGTATCTCCACTTAAGCCAACATGATGCCACTATGGTCCTGGAGATGAGACTGTGGGGTGATTTTGGCAGAGACAGAGCAGGAGAGACCCAAAGTTATGCAATAAAGGTGTCACACCTCTGTTCCAGGAAATTATCCACTGCTGATAAATGATGACCAACTAGCCTTCACTCATCATTGCAGATTTCCAGCAACTGAATGCTAACATTTATTCTGATCCTGCTATTGAAGTAGTTCATTAAAAGTGACAGTGATGCTGGGGCACTGTAGTGTTCTGCAATAACACCTCGGAGAGCACCTCAGCACGTCCACACCAACATAACCTATGGAAGGTTTTTCTATGATGAAAAAAGATATCTGCTCGATTTTCAGTCCATTCCCATAATTTGCTTAATTCTAATCAGGAGAGAAGTTTATACTAAACAAATGTTCATTTTCTTCACTTCCCTTTTCACATCAGTCACTGTCAGCTTGATATAGAAAATATGGCTGTTAATAGCTTGCAGTGGAGGAAACATTTGCATAACTGTTACCTCAGAGCCCATAACTCCGAGCTAATTGGCTGATGGTGATTAAAATGATTAAGTGACTGTAATTTATATGATTAACCAATTAAGCCATTCTCTTGTGATTGGTCCAGGGTAGGCTCTGGGATGCAAGCTTGTTTCCCAGCATGCATGCCGGCAGTGCATGATATTAAATATTCTTTTAAATACTTGCTGTTGTTCCTGCCAACAGCACTCAAGGTGCTTCAAAGGTAGTTTAATTACTCCATATCATTTATGTAGCACAGAGAGTCATAAGTTGAAGGCAACCCATGAATTATTAACAAAATAAATCTAGCACCAACTAGGAGAACACAGAATTACTGAAGGCAGTAAATAGGACAGTGAATTTGATCATCCAGAACTGATGGATGACTGACTGGTGTGAACGCAGACAATATCACTGCCTCGAACAGAAGTTATGCTGATTTACCCCAGCATGACATCCAGACTTTGATCCTTGGAAACTGAAAGTTCACCAGCAGGTCTGGAAAAAAAAAAAAAAGGTAGAGGAAATTAATTGCAGTCTTTCCAGGTAAAAGAAGCAACTGACTTTGTTAATTTGTAACTGATTCCATTAGGAGTGAATTTGCCAAGGGAGGTAATGTTGTTTGAATGAGCTCTGCTTCTTGAAGGAACAAGGAAGGTGGGCAGGAAGCAATAATTAAGCATATTCTTTGTTAATCTCCTGTTAGGTACACTGAAGGGAAAACTTGCTGTGGTTTCATTCCCCTCTTTCCTTCCCCCACCCACCTTCCTGTGGGTTGCTGTTATGAAATGAGGGACAGCTCCATTTCCAATTTTTTCCCCTCTCACCTCCTACCAGCACACAATTTAATTCCATGCTTCCTGAGGCTAAACACATCACCTTCATGCATGTTACTTTCAATTTCAGCTGCTGTGTGTCCTGAAACTTTAGATCAGTTGCCAGTTAGCCTGGACTATCAGATCTGATGCTACAGCATAGTAGTCTTTTAAGAGAAGAGAGCAATACCCTTTTCTTTTTAACACACCTCTGATTTCCTTTGTGTTTTTTCATCTTTCTTGACTGGTTATTAAATGACAGTATAACAGAGATTACATTTTACTCACATGGCTTAACTAGTTCCATGTACAGTTTTGTCCCAAACAGTGGCCTTGGCAAACAGGCAAATATTAAACTAAACAGTATTAAGCATCTTTGTGATCCTGACTGGGTATTCCCATTGCTTCAAAGGTTTTTTAGGGCATGGCATTGAATTCTTACAGTAAAAAGGTTTGAAAAGTCAATTGTTACATGGAGGATATCAAAATCTGAACACCATCTTTTGATCTGAGTGTTTTGTTCAAAAAGGCTTTGTCAGGACGTCTCTAACATCAGAAAGTCTGTTTTACAGTACCCTGCAAAGAAATTAAACATTATGAATACTTCCATGCTGAGCCTATGGTGGAGCCAGAAATTAACTTAACCAAAAAGGAGAGCAGTAGTTATGGCTGAGGCTGGGGTACAGGAGACACTGTGCGTGACTTTGGCCCGTCACCTCACCCCTCTTTGCATCCCTGTTCCCCATCATCAGAGCAAAGAATCGCACTTTAATCACTCCTAGCATAGCTTGAGGACAAGGCCATTAATATACATAATATAGTCACAGAGTACCAGGATGATGTCCATGGAAAAGCTTATAAATAAACATAAATAAGGACCTGATGAGTAAAAGGCTGGGTCCTGGCCAGGCTTCAGTGAGACTTAAAAAGGCCACACAGAAAATGCATCTTAAAATAGACTATTTGAAGGTCATAGCCTCCTGCCCTTACCTGTCAAGACCTGAGCAGAGTCTGTGAAGTGATGGCACTGCTGATGACATCAGCACTCTCTAGGCAGGTTTTGGCAGGTGTTAGCCGTTTGTTTCACCTTTGCTACTGTTCACCCAGGAATTTCTTCAGAGTCATGACTTGCCATGTGCTTTCGTGGCAACTACCATTCAGTTGTAGGAAAAAACACATTTCTGCTAAAGATCTGCTGCCATGAAATCGAAACTTTAGAAACAGCAGAGCCTCTAACTGATTTTTTTGACAGGTTATAAAGTATTAAACAATGGCAAAGTTTTAAAACTCATTTTTTGGTATCTCTCTACAGGCATGTGCTGTTGGCCTATGGGATTAATCAATGAAACATTACATAGAAATGCTGAATTCATGTTATCCTGAGTAATCTATATTTAAAAAATGAGAGTGAGCTCTTAAATGACCCGCACATGGATTTGATCTGCTCCTCCCTTTTAACTTGCACTTCAGTAGCCTGGCTTTAAAAAAATTAACTGTTTCAGTAATGTGGAAGTCCTTTCATTCCTACAGTCTTCTGATTAGTTCCAATAAAACTGCATAGTAATAAAGTTAAAATCCATTAGTGGGTACAAGACACACAACAGAACTCATTCTGGTGTTTAAAAATTGTAAAGCCATTATATCTTCCTGTGCAATTTTGAATTTAGCAGAGTCATGTTTTATTTTTTGCTGGTTTTGTTTTTATTTCTTTTTATTTCAAACCTCAGCAATTGTCATTTCCTCATGTAATATTATAAAAACTATTCTGTTTTTATAATTTATGCTGTACTGCTCAACATGACTGAAGAAAACCATAAAAAAAGACTGAGCTACCTTAATAAGAATTAAACTGGTTTTGAATATTTTATACTTCATCTGCATGTAAAGAGATACAACAAGAGTGGATCTGTAGGGGGAAATTTTGGGTACTGAAGACCCAATGGCCACGTTGTCTTTGTCAGTGCTGGGGCAAATTCAAAAGCTTTCTGACCAGCACAAGTAGATTTCCATGAATGACTGGAGCACTCTGTGCTCTCCTAAAGAAGATCTTGTAGTTTGATTTCATCCAAAATGATTCAGATTTTGCTATAAGACTGCACCCCAATGCAGTTCCAACAGCCCGTGCAGGAGCTCAACTTTACATCTAATACTGCTGCACAAAATGATGTGAAACACCCTCCTTCAGTTCCTGATTCCTCATGGTGCTTCTTAATCATCCAATTAGAAATCTCAGAAATGCGGTGCATCTCTGAGGTTAGCTCTGGCCTAACGTGATATTTGCACCAACTCTACTCCCTAAGCCAGTTGGGCAATTCCAGACCCCCAGCATTCAGCAGCAGGATGAGGTCCCTCAGAAAATGGCTTTTTCAAAAAAGAGCTATGTGGAGGAATCTCCCCTTTTCTGGGCTAATCCCCAGCCCACCCCAAGGGGCTCAAAATCCCCATCTCCCTCACTGCTGGGCAGTAAGCAGAGCTGCAGAGGACATTTCCCAGGGCTTTTAGCACCCCCAGCTGAGGAGGAAACTAGCCCTGGCTTTCTCTTTCCCTGGTTAAATACCTTAACCACTATACAAAAGGACAGGCACCCCCAAAACCTCTACCAGCAGCCAGGTTTTAAAAGGGAAGACAGATTAACAGTGCATAGATGAGGTACAAACCTCTGGATCAGAGGGTTTCCTCACAGGAAAAACAGTAGACTTTCTCCTCCTGAGGAATAATTGGAGGCCTGGCAGGTGTGCCTGGTGCTTAAAATAAAATAAAAAATTCCATGACTGCACTTTGCAGTGAAGTCCTCTTTTCCTGGATGAAAATCAATTAACTCTTCACTGTGCCTTGAGGCTAACAGACAGGAAAGAGATTAACAACAGGAAAAGAGACTTCAGCTTTATTGTACAGCATAGGGCTCCCCATGCTTGATCCACTCCATGAGTCCTCTAATCCAGGGTCCCGTCTCTGCCATGAAAGTCCAAGGCATTTAAGCACATGCTTAACTTCAGGCATGGGAAGATTTTCAACAGCCTTGTAGAAGTCTGGCATTCACCTCTCCTCCTCCTCCCCCAGCTTTGAATGGGAGTTACACACCTAATTGTTTTCTACCCCTTTGAACATTTTCACTCAACATGCTTTCCTAGCCAGAGAAGAACTGCTGAGCTGGGGCCTTCTGGAATAACTGCTCTGTTGGGGAAGCTGCTCGTTAGCCCTCGTCTAGTGGCTAGCTTTTGTCCTGGGGCATGAGGGTTTATTTGTATGCTTGGGAAAAAGCCTTTTTAAAATTCAGTTTAAGATGATGCTAGCCATTCGTTTAGGAAACGGTCCTTCCTTTTTCAGTTCCTGTAAGTACTTGGCTAAAACGAGGGTCTGTGTCACACTTGTAAGACACTGTTAAAAAAATATTGAAAAAAAGGTTGCCTTTTAATTATATTGACTACCTTTCATTTTTCAGTTAAGATAGATGGCAACCAAAAGTACGTGTCCCATCTTTATACTAGATGTGATGCAGTATCTTCTTATGATTTGCTAAATTCATCTTCTCCTTAATGCAAATCCTCTCAAAATAAGAAGCATTTAGATGCTCCTTATCATCCTTAACTTTTCCAAACTCTCCAATATCTGTTATGTCATCTTTGAGATAGGAAAAAAAAGAATCCTGGCAAGATTTGTACCATGCCATTACAATAGTCCCTGGGTTAGTCTCTGTTCTCTTTTCTTTCCTTTTTACTATTTCAGATGGTGCTGACAGGTGAATAGCTATAGTGAGATCAAAACCAGATATGATTAGATAGTTCTCACACATTCATGACTTTTCATTTATAATTGTGTTGAGACATAACACATAGGTAATTTTTAACAGTAAGATATGGTTCTTAATGATGTGTGTACATGAAATGTCAATGCTCAGTATCTGGGGGTAAAAAAATACGTCAGGAGAGAAAAGTGTTGGTATTAATTTGCCTTTTCAAAAGTTTGACGAACCTAAGAAAAAGAGATTGTCATCCAAGTTTTCTGCTGAAGAGTCTTCTTTTTCACACTGAAAAAAAGTTCAGCAGAACTGAAAACTTGCATTTAAAAAACCAATTAAACAGGAATATTACTGATGTGCCTTCTGGGTGTCATAGTTGACATGCTTTGATTTTTCTTCTTAACACCTAAGTTGGTCCACGTATTTGACCTTACAGCAGGATCTCTCTTGGAGGTATGAGGGTGCATTTTGAGACTCCTTGCTTTACTATATTACAAGCAAAACTGGTGAATCAACATTGAAAGGAAGGCATTCTTATTATGAATAACATGTCTGCATAGACACATTTGGGGTCTGAAAGGAAAATTTACAGCTTTTCTGTGTTTGAATGTTTTGAAGGAAGGATTGCTTTCCCTGTGGAAACTCTTTGAAGCCTTAGTTTTTATAACATGCACCACTGTCCTATGTAGAAATATATTTAAATGTTGCCTATTTTCTTCTTCTTCAATAAATCACTTTGTAGATTTACTTTATATTGAGCACCCACCACTGGCTTCCTTTGTGTGGGCCCCAAATTTCTAATCTTGAACACTGAGTTACTTTGCATTAATTTGAGTTTTTTCCCCACTCATTCCCCATACCAGCTCAGACCTTTACAGTTTGGTTAATTCAGTGAATTCTTTTTAGTTCCACCAAATAAACTTCTTGTTTCCAACTCTCTCTGTTTGTTGAGTAATTCTCTTCTCTCAGGGCACACCCACACACCTCCTCTTTTCTTTCTTTTCTGGTCTCTCTCTGCTGCTCCACTCACGAGGTAGTTCTTTAGAAACTACCAGTGAGTTCATTTCCCTGCAAGTTTGTCAAATGGCCTAAATGGGGCAATCTTTTTCTGTTTCTTGGTGGTATATCAGGACATAAAGCCTCAGAGATTTTATTGTGTTACAAAACTGGGTCAAATGTACTTTCTGAAAATGTTGACCTCTACCAATAACAGGACACTTAGCCAAACCCATCTGTGTTCGTTGAACAATTTCTACCTTCTTTAAGAAATATTAGACTTCAGTCTTTATGATTGCCTGTAACAACTGTAAGAGAGGATTCAGGTGGTTTCCCAGTCTGCAACTGGCACTTTATGGGATGTTTAACAGACAAAACATCTCATTGCAAAGGCAAATATATCTTCTTGGTATGCACAAGAAAATTTGAACACTGATATCATCTTACGTGAAACCAGTTTTACAACCACCGCTACTGAGTTGATTGCATATCTCTTTTGTAGTTCCCTTCCTCTTAACAGAGACAGGATACAGGCTTAACTAATGAGAAAAGGTAATTTATTCAGGCAAAATAATTTATTGGCATAAATCAAGAGAAAGCTTGTGGTACTGGAACAGTGGTGGCTGGAGCAACTGGAATGGTGAGGGTGCATCCTCAGCTGTGCCAGAGGAGTCTGCAAGTCTGCATGAGTAACACAAGTACCTAAGTCATGCCCTTTCTTCTGCATCTGGACTTCACTTGTCTCTTCCTTTTCACTTACAGACTGTGTAATTTATACAAGATACTGCTTAGCTTTACAGTATTTCCTCATTCAAGAGGAAGGTTATATTAAAAATTTTGGTGTGAGTGCAAAGGGAAGTGCTCAGTGAATTAAAGTAAGTGAAAAGTAACAGGGAAGAAAACCAAACACTTGGTATGTTTCATAAGCTATGGACAGGTAAAGGGACAAGGTGCAAGCTTCCAGACATCATCAATCTTTGTTCTAGAAATAGGGAAGGACAAGAGACACAATATCCAAAATTAGACCATTGCAGTGGCACAATGTGGTGGGAACTGTACACTTCACTCCTAATTTGATTGCACAGTTGCATTTTACTTGCCCAGCAAATACTTTTTTTTAAGCTTTTATGAATTTTCCTCCTAAGTGAGTGTCCATGTCTTACCTAATATTACAGATGTGCTATTCTTCAAATGATTTTTAAATGATCCCTGCTTAACTTTAAATTGTTAGGGCACACCAACAAGAAATACAAATATTGTTATGAAAACCCTTATAATCAACTTGCCCTTAACTGTTTATGCAGTATAATAGCTTAATTAACCCTATTCAAAAAGCCTAGAATATGGGGGCATATAAATACATATCCTTTATAAATGCAGTTCTTCCTGCTCTGAAATTGGAGCTGCCCATGATCTTTATAGCTGTTTCCCATGCTGTGGGAGACTTGGGTCTGAGGTCAGCTCAGCTAGCCTGGGTAGTTCAGAGTTCACATCTATATTCTGGGATTTAAAATACACAGAATGAAATAGAACAGAACGGAACGGAATGGAACAGAATGGAGCAGAGCAGAGCAG
>JAWWEW010000078.1:33289623-33373823 GCA_035583185.1 Anabacerthia variegaticeps | reverse complement strand
CAGAACAGAATAGAATAGAATAGAATAGAATAGAATAGAATAGAATAGAATAGAATAGAATAGAATAGAATAGAATAGACAGGAAATGTTACACCTTAGTGCTTGGGGATTTTTTTCTGGCATTTACTACCTAGAAAAAGAGAGGTCAGAAATTGCTCTCCTTCCTCCATGTTCCTTATAACCTTTGATTGCATGTGTTACTCACTGTGGCAGGTGAAGATCAATTCAACTGCCACAACCAAATGCTCAAAGAAGAGCTCTCTGATGAATAATGGAAAAACAAATTCTGAGAGACACACAGCATCTTATAAAAACAGCAATACCACTACTATGACCAATCTACACTTCATTAGGGAATAGACTTAGGATAAATATCTAAAAGGCAGTCCCTGCGGTGTCTATTCCAGCAATTATTTGTATATGCATACATGTAGGAGATGGAGCAGAAATAGTGGAGAAATGGCACACAATGACTTTTTGCTTTCCTAGCAATGTCACACTTGAAATATGAAGCCCTCTGAGCCGATGACTTCCTTGTACTACTTATACATTATCCTGCCTGGGCAACAACCAAGTTCTGTGCAACAGTACTTCATTATTTTAATTAAGCTTATTGCAAGAGTAATCATCATTGCCATCAGTATCAATCACAAGTAATATTTCCAGTGATGTCTGTAAGTGATGAAGGTCCTAACTGACAATAAATAATAATGTTCCTGGCTTGAACTGACACTTCATTGGACTTTGCTGAGTTGCTTTAAGTACTCCAGGGCTTGCTACAAAAAGAACTATTTATCTATGACAAAAGCCAGGTCTACATCATATTTGTTTTGACTTCCCAAATGAATATGTTCATAATGTTGGCAAAATTTATCCTTTTGATTATGGCAGATACCAACTCTCAAATACATTTTAAAAGAAATTAGAGAGGTCTCAATCCTCTGCTGCAGAAGTACTTTCCCATATATCCTTAATTAGTATTAATTTGAGTAATTTCTGTGTTTTAATAGAAGAAGACAGAGTATAAAATTGTTTGGATTACAAAAGTGCTTTTGCCATTAGTAGGGAAAAGTCCGAAGGGACATCTTTGCACTCACATCTAAATAATTCCACAGCATCAAGATCTGATTGAAATGTATAACTTAGACATTTAGTCCAAGATCTCAGTACACTTGCTTATTCCTGTCATTATGCTGGTACAGATTAAACACTCTGCCTCTTCTGGTTTGTGCTACAATTTTTCTTAGCTGTACAAAGACATTTCTGGCAGTTTAGAAATGGCTTTCCTATTTTCATTTCTTTGTGTGCTTGTTAATGCTCTGAGGATGTTCATTTGGAATTCACTGTGGGGAGATACATACAATTTTTCCAGAACCATAGAACTTAAAATATTAACATAATATTTCCAAGAAGTATCAAAATATTAATATAATGAACAATAACCCTAAATTATCTTTTTATTGTCTCTCATTTAAAAATAGCAAAATCCAGGACTATTCAAGAACAGTTCTACCTCAGCAATAGCCAAGCTCAGCTGTAGGGTTGATAGCTGAACAGATAGTCCATCCTTCTTTTTTCTCTCTGTCCTTCTTTCACCTCTCTTCCCTATGAAAGGCAGCCACCAAGCAGACGTCACTGGGGTCTTTGATGGGTGTTAGCAGAGACAATTCTTTACTGCAGCAAACATTAGACAAGACTGCCATTTCCCAAATCAGATTTTCAGGAAATGGCAAGTTTTATATTTTGTAGTTATTGTTAGGTAACACAATGCAAAAATTCTTATTAATGACACAAAAGAGCAGAAAACACCGCACACAGCAAATTGCAGGACAAAACCTGTAAATACTCGCCTCAGACTGTGTATGGGATGCAATTATTATTCAATAAGTTCCAAAATAAAACCTGTTAGAAACAGTTTCCACAGGATCATCTTATACAACCCTTCACGCAGGGTGCACAGGCAGACCCCAGAGCCCTACTGGAGCTATAGGACTGTCTAACAGTTCAGTTCTCCCCAGCAGGGAAGAGGCGGGTGCCTTCTGCCCAGATTTTTTCTCCCCATCGAGGGACTGAAGACAAAGGAGCTTGCTGGATGGGCTGCAGGGCCTCTCCATAGCAATGATATGAATTTAATTTTAACAATTTCCCTTAGATGAAGCTGAAGATTTCACTGATTTTCAAAGTTCTCCATGAAAGTAGCTCAGACAACAGAATTTCATATCCAAAGCACCATGAAGAAAGCCTTCTGAAAGCGAGCAGTAGAGAAATTGGAGGCAAAACAATTAAAAGAAGTTGTGCAATTCTCCTGGCTGAACCAATTCCTTCTTTCTCTATCACATGTGGTGCAAAGGAAAATGTGTGCATGACGCATTGACAGCACTGAAGAACATTCCCCATGTCTTTCTTGTCCCCAACACTCATTTCATGCATGCTGCCATTTTCCACATCCATTTTTTCTAATGCCAGTCCTATTTAGTTTAGGAAACACATTTCTCTGTTTGTCTGTCTGTCTGTCTATCTGTCTGTCTATCTATCTATCTATCTATCTATCTATCTATCTATCTATCTATCTATCTATCTATCTAAACTATGTACCTACCTACCTACCTACCTACCTACCTATATCTCTCTTCTTTCTGAGTCACTCCAAAATCCAGTGTAAATAAAAGTTCTCTTTCTCACTTTCAAGGTTCTGAACCAATGAAAATCAGGCAATTTGTCACTGTTGTGTCCCTCTTTGTGGCTGTTTACTGCTGAACAGAAGCAGCCTGGTCCATCCTGAGTGTTAATGGAAAAGAAAACCCACAGAAGTAAATCTCCTGTGTTTCATCAGGAGCTCATCACACCGTCTGTTTCCTGAATATAAATACAATGCAATTTTGCTATGGCAGCCAGGAAATTCCTGGCCAATCCATCCCTCCAAAGACTATGGACACAGCAACAGAAACATTGTCATTATTATTTTAAAGCTTTCTTCAGTGCATAAAGCAATCATCACTTCTATAAATAAGAGTTGCTCTTTCCATTTTTTCCACTTTAGGGCTGCATCCCACCTTCACAAAGATGTCTCACTCTCCCATTTTTGTCTCCTTACAGGTGTTATATATGCCATGTATCTCTTCCTATAGATCATGTTAGAGTGAGTCACGCTCCCGGTGCTTTGGGCTCTTTTTAAAATTACATTTTACGCATCAGTAAACTTGTAATGTAGGAACTGCTTTCTTAGTGTTATTTATATCCCCATGTAGCAAAAGAATATGTCAGAGAGTAATATGAATGTTATTTATCTGACGGCTCATCTTTATTGACTGCTATATTTCATATCCTTTAGTACTTTTTGGCAGAGGAGTAAATAACTCTGTTATTAACCTCTAGCATCAGTATAAAAATAGACAGTTATTAAGGGGTAAATATTACTTTAATTATTATTGCCACCTGTAAAAAATAAGATCCTTTTGTGAACCTAAAAAATCACCAAATTTTATTTAAGTTGTAGACAGTTATCTGGCAACTTGCTCGGGATAGTTTCTGGTACTTTCAGCAGTAATTAAGGAACATGTCATGCTTCGGCCACCTAGCTGGATAAGATTCAAATAAGGATACAGGAAAATAGTAAGTTAAAACAAAGTGCTTAGGGCTGCACTGGCATCCATCTGTGCTGCATCAGTGGCTGCCTTCTGTGACCCATTGTAACCTCAGATAAATACCAAGCAGACTTATGAAGGGACTGGACCAATTACTGTTTAAACAGAAGAAGTCCCAGTAGCAATGGGAAATGAGTTAAGTCCTAAACCTTCAGCCCTAAAACCTAACCTTCAATAAGATTTAAAAGGTAGACAAAGCTCACATTCTCAGAAGTCTTTTTACCTCAAGCTTCCTTTGGTTTTGGAAATCAATAGATGTGATGTATGTAAATACCTTGGGAACCAGGGTCCCAGCACCTCACCAGGGATATTCAGCACCTTGCAGGATCAAGGCCTTTATATGCAAGCCTCTAAACCCCCCCAAGTGGCAATATTTCATTACAGAGAATGGAAAGCAGCATAAGTGGTGTTTCTGTTTCTATGGCAATTGCAGCAGCAGGAAGCATTAGGGTTTGTTACTCCAGAGAACTCTATCTTCTGTTTATGGATGCTACATTCCATTTTAAAACCTCATCTGCTTCACATAGAGAAAAAAATGTAATGACTGGTAGCATGGAGAGATTTTCAAATGTCTGGTAAATAAACCAGATTTGTATTTAATGTGTAAATGTAATATCTGGTTACATTAAAATCATGTAAAGAATTAGTGTACCTGGTAGCCCTCTGGTGCCTCGTCCCTCTCATTTCAATTTTAACCCTTCTGCGTAAGAGATCAATACCAAGTACCATAACTTGAGACCACAGAACATGCTGGGTTTTGTCTGAAGGAGTACCTTTGCTCTTGTGGGTATTTTCACACTTCTCATTTCATTCCTCGGGTGGCTTATGACAGTTGTTATACTGATGGCTAAAGTCAGCATCCATTCGCTATTATGAGCCTCACATGGGGTTAGCAGCACCTGTGCTAATGACAGGATGGGAGCTGGCTCCATGGTTTCAACCCTAGTCCTCTCTGACAGCTCAGTGAAAGTATTCAAGGCTGTATGTCTGAGAATAGCATCAATATGTAACATTGGGGCTTAGCCTGAAAGAAAGCTAAAGAAGAGCTTCTTTGTCAGACAGACTTGACGAGGTGATACATTCTCTCCAGTCAGCCTCTGGAGCCTAACAGGACACAAGAGTTCTCTTTTTGATGTCAGCAAGGACTGAAACGGGCTGGCACACACACCACAGGCTCACTCCCTAAACACAGTGGCTGTGGTGAATGGTCTTGTGCTTCAGTTTTCAGCTAGCCCTCCCAACCCAGTACCAAATAGGTCATGGTAGGAACATGCTTCATGTAGAAGGAAAGGCTTGCTAATTCTGGCCAGAGGAGCAACAATATGCACACGGCCATTAAAGTGGAACATTAATAGGGTCACTGCAGTGGGAAACACGTGAGACCATGTTTTGAGTTTCTCCACATGTATCGTGAACAGAACTTAATTTGGTCTTGCTAAACAGAATCACCTCTCTTTAAAAGGAGAATACAAAACTGAATTAGGTGTAAAGTGGCCCACGTTTGTAGGTTGGTACATGTCATAATACAGTATTTTTTTGGTAAATAAAATGATGAATTCATATTGTGGGAGGAGATTCTGAAAGCTCAGGGGGACATTTATTCTTGTAGACTTTGAGAGACTCCTCCCTCCCTCTCTCTGTTTTTATCTCTCATTTGAAGTAACTTGAATCCCAAGTCCTAGAAACCCATTAAGTATTTTTTTACTTGCCTGGTTGTCAATTGTGATTTTTAGCTCAACCCTCTGCACACTGATTCTTTCAGTAATAACAGGCCATACAGGGTGTGTTGCCATGCATGTGTTCAGCTGCTGTGCAGTAGTAGGACACTGCAGAATGTCATGTCCAAGGACAGGTCACCTCCAGCTTGGGGGATTGCTGTGCCCCGATCTCAGAAAGAAGTTAAATCCTTTTAAAGTGGTGGAAGTCACAGTTTACTCAAAAGGTTTTAAACCCACATGAAACTTAGTATTCAGTGTCCTATGGATAGATGAATAATGTATACCCATAAAATTTGCATCTGCCCTCAGTAACAGGGGCAACAGCACTGTCACAGGTGTCCCCATTGGCCAGCTCCTGTTGTTAGACATGACTCATTTTTCTGGTAAGGCAAAGCCAAAGCAAACCAGACTCAAAACAGATGGAGATCTAAGAGTGCAGGAGCTCAGAAAGGAAGGAATATATGACCAGTGGAAAGCAGAAGTTCAAAAAGGGTTACATGGAAACTTACGCAAATGCCACATTTAATTTCATTTCTAAGCATGAGAGATCTTTAGAAGAATACTGAGCTATAATCTCATGCATTCTAAGGCCTCCCAATAACACTCATAGTCACTGACACACTGGATGGTTTGTGCTTCCTTCGAATCTGTTTACTCAGTTCTGCTCTGGCAAGGAAGCTGCATTCCCAGGGAATGTTGCAAAGAAAGGAGTCCAGGCAAAATGGGTATGGGTACAGAGGAATCAACTCTATGTAGATGTTATATGTCTACAGATTGCAAGGACTGCTTTGTTTCTCAATTCTCTGTGGTCATAGCAAGAAAAAAAAGAAATACAGGACAAGAAAGCTAGAAGGACAAGGAAGTAAAAGGGAGAAAATGGACAAACTAAGGCTCATAGTGGGAATTAGAAGAGGTTAGATGTTTCTGTGTATTTTATTATTTGTTCAGTTTTGTATGTTGTGTTAAGATTTCAAGTTGAAAGGTTCATAGACCAGGTCCAGTAGAAAAAGACAGGTGACCATAGCTTTGCCTATCATGCATGGGGACCATTTAATAAAAAATCATCTTATCAGCAAATTAGCTATCAGAAAAGCAAACATTTCTTAATCACCAGTTTTCCTGCCATTCCCTGATACATCTTGCAATATGCATAATTCATATTTTAAACTTACAAAGCAGTAGATCTAAGAAATGTTCATTTTATTTATTAAAAACAAACAAACAAACAAAAACAGTGCTAAGAGCCCTTTAGAGTGATCTCATTTTTTCAGAATGATGTCTTTAGGAATGACCACCATATATTGACACAGGAAATCCATTTAATGAAGAATAACATAGAGGAATATTACTTAGATTTGTGTACAGTGACAGTACAGTCTTTTCCTCTATGCAATTTTATCACTGCATTTTTATAACACAGACATAGCTACATAATCAGGCTAGTCATTCAGGAAATGCAGTACTGATTATATTTGTATAGTTGACTTAATCTTCAGAACCTTCCATAACAACATGGTCAACCACTGTTTTATTTGTGAAGAACAGACAAATTTTTCTAGGCAGTTCCTTGTAATTTTAAATTCTACATTTAGCTGAATTGATACACAGAGGTAACCAGCAACGCAACAAAAATACATCATTTACATCTTCCTACATTTAAATATATTATCCATGCTGAAAGTTATTAAGAGCAAGTTATTTATTTCATACTCAGGGTTTCTGAAGTCTGCAAAATCAGCAGTATGGAAATGAGTAATTTTTCCTCATCTCACATTGTTTAATAGGTTAAACTGAGCATAAACTCAATGGCAGCATTGTGATTCACATCTAAACTAAGCTTTGTTTCTGTTATTATATACTCTTCTGCTCCTTAAGGACCTCTCCAATTCCCACTGAAGTCAAAGAGAGTACTTCCCTTGATGCAAGATTGCTGTATAAGATTCTATACATGCATTGTGTGAAATAGCTATTATAGATGCATGTGTCACAGCCATGGAACTAGGATATACTATAGTGTATATTCATTTCAGGGAGTTTAAAATCACTTAAGGCAAAACTCTACAGTAGAAAACGTGTAGTGTTATTGGAAGATTTTTTGTTATCCTAATGACATTCGGTAATTTTACATCTTTTTCTAAAACAAAAATTCATCAATAGTTTCTTTAAAATAAAAAAAATCATTACTTACTTCTTTACTTACAACATTTCTGAACTGTTTAAAAAAATTGATCATAAAAAATTTTTTGTCACATTATCTTTGTAATTTTTTTTGTCACATTCTTTCTGTAAATTACATTAATTGCTTTATTTGTTTGCCCTCTGGAAGATGTAAAGACATGTATGAATACTGTAAAGGGTTGTGTTTTTCAGCTAGTAGCTGGTTATACAGGAGCACTTAGGTGCCACTGTTACATTAAGTACTTTTACGGCATCAAGCCCAAGGGAACCTGAACAGATACTGTACAAGGGCCTGCCCTCTCTTCCATTAACTCCCACAGAGCTCTGGGGTGGGAAAGCCTTTCTTCTAATGAAGCATAGTCAGTCTGTGTCTGAATTAAATATTCTTTAGAATAAATATTGTTATCACCTGTAGAGATCTTGGAATGGAGAGGTCACCCAGTCAGGACAAAAATAAAGGGCTTGGAGCACTTGGAGACTCTTCTTCCTCCCAGCTTCTGCCTGCCTGTGTGCAGCACTTCCCACACTTCTCACTCAGCCTCAGTGATACCCTGGAATTCCCAGCACCAGCTCCCACTCAGTGTGAGGGGACAGAGAAGGACCTCCAAGAAGGGGAGAAGAGGGTGACCTTGTAAGGAGCAGGTAGCACAATAGTACTTCTGCTCAGCCCAAACCAACCATAGGCTGTTCTTTCTCCTTTCTTCCTCAGCATGAATATTTAACTGCCTTACATATAGCAAAGCAGCTTCAGCAAAAGCGGTTAATCTAACTTCCCACCTCGCCTGGGGATTCTTCAAAGAGAATGTGCATGCATGTACCTGCAGGTAGAAGAATGTTTTGGTCTTTCATATCTCAGAGGAAAGCCCTAACTGCTGGATTCCCAAGCAAAACAGCACATGATGACATTGGCAACCTTTGCCAGCTGCACAAAATGTGCTCGGACACCGTAGGTATGTGCCTAAACATTAGGCATTATAATACCCACTTATCTGGAGAAAGAGCACTGAATTCACATGAAAATTGAAAGTTCCCCAAGAACTTTTATGTAATTGTTAATCTGGGACATTTAGTAACCTCAAGGATGCTAGGATTTTGCACTGCTTCCCAGGCCTGGATTCTAGCTGCACACACCTAAATTAAGGCCCAAAAACTGATGAAGCCAACATGGTCTCACTGTATTATATTTGTCTGGATTCAATCAGAGAGCCAAATTCGTCTACAGATCAAGATAGTAACAGGTCTTCTCCCACTAGTGCCGTTTGGAAGGATTGTTATGAGCATGAATAGATTTTCAAAATATTTTTGTTACAAATGTCCACCACATACCTTACGATTGTCACAGAGGGACATTTTGCTCACATGGCCAGTTCAATGAGACTTGATAATTCCTGGAATACTCAGAGAAAAAAGGTCTGCTGTCACCACACAGGAGCTGCACATTAGCAGCGGCTTGAGAGCAGATGGAAGCCTTTGCTCACTAAGAAGTGTGGCAGGGAGCTGAAACTCCTCCCTGCATGAACATTTTCTCAGTATGGTAGGGTGGAGGTTCAGGATGACACCGCTCTTGGTTTTCCAGCTCTGTAAGGATCAGGACTCTTCCACAGGGTGCTCTCTAGCCAGGGAGAGCCAAGTGAGATAGTTTTGCTTTCTGAATGTGGTGTGCATCCCTTGCAACTGCACTTGCGTTACAAATACAATCTAAATTCTTCCTTCTCTTCAGAGCTGACAAAGCAGTGGATGAGTAAGGACAACAGAGACATGCTGCTGGATTAGGTTAAAAAAAAAAAAAGAAAAAGTCTGTTACAGTATTACAACTTTTTTAAAGTTGCTATTCAGATTCAAATGAGGTTCTTTGCCCACTTCTCTTTCTTCCCAATACAAGCATTCTTCTGCTTCAGACTGCCTTGCTTTCACATTCTGTTTCTTCTGAAAAATAAAGCTCTCTGTCTTTAACAAATTGTCAGAAATGCGGTTACTGAAAGTGTGATCAGTTTCTTCAGTTTAACTCCTTATACATGAATCAGAAGAATCGAAAATTTTTCCACAAAAAGAAAAAAAAAAACCAAACCAAAAATCAAGCCCATTGTTCTTTAGTTGTCTGGATAATCTTTTAAATTTGCATATAGGAAGTGAATAATGCCAAGAGTTGTTTCTTCCCCTCCCTTCTCCACTTTCTTCTCGTGGAAAGCTCAATTATAGAAAAGCTGTGTTTTCTTTACATGTGAGAGCTATTTGCTGTATTTGGTGTGCAACGTAAATCAGGTCCTTGGTACTGCTGTACTTAATACTAAGCCACAGGTTTACAGGGAAAATGTAATGCATGAGCAGATATTGCAAATTAGAATAGTTTTCTTTAAAAAAAAAAAAAAAAAGCCTTGGGTTGGCTTCTCTTTTCCTCTCTTCGCTTCGTCTCTCTTATCTTTCTGAAAATTAATAATCAGTAAGGTAAAAATTAAACAACGAGAGTTTGTCATTGAATTTATTTAGTATTTACAGAGCTGAGGTATGTAGTTAGGAATGAAAAAACAGCTCATCAAAATTTAACCTTGCCCACTGCCTTTATTTTTATCAAATTGTTCATTTAAGCAAGCCTAATTTCTCCTTACTCACCTGCCTTATGTGAAATGGCATGACAGAAAAACAGCACAGCACATCACAAATGCACCTCCATCATTTTAATGTATTTATGCACCTGTGTGTCTTGTTTCAATGACAGAATATGAAGTTACAATGAGGGCTGACATACTGCAAACACATGGGATATAGCAGAGAAGGAGAAAATGGCAAATAAAATAGATGGGCACTTGTTTGAGGGGTCATCTTTTACTCTTAGTAGTGAGGTTGCTCTTTGGAGAAGACAATCAGAAGCCAAACAGTCAGCCATTTTCCTCAAGGTGGATCCATCAATCTGTCTGCAGAATATCCTAAGTGGTACAGTCCCAACACACGTATCCCTACACCACAAAATGGCAAAAAGCTGGGTTGCCCCAGCTTATTGGTAACATATCTGTCTCTCAGAAGAGTTTAATTATCTAGGGCACTACCCTCCCTATGGCTGCATGGCTGGTAGTCAGCAAAGAAGTTGGTTGCAGCTGGCTGGCAGTGCCTCTAACACAACAACGAAAAAATGTGTATGTGCTCCCTGTAGATGATCCAACAACTGTTGGCCAACAGACCTGCACGAGATTATTGTAAAGGTTTTGTCTCACAGTTGGGTTCTTTTCTTCTCCTGCATGATCATCTGCAGTGAAGAGCTTCCAGACTATCTTGTACTCTGGGGGGAGTTTTGTGCAGCCATGATGATGTTTACACCTGAAGAGAAAATAACCAGGTTCCTGTGTCTCATTTGCAGAACATGAGCCATGTCTTTTTTTTCTTGTGAGTAGTCCAATGCTGAATAAATGAGCTGAAAATTAATACCCGTAATCCTGCTAATTTACTGAGTCACCTTGCAAGGGCACTGCCATATTTGCAAGGAATGTTAGTCCCAAAGCCTTGCCTCAGGCTCCACATCTTGTGGCTATTTCAATAGTAGTCCAAATTTGAACCTCTAAAATCTGGGAAAGTTCAAATCCGGATTCAGATTTTATGCTACAGCCATAAAAACTAATAATAACAAACTCACCAGAAATAGGATGTCTTTCAAAGACCAGGCATGGTGCAAATACTAACAAAATCTAAAGGGAATAGTTAGGAAAGATAAATCTGTTACTGATAATCTAAATCTAAACCTTTGCATTTGTACTAAGAGTACTTCTGAAAGATTCTTTAAAGGGATGAATCTACAGAGAGATTGTAGTTGCTCCATCCCTGAAAACATTCACGGTCAGATTCAATGGAACTCTGGGTGAGCTGATCTAGTTGAAAATGTCCCTGCCCGTTGCAGGGGGGATTACACTAATCAATCTTTAAGAGTCCCTTCCAACCCAAATCATTCTGTGATTCTATGATTTTATTATTCTAAGAATCATTTTCATATTTTAATTTTAGTAATGCAGACTGTAGGATAACTCAGTAAATGGAAAAAATTGCCAAAATCAGACAATATTTATACTTGAGATATAAACAAACTTTAGTACAAAAGTGCTGTATTAATTGTGGCACAGGTAAACTACTGATCAAATATACCCTAATAACACATGGATATAAAGCAGCAAAGGTGATATAAAAAAAGACTCTCATGGGGGAGAATGGAAATTACAGATCAATAAATTTTACTTCTCTGCCATGCACTGTGGTAGAGGTTATAGCAGAGAAGAATTTTAGTGGCTATCCAGATAAGTGTGCTTGAAGAGGGAAGAATTAACAAGACCTTTGTCAAGGAGTCACATCTTACAAATCTTTCAGAGTTCTTTGATTTTCTGAAGCGTGGAAGAAAGGCACATTATTCGATCACCTGCAAGGCATACTCAGGACAAGAGCGTGCCAGGGTGGGATACCACCACTGCTCTGAGGGCTGGTGGGGTTTCTCCACTGCACATATTTAGTGCCTGATTCTCCCTTGATTTGCTAGTGCAACTTCACAACAACCAGGATCACTCCAGTACAAAAGACACAGTTTCAACTGTTTATTAGTTTTTCTGGTAAAAGCACACACTGGGCATGGATAAAAAAATATAGGAATGCCAACATTATGTCTGTTTTCTTAGCTTTTTTATTTTCTGAATGTTTAATATATCTTAATACTCTAGTAATTTTCCTTCTTCTCTCCTTAGGGCTCAATTTAGAAACAAGTATGAAGAAATGAGATGGATATTGAAAGATAAAGGGGGTGTGGATCATTAAGTTTCCGATAAACTAATAAAGTACTAGTGTATGCTTGATGTTGATTGAAGTCAGATGAAAGCAGGTAGTTAAGATGGGAAAAATTGGATGGGAAAAGACATAAAATTTAAACAATAGATTTTTAATAAGTTCCTCATGTCCCCCAACAATTTCCCATTAAAAGTAATTTGCACTTCTGATCAACTGCAGTGAATAAAGTGTTCATATAACATAATATTGAGGTATCTTACCTGGCATTTGCAGTCTTTTGTTAAAGCTCTAAGATTGCATTTGCTTTATTTAGTGAGATGATACTCTGTGTATTGTTTAGTTTTGAATTAGAGTGACACCAAGCACATTTTTTGTACCAGTGTGGTCATCTTAGCATAACACATTTTTAGGCATACACATTTGATGCTCTTTCTCCAGTGCCAGCCTGGAATATAAGAGCCTTGGGAGTGGGAGAAGGCTATCAGGGAGACGAAGGCTTTCCAACCAGATGCTGGATGGGAGTAAAACTCCATGGTTATTATTCCAGCCCGCGAGTGCTGCATGTGTTCTCTGCTGAAGGATTTGGTCAATAATCACAGACCCATGTGTCCTGTCCTGGCACAATTACCCCACTCACAGCAGTACAAGCAGTCCCCAACAGAGATGTGTGTGTTCTGTGGTTTGGGGGATACACTGCAAGTGTTTTTCTCTCACAATTAATTTATCCTTCCTCGAGTCTGTTAGCTTGGTCAGGAAATTTACCCCAGTGTGCTGTTCCTAAAACCTTGTGTGGAATTTGTGGCTCTGATAAACATGCAGTGTGCTTCCTCCCTCTGAGGTGCCTGCTTTTCAGTAAGGAGAGAAGTGATCTGTTTATATTTACAGTTTATTTCCTTGCCAAAAATATCACAGAAGTAAAGGGCAGTTTTAACAGACACCAAGCTTGTTGATTTGGCACATTAATACTCCCTCGAATGAACTCAGTGTTTTCACACGATTCTTTTTTTACTTTAAGCTGTTTTGCTGCCACTGTTAGACAGCGAATACACATACTCTGCCTGTGAGGCAGTGGCCAGATTTTTTGGCTAAGGTTAGGGAGCTGGCGGGTTACCCACCCTGTACTTGCAGTGTGCACAACACACATCACTCCCCTCCCTCCTTGAAACTCAAGCTGGGGCCTTTATGGTTTGTAAGCAGTAATTCTAGGAGCTGAGCAGCTATCAGCAAGCTAGCCCGAGCTGTGTTAAGCTTTCCTCAGTTGGAAGTTGTTCTATGTTATATATCACTCAACAGATCTATACACTGTGGTGCTTTAAAGAACAGAGCTCTGTCTTAACTTGTAATCATTTTCTTTGAACTCAGATACTGTGAGAAATGCCAATAAACCCAGCAGAGACTATTTCTTACCAAGAAAGTGGGACTGTACAGGAATGTGGATTTGAACAACAGGCTCACAGATTTCATAAACAGTAGGGTTGCTGGAGGAGGTAAAGGGGCACAACCAGACTAATTTCTCTGGTGAGAAACAGACTAATTGCCCTTATCCAGATCACTGGCACTGTGTAAAACAAATGTGTAAAAATGGAAATGTGTAACCACTGTGTCATTGCACTGTGCTAACCTACATTCAAATTCTTGGCATGAGAGCATCTACTAGGGAGAACAGAGCACTATTATACCTGTGTTGAGTCTGTTGATGCATTTCATCAGCCTAAGAACATGGAAGGTTACAAGAAAGCAATAGCAAAAGGGCTTAGAGAAGTCTAGACCAGACTGATTTGCAAATTTCCATGGAAGCACACACATGCAAAATCACACAGCTTAGAGAAAAGGGAGAGAAAAAACCTGACCCCTGGCTTATTTTCCCTGCTGTATCTCTAATGGATCCTAGCCAGAAACATTACATCTGATCCTCCTTCAATTTTGATAGGGTTTTCTAATTGGACCCTCATCCGAATGTTGCTTTTCAGGCCTATGCTAATATATGACTGTGTGTATTTACAGTAAAGCTGCAGAGCTGTTCATATTCACATAAGCAATTCCTCATAGCTGGCTGACAATTTAATGAGACATTCTGAATTTTACCTAAGGCATTCTCACCAGTAGGAAATCCTGTTAGATTTACAAGTGTCCATCTGTTAAAATCCTCCAGAGTCATTTTAGATGCTACACTGTTTGTTGGGTTTTGACCTCCTTTGCTGTGATTGTTCAATTAGTTCTGTTGTGTTCAGACCACATTTGTGTTGTGCATTTTGGAAAGCACAGTAGGGAAAACATTTTGCTTTGATGAGATTAAAATGCCAGCCAGGATGTGGCATACATTGCTGCTCACTTATTTTCCAGGGAAGTGTGAGTTGGTGCTTCCTTATTTTTCCTTATGTAGCTACCCTTGTAAGCAGAAGGGTTACAGTGCCTAAACTGAGTTTGATGCACTTCAATTAAATTTCTTTTTGTTCGGTTAATGCATCTTGAAGGCATTAAGCGGGATCAAGCAGATTAAGATTTCAAGGATCTTTGAACCTATTCATAGACCTGCAAATGACACTCTATTTACAGTTGACTCTCTGAACCAGCTAGCTTATCCATAAATTGTCAATGATATATATGAACTGTGTGGAAAAAAATGTGCAGCATCTGAGAATCTTTGGGTGAAAAATATGTCAAATTCCAAAGCTGCCTTGATTAAGGAAAAGAAAAATCCTGTTCTAGTTTCCCTTGTGTGTTAATGACAACTACTCCCCTCCTTGGCTTACTTCCCCTCTGAAAGTACAAGAACTTCAACCTCTGCTGCCAGGGAAAGCAGAGGATGGCAGATCAGTGAGGCTTACACCAACAATTCACAAGCTCTTTTGGCAGAGACACTCAGCTCCTGCCAATACTACACAGCCAAAATGGCTTCACTTTGTCCTGCACACAGACTTCTCTACAGCTCTCTTATCTGCACAGCTCAAACACTACAGCCATAAAATACACCCCCTCTGTATGTTCAGCATGCTCTGCCTGAAAAGTATATTGAGCAAGGGTTACAACAATTGCATCATAAGGTCATAAACTTATAATTAACTGTAACTAAATACACAGAGAGAGCTGGTTCTTCTCCCCCTCCTGCCTTACTGAGGAACTCAGTAAGAAAGAAACCCTTTCCCCCTCTCCTTCCCAGCTGCTGTGTGATGGCTCAGTAGCATGGAAGGACCCTTGGGCTGGCATGTAATTTCAAATCTTATGGAAGATGGCTGTGGCTTTTGGGGAAGATACTGTTACACGCATTTTGTATGGCTAGAGCAATGAGGTCAGTCCCACGCTGCAAGGAGCTGTACAAAGAGTGAAAATATTTTTCTTTCCTCTCTCTTAAATGGCAGAAGACACTGGATAGGTAAGTGCTCATGAGGGAGCAGGGGTGCCCACTGTAGGCAGTGGCCTTTTTGACGGCAGAGCAGAGCTTCAAGACAACATTTGACTACAGGTAATGAGGTTTTTTGGAAAGAATTTAGGGATGTACCTTCCATATCTGAAGGAAAACAGATGAGACAGCACAAAATATTTTTTCAGAATGCATAGTGAGAGGAAGTGGGAGATGAAAGTATTAGAAAGGGATGTGAAAGAGAGCAAGCACATGATGTGAGGGGGCCTGAAAATGCAGGCATTCCACAAGTGGGAGGTGCCATGGAAAAGCATGACGAGCACTTGATGATGAGCTGAGAAAAGAAATCAGACCGCGGCATTCTTGATAGCAAACAGCTAGTCACAAGTCTGCTAGCCAAGGCCAGAAAACTAAACAGTAGTCCTCTGACATCCATGACCATGCTGTGCACAGGCAGTGTTTGGAGTTGAGCCAGTGCCACTATCGTTGAGGTCATTCCCACTAAGATGAGCTGAATGAGGAAGACTGTTCCTTAGTTATTTTTCCACGTGTAGCCAAGGACCCAGAGAAACGCCCAGTAGAAAAACAGTGTCTGAGTTACGGACTAGAGTGCAGACAGGGTGGTGACATGCTTCATGGTACTTAAATAAGGAAATAGAGGGCAAAGGTTTGATTCTGTACTGAGTATTGAGTGTTCTTTTCATGTTGAGGACAGGTTTACAGTCGCGATTATTCACGGAAGGCCTCATCTAAGGTTATCATTATATTGTTTTGTCTGTGAACTTTATATTAGTGGAGAGATAAGACCTCCACGTTATACTACCAGGTTCTGTACAAGTTTCACATAAGTTTCTTGAGGGTTCTAGCAGTGCACAAGAAATTCCTGACTCTGAGTCAGCATCCTTTTTCACTGAGAGACAACTCAGATTCAGAAATAATTTTCAAGGTGCAGGAGTCTTATCTACCAACATCCTTTTATTCATTACAACCCTCTACTTAATCTTCCTTAAATTTACTACATTCAATCCACAGTACTCTGCTAGTTGTGAACTATACATAGATCTCAGGTATGTGATATCTGAATTTGGTCCAGTGAATTTAAAAGAACATAAGTAATTAACCAGGTGCCAAAATAGAAGAGTCAAGCAATAAAAGACATTAGTAAGTGAACATTAATGCCAATAAGTAACAGACTACATTTTTATTTCAGATGCAATCCCCCAGGGGGCATATTACATAGTCGTGCCATTGCAGCAGGAGCCCCCTGAGGCACTGTAACTCAGCGACACACCTTCTCCTCTCCTATTCCCTCAGGCAATCATTTACTTCTGGCCTAAACCAGAAATAAAATAATATCCCACCCTTCCTCCCTCAACTCCCCCAAGTGCTCACCATCTCAGCTGAGCTGGCAAGAGAGAATGGACCCCAGGCTCTACTCATTTCCCACTCTCCCATTTCTAATCCCCAGGGAGGAAATAAGCAGATGTGTGGCCCTGCTTGTTTCATGCACCTGGACAAAGCCAGGGTAATCCATGTGGGGTTGTAAGTGGGTTCTTACTCCCTCAGGCAGCAGTGTCCTGCACACATGTAAAGCAGAACATTGAGCTTTTCATTCTTCTGGCTCTCTAGCATGTAAGTTCAACCACTGTGTACCCTTTCTTCTACAGACAAGAGGTTTTTTATGACTGAATCAGGGTACAACAACCCTTTTTAAAAAACTCTAGCACACATCCCACCCTGTCACTGTCCAAGAACACTGGACTTTTCCCTCACTCCCAAAATATCTTCCTCTCAACCCAGGTATGGACTCCAAAGTGATCATGTGGCTGCTAAGAAAAGTACTGTCATACTGACCCACGGGGCAGGGTCATGGCTGGGAGAGGGGTGACATTCCTCAGAAAACAATGGAAATATTTTAAGCAAAACTAACTACCATTTTAAAAGGAATTTATTGGAGAGGGCAGGTGGAAAGTGAAATTGAAAGGAGTCTCTATGTGCCTATAACAATAGGGAAGCTGATGGCAGTGACTCAGGCAGCTGGAGCAAAGCTGTCCCTTTGCTTTTCCCAATCTTACTGTACTCCCTCTGGATTTGCTTTACCTCTGTGTTTCTCACTTTGTGTCTAGTATATGACTTGGAGTGGCATGTCATGTGTTTCATCATGGCATTTCATCTTGGAAAAAAACCTTCACAGAGAAGCACTAATGCCTGCAAGGCCTCTGACACCCTGCCTTATATCTCCCAGGAAACTTGTACAAACTGTACCAGTAAAATAACTCTGCTGGTAGCATGGACTTCCTGTGGGAAACTCTCCAAGGATGTCTGTGTAAGGAAGTACCACCCCTGCCTGTCTAAGAGTATAATTCTTTGCACAGTAGGTTGCTGTAGATGACTAAAGATGAGAGTGAACCAAAACAGAGCAGGAGGAATTTGAGCCCAAATGCACTTTCCCTTCCCATGAAAACAGGCTGAGAGAGTTGGGGTTGTTCAGCCCAGAAAAGAGAATTGTCCAGCTACACCTTATTATGACCTTTCAATACTTAAAGTGGGCTTACAGGAAAGATGGGGACAAACTTTTTAGAAGGGCTTATAGCAGCATAACAAGGGGTAATGATTTGAAAGTAAAAGAGGATATATTCAGACTAGATACAAGAAAAAATTTTTACGATGAAGGTGGTAAAACACTGGAACGGGTTGCCCAGAGACCTGGCAGATGCTCTATCCCTGGAAACATTCAAAGTCAAGCTGGACAGGACTCTGAGCAACATGATCTAGTTGAAGATGTCCCTGCTTATTGCAGGGGGTTGGACAAGATGACCTTTAAACCCAACCCAAACTATTCTGTCATGGAATCCCACAAGGGGCAGGGATGCCACCAACTAGATTAGGTTGCCCAGATTCTGTGAATATATAATTCCTCTAAAAAGCAGTTGCGCACTTTAACCAGTGAAAGCCACTACACAGAGAGACTACGGTATCCACAATGGAGAAAATAAAGGCATATTTTTTCCTTTTCACTGCTCTAGTAGAGGGATTGAGAGCAACAAAGCAATATCAGCATGTACAAGAGTACCACAGTCAGTCTAGGAAATGGCAATAGCTGGGGAAGTGGGTGAAAGCTCCCAATTCTCTTCCTTGGAACAACAGGAAAAGGTAGTGAGAGCGGAGCGTACCATGGAAGTCTAGTTTCAGAAGATAAAGCTAACAGAAAACAAATCTGATGTTTTAAAAATAAAATCTTATACCTTTAGTATGGCTGATTGGGGTGTTTTGGAAGACAGGATCAGTTGAGAGCCTTTATGGAATCTCACACCAGATTTTCAGTATCAGTGGATGGAAAAACTCTTTTAAGGCCAAAATTTGCTGGCCTTACTGCAACTACCCTGAGTTACACTGGCCAGTAAGGTGGTCATAAGAACTTTTATAGGTCTGCCAATCCCACTCTTACTGTGATCACTGGAATACCCATTAACTTGGCCTGCTTTGCTCTGGAAGTGGATTTAACTAACATTCAAATTAGGCTAATCACTAAGGTGATTTCACTTTAATTTTTCGGAATAACACCAGCTGAGCTGTAAGGCATGTGATTCATTCATACTTTTAAACAAAAAAATGAAAATGTCAAAAAGAATGTAATTGACTGATTAAACAAATATGGAAGACGCCTATGAATGCAGAAATACAGCAACTTATGAACACTCACTGAAGCTGGAAAAAAATACACAAGGGGAACATTTCAGTGTATAAAAAAAAAGGCAAAATAGGAAGCTATCAAGAACATGGGAGAGTGGCTGGCCAATTAAGTACTGTGTAAAGATTTCCAATTTTCTTGTAGTAAATTATTTATTTAGCCCTTGCATGCCATCAATATATTTTACAGGTTTAATACCCAAATTATAGCTACCCACCCATTTATGGCCTTGTAAATGAGTCCTGACTTATCAATGTGAATTCTTGTTCTAGGCAATGTCAAAATTAGATTGGATTTGGATGTATTACTTTTACCCTTATCAAGAAGGTTTGCTAGTGTGGTATTTTATTGCTATATTTAAAATGGAAAGTGCTTTTAAATAGACTTGCCTGGATAGCACAACTGATCACAGCTCAGATATGTCATTTCCCAGCTTCAAAATCTGTCCTAATCTAGGCAGGAGGTCTTGGAGATCCAGCAGAACCCATTTATACTGAACACATTTCTCTGCAATCTCAAGCCTTTGCAATGAAGTAGAAGAGCTATTGTGACAACAATGACCTTAATCTAAAGTAAGGGTAGCTGGAACCCTGAAGTAATAAAATCAAATGGCAATATGCATGTTTCCTGATACTTCATAAGAAAAATAAGCAATAAAGAATGCAAACGAACAAGTGTAATGACTTCCTAAAATACATTGCATTATATTTGGTTATGCTTATGGCTCTTATCCATGTTTCACTTTTTAGTAAAGATAGGCAGCTATACAGCAAAGTTGAAGGAATTATCATTGAAGGAGAATAATATGTAAATGACCAACTAATCAAGAAGTAAACAAAAATAAGGACACTGTTGTGTAAAATTATATCAAAGCAATACAAGTGCCTGGAAAACAGAAAAGAAATAAAGCAGAAACATTTCTTGCATCTGACTAACTAAAAGCAGGATGTGGCCCAGTGCAGGAGTCATTTTGGAAGGTTAATAAAAACAACATTTGTATTCATGACATCAAAGCTCACCGAGATTTGCATCTCTGCACCAAAGGGCATATCTAGCAAGAGGACAAACCAGGGAGGGAGCAAGTATCGATCGATTTGTAACAGCTGAAAATGGTGGCCATTTCATTGCTGGCTGCAGCCTGCTACTACATTTTCTGGGACACAATATTTTAGAGTATTAACTGTCACTGGTGGAAGACCCTGAGGCAGAAAGCGGGCTGGACTGAAGGTTGCCAGGCAGGCAAGATAGTGTTGGAGGAAATCTCAGGGGGAAATAAGGAGCCCTGAACTGAGAGACACACTCAGTGGAGATGGGGAGATGGAAAATGCCAATTGCACGTGGGTCTGTCCACCAGGTTTTTGCACTTTGATGTCCCAGTGCTTATTCTAAGTACAGTCTTTGGGCTCCAGCAAAGCATGCTACATCTCTGTGTGGAACAATGATGGGGAAAGAGTCTATCTGACAACAGCACAAAGTTTTGGTAATGGACCCATCTGCCGACAGCCAGCCAGAGTAAAGGAGAATTGCAACAGAACAGCACAGGTTTGGCTCAGTAGGACAAGCATAATGGATTGCGTGCAGCAGTTAAGTGTGCATGAAGATAACACAACTGGGAAAGCAAACAAAGGACGGATCTAAGCAGACAAGTACAGATCCAACTCTCTAGCTGTTCAAGCTCAAGTTACCCATTAACAACATACGACTGCATCAGAATAGATATGCATAGCAAGGAAGAAGGCAGCTTTCAGGCAGGTATTTTGCAGCCACTGACATTAGATGCATCTTATGCTGCATGGGCTGTCCAAAAGCTTGGCATCTCGGCTGTCTAGACTCCTGCAGTTGTCCCTGGAAGGAGACAAACTCCTCCAGGGTAGATTTCATCATTTTCATCCCTTCTCACACTTGTTTGACAATGAGATGAAAACTTCACTTTCTCTCAATGGCCAGCTTAGACCAGGAACCTCATTTTTTTCAAACAGGCAACAGCACAGGAATTGGATCCCACCCTTAGTACATATATCTGACCTGTCAAAGATGTCAGGATCACTGATATCAGCAGCCTGATACAAGCCATTCTCCTGGACTTGTGGCTGATATCTCTGTCATGTATCTGTCACCTTGCATTCACTCAGACCACTTACTTCAAAAACACTTTTACTTGGGAAAACTGCTGTGCTTATTCAGCTCCATTAAGTACAATACCTTTTCTTGAAACCACAACAGTTTCTTCTTGCTATTCACATGAGCACTTGCTATCTAGCTGAGCCCAATACAACTGTTGACTGTTGGAAAGTACTGCTAACATTAATCAGCATAGATGACCCCTGTATATTGCAATAATTTCTGGTTAGAGATATTTGTCTTCTGTCTCTCACATTGCTGTGTTGTTTTGAGGGGTCTGCAGTATAGGTGAAAGCAGGTTAAACCCATTTTTTTTCTGTCTCTCTCTGAAGAATTTATTTTATTTTTTTTTGCTACTAACTTTAGTGGGAGCACAGTTGTGCCAGCATTCAATTCTTTTAATAGCTTCATACAAAATCAAGTTTGTATACTGTCCACTTAGAATACCCATCCACCTGACTTGTTATGTCACATTGATGTCTTCTGTGAATTTACAAATTCATCATAACCCTGATATCTCAGTCAAATTCCCTCACAGATAACTATTTTCCAGGCTTGTTCCTGTTCCCACTGAATTCAGCCATAAAACTCCCATTGTGTTCAGGGTCAAAAAGATTGGATCACTATGTCCTATTATTATTTCAAGTTCAGGTTTATTCTACAGCTTTTATTTCATGTGATTGTGTTGTGTTTTGGAACTGCTAAACAGCAGGATCCACTTGAAGAAAGCATGTTAGTTGTGACAGCACCATACAAAGTCTTGTCAGAATCTAGTTCTCCTGTATTGCATAAATGCAGTGCATTGTTCATATATTGCTAGTCAGTCCTTTGTATTTCATAATCAGCTCTTTTTTTTTTAGTTACTTGACATGACTGTATAATTGTGATCACATGTTAAGACTAAAATTGTGCCATTGATGAACTGTAGGAGTGAGAAGGGGTGGAGGGAAATCTCCTCTTGAACTATAAATAGTCCTTACAAAGTGAAAACAACCTAATCCTTGTTAATCACAAATTAGGAAGGAGCGTGCCAAAAATAGCACGACGGTGGAGTGTCAAATCAAACGCCTCTGTGCGGGTAGTTTGTACAATACCAGGTGACTATAGCTGTTGTGGGAATATCTGTGCTCAGGAAAACAGTCTAACTCAGTGCCAACCAGCCATCAATGACTGGCTTTCTTAGAGACTCTCTTTAAAAGGCATCTATGCAACAGAAATGAGTGATATGCTCCATTCCTCTGCATTGCTTGGTCTCACTGGCAGTACAGTATAGTTGTTGTAATCTAAAACCAGGCAGTTGTTTGTACAGTAGTTAGTGTAAGAATCTAACAATGACTGTGCCACATAACTCTCCTACACAACTTCTGAGATCACTGTGAACATAAGTTTGTATTAGCAATTCACCCTGCAGGGTCTGCTAAAATGCTTCCTCTCAGCAAGCTAAAGGTCTCCTGGATTTTCAGGCTTCATGACAAAGCCTTCTGGCTCACACAGTTTGAGCAATTTCTAAAGTCTTGACTATGTTCAAATATTTTATAATAAGAAACTGCATTTTTTCCACTCTTAGACTCCCCTCAGAGTGTTTATTATATTAGATACATTACATAAGCTGGCACTTTATGTTCTTTATGAGTTTTCCATAAATCCTTATTTACTAATGGCTAGCCTGACTTTGTGAGTCTATGGTAAGTTTTGACCTTTCCTGGCAATGGGAACCTGGTTTGAATAATGTTTATAGTACCTTTAAAAAGAGGCACGATAGAACTGAAAAAAAAAAAACAAAACCAAAAAAAATTGCAATAATTACGATAAAAATATTTCCTTTATATGATACTTTAGCCATCTTTCTTTCACAGTCTGAGCAGTGCCTTTCCAAAACTTTCAGTTTGTCCCTTTATTTTTCTCAGCTGTGAATTTCAGGTTGAGAAGCAAAATTCTTGGATTAAAAGCAGGAATAGACTGAATTTGGCAAGCTCTGCTGAAAGGTAAGACTCATTTAGCTTTGCTAAGAGTTCTACACCCAGTGACCAGGCTCAGTAATTCCATCCAACTTACTGACACCCTGATTTTTCGTGATTTAAGAACTTCAAGGGTGCAAGACCTCTTACTGTATTTATAAGCTAGTAGCCCTGATTTTCAAGGATTCTTACACTGGCAGACCCAGAGAAATAGCAGAGATTTTAGTTTCAAGGTGATCCTCTCCAACTGGATAGGAAGTTCTGGATTGGATATCCCATCCTGAGCCATTATCTATCCCACCAGAAGCTGTATTAGTCTTGCTCAGGTGAGTAAGAAGAGATGGTAGGATTAAACTGCTGCTATATGACATGCTACCATCCCTGGATTTGACATTTTGGTGGGAAGGAATTTAAAGTAATTCTGGTGAGAACCAGCTGGAAAAACTTTAATTAGTATACATGCAGAGTCATAGAATGATAGAATGGTTTGAGTTTGAAGGTACCTTGAAGATCATCTAGTTCCAAACCTTCTGCCATGGACAGGGACACAGAATCACAGAGTATGCCAAGTTGGAGGGATCATCGAATCCAGCTCCAGGTCCTGCAGAGAACCAACCTCCAACCCCAACCAACACCATGTGCCTGAGAGTATCATCCAAATGCTTCTTGAACTTTATCAGGCTTGGTATTGTGACCACTGCCCTGGGGAGACTGTTCCAGTTCCTGCCTCTGAGAGATTTAACAGCTCCTCCCAGTTTTGTGTCATCTGCACAGTTTCTTTGCATACCTTCCAGTCCTGTGTCCAAACCATTTATGAAGATGTTGAAGAGCACAGGGCCCCAGATGGAGCCCTGCAGAACCCCACTAGTGACAGGTCACCAGTCTGATGTCACCCCACTCACTACTGCCCTTTATGCTCAATCCGTGAGCCATTTGCTCACCCACCACATGGTGTGTTTATCCAGCTGTGCTGGACAGTTTGTCCAGCAAGAAAGATACTGTGAGAAACAGTATCAAAAGCTTTACTGAAAACCAGAAAGATTCCATCAACTGGCTTCCCTTGGTCAGCTAGGTGGGTTACCTTGTCATAAAAGGAAATCAGGTCCCTTTGGATGGCATCCCTTCTCTCCAGTGTCACTACCACACCACACGTCTTGGTGTTGTCAGCAAACTTGATGAGGGTGTGTTCAGTTCCGCTGTCCATGTCAACAACAAGGATGTTAAACAGAGCTGGTCCCAATACCAACACCTGAGGAACATCACTTGTCACTGGTCCTCATTTGGACAGTGAACAAGAGTTCAGAAAATTCCCACCTCACAAACAAGCGTGAATATTTACCAGGTAGGCCCTCTCCTTAATACACTTGCAGTTACTTTACAAAGATGCACTACAGGGAGATCTGCTCTTAATTATCTTAAAATACCGCCACAGGAAATGGCATAAGGCTGTGATAGGCTTTACAACCTGGAATTCCTACTTTTAATCAGCATTAGTCATTTTAAATTCAGCTTTTTAAAAGATTTAGTAAAACTTACCTTAGGGAACAATAAAATGGCAATTATGTATGACAAAGCTATGGAGCAGAAACGATTAGTTATTACCTCAATAAAAGAAAAAAAAAAAAAGATGGGACTGTGAACTTATCAGCCAAATTCCAGGAAACAGGATAGGATGCAGAAAGCCCAAATATTTGGAGATGGTAGTTTTGATGTATCTCTCTAAAGAAATCAAGGCCTCTTTTTTAATTGTCTGACTTACTACTGATACTATCCTATATTAGTTTAACAGCATGATCAGTCACTTTGATAAATCACCACTTATTTGCTCGCATTATAAGTCTCCTAATACATCTCCACATTGTGCAAAAAGTGCTGCAATGTACCCCAGATAGTCACTAGGTGGTAACTTACACTGAATTGAGCATACTCGGCCAAATCAACATCCTCGTCTAATGTTTGTACACACTAGAGAAATTCAATCAATCTTCTGATGGAACAATGTGAAGTTTTAGAGTGTCTCATAACATTTGATGGAGAAAAAACCTAGAGAGCTCATTAGATGACTAAAGCTGACTAAGAGGATAGTTGGTTTTCATGCTGCTCTGAAGAGTCCTATAGCCATGCTCATCTCCATGCTTGCCTGTGAAGCCCAGTGTCTAGGAATCCCTGTGAAACTTGATAGGAGAGTTCAGAAAGGTATGTGTTTTCTATTAAATGCTATCAGCATTTCCCACAAGGATAAAGAGGTTGTGGTTTGCAAGTTTCTGTCTTGGTGCTTTTGATATATTTGCTGAGCATTTCCTGCTAATACAGGGCAGCGTTGCCCCATGCACCCACACTGAGGAATAAGGAATTGAATGTCTCCCTGGGTGGCCCCTGTGCATCGACCGTCTGTGCCTGACAGGCAGAGCAGGCTGCCAGGGAGCCTGTGGAGCCCCAGCCCTCTGCTCCTCCACCCTATATCCCCAGCAGGAAGTCATTTACTGGTGATCTGGGCCAGGAGCAGTCTGCTTTGCTCTCTGATTAATGGGAGAACCACAGACGAAAGCATCATTCCCCTACTCCCAGGGCAGGGCAGCTGAGAGTAACTCTCGTCTGCGTTTCAGGAGGAGCTCGCTGTCTGGCAAGCACCAGGGCAGAGCCAAATGGATCTCCATGGAGCTGTGCAACAGCTTCAAGGCTTAAAATCTGTTTGCCCCTTTTTGCAGGGGGCCTAGAGGGCTTGCCAAACAAAGCCATATTTGCTGCTCATTTCTGAAAGCACATAACAGCTTTCCTGCAAAATAATAGTGAATAGGAGAGAGGAAGACAGACGTGGTGTTAGCTGAGAAGCGACATACAAGATGGTCCAGATAGAAACATCAAGAGGGAGAGAGACAGATTCTCAGCTTTTAATCTGTACAGAGCTGGAAAGTTTTTTTCCTCTAAGTGTGTAGCACTACTTTAAACCTTGGTCTCCCATTTCTGAGTTAATAAGCCTGCCCTGAGGAAAAGGAGGTGCCTGAAACAGGAGCATGTGGGCTTTATTTGGATTGTCCCAGCTACTGAGTCTGCCCTGCAGCTTACTAAGTGATTGGCACATTAATTGAAAAAAATCCCCAGACATTTCTAAAACAAACATGCTTTGTCTTTTCTCCCCCTTCTATGAGATATTTTGTTACCTTTCCAATAGGCTCAGCAAGACAGAATACTAAAGTGAACAAGCTGTAGAAATGGTAATTCTGAAGACCTGTTTCTTTACCTTAATTATGTACATGTGTGTTGCCTAATACAGCAATTTGAGAATGATATTCTCTTAACCATCTGATGCAATGCATAACACCTGGCATGCTGAAAAGGAATGTGAGAGTCTGTAGGGATTTTGTCTGTATTTTATCATCCACCAGCGATATCTGTAAGAACATAGCAAATGCGCACTCACTTATTGTCTTGGTCTGCGGTTGGAGCGTTTTCTCTGTAATAATAGAAGAATTAATCATGAATAGCAAACAGATCCATATGGCTATGTATAAAATTATGACTTCATGCTGCCCAGTGAGGTTGTGGAGTCTCCTTCCTGGAAATATTAAAAACCCACCTGCACATGATCCTGTGCAACCTGCTCTAGGTGAACCTCCTTGAGCAGGGATTTGGACTAGATGATGTCCAGAGCTTCCTTTCAACTCCAACCATTCTCTGTGATCTAAGTTGACTCAGTCAAAGGACTTTTATCAGACTTTTTTATTCATGTTGATTTCGTCTGACATCCACTTGTGGCACTGTCACAGTGATGAGATTTTTATTGTAGTCCTTTATTATAAGTATGGTGATTCAATATTAAATATTCAGTAAATATTGATAGGTAGTTCATAATGCTTGGTACAATTTGAATGGGTAGAAAAGAAAATTCAGTACCTGAAACACTTACATGGAAAAACTGAAATCTGGACTAAATTTAATTAAGTTAGAAACTATTTGACTACCCAAACTTAAAAAGGGGAAGAAAAAAGAAAAAACCTGCAAAACTAGTGTAAACTTCTGAACAGCAAGAAGAACCTTAGAAATAATTCAAAAAAAAAAGAGCTAAAACAGACTCTGAAAGTTTAATTATCTAGCTCTTCTCCTGACAGTTTAAACAACTTTCAGAGACAATGTTTCCACAAGTTCCTAGATGACCAGCAGCAATCCCTGTCTGTCTGTGCTGTTAATCATCTCTATTGCTCTTCTCTTGATGTCTAGTCTAAACCTCCTTTGCTGCAATTTAAACTCAACACTCCATTTTTTCACCAGTGGACAAGAAAAGTTTATTTCCCTTCTGTCTGACCTGCCTTTTATGTATTTGAAGACTGCTAGCCTTGCTTTAGAGCTGAAAAGAAGCACAAATTAATACATCCATTGGCACTGCAAGGTCCAATTTAATCCTTACCGGTACAAATTCTGACATCCTTTTTCAAGATCTGAAAGAGGCATGACATGGCCAAGAAGCAGTTGCCAGACAAGGAGATGAAGGTGCTATAGGCTTGCATATTGTTGCACCTGGAACACACCTAGTAAATCAGGGGAGAAGGAGGCAGGACACAAGTAGCTCTGAAGTTGCCCTGCTGATTCCCCTAGATCAGGAGGAGATCCCATCTCCAGTTGTACTGGAGGACAGGCAGAAGGGACTGGGACAAGCATCCTACTAGCACCTGCAAGGATGTAGCTAGCCTGAGCCCTATTTGCCGGTGAGGAACTGGTCACAGGGCACAATGAGCCTGAGAAGTAGGATGCATGTGAAGCACTTCCTGGATTTTCAGAACCCAAAAGACAAATTAATTTAGGATGACTTAGATAAATTTCTGTGGCTCTAATCGAAACCTTTGATAGTTCATAATGCTGTTGATTTGCAAGGGGAAGTTGGCACTCCTGAGAGAGTGCTACATGTGATTACTAAAAATATTCCATTTTAATGATAAACAAACTTATGGCATCACTTTTATTTTGTAGTGTTTAGATTGTATCTGTCCCTCATAAGGAAAAGGATTCTTTTAACAAGCTTTAAACAAAAGCCAAAAAAAAAAAAGTAGTCTGTTGTATTCTTGTCAACATTACAATTAATTGCCCTAGACATGCATTTTTAAAAACAGTTCTTAGAAAGTGAGACAATAATTCTCCCTAAGAATGCAATTACACAGTACTGTTGCACAAGCTTCGTTTATTCTGTTCGTGTTCCAGGTGATATTAAGAGTAATTCTGTTTGTGAGTGTTCATATATGCTTAAGCTGATGTGAAAAGCTCTATCCTTAGAAAAGAAGGCCTATCCTAGAGTGGTAACTTAAGGCTAGACTCTTATGTGGCTACTAGAGAGGAAAGCAGATTGCTTTCTTTTGCCATATGATTCTCCTCCCCTCTCATTTTTTCTCTTTATTTTTAGTTCCTTGGCTGTCTTTGATTTACGCTCTTGATGGTTTACTGTTTTGAGAACCTGATGTTGTGGAATCTTTAAGTCATCTGTGACCTAGGTCACTACAGACAGGAACAATTTAGTAAGAGTATTAATTGAAACTCTCTGGCAAGCCCTACTTCTGCAGATGAAGTTACACATCAAACCCACGCAGACTGCAACGACACTTCTGAATAGACTAAGATTTTCAATATCTCATAAACAGGCTCCTCAATCACCAGAATCTAATAAGACTATAATCATCATTGACACTCTAATGATTAAAATGAATAAAACCCATTAAGAAAAGTCATGTTGAGTTATTAAAAGTTTCGCTCTGTGTGATATGTAATCTTTTATCCATTTTTTATGATGAAATCTGTAACCATCTATCCACAAAAGACCATTAATTTACTGCTCTGTGGATGTTACCATGCTCTTTAGTTTAACAGCTTATCATTGATTTCTTGAGGGAGATATTATATTTGGAGAAATACACATGGAACTAAAGCCAGTATGTTGCTATAAATTTGCCACTGACAGGATGATCAAAGAATTTTGGTCTACTCAAAGCAGAGGGCTGGTGAACAAGTTCAGAAGAGCCTATGGTCATATCTCTGCTGTTGTAAGCAGACCCTGAGGCAAGGCAGCAGATACATGTTTTCAAGAATCACAAACTCTTATAAGAAAAGGTCATGTGCACTGCAGGGGGAAACACAATAAAATTTCCATTAACTAGAGCCTAGTTAACCGGCTTATTGGCATCTATTAGAAACAAATTGCAAACAAAACTGATCCTATTATAAACTTCCCCATGTTCCCTCAGTAAAATAAAGTCACTGAATGACCCACAAAAGAGAGGAGGAACAGAATTTGTCAGATGACTTGCTTTATTTTCAAGGGAAGTATTATATTTCACCCACTGAAAGGTCTACAATCACAACTGGCAGAAAATTACATAGCTATGGGAAATACGTGAATTGAGAGTAACCTGGAGAGGGGAGACAGTACACTCCTGCTCACATTCTTTTAACAGGAACTTTTTTTTCCTGCTAGGCAAACAGCAATAAAAAAACGTGAATGAAAGGATGTGTACACAAACTTTCTGTTTAAGTGGTGGGAGAGCACTCTTGCTGAAGTGTACATTTTCTCATAATAAACCCAGCTCCAATATCTTTATTGCTCATCTCCTTTTTAATCTTATTAACAATAAAGCCTAAAAATGTTTTGAAGAAGTCAAATAAAGGGTGTTGTCTTTCTTTTCTGAACCTTCTTTCCATTTACCTGGAATGACTAGTAAACTGTCTTTCCCAGCATTTTTAATGCTGGGTCAAATATTCAGGTGGTGCAAAGTCACTCCAAAGCAGTGAGGGTATGACAATTATTACTTACTGAGAATCTGATCTCTGTATTTCCCATCTCTCTGGGTTTTTTTCTTTCAGATACCTCTCAGCCCTTCAGACATAGCTGTGAATCAAACAAAATTTCTCTTTGTTTATCTGAACAATGTGCCACAAGCCAGTACCATAGAAATGTAAGTTAATTGACAAGGGGAATAAAACAAAGAATATCTGCTTTTCAAATAAATATTGGCAGGACAATTATAAAAGTCAAATATCACCTTCCTCTTAGAAAAAGAAGGTAGGGAATGGACAGTGTAGGAGCATAAAATATACAATAATGACTGTAGATGTCACTTTGACATAAAATAAAGCTATAGGGGAAATGCACTATATGGAAAATTGTGGGCACTCTGGTCAGAGACAAGGGTGTACCGAGGAATTCAGAGAGGAGATTGCTCTGGCCAACCCTGCCCTTTCACATGCTCCGCCAGTGCAGGATGCTGCAAATCTGACAAACCCAATCTCCTCTGCAATGTTATTGAAAGAGTAATAGAAAGGCTCCAAGTAATCATTGTTGTAGTAGGAGTTTGGGAAAAAATCCTAAAAGTTAAATCTTTCTCTTCAGAGTAATAACTGACCCTTACTTTGAGGTTAGTGACAAACACCTGTCATGACAATTTGGTTTTATTAAAAAAAAAAAACAAAACAAAACAACAAACAAACCTCCCAAAAACCAACCAACGAACTAAACAGAAACCAAAACAACATTGAGACCACCTACTCTGACATCAGGAGTCCTTACTGAAGTCTGGATCCTGGATTTACTGAGTGATCCATGTTGAGTTCTACTGCAGCATTTCATTGGTCCCTGTGATGCTGTTTTATTTCTGTTGCAAACGTAAGCAAGAGATTAAAATTCTACTGTGCAAATCCCCCACAGTCACAGGCCCTCTTGCCATGGGGGATTTTTCACATTGTTCAGCCTGACCTTTTGCAGAGGACAAGCCAGGCAGTTTAGTACAGTTGTCAACAGATTCTGGCCAATGACTTAGGTGAATCTGAAGTATTTCAGTTCACTGGTCATATGTTGATTGTATGCCATTAGTAGAAAATGGGTAGTCTGAGGTATTTATGGTGAACCCTGCAATCATCTGTCCTTTGAAGAGCATTAATTTACTGCTCTGCACATGTGACCAAGATCTTTGGTTTAACAGTTCGTCTTGCTGGAAGGCAGGGAATTTGTTAGTAACAGATTATTCTGACAGGTGACCTATATTCCACGTTGCAAAAGATGGGGTTTCTGCCAGCCATTCTCTCGCTCCAACTCTGGTCAACGATTTGACTCTGTGTTAGTCATAGCACTACGTACTGGGACACACCTGAGAAAGAAGACTCCGAGTGCTGCGTCATCCTGCCTGGCGTCCCAACCCCAAGTGTTGCCAGAGCAAAAGCCTGAACAGAAGGAAAAAGCCACAAATCCAAGATCAAATTCCCATTGCATACCAAGTGCTGGTATTCCTTTCTTATCCTTGCAACTAATTCACCAAAACCCTGAAGCATGATTACAGTCATGTATTACTACAGAATTTCAGGTATCATGAAAGCAAAAATTTGTCCCCTGCCCCTGGACTAAAAATGGAAGGGAATAAATAAGAAAATTTGCGGCTTAACAGATGTTTGATTCCTTAACAAATGCTGCAAACCATAGTGAATGATGTCTGTTGTCAAAAATTTAAAGGGGAAAAGTTACTTAGTGGAAGAAAGCTTGTTAAGGAGTATTTTATGGCAGTGAATGAGGCAAAACAGAGAAAACTGTCTCTATTCTTGAAGAAATATTTGCTTTAATACACTTTGAATAAAAGGTAAACTGACTGCTAAAATGTGCTTAATTTTTAAGATATTAATGAATTTTCTCTTCGTATTATTAAAAGTATACATCTTTCAGCAAGGCAGTAAGAGTTTATTGCATGAATGTTTCCCTGGTATGAACCCGAAAGGTAATTAATTACAATCTTTTGAGATGACTCTTGAACTGTCCATAAAAGTGAGGGGATTGTGGGGGAGAAGCAGTGCTTGCAGGAATGGTGAGAAAACAAGTCTCTTTGAGAGTCTTAGTGAAGCTCTTCAATGGTAAGGATGATTATGGACTGATGAGTCAGCTGTTCCACAATTACAGGTGGAGGGAGCAATAAAATCTTGCTGAGTTTGGCTATTGAAATTATATGGTTTCATAAATAGTAAAATATTTTTCTCAGCAGGTAAATGGTGTATTTTAAGGGTGACCACTTTCCAATATATAGAACTATCCGATGGCTGAAGGTGAACAGGCCATCTGCTAAATGATATTATAAATCCACACAATTATTTGATAGGAAAGTAATTGCTGCAGCTTGTTATGAAATTATAGTCTACTGAATAGGCAATATTTTCATGGCAAATATTTTCCTACAAACATATCAAAAGAAGAGAGGGCAGATGAATTTTTTCACAATGTATGTCTCAGCAAGGAGTACCACATCTTATGACAAACTAGTTACAATGGTTGGTCATTTTTTCCTTCCAGCTGGTGCAGAAGAAAATAATTTTTTTTCTTTTTCTTTTTTTTTTTTCCTGCTCAAACTTTGTATCTAGCCTCAGCACTGTCTTTAAATTGGTGACAAAGGCATGCTGCTACAGATTCCCAGATGTGACTGCATCAGGAGAGCAGGCCGTCGAATAACACTTTTTTCCTAAACAAGGAATGTCTGCCCTTAAAAAAACACAGCGTATGAGGAATATGAGCTACCTTGTCCTTCTTTAGCAATTGTTCCTGACCCTTGTCTGGTGAAATGCTCTTCCTCCCTGCTTTCTGAGTGCGTATTTATAGGCAGAGGCAGATGAGGGGTTTCACCAGCAGCCCAGTGAAGATGGAGTAGAAAGAATCAGCAACACTGCTTGGAGAATTAGCTTGTCAAACTCCTGCCCAAGGGACTCAGAAGATAATTTTCTTCACAAAGCTTTATGCAGATCTTTGGATACCCTCTCAGCTGATAATCCCTTAGCAGCCAGTGCTCAGACTCCATCCTTTCCAGTCTTAAAATCAGCTAATGTTTTCAGAGGATTGGTCTGTAAGATTGCTATTATTCCAGAGTAGTCTGAAAAGTTATCCACAAATTTCATCAATCATCATACAAGTGAACTTTTCTCTGCAAGTCCTATGACAACTTGATCCTTTTACAAAATGTTTTTTTTTATGGAATATTTTTTTTTACAAAAGGACACATAACTGATACTCAGGAGTAATCACCATGCAGCAAACTTATTTATACTCAATATGATGTTAAGTGTTATAGTGATCAGATTACAAATGTCTTGCTCTCACAGGGGATGCAAACAAGGTCCAAAGAGTTCTCAGCTGAACCCAGACATTGCAAAATCTAATGCAGATTTCTGCCATGAAAAACTGTGCCAGTATTTAAAATTATTAAACAGATGGGCCTGTTAGAAAGCTATCTTTCAATGCTCATTTCCACATGTGTAAAGTGCACAGGTTTTCAAAGGAACTACTAAGAGTTGTCTAGGTATAATTAAAATTACATAAATAATAAATAACAAATCACTTTTTTTCAATTACTCTACTCTTCTATCTAATTATGCATCAGTGCTTAATTGATATTTAGCTCTCCCAGTATGTAAAAGTAAGAAAAATATTTTGAGTTGGAATCCACCTAACCAGCATCTAACTGGCATTCAGGTATTTTTCTCACACAAAAAAAATTACAGACAATCTAAAATAAGAGTGCAAGTTGTCTAGATCACTATGTCAACAGTGAGAAGCAGTATGTGCTAAGACTTTTGAAGGGAAAGTTAGTCTAAGCAACAAGGTTTTGCCCAGGACTCACATTTCACAGTTTGCTGTTAGCTACAGAAAAGACCTTAAAGTATGAGTTTAAGGAGTGAAAGGACAATGAGTATCTAGAGGGTGGCTACTGGCATAATCTAAGGCACCACACACTAGGACAGTTTCCTGTATAGTTCTTCTGGACATTAGTGTTAAAAGTGGGTAAATAACCAAGAATAATTTCTTTAAGTGAAGACTCATCTTGCATGGACAGCCATGCTGAGAGGCAACATTTACCTCAGATCTCCATGGATAATTTGTAATAGCTTTTTGCTGTCCAGAAGTTGTATTACTGATTTCTTTCCTGTCTCTTAAATTTTTTGTTAGTTTATATTTTAGCACAATATCAATGTATCAGCTGGCACATATGTTATATTGCCACTCCAAATTACCATTGCAGTGGCTGTATTCCTCCTGCACTCTTAAACTGAAAGGTAATTTTTCTCAGGTTTGCCATAAAGTCTTGAATCTGACCTCTGAACTCTGCATGACTACTCATAGAGTCAATCAGATTGTACACCACTGACTGAATCTTCCATTATGGCTATTCCAAGGTCTTAACAGTCTCTGCAATGGATAATCCACAGGCAAATCACATACCGCTTGGATAGTAATGCTAGAATTGTACTCACTTACAAAGTTGTCACTGAAGTTGCAGTGGTGCTTTGTACTTAGACTATTATTTGTTTTAATTTATCTGAAATGAAATATCTCTGCACATACTTTACTGATGTAAACATCAACATGCTTCATATTCACAGGTATTTAGGTATTTAATATAGAAGATTCTCTCTCTTTAGTAGCTGTTTTACCTGCTTCCCACATTAGGAAAAGAGTGGGAAATAATCAGAACAGTTGTGTTTTCATCTAATTCAGTGTATATCATGATGTAATACCTTCCTGCTTATATTTAAAGTTCCACATCAATAAAGCCTTTAAGCATGAACTTCTTTCCATGCTTTTTCAGCTATCACATACTGTCCTGTACAGTGAAGTGTGCACCATTCCACTGAACCTTAAACACATTTGAATGGATATGAGCCAAATGAGTTCACAATCGCTCTGGTTCTACAAAGACAAGTTCTCTGTTTGAAGGGCGTAACATGCTTTTTACCTTCTTTTTCCATATAGTAAAGGGTAAAACATTCAGCAGCAACACAGTAAGGTTTACACCTTTGATTCAGTTTATCAGCATTTTTAACTTTCAGTGACGGAATGGCAGAGGTATTACATAAGAAATCCTAGATAATATCTTTGCAATACATTTGAGACAGATCACTGTTTGCAACTGTTTAAACAAAATCTAATGTGAACATACTTCAGCATGGCTGGCCTTCAAGCATCACTTTAAAACAACCATTGACATAGAAACACCATTATTCATAGAAATAAGAACAGCAAGATAACAATAAAAATGTGCTTACTAGAACTTGTGGCACTATTATTGCGTATAATTCCAAAAATAAGGAGATTTTTTTTAGAAATTGGGGTGTTTAAAATAACAGGTTAGAGTCTTCAGCTCCACACTCCATGTTTGCCTTTTAGTTACAATTTCAAGTCTTCCTTCACAAAGATGATTGGAAAGTCATATCTTTTGAAGGAAAGCCAAGATCCTGTTGGTCCTAAGACTTGTGGCTTCAAAGAAAAAAAGCTTTACAGTATTCATGGTATAGTCAGGAAATCTGTTGGCCCTGTGGCATAACAAAATGGTTACATTGGGTTGCTTAATCTAGAATACGACTTGCTAGCCTGGACTTCACATGACCAAAGAGTTTCTTGAGCCCCAAGGATGGACCTGATTATTGGGCCTCATGCCAAAGCCTTCTGCTGCCATTGCTTGCATATGGAAAATGTTAGAGAACCCACGCAACTAAACCAGGCAAGAGGAACAAAAAGAGAATAACAATGACTTTCACGTGTCCAATAAATATACCTTGGCAGTGAATCCATTTGCAAGCACAGCACACTAGTCAATTAAGGGCAACTTTTCAAATGTGTTCTTTAACTTTTAATGCAATATTGCTTGCCTGGTTTTCATAGGAAAATTTTTGACCTGTGTAAAACTCATATTTTTGTGTTGAGTTGCATGTGAAATCTGGCATACAACCATTCCTTGTGTAGTTTCAGAGGCTGTGAAGAAGGGCTTTTGAAAGTTGAACCTGCTAGTTACCATTCTACCATTCTTTCCCTTGATCCTGAAGGGTTTTCACAAGCTTCAAGTGAAAATAAGTGTCAACTCCTTTAAGTAATTTTTGCAAGATGTCTCTGGTAAATTACCCACAAGATATAAGTAGGTTCATCTGATAGCTGGAGACGCTTAAAGGGTCTATTAGAAAACTATACTCATGAAAGATTTTCTTATTGATTGCAACCATTATTAGCTCAACTGGCCTGAGACAGAGAATAAATATGCATTATATCTCTTGAGAAAACAAGTTTCACAATTATACAGATTTTATTAGACAAACAAGATTTTTAAAAGCTTGTATGGTCAGTTCCTCTTTGGAGATGTTTGCCCAGCTTGGAATTATTATGAGGGCTAACAGCAGCTCTCTGTATTGTATGATTCATCTGTCCCTATAGATAACCCTATATATCACTGCAGAGTGTGCTGATTAGAAGGGATGTTACTAGGACCCAGAGGCCTAAATTGCTGTGTTGATACTGCATTAACATTTCACATTTATTAACTCAACATACAAATTATTGATCTGAAAATAAAATTAGTGGTTGCTCTGGCATAGTAGTGAAGAATAGCTCTTTATAATGGAAGAAATTCTCATTCTTGATTGCGTAACAGTAACCATTAAATTTCCTTATTATAAAGGCATTTAATTAGCAAAGATTTTCATTTTTTCCCAATACCACAGGGGGCCAATCACTATTCTGAGCACATATCACTTAGGTGCATAAAAATTTGCATTGTGCAGTTGGTTTTCCTTTTGAGAGAATGCCTGGGAATATAACAGAATATAGATATGGCACTAGTATTTTCTATGTAATATTAAAATTCAGTTTAGCAAAAAGTGTGCAGGAAAGAAATGTTTTTGGAGGTTCTGTTTCCTCTCTGTCTTCTTGTTCTTCACCACTCCCTGAAAACTTTGTAATGGATATTGTTATGACAAAACAAAAATTATTTTGTTGTTTGATATATAATTTCCCTGCAAAACAAATAGAGGTTTTTAACAGGACCCTGCTGCTGAACATCCTCTTTACTCATGTAGACTACAGCTGCCATTTAAAACCGCAGCTTGCATTTCAAGGACACCTCCAACTCGGTTTACTCCAATTCTCTCTCTGCTGCATAGTCCAATGCTGTGAAACAGAAATTAAAAGTTAGAAATACATTGATATACGCAAACATCAAATGAATGACTTTGAAGTTTGTGTCCCACATACTCACTTTTGCTGTGTACGTGTTTACACTATAACTATGAGGCTTGTCAGGCTAATCGTTATGGCTGTCTTGTTGATCTGATTTGGAGAGACTGCAATCAGCAACTTACCGCTTGGTTATGCTTAGGCCAGCAGGATCAGTGAGTGCAGCAGATGCACTGAATTGTGAGCAAAATGTTTTGAAACATAATAATGCAGTGTTTTCTCAGAGATCTTGCACCAAACTTAGAGTTATCTTGAGTGATGTTGTAAAAGTGCATGTGACATCTGATGAGCATTATTCTGTGCTCATGCTCAGTTCCTATATGTGGGAGAGTGACAGGAATTATTCGTATCCTGAGTGGGTCCTAAACATTTTTATCTCAATGCAAATCAGAAGCCATCCTCAGAAGAGAGTCTTTGTGACATGTTGACAATGCATATAATAATGCGTCTGCTATTTTTGAAAACATAGTATCATTTGGGGTGTTAGGGGAATTTGGTTTTTTTTGGGGGGGGGAGGGTCCTGGTAATGCAAACCTTTCTACATTTGTAACTATGCTAAATTTGTATATAATAAATTAGATCGAATTTGTATTGCTTATATGTGAATGGAATTTGCATTGTTTTCAGAAGATATGAATTTTAACTCTGGATTCAAAGTAGCTCAACTATCTATGCCTGGTTCATGGAACAGCTGAGTGAAACAAAACAGCATTGTGGACACAAGCACAAATTAATCATCATTTTTGATGGGATAGAAGGGGAAAGAGAGGAGGCAAAAGTACAATTTAGCCTGTATGTTATTGTTTTAGTCATGGTTTTCAAAGGCATAGATAGACAAAGCCACAATCCCGATAGATGCTCCCTGCAACTACATTGATTTCAAGTGAGAATTCAGCACTATTTAGAATTAGGAAAAAGAAAAAATTCAAATCATTGGGTATAAGTAATTCCTTTCCTAACTAGACCTGCTGATTTGACTACAACACTCGGCTACTCAAGACAATGTTTGAAACTTGGCTTCAGCTCCTTAGAGACATCCTCTGAATCATCTCCTGCTACTTGTGCATTTCTTACCATTCCTGGCCTCTGTTTGGAGAGCTGTGGAAATGCAAGTTTTGTCTCCATTTTTTTGTGTAGCAAACCCATACCCAAAATAACGAAAGGGTCAAACTGCTGGTTAGATATATTGTCTTTCCTTCCATGGCTTCCTATAAAAGTGCGGCTGAGACAGCTGTGGATTCAGACTGCCAAGAACGCCTTATAACACAAGGGTATATCCAACTGGTTTATATAACGTTAATTCAAGCAGCACAACTAATGATAATGATATGCTACAGTATTATTATGCCAGGAATGTATGAAATCAAGAGAGAACATTTCATTTTAAACTTTGCTGATTTTTCACATTTGCTTAGCATTTTCTCTAATGATTTCTTCCACTGTTTTTATGCCACCTCAGATAAAATGCCATCATACATGATATTTGCACCATTAGGCACAAAGTAAGTGTTAGTTATGATTAGAAGCAATGCTGTGAAGCATTTAAAAATGTAAGGGAAATGGTTTTCAAGCATAATCTCAGAGACTGTGAAGCTTGAGTGTCATTTGCTTTCACCATGCCAGCTGGGTGATGTTCTGCATTTCAACAAAGCTAGCTACCATTTCCAAACAGATCCATACAAGATTTTCAGCTCTCATATTTGAGTGAGAGGTCCAGTAAAAAATATATTCACACACACAGAGCAGAAATCCAATGAACCTATCTAGACGGAATTAAGTGAAACAAAACAGAATAATTACAATGAATCACCAGTGAACATGACCGTAATGACATCCTTTTCAAGGAAAGGAAACCATTTTCTGTCATAAGCTGGATCTTGTCAAACAACACCTCTAATATTTGGGTTTTGTTGTGACTCTTGTCCTTGTGGAGCATAACAGTGATTTTGACTTAATGCATAGATAAGGGATGAATAATGTAATTAGATCGAATTAATAAAACTCATGCTTTTGCACAATTCACATGTCAATATGGGAATTTTTTTCAGATATTTCCTAATGCTGAAATCTATTGGAATACAGTTACACAGGATTAAACCTCTACAATTATTCTGTTCATCCTCTGGCTTGTGAAGAAGAAAGAATAAGACCATTTTTGAGCTATGGGAACTGTTCTTCCAGCATTTGGTCAGTCCAATAAGAGTGCAGTAAGTAAAATACATGAAAGTAATGTTGGAATGAACTAAAACCAGATGAAATCAAGTCCCTTGGCATACATGTAGTCCAGACCTTTTCATGCTCTAGTCCCATGTAATTATTATAATTTTTCTTAAGTTTGTGGGTTTTTTTAATTTATTTACCCAGAAAAGCTGACTTAAGGATCAGAATCTGATTTTCCATAAGTTCACTCTTTGCAACACCATAGTGACTCCTTTTGAACCATCAGAGACATAAAAGGCATTCAGATGATTTATTAGAGTGGATCTTGCTGACAGCAAGATCCCTGGTGTGAATGATATGCATGATTCCATTGCACTTCATAAGCATTAACCCAACAGCACTCAAAGATGGAAGACAAAAATATTATTTATGCAAAAGACTTTAAAGTTCCATATACTCACGCTCTTTGTGCAAGAAAGATTTGCCATAACTTCACAATTATTCTTTAATTTTGATACTGCTCATTTTAACAAAAAAAAAAAAAAACTGAACATCTAGTTTAGAAAATAACCTTCTAATTAAAATGATTGTTTGTACTCAAAATTAGAGTAATTTCATAAGGCAGGATTGAAATCTTTACTTAGACCAGCATTATATAAGTACACCTACACCAAAACCTCACAGAATGGCTGGGGTTGAAAGGCACCTGATGAGTTCATCTGGTCCAGGCTCCTGCTCAAGCAGGGCCACCCGTAGCCAGGTGCCCAGAGCCATGACCAGACAGGTTTCCAGTATCTCCATGGATGGGAAGTGTCACACCCACCCCATCCAAACTGTGCCGGTACTCAGTTACACTCACAGTGAAAAGTGTTTCCTAATGTTTGTCCAGAACTTCAGACTCCTTTCCACTGTTTCTTTGTTTCCACCGAACACGAGGAAGTACGTGTAGAGCTCCTGAGAGCTCTGTCCCTCCATAATGCTTAGAGAAGGCAGTATGAAGACAGGTCTACATTTTTTTTTTCCCTGTAAGTGAGCTCAAATATCCTTTCTAACACTTGCATTTCAATACTATAGAAGCTTTTGGAGAATCAGAAAAAGAATCATACAGGCTGCCAACACAGTAGAGACCTCACCAAAAATACTCGCATGACACTTGATACAACACGATTCTCCCTCTGATTTGAGTTTCCTGTATCAAAAAATTATTAGAAAAAAAAAATGTTTACTCTGAGAGGAAGTGGCATTTCCCTGGTATACAACAGTGCCTAAGAGAACAAGGGAAAATACCACCACAGGAAAAGAACAAATACTTTCAGTAAGGCAGGATGCAGCTATATCGTCCAAAAAAGAATCTACCCCTTCCCGTTCACAATGAAGTTCAGATGTTGGCTTCCCTCCATTTGAGGTACTATAAGACTAGAAAGGGGATGTTTTTGCTGTAATTTTCAAGTAGATATTTTAATCAGTTGCTACTTAACAGTGAAATAGATCAGAAAATGGTGAAATACTTGTAGGGTATTTTCAGTCTCTAAGGTGGTAACAGCAGAATAATGAAGAAACCTTAAACCTCGAAACCTCCAACACAATTCAAATTAATATAACTCATCAGAACAAGCTATGTTTGGAGGAAGCTTGTTGTTATTAATGATTACATCAGCTAACTGTTATGATTCCAGAAGGGACAATAGCATCAGGTTAATACTTCATGTCATTCTTGTGAATGTGGCTATTAAATACCAAAACCTGTTATTCTTTTCCTTCCAAGAAGATAAAGGTGTCTGAAAAAATGTAATTGCAAATCAGTTTAATTTATCTGTTACTGAAAACACAAATATGTCTTCCTCCTAACTTTCTTTATTCCATTTTGTTACTGCTAGGAAAGGGCAGAGCTGCTATTACTTAGACCTGTATTTCCACACCTTTATGTGTTCACATTGCTTAGAATAACAATTTAACCATGAATTTCCTGGGCTTGCGATGATCAGATTTTTGTGTGATTACAGCACAACCATGACGCTCCTGTATTATCAATGCATATTTTTAAATGTCACTGAATTCTGACATTTTTTTGCCCTGAAGGTCTAATCAGATAGGAAGTGTGGAATAAAGAGGGATGGAAGCCTTTGTATACATAACATAGTAGCTTCAGGGTTTTGTCACTTCCATAGAGTATTCATTTATTTGAATCCATATATTGTTTAATGGGATTTGGTGCTGTGACTTGTATTTGTCCTTCAGTCTGGTGTATATCGGTGCTCAACAGAAAAAGCTAAAATGCCCATGTTCTCTTTGAGTCAGGCAGATAAGTGATGGCAAAGGAGCACTGATTTATCCTCAGATTGCCAGAAGCACTGTCCTTCATAAAATTTCTCTGGTTATTAATGTAATAGTCTTTTTACTGGTGGTCTACTGAGAGAAAGGAGACTGTGGAGGCACCACCCACAGTCTTTCCAAGGTAAAGATGAGCCATAAACATCAAAACCGAAACGGCTACTCTGGATTTCAATGGGGATTAGGGACTTACCAGTTGGGTGCTCTTTTACATATGAATAGGCTGACAGCAGTACAAAGGGAAAGCCAGAGAGCTTGATGTTAGCCACTTGGTTTTGAAGCACAAATGTAATATCTAAGGGGAAAATATGGACAGTTGCCAGCAGCATGGGTTCGGCTAAGTCACATGAGGAATTTATTTTTGCAGAAACAAATTCTTACACATTATTTTATTTGAAACACTGATACTTGAATTACTTATAAAGTCTTGACATTTATTTAGCTACTCTAGGCTTATCAGAATTCATTACAAGATATTTCATTTTGACCCAGGAAATGTCTTTCCAATTTTAAAAGAGAAGATAAAAACATACCAGTCTTCACTATTCTAAACATGGAATTAGTGCCAGATAAGTGTGGTCAAAATCATCCTCTATCTGAGGCTCTGGAATGAGATGTTCTTCAGGCTTTAAGAAGGCCACATCATTCCATGGCAAATGGATAGCTGTGAGTTGATTTTCTTTTTCCTTCAGAAGAGCTTAGAAAGAAGTTTTCATATGCAGGAGGAACAGCTGTGCCATATATCTTTCAAATCTACAAAACATTTGCATTAAATCACAAATGAACCTCTAAGAAGTAAGTTCAGAAAAGCCTGAATTCATCCCTTTTAGGATATGCAATCTAATCAGCACCAAGGGAAAGGAGGAATGGATTAGAAATAGCAGGCTCTGTTTATTTTTGTATGGGAACTATGGAATGTACATTTATGGCTTTTTTTGAGAGATCAGAATTTATGAATACACTCTATAACTCAGTGTTATTGACTGTATACTCTCCAAATAACTTACTTCACCAAAAGGGTCTTTTAGAAGAGACTGGATGAAGCAGAAACTTCAAACCCAAATTCATCTGTGTTTTAGAGAGCAGAGACATTTCATCTGCAAATTTTCGGGCATGAATCATCTGGTGCGGGACCAGTTCTGAATCATTTTTTCTGGCTCAGATTTAGTTGCCTCTAATGCCCTTTAGTAAAAATGGTCATTTTGAGATTTCTGGTGTCATAAACAAGTGTCTCAAAGACACACAAACTGAAACCCCCCCTTTAAACTTTGAATATGCCAAATTGCACAGCTATTTCCAAAACTGTCCCAGTAAAAAAAGTTCATTTAGTTGAACTGCATCTGGTTTATTCTAACACTTCGGCCTACCTGAAGAAATCAAGTGTACTAAATAGTTTCTTCTTCCCTGATGTGAAGAAAGAGAGGAAATGCACCTTTTCATTCATAAATGCTAGTAATTCTGGTGATGGACACCTAAAGGAAGATGCTGCTTTATCAATGCCATTCTGATGTGGCCAGAGAATGGGGCTGGAGGCTGGCATCACTGCCTGCCTGTGCAGCTACCTGCAGTGCAAATTGGTTTTGAGCCCATATGAGAATAGACCTTCCCAATCCAAAGACACTTTCCTTTTTTCACCTCTCTGGACTTTTTCTTCCTTTTCTTGCATTATTTACAGCCACATTTCCTCTTTCTCATTGCCAGTCCTTGTTTCTTTGCTCCTCAAGAAGTTCTTTCCATTAGTTTTTTTTTCTATGCTGTTTGCTGCCACCACCTTTCCAGCTCTGCTCCTAATATAATCCAGAGCATGCAGTCCTTTCCCAAGGTCTCCCAGAAAATCCTGCCCATTTTACCTCACTGTCATGTGGTCCTATTTAGCAATGCACTGCTCTCAGAGTGGGGAAAGGGAGGAACACCATCCTCCTCTCACCCTCTCCTCCTCCCTGTGCTTTCTGCCATTGTCCTCTGAGGGAGTGTGCAAGAGACAAGGTCATGCTACAAAGGGGAAACAAGTAGAACAAGAATTTTGCTGGTGCTGTTTATGGGTGCCTTCTCAGTTGAGTGAGAATAAACATCTTACCCGGATGTGGCTCCAGAAAACAGTAAATAGAAGAGGCCAATGCAACAGCCCCACTGCCTGCAATGAATGCCAGAGCCCAGGCTGGCTGCTGCCCCACGGGACAAGGAGTGAGACAGACTGCTGGAAAATACACTGCACCTCTGCCTCAAGGGCTGCAAGCTTTGCCCTCATGCCCTCTCAGACCTCAGTCAAACTCTGCCTCATTCTCCCCTCTGCAAGCAGGGGATGAGCCCTGGCCCTGTGGTTTCAGATCAGCTCCATCCCTACCTGACAAACTGCCTGCTCATCACACCTTGCATGGGCCATGTGAAAGGACAGTACCCCTGAGCACATACAGCATGAAGAGAAGATCACTCTCAAGAAGATTTCTGCACATGGAGAGTAATGATTTGCACTTTGATTTGGGGAAATGAATGCACTGTACTATGCATCATGCACTTTCACTCACATGGATGACTGGGAGAAGAACAATTTGTAAATGATAAAGTTCTCTAACTAGGACCAAAATCACCTCTCAAGGAGATCATGGTAAAATGGCTGATTATTCCTGACCTCATGACTCCTACCTGTAGCAGTGCTCCTCTTCCCACACAGCTTACCAGTGGAAAGTGTATTATTTTTGTACATCTCATGCAAAAAAGTAATTTTTATTTTGCTTACAGAAAATTAGCCAAGGCTAAAATCAGGCTTAAAATGGAAATTATCCTGCAAATTGGATTAGATATACATTTTACTGGCAAACTCTTGAATGCTTCTTTTATATTTTTAAAAAATTCTCCAGAGATAACATTCAGTCCTAGAGTGGCTGGAACAAATGATGGGAAAAGTCTGATGAGATGTTGCTGGTCCACCAACCTCCATGAAACATGAGTCATCTTTATCACTATAGAGAGCCTTCTGGGGAGACTAACAATTTGACATGGATGCCATTCATCCATGTGCATGGAGCCAGCACCCGGCCAATGCACGGTATGAATTCCACATAATCCCTCTTCTGTAGGCTTCAGGGGTACAGAGGCTTTAGCCAGACCATAGAGAGCCAAGAATTTTACCCATGGGAAGTAAAATAAAAACAGTTCAAGACAAACTGTGAGGAAAATGTCACTTATAAAGGATTGCAGGAGCATGTTTGGAGGATGCCTCTTCTTCATTGAGCACTGGGGAGTTGAAATGTCAGTACAGGGAAGATCTGGACCACTTAACAAATGTTGGGTCTGAGCCTTCAAACAATTACTTGTGTGAGTGATTATTGACACAAGTAATTCCATGAAACTCATGTCTAAACATTTTCAAAAATGTCCAAAATTGGTTTTTTTAGTCAGCAAATGGGAGTGTGTTCCCACCACCACCTGAGCAGATGTTATACACTGTCCGGGTAGGTATTTTTTAGTCTTTTTTGTTTAAAAGGTATTTTAAAACATGATGCTTCAGCAATGGCAGAGGAAATAATAGGAGACAAGGCAGAGTATAGGAGAGGGTTCATGTTCAGAGAAATCTTTCATATAAATTTGCTGCTAATTGCTTCCTTCTTCTTAAGACACCAAATGATGCCATTGATCATCTGCAAGTGCTGAGGACAGCACTAGGATGGTTAAATGTATCAGTAAAGAAACATTCTTAATGAGAAGAAAGCAGGGTAAATCTTGACCAGCAAATTTCACTGCTTTGTAATTTAAAGGAATATTGACCTTATCATTAATTTTACTTATTTTTTACCTCAAAATCTGAAGGACAACTGAAAATCAGGTAATGGTAGGGAGCTGTGAGTTGCTGTCGTTCATGTATTTCAATGGTCCTTAATATAACAGTTAAAATCCCAACCAGAAAAAGGATGATCTAGTTTTTCTTGCTGTTTCACAGTCTCATGCTGTGAAAGTTTAGTGAGATCATCACACAGTTATGATTTTAATAAGTTTTCGTAACATAACGAGAATTACTCCAAAAGTGTTAATTCAAATATTTTAATTCTTTTTTTGTCAAGCTGCTTTAAACAACCAACCCTTGTTGCAAGAATATGCTAATATGTAATTAAACTGCACTCACGTCATGCCATATGGTACATTTGAAACATAAAACACCATTCTATTATTTGGGGAGGGTCATTTGAAAAGGAAAGGAAAGGAAAAGAAAAAGAGAGAACCCATGGGAAAAGACAGTTTATCTGTCCTCCCACACTTTATAATCCAGCTTTAACACTGTTATTTGGGATGAGATTTGACAGTTTTGGGGTTAATGGATTCTTAATCTTTTATTAAAGAGAAGAGTCAGTGCTGATATGCAACGAAGGCCATTGTATGGGTTGGGGGTTTTTCCCTTTAAATTAGACATAATTAAGTTCTCAGGGAAAATATTTATCTTTACTGTGAAGCCATGAACAGGTAAACATGTACAAATTAGGAAGCGAGCTTTGGAGCCAGTGTGAGTTTTACCATTGGCTTCTGTGGGAGCAGACCTTGGTTCTCTGCCATTTTCCAATCTGATATTAACATGCAAGTCAGGATGGGTGAGAGGGAGAGATAAAGAGAGAAATGCTGGATTCAGAAAAAGATTGGCAGTTAGATGTTTAATTATATAGCGGCATGTGGACAGTGTGGAAGCAGGAGTGCAGACGCAGGCAAAAATGATTAATATCTTGTTTTAATTATACTTGATCATTTGATTGTGTGGTCATTATTGGAAATGACCTGGTATTTCATTTGGGAACTTCAGAGTAGCAGGAAGGTGAGGAGATGCTGTAGTCTAAGGCATTAGCTTCTTACTAGTAGATGTTTGTATTTTAATGTGCTTGACAGGTCACAAGTGAGATGAGTGATGGGCTCAACCTAACCTTTGCCAGATGATCACCTACATTAAAAAACCCTGCATAATTTATTAAAATAATTCGAATACATTTCTCAGTAGAGCTTTCATTGTCTACTTTTCTCTTTAATGATAACAGTCCATGATGCTACCATCTGATGGGTATTCAAAGAGATGCACATTAAATTAGTCAGCCAGTGTTTTCAGCTTAGTTCCTGGAAACAAAGACCCAGGTCGTCAGAGGTATTTTAGTTTCTAAAATAAAAGTAACTCCTCAGCACTCCTCAGGATTTGCATACAGGCACTCCCAAAATCCAACCTATTTTGAATTTGGCAGGTGCCAGCAAAGAGGCCAAAAACTCAATAGTGTTCTGCTCAGTGATGTGGTGAAAAACAGGCACCTCTCAAAGTGAACACTCCAAGGTGAGATTGTGGCAAGAAGCCTGAGCTCCAATATAGAGAATTCTAGTTTCCAGAGTTGTTAGGCAGTAGCCTTTCAGTGTAGGGTTATTGCACTCAGAAATGTTTCTGGCCTCATTTAAAGAAACATACTGCATTAAATTCTGCTGTAAATGAAAGAGCTGAAAGGTTTCTTTCTCATGGTATAACCTCTCAGGAAATCTAACCTGACAAACAAAATAAAAATACTGTCTCTTCTTCATTAACAAGAAAATAACCACCTTGTTAATCAGCTGAGCCCATAATATGTTTTAACTCAGCTCTGCAAAGTACTTGCTTATCTTAAAGCATGTATCAAACACTATTCCTATTCTGCAAGGCAAGAAAATAGGGTCTGTAACTTAAAAAATTTACAACCATCATTTCATTTGATAAACTAGTGCTACTGAGGACCATGTGAAATTGTTGTTGGCATGAGTCTGTCTTAGAGAGTGTGGGATCCACCACAGGCCCGTGAGGACCAAAGTGGAGAAGTCTGAGTGTAATCTGCCCATGATTTGTCCTATTTTTCATACATGTTCAGGTTAAACACTCCACCCCACTGAGATCAAGAATATTTTCATTTATTTGAATGGGACTAGGCCTTTCCCACAGACTTCAAGGATAAGTCTTCTTGACTGGTCAGTTATGGAAACTCACCCAGAAATCCCAGTGTTAAACTCTGAATTTCTATCTGAATTAAGCTATGTACAGTTTAGAAATACATCCAATGTTGATTGAAAGGTTTAAAATAGAGAAGTATTCATTGTATACCTATTGAATTAATTCCAAAGGCTAATTGCAAATGACTGAATCTTACTTCCCATCTTAATTTGTGTATTTTCAGCTTCTAGATGTTGAATACCACTATATCTGATAGTCTGAAGAACTCACTTCAATTAAAACACATATACTTATTTACAGATCACAATCAAAACAGCTCTTAATATTTCTTCAACAAACTGAGGAAACTGAACTTTACACAATTTTCAGTAAGAGGAGAAAGTTTAAAAGGAAAAAGAAATGAATGGCAAATTTGGATCAGATTTGAACATGGCCTTGCCAAAATACATTTATTTTGACATGTGCATTAATATCTGGTACTATGTATTTAAATAGGATACACTGCATTGTCCTGATAATAAGATCGCACAGAATCTTGCCATCATTGAAAGAATTATAAGACTATTTTCAAAATGTAATAAAATCGAGACAAATAATTCTAAGACAGTTGCCCAGAGAAGACAGAGTTCATAGACTGATGGCCCAGAAGAAATAAATGATCCTTAAAAACAACAACAAAAACAACAAAACCAAACCAAACCAAAAAAACAAAATAAAACAAAAAAACCAAACAAACAAACAAAAAGAAGAGCTTGAAAGAGAGAAGAGAATGAGAAGTCTGGCAAGAGAAAGGTGTTCCCTGCACTGGAAAATGTGTCAGAATATTTGTGTTCACAAAGGAAGATTAAAAAAGTATTGGTCAAGTCCTTATCTCCTAATGGCAACTGCAATGGGAGAAGTTGAGAAAAGAAGAGTGTGAGATGAAACATGACTAAAGATGGGGATAGAGTCTCTGTAAACACTGATGAGGAGTTTGAAGTGAACATGAGGATTGAAAGGAAGATAATAGACAAGAGAAACAAGAAATTATTTGCCCACTGCAGATTGCCAGAAGAAGAGAATAGATTGCATTGCAATATTTTAAAAAGAACAGAGAAAAGCAAAAAGTAAAAGAGTAGTGAGCTGAATATAAAATTAACTATGACAGGAGAGGGTGAAAACCAGGTAGCTCTGGAAACAATTATTAAGAAAGGGAGATAGTCAAGGGTTTAAAGACATGGAGCAATCATAAGACTGCTTTGAGAAGAGGAACTTCTAAAGTCAGAAATCATCCACAGAGACAGTTGAAGCTAAAGGTTCAGGAATGGTAGTGTCCCTGAGCATGCTTATGTCCTCAGGGAAACAGAAATGAAAAAATAAGAACGGATCAAAGGAGATAATGAAAGGGTAATAATGGAAAATCCAAGAAAGATGGGTGCTATTGAAGATAGTAAGTTGAAAGGGGAAGGGTGGCAAGTAAGAAATTACAAAGTCTAAGGAGTCACCACTATACAAGGAATAAAGAACTTAGATAAGACAACTTCCTTGTAGAAAAGTGGATTAGTGTGTGCTGGAGGGAACTAAGAGGGCAGAAAAAGTTTATGTCATTGGGAGGCTAAGGCTGACTCTATTCCTTGACTTCCTAGTTGCCAATATTTTAGTCAGAAAAACTTTTGTTCAGATAGAGGAAGTCCTGTTTCCCCACCACACTCCACTGTTTGACTGTCCAAAATGCAAGCCCATTAGGAAAGACGACCTGAGTGAAATAACATATCTACAAGACATTATTCCTTATTCAGCCAAGAATTCTGGAAAGACCAGACTCTATGGAGGTAAGGATAATAGTGTTTAGTTTTCTTTTAGGACAGCAAAAACTTTGGAAGTTTCCAAAAACTGAAATGAAAAACCATAAGCAGGAGAAAATTAATTTATTCAGTGATGAACTTGTTTAATTTTCTTATGGATTATGCTACCAATCAATTTCATCTGAAGTTATGGTATGAACTATCACTAATGGAATAAATTAATAGCAGCAGATAAGAATATTCTTGATGTTGTCTATAAAAGTGTGATGCTTACAAATTATCAGATAGATCTATAGGCAGTATACTTATTCAATGTGAACAATATAAATGTTTTTATCTGGACATGACTTGAAGTAAACCTTAAAGATTTGTCAGCAGGACTGAAAGTGTGTGTTCTCCTGGATCCTTTTTAACAAATTCCTAGCCCATTGTTCTTGTTTACCTTTAAAAAACCACCAAACACTTATCAAGTATAAGAAAATTATTGTCAAAGACAAGTTGCTTCTCTGCTGTAAGTGCTAAAACAGACCTCTTCACTGCTTTTTTAACTGTGAAGTGCTATTAATTCACAACAGTGTTATGTGCAGGATACACATGATACAGTAGTTTTCATTTATTGTTACCTAAAACAGAGTCACAGACAATCATAGAATGGGTAAGGTGGGAAAGGACCATGTGGGTCGTCTGGTCCAACCTCCCTGCTCAAGCACCCTAGAGCACATGGCACAGGATTGCTTCCAGATGGTTCTTGAATATCTCCAGTGAGGGAGACTCCATGACCTCTCTGGGCAATCTGGTCCAGTGTGCAGTAACTTGCACAGTAAAGAAGTTCCTCCTCATATTTGAGTAGAATTTCCTGTACATCAGTTTCTGCCTCTTAACTCTTGTCCTATTGGTTGGCATCACCAAGCAGAGCCTGGCTCCATCCTCTTGACACCTTCCCTTCAGATACTTATATACATTGATAAGGTCCCCTCTAATCTCTTCTCAAGGATGAACAGGCCCAGCTTCCTCAGCCTTTCCTTGTAAGAGAAACACTCCAGTCCCCTAATCATCTTTGTAGCCATCTGCTGGACCCGGTCCAGGACCTTCATGTCTCTCATACTGAGGAGCCCAAAACTGGACACAATACTCCAGATATGGCTTCACCAGGGATGAGTAAAGGGGTAGGATCATCTCCCTCAACCTGCTTGCAATGCTTTTCCTCATGCAGCCCAGGATACCATTGGTCACCTTGGCCACAAGGGCACACTGCTGTCAAAAGCCTTGCTGAAGTCAGGGTAGGCAATATCTACTGCTTTCCCCTCATCCATCCAGGTAATTGCTTCATAGTAGAAAGCAATTGGGTTGGTCAGGCATGATTTACATTTAGTGAATCAATGCTGACTACTCCTGATCCCTTTCTTTTCAGTCTTGCGGAGAGTGATGTACTGAAGGTTGAGGCACTCCATCACCTTTCCAGGGATTGAGGTGAGGCTGATTGGCCAGTAGTTCACTGGGTCCTCCTTCTTGCCCTTTCTGAAGACTATGAGTGACATTTACTTTTATCCAGTCCTCAAACACCTCTCCTGATCATCACGACCTTTCAAAGAAGATTGTGAGAGGCATAGCTATAGTGTCTGCCAGCTTTCTCAGGACTCATGGATGCATCCCATCAGGGTCCATGGACTTGTGGATGTCAAGTTTACCTGGGTGTTCTGTAGCCCAATACTCCTTGACTAAGGGAGACAGAACACAAGACTGAAGAGCAAGCAAATCCAAAATTGATATGGAAGGAGTGAATTAAGTCATCTTGGAAGAGGTCTGATTGAAATGTGACTGAAGTGCAACAGATTTATTGTTGTATGGATGGTTTTGATTTGAAGGATATATTTCTGGTGTAGTCTTGTTTGGAAAATTAGGTCACAGTTTTGGATTTGGATAAACTTCATATGATTAGTGTGCTTTAGTTTTGTTCTTCCTTTATGTCTCCATATTTCTCTTGATTTCAGCTTCATTCTGAAATGCAGTTAATTCACACCATAGTGCAGGTGAACAGGAACATGTTGCTCTTAGCAGTCTGTGGAAGACTAAGGTTGTGTCCTGTCAAACACTGGTGGTGAAACACTGCCATTGGCCTCTCTCAACATGCTGACTGTTCTCTAGACTTCAAAGAATGAAGAAATTTCAGTTGCAGAGATTCTTTATGTCCTTATTTAAGGGGAAGGGGTTAGTTCCTGATTACTCAAGCACATCTGAAAAATGTAAACTGTAAGTGTATTCTTAATTAGTATCAAATTATCTTTGTACAGTCAGGGGGAAAAATATAAAAAAGTCATTTGTGTGTACTGTGAAGCCAAATTTTGTGTGTCTGTCTGGGTGGTTTTATTGAAACTTGTAATGACTCACCACAGATTATTCTCCTGAGTAGCCTGTGCCAACTGGAGAGTCTGTAGGTTATCTTAAAGTCCCAATCATTGCAGCAGTGTCTTCTGCAAAGGGTTACTAAACGTTTTGTCTCATCTAGTTTTCAGTTGATTGGGCAATGAAAGTCTTATGGTTTCCCTTGAGAGATCTTTTCATGTAACATCAATTCCACATTAAGTCATTTCTGTTTCTCATTCTGTTGCCCTATAAAACTTTCTGTGGGGCAAGGGAAAAATAATCAAAAGGAATGAATAAAGCCTGCTTCACATTTAATTAAAAATACTTTTGCCCTTGGAATAAAAAGGTATGGTGATAACTGGAGTCACTGGGGAGTCCTGCCTAAAAAGTGTTGGCATCATATCACCTTATTCCAGTATAGATACAAAATTGAACAAAATGTGCAATTATGTCTTAAACAAAAATGTGGTACTAGACATCAAATGCATGTAGTTGAAGCAACATATGAACACATGGCATCTTTGCCAAGTAATTTGCTCTTAATTGTCAGCACATTTAGTACTGGCATTTTTAGATACATTTTGGTTCATTTTCTAACAAATGACTCTACACTAATTGTTTCTCCCAGAAATTTATTGGACAGCTGGGAGACCTAGCTACAGAATTGCACACACACTATCTTGTATTGAATTCATTTCTTCAAAATGTTTAAAATTCCATGAGGTAGTCAAGAATTATTTTAATTGTGGTGTCTACAATGCAAGTATCGAATTAATTAAATGTCTTGCAGGGCAGGTAAAGTACAGCTTTCAGAACCTATTGCTTAGGAATGTTTCAACAACTGTAATAGTGTAAATCAAGAGATCTTTTAGTAATGGGGATAACTGTGACATTTCAGAGGATCTCTTAAAAGCTTATTTTTATTTAAAAGGTGAACATCTGCTAAGGTAGCAAATTCATCTGTATGCTAAAGAATTATCTTTCTGAGGGTCTTTCCATTATGAAATACCTGTCATGATTCTCTTGTACAAATCTGTTAGGTCTCACAAATCTTTCTCTCATGTCTCTCCTAAGGTACACTTATCTTCTCTGATGAGAGATAAATGTTCATAATTTAAAAAAAAATAGTTTTAATCTTAAGCAGACCAAAGTCTAAAGGCTTACTAAAGAATATTAGCTGGAACAATATAAATGGAGATGGATCTTTAGAAAATGGAATGCCTATTGTATGTGGAATTAGCTTTCAAGAAGCGCTGATGTCACATTATAAGTTGGGGACAAATTGCTAAAAAGTCCTTCCCTCTTAGCTCATGAATCACATTGCTCTGATGTGTCAAATCACATCAAAAGCAATCAGTCAAATTAACTGACATCATGAAGTGCTTAGTGAATTTTTATATAATTTTTTTCCATAGAAGAATGATCTCATAGCTCTCCAACTTTATGCTGGAAGCAAGATCTTGAGACACTGAGGAAAAAGTGGTTGTATGAAGTTGGAATATATTTTAAGTCTGAAGTGATTAAATTCTTCGGGGCTTTGTTTTTTTAAATATTTTTTCTTTACAACACTTTGCCATTGTAAAATTATTTTTATAATTGAAAGCACTCTGCTTTTAGTAGTCTGTGAAATGTGAGTAGTGGGCATTACTGCAGAGGCTTAACATCATCTGTATACCTTTGCATGCCCTTTGAAAGACTGGCCTAATTTTAAATACCTATCTTGCAAGCTGTAACTTTTCCATAAGGGTTAAGGTAAGCAGAAGGATCTGACCATAACAGGCTGAATTCAGCGGGTCGTGTTTCACCTTGACAGCTGAGACTTGGACCTGTGAAATTCTTGTACTAGAAACCCCAGTTACTGCTAGCACAAGCCAATGCCTGCTGTCAGACCCACAGCAAACACAGGGTCACAGAAGATAAAGCTGGAGTTGGAAAGCTCCATATGGTTTCACAGTAGTGAGTGAGATGATGGGTGGGGAAAAGAGGATGGAACAGTCTTCACTGAAGGGTAGAACCCAGCACTGAAGGGACTATGGTGATAGTCAATGTCATAAAACAGGTCTGCAAAAAGATTAAGTCCTATTCATACATAGGCCCATAAAAGGAGATATCTGGTTCAGAGCAAGGGGAAGAGGGGTGTTGAGGGGTTTTTTTGTTTGGATTTGGGGTTTTGGGGGGGGTTGGGGTTGGGTATGGTTTGGTTGAGGCTGTTTCCTACATGACCTGAATTCTGTGTAGAGTTTCCAAGGTGGTTGCATGCAAAAAGGGGATATGCAAAAACCATAACAAATCAGATATTTTCACATGTGATTTCCAATTGTATGCACATTCTAAATAAAAATGTGTGGAAATGCAGCACTTTTTAAAAATTTTATATCATTGAATAATATAAAACTTATAAAAAAATCTTGTTGTGATCAGTTAACTGTGCTCTTGTAAGCTATTTACAACTCTCAATATACGATTTCTTCTATTTTAAAACACATAAGAAACTGATTAGCTAGTATATTTTTACATTTTGCTACAGTTGGATTCTCTTCTCTGTGTATTCTCTTTTTTTACACAGGACCAAAACATCCCCTTTTGGCTTCAGCTATGAAGGGCAATCTAATGGAATAAATGCAGCCCAAGCTATATTGGCACAGCTCTGTCCATGTTACTGAGTGGTGTCTGCTTAACCTAGAGTTGAATTTCCATTGATTTCAATTGAAGAAGGGCTAAGGTCCTTAATGAAAAAGGAGTAGAACCAAATAGTTCTTAGCTGAACAGTTTTGATTGGGTGTTTTTTTCTCATAAATTTGCAGACTGAAATCCTATGTCGTGTATATCACTCATCAGACTGTGTTTTCTGCTGATGTTCAGCATCTACGAGCTAAATCAACAACTCTGAACAGCAAGACTGCAACTTTCAATAAATCACAGTTTTAACTAAACAGCCTGTCTGTGACCTGCATGCTACAGGGATAGGCACAAGCACCTGAATAAGTGGAAGAGGAAATGAAGGGGCTGGGCAGTCCAAGATGGTGATGATGTCATATGACAGAATACCCACTACTAGAGAGGGACTAAAGAGCTTTCCTCTACCCAGTATTGCTGTTCTGTGCCTGCAGAGAACCTAAAACACCTGTCACAATTTTAAGTGTATGAGATTTTTGTAAGTTATTTCAGTTGACACAACAAAGGGTTTGCTACTCTGATAAAAATTCAATTTTTTTCCAGTTGTGTCAGCTGGTCCAATTAAAAGACAATCTATTCCTACAAAACTTGCCTCTCTTAACCTCAGGCCAGCACTGCTACCTTAAATAATAAAGACAATGCTGTAGTTGGCAAGTAATGGCCAAATACTTTATTGGCTCAGTTTATTTCAGTAGGCTACAAGCGATAAACAGCCTTATTGCCTGAAGAAGTAGCATCTGTGCTGAAGACCTTCATTTTTCTAGCATCCTGTTGGGAAATGTAGACATCTCCTAGCATCCTGTTCCACAATTTAGACACCTGATATATTGAAATGAGGAACATGAGTAACTAAGGGTTTTTGTTTGCAAAAGAGAACTGAGAGAGGCAAAAAGTAGCTGATTTATTCTGATCTGCCCCTTGAAAAAAAACACTTTAGAGTGGTTGCATGTGAGTGGTCATGTAAGGGCTGCTGTGGGAGTGGACCAGCCTTTGTGGTCCCTTTGGCTATGTGTTCTGGATCAGCCTGAGAGGTGCTGCCCACAGCCTGCTCACTGTGAGTGGGTAAGTTGAGTCACATTTTGCTCTGAGAGGTGTTTGGCTCTTATTCAAGCAGTCCTTCCTTAGGTTACCTCCTCTGTGTCCAGAAGTAGAGTGGTGGAGCTGGAGTCAGCTCCTGCTCTCCCAACAGGATCACATAGCCTTTCCTCTCCTCACCTTCAAAACACAAGTCAACTTCAGCCCATCTAAGGAAGCTGCAGTTGCAGCAGGCTGAGAACTCAACCCAGAGATTCTTATTAAATGTATTTTCTTCTGGAAATTAGAGTACAGTAGCCGGTATTTTAGTTAACCTTTACAGTGACATATTTATTCTGGTGTGCCAAATACTATCACAATTTTTTTCCACATGGAAACTTTAGACATTTCTATTTCCAGAAATGGTCTTGAAAGGATTCTGTTCCCACTTCTCTAGAAGTGCGATTATATTTGTAACAATTAAAAATGCATTTCCCCTTGGGGAAATGTCAGTGGTAATTATCACACTGATGAATCAGGGAATGCTTCCTTCTACAACTGGCTCTTGATAAATTGCTGGTACTTGTTTGACACTCTCAGTTCTCCTGTTTGATTAAATAATCATCAGGAAAATATCCACATCATCACTTCATAGTCAGATGTCAGTCTCCTTTCACGCTGAAGTGCATTACACTTGCTGCTCAAAATCACAGCCACATCACAATGTAAAAGCCAAAAGAGCCTCCAATAACCCATATGTGTGTTCATAGGCAGTGTGTGTCAGCAGTAAGTAGAACTACACGCTTAAGCTCATCTCGACATGGGTGGGAAGTGCAGGGATAGTGCAGGGATAAAATCCTTGCTGTACTTTGACAGCAGTACATATCAATAATGAAACTTTTCATGGAGCTGCTAGTGTTTTCTCAGCTTTTGTTCACCACTGTCTGTCTTTCGTTGTGCATTAGGCTTGCAACTCCTGCTGACAACAGTTAATATAGCCTGGGCTGGGGACCAGTCAATAACATTCTTTCCACTGACTTCAGTGGGTGCTGGATGAAAATCATCATCTCTTGGTGAAAACAGATCTCACTTCTCCCTGTAGTCCCAAACCCTACATGTGTTGCACCTTCACTTCTCTCCTTGAAATCCTCTTCACTCCGTCATTCCTCAGTTGATATTTACTGCTTTGACCTTCATAGCAGACATCTCATGCAAATAGTAATGCTTGCCAGCATCTTCTTAGCGTATCTTGCAGTGGTGAACCCCTGTAAATATTATTGTGTCTTTCATCTTTCTTTCATTATCAACATGAATTCCAATGTTGTCTAACTGAGACCAAAAGAGTTTAAGTTCACATTTTCAAAATAACATATGTTGGAAAAAGTAGTACTTTATCTCAAATTTCAATCCTTTTGGTAGCTAACTGTGGCTCCATTTTTTTCTCTTCTCCTGGCTTATTTGTGAGTTTGCCTGTTGATGAAGATTCAGCTTCTAACAAACATGTAAGAAATTCTCACATCCCAGGCCAAAGCCTTTATAGTTCCTATTATCAGGAAATTTTGTTTGTTTATTGTCTCAACCACAGGCCTATTTGTATGTTTTATTCACTGTGATATGCAGTGAAGCATCCTGGTATTTTCCTTCCAGTGCAATTCATTTTCACTACCTATGTAAAGTCCCTTCTGTCAGTATGAGACACAATACACTGGTTTCTTTTCTTTTTTCTGTTTTTTTTTTTTTTTCTGATCCTTCCCAGTAAACAAATTTACTATCCCTTTAACCTCTGACAAGCAACAGTCTCTCATGGAGCAATGAATGGATCAGGCTTTCAAAAGTGGTTCAGCAGCAGTGATTCTGGGTTATGGCCTTCTTTGAACTCTTGATCTATCATATCTGATGTGCTGTCTAGCCCCTTGACTGATTTTCAAATTGGTCTCTAACTGCACAGAAACTATCTATGCATTTGGCCAGACAAATCACATGAGCAGATGTGAGGTGACCCAAACAAGGTGCATAAATTATGTGTTTGGGATCAGATTCAGTTGCCCGCTGTGCTAAATGCCAAAAAGACACTAATTGAAAAGACAGTACTCACTCCAAGAAGATTCAGCACTGCAATGAAGCAAGGAAACCAACACCAAGGAAGTGGGAACAACAGAAGACAAAGCAAACATGAAACAATGTTTGGAAACCGAGAGAATTAAATAATATTTAAGAAACAGCTTTGACGTTGCAAGGTCAAATTACCAAAGTTAGGAAAAGCAATATATTAGACTGGTTTCACTCTACCTTTTTTTACATGATTATGTGCTGGTTTTTAGCAGAAATATTTTGTCATTCAGGTAAACCTAAATAGCAAGAATTTACTATTTTGTTTTATCTGCAATCACTGTGTGCTTTCAGAGTGCACTTACTGCATGTCATTCAAACCTTTTCCTTGAAGATTGAATTATTCATGAACTTTGCTATCATATTGATCACTGCAGGATCCACAGTGCCCATTTTCACAACAGCTGCAGAAGCCCGTTATGATAATCCAGCTCTCTTATGATAACTCTCATCTAGACAAGTTCTTGGTAGTCCTTCTTGTGCTGCTTACAAAGAAGTCTCTGGCACTTTTTTGAGCTGATAGTAGAAATCCATCATACATACTAGGAAGACCCTGGGGTGGATCTTGCTAACATCTGGGGTAGATCCCTGGTCATGAAGCAGTTGGCCTTTGAGATCTTGGCTCAGTCTTCTGCTGAGGCAGGGGAATTCTCATGACCCTGCCCTCATGATGTGGGAACACATTCTTGCACTATCAAGAACTATTAGTATTCTACTGAAGATGGCTTTGGTGGAAGTTGAAGTTGGTGAAGCTGGTGAAGTGAAATTGGTGGCTCTGTGTCATAGAGGACAGAGCAGCAGAAAGGCCTACAAGATGGTTAAGCTGCCTAGGGTCAAATCCACGCAGGGAGAATCTTCAGTAAATTTATAGCCAAATCCAAAGAAAGACTATCTCTTGAAGGAAAAGTTAGGCAGAGCCTAAGCATGACCTCTCTATGTTCTTTTGCTTTTTTTATTGTCAAGTTTCCCAACTGCCAGGAGATGCATCTGCTATCCCAGAACTGGCAGAAGTCAGCAGTTCTGAAAAGTCCATCACATATCTGACTCCTACACTAAAACAGGAGCTAGAAATGCTGTCTGTCTCCACATCCTCTAAGAGGCTCAGTCACAAAAGTGTTGTACATGTATTCTGCCATCAGCAATAGCATCTAACTTCACCTAAAATGGCATAGCTCATTTAAAAATTTAGCTGGAAAGAAGTGCTTTCATATGTATAGATACATATATAGGCGCCTGTACTTTACTTCCCTTAAAAAGGATTTACACCCTCTATTCTCATACCTCTCATGCGTGTGTCCTCATTCCCAAGCTGTGGAATTTCCTAAGGTGGAGGGACTTTCTTGTGTCACAGCCCAGGGAAGAAGTCATGATTCAGTGGGTCAAAGACTGAGAACACAAGAGATGATGGCTTTGTAGCCCACTCAGCCTTAAAATACTCCTACAGAGCTCTTGAGAGTCATAATTTTTCAATGACTTGCATGATGGCAAGTTTGGGGAGCATCTCAAAGGGATGATAAAAGGCACAACCTTGAATAAAGGCCACAAATTAATAAAGGCTGTCAGATTTCAAGATAGGGGAGAGATGACCTATGTTTTTCCAAATAAAAGGTCAGCTGAAATTTTTAGCGTGGGAAGAACACCATGTTTTTCTCCATATTCCTTCTTAGAAGGAATAAACTGCCACTGCAGTTTATTTTCTGCATAAATATGCGTGTATATATAAATTCACCATGCAGTGTACAGCCAACATAGAAAATTTCTATGGTGTTTGGCAAAGTTGAAAGTAACTCAAAGGAAGATCATATCATGGGAAATATCAGGCAACCACAGTAACAGGCAGTGTGATCTGTGGAGCCTCTAACAAAACATATGGCTAGAGAACATCATGCACTGGCAGATTTTCTGTTTCACATCAGTGACCACATATTTCAGCAGGGAGCTAGTGAGAAAAAGTAAGTGGGGGAAAGGGGAATATGTAGCACATCTCTGCTCCTTAGCAAATATGTAGGTAGTGCTGCTACCTGTAAGAAAATATGACCTGTGCGCCAACTTAGTTTTCAAACAAAGAAGAATATTCTTTCCAAAATTTAAGCTCTGAGATGGGACAAGAATCTCAAAAGTGGAACCAAATAATGTGGAATGGTTGGGATTGCCCATGTGGTATCCCTTATGCCTTTCTCAATTAGCACTGTGGCACACAACAGGTGATAGACCCCTTGTAGTAAGTGGAAGGGGATGGAGAAGGCTTAAACTCAGGTGCTTGCAAGACAATAAGACCAAGCTGAAAACCTAGGTAAAAGGTATGCAGAGAAACCATTAAGTAAAATGCAGACAGTTGTGATGATGGGTTGCACTGGCAAGGAGAACCACTGCTTTCACCAGGCTAGTTCGAGCAGGCAGGATTGATTTGTCAAGATGTTATTGCTGATGGCTGCTTGTAAAGCCTGCAGTCAGCTAACTGCTCACAATTTAGAGGAAAACATGTTTAGGGGTTTATTGACATATACAGAGATGGTGAGTCACTGAGTTATGAGCAGTAGAATGCCTCTTGCTCCAATACTGCAGGTAAGTGTTATATTGCTGAAGTGTCTCCAGGCTGGATTGCATAATTTTGAGGTAATACTTTATAGAATTTCCACAGGTGGGAGTACCACAAGCAATTGTAGCTATAGCAATTCTTCCTGGTTTAATTTGTCTTTCAGGTAATATTTTGGGACCTGAAAGTGTTCTTCTTCAACATTTGAAACATGAAAGCTGTGCTTTGGTTTGGTTTATTTTATTCACCAAAGCTATACAGTAGGTTTAACACTGCTTTTCTGAACTTTTATGTTCTTATGAATTCTGCTATAGAAAAAATCGAAGACTCTTCTACACATAGTTGATAATGGAAAAGCTACATGCATTCAGTTAGGCTTCTGCCCTCAGAGATGTGCTGTATATACACATTGTATGCAACACAACAGTCTTTGAATAAGTAACATCTGTAATGTTATATTTATTCTGATTAATGAAGAGAAAGGCATTAAATCTACTGAGTCTTTGAATGCTGTTCCGCAATTATGTCACAACTGATCTTTGTCATTTCAGCTGATTATTTGTCTCATTTCCTTGTGATTGTCTTAAGCTGGTTCCTTTATAAATTAGGTCTTGCTATTAACAACTATCATTAATTACCCTTATAGAAGGCATATGTCTGCAGAGAGGAGATGTTACACTTAGAAGTTCTGTTTTATCCAACTTTGGTTTAAATTGTTTGTTGCTGCCATTTCTCTGTAAGCTCCAGGGAAGATCTGAAATCTGGTGCATATATCAATAATACTTCAGAATTTGTTATGTGTAATGGAGAGATTTTCAGATAGGCTAAAAAAAGTGAACTATTTAAAATGCAAATGTTGTCAGAAAGAGGAAGAAAGTTCTACTAGACACAACTCAATGCTTCTTCAAGGGAGATAATTGAATATTGCACAGAACTGAATCTGATTATAATGAAACAATCATGACTAAATTCTGAAGTATGTATCTACAGAGAGGAGCGTAAGAGTGCTTTCCAGGCATTTGCCTCATTTACTACACTTTTTAGAGAACCAACCTCAAGCATCTGACAGGACATGGAGTTCTAATACCATGTGTTTTGTTACAAATACTCTTTGCATATCAAAGCTGCTGAAAAAAAAAAAAAAGGTAGCAGGAGTTCTAGAAGTAGCTCAGCAGTGATTCCAGAAGGTAGCATTAGGTACCAGGACTTCCCCTCCAGGAGCAGAGACAAGCAGGCACAAACACAGAGAGCCATCCTTTCCTGCAGTGGAGCCTGCATCCTGAAACAGGACTGCTGTGCAATTGTGTCTTCCCTGGGACCAACTGTATTACACCATATACCCTTTCTGCCTGTCTGAGGGCTTCCTTTAGGAAAAAAATAAAAGTCAGTTGTGTACAGCCTAGTCTTTCAAGCTGTTTGGGATCCCTAGCTCCTAGTTTTTGTCCCTTTGATCCTCTTTGCATTAGTTTTGGAGTCTGGCAACGGCTGCATAAAATCTTACTTGGACTGAGCAATTGCTGGGCAGAGCTTTTTTGGGGAATACACTGGTTCTGCAAGAGTTAAGCCTGATATACCTTTATTGACCTACAAACAAGCCTAGTGTGAGGGACAAAAGGCATTTTAAAATTACACTACTGGAAATACAAAAGGAGAGCGAAGCAGTAATATTCTCTTGCCTGCAGTGTTGTGTTACTGCAGAGGAGAGCAGAAGGATGCAGAACTAATGAATGATTAAGAGTTTGTAAAAGTTTAATGTAAGTTTTTCAAGTGAAACATAAATTCAAGGGGAATCAGATGTGTTATACCAAGCATCACAAAGAAAACTCATGAAAAAACAGCTCTTTCAAAAAAATAAATTCTGTTTAGCAGAAACTATGTCCTTGTTGAAATGTCTGTCCCATTAAGTCATCACACTGTGTGGCAAATCCAAATCACATGAATGTTAACAAACCAGCAGACTAAACAAAATTATCTGTGAGAAAATAAAGGATAAATAGGCTACCACAATTTTGATGCGAGAGACAAACTCAAAGCTGCAAAGGTATTTGAAACATAGCAGAAAGCATGTTTTCTTAATCCAAGTATCTAATAAGCACTGAAAGAATGAAGCATACAATTGAAAACACATGCCCAAACTGAATGTGTGACTGCAAGGGGAAGCATGGTGTAAAGATCAGCTATGTTTGCAGTAACCCTGGAGAGAATGGGCACGATGCAGAAGTGTTGGCACTGATCTCTGATAGGAAAATGCAGCTGGAGGATGAAGCTCTGTTAATGAAAAAAGGTTTTACTAAGCCTCTTAATTAAATCTGCATGGGTATATTCTGTAGCAGATTGGCTTCTGACACTGCATAGAAATTGATAAAAGGTGAATTCTGAATAAATGGTGGAGTTGAATATCATATAATCACAGCAAGCACTGTGTCCAAGGTTAAAATTCAAAGCTCTGCACATTTCAAAGAACAAGATCAAAATGTGTCCACTTGGCAAAGCTGTTCTGGCCTGTCTGCTAACAGATAGAAGTGTTTGAAATAGTGGAATAAAAAGTCCCAAGTGTGCTTGATTGAAGAGCGGTCTGCAAACAGAGGTGATCAAATTGAGTAGATAACCTATCTATGGAATTGAATTCTAGAGTTCCTCTCAAAGAATGCTATGTGTTCTGGTTTAAAGGTAAACTGGTGGGAGAAATGAACCCAACTCAAGAGAGATTACAAGTCAGAGTTACAATTTACTAAAAAGATTACAATAAATACAATGATACAGAGAAAACTGGTTTTAACACACAAAACCAGAAGTTCGTTAGCCCCTGTGCTGAGCACCACATGGTCCCCCTGAGAGCAAAAGGAAAAGAAAGCTGTTGACAAGGATGATGCTCACAATCTTATTGAGAGTGGCAGTCGCAGTCCTGTTGAAGTTCTGGTCTTCCTCTGAATCCAACAAGTGGTACCAGAAGTCCCAAACCCCAAAGATTTTATATGCTCAGGTTCAGGTTGGAATGCCCAGTACCTCCCCCAGGGCAGGGAGTTTCACAATGGGTGATTTAACTTTGTGAGTCATGGGATATTTTTGGAATCTTTGATGGTCCAGGTCATTGCAGGTGCCTATTGTGCCAGTCCCTAATGGCCCATTAGCAGACATGACCCCTCAGGCTGGGTGTGAAGGTGCCGATGTCTCCCCAGAGGGGAGTTATCACAGTGGAGTCACCGGTGTAAAGACAGAAACACTCCCCTGTCTCACAGGGTTTTTTAACACTCAGCTTGTAGTCTGAGGTGTCAGGCGTGCCCTGGGCAGCTTCTGCAAACGATCCATTATTAACAATTCATCAAAAATTATATAGAGGGCGTAGAATAGACAGCTTGCGTTATACTGGTCCCAAGCCCTGTAGCTAGGACACCATAGGACAAGGAAAAGTACAGAGTCCAAGAAAGGCATGTAGCAAATCTTAAAATTCTGAGTCAATTTCAAAGAGGGTGGAAAAAATCAGCATACCAAAGTTAAAATGAATAGCTCCTCCTGGGCAAAGCCATAGAAAAAATAGTGTAAGATGCCATCAACAGAGAATGACAAAATAGCAAAACAATTGTCTCAATAAGTAATTTTTTATTTTGTCTGCTTTATTAAAGAAGAATCCGTTAATATGATTTGGCACTTTTTTAAAATTAGAATATACTTTGTTGGCAAAGATATTGGCGTTTCTCTAGCAGACTCTGAATGACTTTTGATTTAATCCAGATTCTGATGTAAAAAGTAATACCATTTGAGTGTAACACATATTAAACAGTTGGAAGTCAGATAACTAATGGATTAGCAGAGAAGATAGTCCTCATCTAAGGGAGAACTATCACAGATCCTTCAGCAGTTCTCCTATGGATCACCACTGCTCATTAATTTTGTCAATATTTTCAGGGGACGAATTCCTGGAAAAGAATGTGAATTTCTCTAAACACAAATATATTTTAAGGACATGTCACATCGACTAAAGTACCTGGATCACATGGCAAGTAGCCCCATATCTGTTTCTTTATTTGACTTTATCACAGGATGTGGATCTGGGGTAGCATGTGGTTGAAAGGGCTGAAACGTCTGAAGAATTGAGAATAATTGAATGTGAATTCCCAGGGTGATGTGGTAGCTCATAGTGGGACTTCAAATGAAGGTAACAAACAGAGATAATTTTTTTAACTATGTGTAGCTTAAATCCATCAGTAGAATTCAATCTTCACTTTGGAGAGTTGCAGACATGTTGAGAAAATATTCAGAAAAGTGCTAAATAAACTATTCATATTCAAAGATATAAATTAAAATTTATTTTAGCACATCCATGTACCTTCAATTCTAATTTGTCATCACTGAGCATTACACTGAAGATCTCCGTGGTGGCATGGAATGACATGAGATGACTGAAGTCTTTGGGGAATGTAGAAGTTGCCAGAAAAGGACTGACCTGAAATCTACCAACATCAGCAAATGCCAAAGCTATTGATTAAGGCTATGAGGATGTAGCTATCCTTTGCTACATCAAATGCTTAGTGACATAGGCTTTCTGAAGCATGGTCTTAAACTGCATGTAGAGATAAAAAAGTCACAATTGGTTACCTGTCAAGTTGCAAACAACCAAAAAAAAAAAATTGAAGTGACCAAAATGATCAAGTTAAGAAATGAGAATCAATGCACTACATAAGCAGAAATGTTTGTGAAATCATCCTGGAAGCATCTACTCTGATAGTGACTACAGCCAGTAGCACTGAAAAAGACTGTGGGGGTTTGAGAAGGAAGCAAGAGGCATGGCCAGATGAATATCTATACCAGCCTTTTAGAGACCATTCCACACTTACAAGTTACAGGGAATATCCTCAGGATGCTTCTGATTAGCAGTTGAACTTTTTCTTCGATGGAAGAATTGGACATGTACAAATAGAAGAGAAGTTGCATGAATAGTGTGTCTTGTTCATGGGTAAGGGAGTGGCTGGGAATTAGCCAGTACAGCAAGAGAGTACTAGTACAGTGACTCCAGAGACGACAGCTGAAGATACAAACATGTTTCCAGCTGGAAATACAATACAGTAAACAACAAACTTTGAATCAATGTTACAAATAACGTGAAGAAAATTAACTCTTTGTATTCTTCTACAAAAGTGAAAGGGTGTATGGATAACACAGTCAGGGAACAGGAAAGTCATCTTAGTGAGAAGTTACAGTCATCATCACTAGCACCTGATGGAATGAGTCATGTGAACAGAGCATCACATTCAGATTGTGAAGCAGATAAGTAAAAACAGTGAGAGGAAGGAGGGAATAAAAACTTGGTAATTACACCTCACAACTAACAGGTCTCAAAAGCATATGGATTGATGTACTGACTAACAAAGACCAGGGTGCTGACAGGAGTGTGTCAAAAACTGCCAAATCAAACCCAAGAATGGGATGAATTACCTCTTAAACATTTGTCTGCAATATCTAGGCATAAAAATAGTAGCATCTGGACAAACTCAGTTCAGCATGCGTGCTACTTTATCTTATGCAGCCAGCATAAACCATCGTTGATAGTTTCTAAAAATCATGGATAATTCTGCAAATTGAAAGGCACAATGTCCAGCATGGAAAAAACCCTATTTTTTGGACCATATTATGATGTACTAATTTTTAGACTGAAAACTGGTGGGTGGCTAGAGACAGGAAATACATTGCATATGAGAAATTTCTACATGGAGGGCAGCTTCTTCACTCTGGAACAGCTCTGGGAGAGAGCAAAATGAAGGCAAATATCTAGAGTAAAAAGATCACCATACAACATGCCGAGGGAACTGTATCCCATAGTAATTATTATACATTACATGTTATAAAATGTGGAAAGTTGATAAGAGAATCTATGGACAGCAGGAAAAAATCCAGGAGCAATTAGCAGTAAAAATGATAAAAAGGAATGGGAGAAAGTTCTAAAGTGTAGCAAAACCAAAAGAAATCCTCTCAACAGTGTGGGTCTAATATTAGCTGGAAGTGCAAGATCAGTGTTTTAATCTTCACTTTAAAACTGGTGTAATGTAATACTAAGAAAAGAGGAAGATAAAGTACTTTTTAAAAGATTATTAACTGAAGAAGATGTTAAACAATGCCTAATGGGTTAGAGAAATAATCACTGAATTTGCAAATTCTTTAAATAACTGACTGAGAAGAACTGATCTTTTTTCCTCCCAAGAAATCTTGGAATACTGGTGAAATTTCAAAGGAGATAATGTTGTGCTTCTACTCATAAGGAAAGAATAAAGTGACCCAGTAACAGTGGGCTGATTACATGGTACCAATATAAAAGAAAATAACAGCAAAACTGACACAAGATGAATTTAATAAAGAATTTGGGAGAGGAATGTAAGCGTATGTCAATCAACATAGTTTTATGAAAAATAGGTCTTGGCATTGCACATATTATTTATTTGAACAAGATTATGGGGTTAGTTTATAAATGCCTCAGCCTAGGTTTTTGTAAAGAATTTACAGCCAGACCATCTAATCTTAACATATTATACAGTATCCTTAAGCAGTAGGTGCCAGAAACTACTTTAAGCAAGTTAAAACTTGTCTACTTTAAAGAGCACAAAAAAGTGTTGATAGTATAGACATCATCATGAAATGCAATTATGGCTAATGAGATTCTGTACAGACTGGTGTGTTCAATACTACTGGCTGTTGTCATCAGTGGTCAGAAATACATACATACCTAATGTTAATCAAATTTGTGTCAAGGATGCACATGCCATATTGTGTATGTGGCACCTGTACACCTACATAGCTGTTACCATATCTGTGAAAAGAAGACTGTGCACAGAACAGAGCTATTAGATGGGTTTTATTTTATTATTAATCCCTTTTATTTTCCTCTAGTAAATCTGTTTTTCTAGGTATCAGGGCACTCCAACAAGCTAAGGTGCATGAATGCTGCAGAAATATTTGATATGACAAAAAACCAGATTCTAAATATTGCAAAATACAAAATAAGACATTCAGTAACCCAGTCCTTACAGATTGAGGAACATGTCCTGGAAGACAAAGATTAAGAAAAGCAATGTTATAGTGAAGAAATGTGTGAACATGTGGTTCTGTGGTAGTGTTGCAGAACTGCATTTGGCCTACTGCAGTTCTTGGTTGCCTGGACAGGAAATATTAAATAGAAATAAAAAAGACAGGCTGCTGGAACAGGCAGTTGGAACAAATGCTAAATACTTTTATACTGTGTAAGGTAATTATGGCTTTCATGCTTGGAGAGAGGAGGCTGTAAAACTGGAGACAGTGTAAGAGAAAGCCTCACTCAGAGTTCAATAGCTGAAGAAAGTGCCTCACACTGACAGGTCACACAAATTTTGTTTGCTTAGGTTGTCAGAGAGATACTTTACTACAGTATGTAAACTTCTTTAATGGAAAATGCTGGATAATAAAAGTTCAGTAACTTAACTGAGAAGAACAGAAGGATAAATTACTGGACAATTTTTAATAGAAATAAAGAAAAATGGAGGCTTTTTTTCCCCTGGTCTATTCTGTTTGCTTTTATCAGTGCATCATAGTGGGCATATACTACCAAGATTCTCCATAAACTGATATATCAGGTCACATCAGGCATCTGTTTTGCAAGTCAAATGTATCACATTGCACTCAGTAAAAATTAACTGGAAGAAATCTAGTGTTCGGTAATATACAGGTCAAGCTGTAGGTTCTTCTACAGTTTATCTAACAATTATAAAGCAAAATTTTAACATGTCTAGGAAATAACTAATTATATGACAAGATAACTGCAACTCTTTAATTTCTACTGGTGCACCAGATTACTGGAGACATAAAGTACCATCCTTTGCTGGAGGGGTGGTTATGAGAAACTGAAAAAACATGCACACAGATGCTCAAATTTACAACCACTTTTTCAAGGAAAGACTGTTGTGAGAATTATGCTCCTGCATAAAAAAGTGATGGGGGCTATCAGGGTAGATGATTTTGCCCTTGGTGGAGTTATATACCAATGATATGCTGTTGCCATAACACCATGAAGCCACGCATCATGGTGTAGAAATGTCACCCTAACTGCCAAGCTGGGTATTGAGAAGTTTAAAATCAGACCTTGGAATATCTTTCTTTCAGCTAAAGAGTGAAACTGTCACTGAAGACAAGGTAAGTATAAAAATTGATATTGGCTGTTGGAATTGCATGAGATTCTGAATACACTAAAATTGCATGATATGGCTGATCATCACTTGCTCCAAATCTCAGGTGACTGCTCTTATGTGGTGCTAAGTGCAGTTTGGGTTTGTCTAGCTATGCTGATTTGGGAAGTACCCTCTGAGACAATGCCAGAGAAATCAGCACTGGGAGCTAACACAGTCAGTACCAGCATCTCTGATTCCTACACCCAGATCTGGAGAACCCACATCAAACTCCTGCTAGTGAATATGGCTTTCTTTTTCTCTGTAATGTAGCATTAGAAAATGGAGGTCACAGTGACCTTTATCCTGTCTGTCTTTCACTATTATTTTAAAAATGTTTGCACACAGCCCTTGAGATAGAAGTGGCCAACTGGAATATAATACAAAAAAATCAGTAGATGAATCAGAGATGCAGCTATCGACTGACCTACTGACATCAAGAGAAGTGAATCATAATTTGTGATGCTTCTCTTTTTTGGGGGATTTGGGGGAGGGATTTTGTTTGTTAGTTTGTTTGTTTTTCTTGGAGGACCTGGTATCATGATCTGAAGTTAGATTAGATTAAATGGGGACTAAATAGATGCAGGAATAACTGTGTCCTTACCATCAATGCATGATTCAATTGCCTGATCCTGCTCTACAGTTCTTTCATAAAAACCTGTCTTTGTGACCCAAATGGACACACAGGCTCTCAATGGGAAGCTGTGACTGCCAAAGCAGAGGGAGAGGGTTATATGGTCATGCATTGTCTATTTTCTTGTACCTTGTGAGCTACAGTTAACGGGCAGTAATGCACTGCTTGGGGCTGAGAACGGCTCAGACACTCAGGCTTGTCCATTTGGCCAAATCCACATTGCTGCTGAACAAGGAACAGCTTTGGAACAAGTAATTTGAAGACAAAGCAACACCTGTCAACTGGTTGAGTGCTTTCCTGCCTCCAGAATAGATGCCAGTCCACATTTCAGCTGGCTGAAAGGGGAGTAAAAACATTGACAAAGTTAGGGGTTTACCGTCATTCTTTTTTTTTTTTTTTCCTTCTCTTTCCTCTATGATTTTCTACCTAATTTGTAGTTGTCAGAGGAGGCAAGTTCTTGCTACTTTATAGCTAAAGGTTTAGTAATCGAATCTTTTGGGTTTGGATTAAATTTTAGTTCAGGTTGTTTGTGGTAAGTGGTTTTGGAACCTATGACTCAGTATCTCCACATTAAGGAAAACTTCCCTTCCTGAAGTACACAGGCTTGAGTAAATGCTAGAATAACTGTAGGATAATTCCCAGGAGTGATTCATATTAATCGTGTGGATCTAATAATAGTAGTTACTGTATTTGTTCTGAAACTCGTCTTTCATCCTGCACTGCAAAAGCAGTAAGCAAACTTCCCCTAAGCAGTCAAAAGTGCATTTTGGGATGAGTTGGACTTTCAGAATTTGGTCCCAGGCAGGCAAGATAAAGACAGTAAAAGTTTTTTTAATAAAAATTTAGCAAGGTGAAATAAAGCTATTGTGAGAATTAGCTGAACAGATTGTCAGGGTGTTTTCTCTTGAATAAGAAATTGTGAGCACTCATCCTGGTGTAAATTAAGATCTCTCTACAGAGAGTGGGGAAGTGGTTTTTCTCAGGATGTGACTTTTGGCAGCAATGCATGACATACATATACACAGCTTCTGGGGACTGGACTTAAAAGATGCCTCTAACGTAACCCTGTTTTGCACCTTGCAAAGAATGTGGCAAAATGTCAATATTTTAATGCTGAAAATGCTACTGCAGAAGAGCAAGTAAAATAGATAAGCTTACAAATATCCATCAGAGATGCTTCCCTGTAAAAATTCTGGTGGCTAAGTCTTGAGCAGTACCCAAGTACCAGGGATTGATGGCTCCCGAAACAGCCTCGAACTGCTTGCCTTCCCCAGAGACGCCTCTACTAACAGCGAGTTTGAGAAGTCAACATCCCTTTGTGTTCTGCCAAATTGATTTCCTTATTAATCAAAAAATATCATCTTCCTCTGGCTTCTGGTGATTTTTTTTTCTGAAAACGTTTTGCGACTACCTGAAGGAAAAAAAAAATAATAAAAGGAAAAAAAGGAAAAAATGGATAACAAAACCAGAATTACTTCAAGGTGAGCTTCCAGCGACTTCTAGCATGCTCTTTTTGAGAGTTCTTGTCAAGTACAAACTTCCTCCCCTTCTGCTCTCTCTTTCCGAGAGCCTTCTGATTTCAGAAATGTATTTTATACATTTGATGGATGAAGCGATCAATTTCTTTTTCGACAGACCGTTTTTGGTTTAGAATAAATTGGCAAAGCATTTCGCTCCCTCCCTGTTTGTGTGTTTGTTTTGTTTCTTCCTCCTCCCCTAAGGTAAATCTAGACCGCTGTAATGGCATCTATATATACAATTCGTGTCATTTAAATAAGTTGTTTTATCAAGCGTCTTTGAATATGCAGTCAGTCTCATCTAACCTCTAAAATTACGCTTAACAGGCGATCTTCATTAGCCAAATTGGAAGGAACGTGCGGTATGTGTTAAGCAGCGTCGATTCCACGCTGGTGACCCCCCTCTGCAGCGGGAGGGGAGGCGGCGCTGGCCGCGGAGAGCGGGGTAAATGTGGGGGCAGCTACACATCGCCACCCTCTCTGCCTGGGCACACGGGTGTCCGTGGGCACGAAGCCCCGCGGGGCAGTTTGCAAGCACTTGGTCTCACGTTTGCTCCGTCGTTTGCCCGTTCCTGCTCGGAGGGAGAGGGATGCAGAGTTCCGGACGCATTATTTGTTACCTTGCGAGCAGGCGGGTAGGACTTGCCGGGAGAGCGCTCGCCGGACCAGCTCGCGGGGTTGCTTGTCCCAAAGGATACCAATTAAAGGCACTAATTGGACAGCGATACATCAAAGTCTGCCGCTGAGACTGGCTCCTCGGAGCTCCGGGGGTCCTGCAGGCAGGCCTTTGTTTTAGGGCTCGGCGTTGCTGCAGGTTCCCGTGTCGGGCAGCGAAGAGGGAAGCAGGGACACACACCCACGCGTAACACAACCACGCACCCGGCACGACTCCTCTGGCCCGGTCTGCTGGCCTAAACCCTCTCGTTTGCCCACCCCAGAAGGACCCGCGCGTGACTGTGCCCCACGCTCCCCTGTCTAGTGCGGGTAAACCACATTGATTTGGGTCTGCCGGTTCACTGGGAGGACGTCTCATCTCGTGTTGACCCACCTGTGCTAGCACACTCTTACCCAGGAAACCCACCCCTCCGTGGGCAGCGTGACCACCCTCTTTCCGGGAGCAAACTGTGGTGGCTTCCAGGGGCTCTTCGGTGATCCTCTGTCCCCAGGAATTAGACCGGGACAGTGAACCCGTGCTACCCAGAGGTGCTCGGACCTCCCACCCTCAGTCCCGTGGACAGGGGACGCAGGGCCAGGCCCTACCCCTAGCATACCCCAGGCCCTCCCTTTGGGCTGTCTGTCCCGTGCGTTGGGGCGAGCCTCTTTGGGGCAGCAGTTATTGCGCTGTTAAAAGCTACTTTTTAACGCGTCCTTTCTCCGAGCCCATTATCACCCCTCGAATTTGGGCAGGAGCCTGAAATGGCCCTTGCAGACAGTGATTCAGGGCCAGGGGCGATGAAGGCTCCAGGTAATTAGGTCTGTGTTTGGAGAAGGGGTGTGGAGCGGGTGAGGCAGTTATACACCGGGACCCTGACGAACAACTCCGGTCTCTTTCCTGCTTTCCATCTTTTTTTTTCGAGAAATGCAACCATTTTCCCGATTAGCAAAATGGTCTGCTTCAACTTTAGTGAAGGTTTCATTAACCCTGAGTTATTCGGGAACTCAGGTTTTCCCTGGTGAGACTGGCCCAAGTCCGAGGGAAAAGCCGGTGTTTCCAGGAGAGAAGTAGTGGATGCTTCATCCTGAGCCGTCCAGGCATCGCGCCAAGAGGGGGCTGGTACTGTGCAAGACTGGGCCGGGGGGATTCGAAGGGCTCGGGCTGAAGCAGCGCTATGATGCACATCTATTTATGTATCTCGAACAAGCAGTCAAAGGCAGAAAATGACAGTTCTTCCCGCAGTCGGGGTTGGCATCGCCGGGCTGAGCAGCGGCACTGTCGGCTTGTCATTGCGTGGTTAAAAGCTGGTTTTTAACGTTTTCTTTCTGCGCCCATGGCCCTCAGGAGCAAAGCACGGCCCCCGGGAGACCGGACTGGGGGGTCCACCAGGAAGCGTCGGTGGTTTCGCTGCGGAGCCTGAGAGGCGATACGGCAAAGGTGGAGTTTGGTGATGGTTCCCTTTACACCCCACCTGCAGCTCCGCTCCTTTCCTCAGGCCGGGGAGAGCGAGTAGGTGTTTGATCATTTACTGTCCACGGAGGCATTTGTTTTTGATTTTGCAAAGACTTCTCTTTAAGTAATTGTTCCTGTTAAAAACGCGTACCTTTCACTGGGCTTCACCGCGCTATAAATAATCTCGATGAAGATGCAGGGATATGACTTTCACAAGATTGGACAATTGATTAAATCTGTGACCTGCAATTGCGAATAATCTTGGAAGGCTATTTAAACAGATGAAGGCCTAAATTGTCTTGCTTGTATCTGAATTAATTTCTCATTCATCATCATTATGGAGTGATTGGTTCTATTCAGGCTTTGCAGCCTGCTGGAACGAAACTGGATTTAAATGAGACTGTAACACAATTTAAATGCTCCCCAGCTTTAACGAGGCCAATCGAGCAGCTGCAATAAACACAAATATTTTTCTAAACAGCCTTGTTTTAAATAATTACTTAATACTTTCATGTGATGTTCTTAAGTGGCAATTTCTGTCTCTGAAGTCCCAGGCACTTCTTTGCAGAGAGGGCAGCAGGGAAAATCACTTTATTTGTTTGCTTTGCATGTATATGTGCATGCAATACACCGATAGAGAATCTTTAAAATGAGGTTTGTAAATATTAGTGTAAACCTGCGCTACGTTTTTGGTCATAGATACACTCAGTTTAACTGATTTCAAAAACTAGAAGAATAAGAATAATAAAAGGCAAACGGTGAATTGGAGGCCAGAGATAGTGATTTATTTGTTTTCTTGTTAGAATATATTGAACTAACTATCTCTTCTTCCCCCTACTTAAAAGACAAACAGAGAGACGAGAGGAAAAACTTTCCAGAACAGGGACCGGTTTTGGCGGAGATCTACCCTAATCGACTGTAACTGCATCCCTTTCGCAGTATCAGCTCTCCAGACCTGTACAGGGGTCAGGATGGGACCCTCCCACCTTACAAGAGGAGAAGAGAGGAGATCTGGATGGTGCAGGCAACAAATAAGGGGCTCTGGGGCGTGGGACTGGTTTTCTTCCCCTTTTACACCCACCCAGGAACCTGATGCGCCTAAATGAAGCCATTTGTGTTAACGAGACTTCATCTCATCCTGACGTTGGCTTTACCCCAGGGTGACACTATTATAAGGACAGCGGGCCTTGGGGTGACATATGGTGGAGGGTGTTTTCAGGGGCTAAACTCAGTAGTAAAATAAAGTAGCCAGGCGAGCATGAGAATAATAGAAACAAAAGGATCCTTCACACAGACAAGCCAAAAAGCTAAAGAAGCCGCATGTCTTTCTGCAGGTGCCGGCAAACGACCTAACAACCCAGCAGAAAATGTGAAATATGGAGAAGCGATTTGCTAATTATTTGGGCGCTGAAGTAAAGAATAGTGCTGGGGAAGCAGATCCGATCCAGTTTAATCATACAACCTTAATAAAAACATATCGTCTGGGACGGGAAAATAAGCGTCAGTCGCGGTGCTATCTCACTTAATGGTACAGAAGGTGACAGATAAAACACAACAAAGACGGGCAGAGTGATTTGATAGTAACGGAGCAATTTAATGCGCGAGTTACAGCGCTGCTCCCCGGGATCGTTTAGGCTTAACCCGTTCTCTAGAGCTCATCTTCTTCCTTTCCTGGTCCTTTTTTTATTAGTAGTATTATTATTCAGTTGTTTAAAATGAGCATTATCCCAAACATATGCAGTGCAATCAGCTCGGTCACACTTACAAGAACACGCTTTAATAAGGCAATCAATCAAACGCTAACGGGGAGGGGGGGTCGGGGGGAGGGAAGGCCTTTCGAAGCTGAATTTGGCTGGCTGGGAAGTGAACCCGATGTAACACATGGGGTACCCCGAAGATAGCTCTGCTCCCACTGGTGACAAGGAGGCAGGTGCCCACCGCGGGCTCCCCCTGGGCCTCACACGAATTCCTCGAAGGGACTCATTCCTGGCCAGGGCGAGGCAAGGGAAACCTGCCTGCTTGGTGGCAGTGGCTCGGGGCCAGGGGCAGAACCTGCCGCCGACCGGGTGCCCTGTGCCTGCCCCCGCCGCCGGGGATGCCCCACGCGTGCCCGGAGCGGACGCCCTGCGTGGGGCCGCGGACACCCCCACCGGCGGCGAAGGCGCTAACGGCACCGGCCCCACGCAGCAAATGGAAAATTTCATTATGAAGTAATGAGTAATTCCTCCCACTGAGATGTATTGTTATATCTTCCACTTCAATTTAGGAGCACAGCGGCTCAATTACCTAGAAAATACAGTCAATTAAAGGCTGCTGATTGGACACGAGGACGGATCATCGATCTTGTACTTTCCAATATCGCTCCAGACACCTCATTTTCCCTCCCCTATTAACTGAAAATACTCTTGGCATTACCGCGACCCGCAGCCTATTTACCTGTCGCAGGCAATCTCTGCCCTGTGACCGAACGGCGGAGAAATTCAGCCACCCTTTGCCGCATCATCCTCCCAGAGTGGGCCATCGGGAGGGCGGCAGTGGAGCTGCGGGGACCGTGCCGTCTGCGGGCACCCCCTGCCTCCCTGCTGCCCGCTGGTTAAGGGGGAGATGTCCCCATCGCGAGTGGAAGAAGTAAACAGAGATTTAAATATTCGCTTTCTCACACAAGCACCTCTAGATAAATAAAATATATGTATTTGAAAATATATATATATTGCTCTGCATCCCAGCCGATGGTATTTCCTGGACTGGTCATTTCGCAAGAGCAAACTGGTGCCGCGATCGCAGCAGCAGCACCGGCCGGATCGTGGCCCAGCAGGTGCTTCCGCCTGGCCGAGGAACGGGGCATGGTGGGCTATCTAGGGCGCCCCGTTTTTGCTGAGCACACCCCATTCTGCCGCGCCTCCCCTCCCCCATCCTCTTCAGCGCTCCCTTCCCCGGGGGGCGCCGAAGGGATTGTATGAGGACTGGCTCTGCAGCTCCTGTTTTGTCCGACTGGTTCTTCTCCTGTCTGCTAGAAGACAAAGTAAAGGAGGGGAAAAGCTTGTAAAGCTCGGACGTTGTTCGCCTCTGCCCTTGGACTCTGTTTACAATAGTTATTTCCGGGGGAATGGGCCGAGGGGAGTGGTGAGAATTGGTTTGTCAGTGTCCAAAAAGGGCCACGGGTTTCCATGTCCAGGAGGACACCCCATTCAGAAAGAACGGAACAATCAGCCCTTAATGATTTAAAGATGGTGACTTTGGATCAGATTTTTAAAAGTTGTGCTAAACAATATTTTTTTTTATTGGAAAAATATATCCTGGTACTCCCGCGCCTCTTCGCTGCTCTCCATCCGCTATAGGGAAACGCTGCTATTCACTCCCTCTTCTAAGGACAAGAAGTCTCTGGTGTGACAATAAACCAGAGGCTTCTCAGCAATTTAGTACAAAGTAGATAGCAGAGGTGTCAACACGTCTTTGTTCTCTCCAGCATTTATTTTCCTGCTTGTTGAACTGTAACTATTAGAAACTGCACAGTGAAATTCGTCTTAAGCAACAATTTTACTCTTTTTTCTTTTTAACAAGCACGATAAAAAGATGGGTGACATGTTGGTAAAATGTGTCGCTATTATTGTTTTGAGTATTGTTATTTTTGTTGCTATTAAGTTTTATTCCGATATGGTAACAAATTATGGCAGTGTATTCTTTGGGCCATTTTAAAATTGAATGAAATAAAGAACTCCCGGTTTGGAAAAAACTACTCCCAAGCCCCGTGCCCGTGTTCTTTTTAAATTTTAGGTTACAGAAATCCAAGCGAAAGCAATGATGCTACCTTCTCCCGAAATGCCTTCTAAAGAGGAGACAGTGGTGAGAGGGTAAGCTTGTGAAAGAAAGACGACTCAAGAAGGAACAGGGATCTGTGTGAAGGACATACACAAATGTAAAGATTAAGGGTGGGGAAGGAAACACAACCCCCAAAGCATGAAATACTTTTTTTTTTTTTTTTTAAGGAAAAATAAAGGAAAGAAGATACAGCAAAGAAAAGGGTACGAGAGAACTGGAGCTGAAATACAAAGGAGGGGAAATCGCCTTTGCTCAAATTTACAGACTGGTGGTTGTCTGAAGGAGTTGCGCTCCCTGTCACCTAATCTCTTCCCTTGGCGGCTTGTTAGCGTTTGGCACGGGGTCTTTGCTCACAGAGCATTGTACATTCGATATTCAAAAACCCTCTTTACATATACATCACTTGCTAATTTCGTCAATGTGTGCACATTTGAGCGACTGATAATACGACATTGTTATTTAAAGGACAAATAGCTCTGACACACAAAGAGGCAGGAGCTCGTATTTTTTCCCTGCCAATTCCAGTCTGCCTCTTAAAAATAAAAGTTGCAATGAAAGAGGAAATGAAATGCTGGATTTCTGCTCACAATGAAGGACGAGACAAGGGAGGGTAAAGAATGCAATTAAACCACAAAAGTAATGTACAGAATGACAGGTTTTCTTTATGGTGAAGCATTGTTATTCTCTACAGAGACAACTGGATAATACTGTCGAGTTGAAAACAAGAAATCTTTTGGGTTTTTTGCTGCCTGACCGTTGTTTTTATTTTCTCAGTACTGAGAGATTATTACATCTTTGCTTTCTTCATGCGCACAAGCCGTTTCGTTATCAAGATAATGTTTCTTTCAAGTATTTCAGATTTTCCTCCTCTGTCTGGTAGGTTTGTGCATAAGGTTCGTCGCTGTGATCCGCAGAAGCCCCAGCTCTTGGGAAGAAGTCTATCCATGAAAAAGAAAGTCCCAGCACATTTTTATAGGTTACTGAAGCATATTTCATTCAGGTTGATTTTCTTCCTCTTTCGTGCCTAAAATCCGTCTCAGAGATAGATCCCTAGTAATTTCTTTCCTTCTTTTTTCTTTTATTTCTTTTTTTTCTCCCTTGGAATGTAAATCCTTCGAAGACTGAGTTATTTTTAGTTGTTTTGTTGGGTTTTTTTCCTGTAGGTGCCCGCGTCTGAGCAGAGAACACGATTAAATAAACATGGGCTGTAGGTACATTAACTCGAAGCCCGGGAAAGAGACGAGTGTTTAATAACCCTGAGACAAAGGTTTATCTCGTTAAAGGTACTTCTTCTCGCTGGTCCATGGAAACTGAGGTGGCTTTGCTCAACACGGAGGGTGTGAAAGTGAGGAAGGAGTCAGTCCTGGTTGTGGCCGAACAGGTAAAGTCTGATCCGGAGGGTCTCTGCGCCAGCCCGTTGGACTGGCCGCTGTGGCAAGCCAGGCAGGAGCAGGGATTGCTCCCGGCGCCGCTGAGTCCATGAGTTGGGGCAGGGTAGAGAGAGGGATGCCTGAAGGCGCACAGCAGTTCTGGTCTCGGGTAGGGATGAGAGAGCACCCTGAAGGTGTCCAGAGGCCTCAGAGGGGTACTGAAGGGGGTGGCGGCAGAGGCCGATGTGGCGCCGATGCCCATGTGGGAGTAGTAGGGCAGGGGCAGGTGGGACGGGAATGGGTACGGCAGGTTCCCGGTGGCTGCCGCGTGGCTCATCATGTAGGTATAGAACGCCGGGTCGGCTGGGTGAGGCCAGGTCATGGCCAGGCGCTGCCGCTTGTCCTTCATCCTGCGGTTCTGGAACCAAACCTGCGGGGAGAGGGGAGGCAAGAGCCGTCACCCGCCGTCGCTGCGCTCCGCCCGGCCGCCGGCACCGGCCCCTGCCCCGGGGCGGTGTGGCGGACGCGGGTCTGCCGGAGAGCGGAGACCGGCGCCAGTTCTCCCTCCTAGAGGGAGTTGTCATCACGTAGGGAGGGATCAGTTAAGCCCCTATAAAAATCTAAAGGGAGACCCAGAGGAGCAGCCCTTTTAGGGTGCTTGTTTTCCTTTCTTGTTTGCTGGGGCTTGTCCTGCTGCCCACCATCCCCCGCCCCTGGGTTCTGGCCAACCGGGCGGCTCTGCCTCCTTGCTGCCTTTTTGCATCCAAAACTACCTGGAATTGTTGCTGTCGGGTTTATTTTCATGAGCAAATGATTTTGAAAAGGCAAAGCAAAGTGAGATCGAAACAATATCTGCTACTGGCTTCATCTTCCGTCCCCCAAGAACTGAGCGAGATTTGGACTGGACTGAAAAGAAAATTAAAAATAACCTGCTAGACACAGGCCGGATTAGGGGCGCTGGCCGGGATGGCTCCGGGAGCCGTGTCCCCTTTCCCGCATTGCTGCAGGATGCGGGCAGGGCCGAGAGAGGGGCGGGAGGCGGGGGGAGCTGAGAGGGAGGGTTGTGCTGGCAAAGTGCTTTCCCGAGTTTTGCAAGGAAGTTTGGCCATATAGATTTATATCGTGCTAATTGGAAACATGTCCAAGCTGCGTGTACCTTGATGGTGGTTTCTGGCAGATTTAGAGCAGCCGCCAGCTCACATCTCCGGGGCCTGGACACGTAATTCTCCCGGTAAAACTCCTTCTCCAGCCGGGCGATCTGCTCGCGCGTGAAGGCGGTGCGATATCTGCGCATCTGGTCACTGGCGCTGCAGGCCAGCGAGCCCTGGGAGCCGCCGCTGCCTCCGCTGCCCTTGGGGTGATCCCCCCCGCCGCTGGGGCTGCCGGCCAAGGTCTCGGAGCACGGCCCTGCGTGGGGAGCCCGGAGCAACGACACACGCTCGGAGGCGGGCAGGCACGGAGGGATGCTGGCTGCCCGCCTCCCCAGCGAACTCCCTTCTCCCCTCCATTCCTCCCCATTAGGCTTTTCTGTGCCTGCCCGACTGTACTGAGGATGCTGGGAAGACATGCAAGAGGGACCGGAGAGGAGGGCAGGGAGAAGGGGGACGAAACATCGGTTAAGAGTTTGACGGGTAATTATACTCCCTGGCTGGAAGGTTACCTGCCCCCCGCCATCCCCGAACACACACCCCGCACTGGCGGTGTCTGCTCGATGACCCCCCACTCGCTTCCCCCACTGGGAAACCAAAGGCGGGCGTCGCAGCATCCCCCGACCCTGAGCGTCTGGGAAAAGCAGGTGTGCCCGCCAGCCAAACCGCACGGCTCCGCGGCCCCTTCCTCCAGGTCAGCAAGGACCCAGGAGCGAAGCAGCCAGCAGGCAAGAACCCTGTTCTCTCTGAGGGGAAGGCGAGGTCTCGGGAATCCTCCGCTCAGCCTCCAAAGTCCAGGATGGGATATTTTCAACGAGCCTGTAAGGGACGAGAGAGGGCAGACAGCGCTCTCCACGCTTCCCTGCTTCTTGAAGTGATGGAGGAACGGGGAGGGGGGAGATGTGGGTTGTTGTCTGCGTAGCGGGGTCTTTGCTGAGCTGGGAAGGTGGGAATAGGGAGTGGGCAGTGGGGGCAGGGGGGAAAGGGACCTGGCCGGTGCTTTTGCTTTCAAATGCAACTCTCCTTCATTGTGCCCGAGACCAAAGGCAATTAATTCATTGGGACCATTTCCGAGCTGGCGCCACGGAGACATAGAAGTGACAAGGTAATTTGGGCCTCTCTTTTTTTTTTTTTTAAACCCAACTCACAAACAAGGCCGTCTCTACCGCTCTTGGAGCAGGCATGAGTCGGCGAGTGATTTTATGGTCTTTATGGGCGCTTCCGCACTCGCCCGGGCACATTTCACCCTACAAAACCACAAACAGCTCTCGGTCACAAAACCCGTTTGATCTTGCCCCACACACGCATACAAAAAAACCCGCCAGAGTGGAGGATCGTAAGGGATTTCCTGAAGCATGCACTGTCTAAGCGATGGAGAAGAATAAAAATAAAATAGAATAGATTGAAGGGAAGGGCGGGTGGTGCTCTTGGCCAGGGGGGTTCTACGGGACAAGCTGCAGACCTGACTGCATCCGCGATGGGAAGCCTGGCTCCCCTCCAGGGATGCGGGGGCTGCCCGGTGTCGTGTCCTCTGACTCCTAAACAAGTCTCCCGGTGGCAGGGAGATGAGGAATCAGGCAGGAGGGGAGATCTCACACACACACACACACACATACACACAAATTTCGCTGCCCTTCGCTCAGTTGGCGAGGGGAAAATCCCCTCTGGCAGTCTCCCTCCCCCCTCCTCCCCCCGCAGTGCTGCCACCCAGCCCCGGAACGGGCGGGGGGCTGGAGGCATGGGAAGGGGTTGGGTACCTTTGCTGTGCTGGTACTCGGCGCTCCCCGTGGCGCAGTCCGGGGTGCAGCTCACCTCGATTTCCTCATAGAAATCCGACTCAGTGTCCGAGCTGCTCAGCTGCCCTTTGCTGGAGGGGGGCTCCGGGGCGGGGGGCTGCTGTCCGGCCGAAAGCAGTGCTGCCGCCGCCGAGCGGCTCTCTGGCACCGTCCCTGTCCCTGGCAGCACCTCCACCTCCTCTTCGTCTTCTCCTCCGCCACCTCCTCCTCCTCCTCCTCTCTCCCGGGACGACAAGGGGCCAGGTCTAGGGCTGAGGCAGTTCCGATGGATCATCTTCTCCTGCGGCTCCGGAGCGGGGCTCCCCACTGCTTCGGACAAATTAGGCACCCTCTTGCCAACTAGAGCGCCAAGAGTTGTCCCCTCCAGAAACATCACCATCTCCTTCCTGGCTTCCATTGTTGCTTTGCTTAAGGGAGGGGAGAAAAAAATCCAGATCTCTTCCCCCCTCCCTCCCGCTCCCGCCCCAGCCTTGTACAAACCCAGCAACCCTCTCCTGCCAATGCAGACGAGCAAGCGGTGAGATAGGGTGACCTTGTGATGCGAGCGCTACACTCTGCTGTGCTGCTCTGGGAGGGATCACCATTGCCCTCTTCTTTCTAAGCTGTCATCCTCAATGGTGCAGTCGTCATTACAGTACCACCAGTGACGCCACACATTGATTGCCAGTGGATAAATAGAAACGTCTGCCATTGGGAAGATGAAAGGAAGAGCCGGAGCGAATGGGCTAAATGCATGATGCACCAGGTGTAGGAGCCCGAGATGGAGAGGGAAGTGTGAAAAAGAGATGCATATGGAGCTGAGCTGCAAAGAGGTTGTAACATGCGGAGAGAGTTCCGCAGGGGGAAGCCTTGCCTGACAATTAAATAGCCCTTTGACTTCTTTAAGCCACAACCTTGATGTAGAATTAAGGCGAAGATCCCTAGCTGCATCCTGGAAGTGAGAAGATACGTACTCAAGACTCTTCCTTGGATGCATTTTTTATTGCTGGCAATCAGCTTCCGCCTAACTGCATATATAAGACTTCTAAGAATCCTTTGCAAACTTGATGATAAAGAAACGCGCTACTGACATTTGAATGTAAAAATAGCTTTGATTTCTTTCTCTGGGTCAACACTGGTTCCTATTCGTATAACTGTCATTGCTTTCTATTGACTGAGATAAAAAGTCTAAAGTTTGGAAATACGGTTATATATTTATCGTTTTTTACAGCAGAAAAGACACAACTGCTTCACCTATAACTGTAGCTATTCTGGCTATGTGATGTTTATCATTTGCTCTTATTTCTTCCTTTTCTCTTTCCATTTTCTCCACGGTTCTTGTGCTTTTTAAGAGGGTTTTATGTCTCTTCTCCTTTCTTCTTTTTAACTAACGGCTTTGCACAAATTATTATGTGCTTTCAGGGGGGAAACTGCAAGAAGAAGGTCTGCCAAGAATAAATTCAGGCTCAGAGAAATTCAAGTTATCAAGGCCAGAGCTTATGCTAGCTAGCAGATGTTGTTAAAACAGACATGACAAGGGCAACCATTTGGACAGCACTTGTCTGAAAATAAGAGCCCTTGCATCATAAATACAGCGGCACACGTAGCCTTTTTGGCATATTATGATATTTCTAATGAATGCGGTAAGTATCTCATCTTTAGTTAATATTGCTTCACACGTGTAGTGTCAAGTCATTTTCGCCATCTGTCGTAACTAGGCTGGTCTAAATTTTTTTCTCAGAGCGTTATTGGCTAGTCAGGATACAGAAAACATTCAACCAATTACGTTCCCAAACCGGTAAGGAATTTACTGGCATATCTGAGGTGACGTTGCTTCAGTGGGGAACAGGCAGCGCAATAGGAAACATGATGTAATTTTCCGTCTAGCCCGGCGTTGAGACAGGCATGATGCAGGGAGAAAAACAAACAAACAAACAAGCAAACAAACAAACCAGCAAATTCCCGGTCCGCTGAATGCATGGATTAAGGTGTGCTTCTAGCAATAAGCATACTGGCTTTAGGGGGATAAACCAGGAATTTTTACAGGGATGTGGCCACCAGTCTCCCTTTCTCTCTGTATACACACGTATGCATTTTTCCACGTATATGCACTTCACGCGCACAATGTGCTCTGGACTGTGCTGCTTTCCTTCACACGTCTGAGGTACGCACTGTCTCAAAGCTTGCAAATTTCTTGAAAACCCATTGCTAAATTCCCTTTCCGTTTTCTCCCTTGCCAGCCTCTAGACCGGTGTGTGCCAGGCTCGGCTCCACGGGCCGTGAGAGTGCGGAGTCGGGGGAGCGGGACCAGATCTGGCTGAAAGGATGGATGGATGGACGGACGGACTGACGGACGGACGGACGGAGGGATGGATGGACGGATGGATGGATGGATGGATGGATGGATGGATGGATGGATGGATGGTTAAGGCAGTCCGTCTTCGGCGCTGAATAGAGGCGGAAGGCCAGCGATGATCCCGCTGTGCCGAGCGGTGCGAAGCGGAGCAGTGGGGCCAGGCCACGCAAGGCGGGGCAGGGGTGCTCGGGCAGTGCTGTGTCCGTGACGCGCCGGTGCCGCTTCCCACGGCTGGTGGCATCATCTCTGCGCTTGGAATGGGCAGGGGAGCTGTTCTCGTGTCTCTGGCACCTCCGTGTGTGTGAATGTTCCTTCGCCCCAGGCCCAGGGTAGCCCGAGCCTCCCGAGGAAGCTCACTTCCAGCCTCCTTCCTAGCTCGGCCAAGGATCCGTGTCGGAAGAGGCTGGCTGTTGTCTGGGGCGGACAGAGAGGATTTCCTCATCACAAACGGTTTGGTAGCAGCAAGAAGAGGGACACTCCTGTCTGTTTCTAAATAAAACAGTAACCGGGAGCTGAATTCTGAATAAGAGGGAGCGCTCCCAGAGTGCCCGTTGGAGACTATTGCGGGGAAGTTAATGGGAAATCCTCTCTCTGACAGGCTGGAGCCCTGGAGATGGTTCCCGTGGATTATGCTGGCTGGTCCCCCAGAAATTTTATTATCTTCGTTTACGAGTCACTGCTGCCTCCTTCCTCACCCCATTCTTAATCCGTTCCCACCAGGAAACCACCCGTCATGTACTTCGGGTCGGAGGTTTTGTTGAGCCCGGGACGGTGGTCATTGTCACGGGCGGTTTGACTCAGCCCGCAGCAGCACAGGCTGAGTGTACTCCCGCATGGACAGACGCACACCCCGCACATATACACACGTCTTTATTTCCCAAGGGTTAACACAGAGAGTTGAAGGCCCAAGTGAGTTCTAAGAAGGGGGGGGGGGGGGGGGGGGGG
>JAWWEW010000078.1:33241074-33282502 GCA_035583185.1 Anabacerthia variegaticeps | reverse complement strand
TCCGGACCTAAGCTGGAATAAAGGTATTTTTCTATCCCATCTCCAGGTTGTCTGTTTTGCAGGGTTCCAGGCATCAGTTCCATTGGGAAAGCTTTGAAGTACTGTTATATTTGAGGGTTGTCCCTCTTCTACAGCTCTTCCCCCTAGAAGAGGACCATGGGATTCAGCACCCACGCATGTTTTGGGAGAGCGAACGTCAAGCCCTGAGCCCGTAGAAAGTGGAACACTCCTCCGGGCGCTGGGGGAGATCCGAGGACGGAAGGGCAATGGGACTCGCAGCCGCCGACACCCGGCCCCGGGGGTGGGTGGGTCGGGGGCACATTTCAGACATTGCAATTCATCAGGAAAAGCCCTACCTATCCTAACACAGAATCAGTGTTTTTCTTGAGAAAAAAAAAGGAGGAAGGGGAAGGGGAAGAAAGAAGAGAGGAGAGGAGAGGAGAGGAGAGGAGACGAGAGGACAGGACAGGACAGGACAGGACAGGACAGGACAGGACAGGAGAGACCCTCACAACACGGGAATAAGTGGAATAAAAAGATACAAGGGAAAAAGATTTAAAATATTAGATAAATGAAATAAAAAGATACAAGGGGAACGTTTCCTGGCATCCAGGCTTGGGTGCAGCAAAATCACTGGAAATGGGATTAAAGCTGAGAACGCGCGCTCCAAACCACCCCCGTGTGGGGAAGGAACATGCCTGGGGGCTACAGAGGGGAGAGACGAGGGGTGGGAACTCGCAGTTTGCCCCTTCACGGGCCGTTTTATCCCTTCGTGCGTGGGTTTTGGATTAAGGAGATCAAACCGCAAATCCACTCTGACCGAGCTGCAACGGGCTCCAGGCAGAGTGGGATGAGCTCGCTGCTTGCTGTGCTCCGCAGGACAACTTCTCCCAGGGTAGCGGGAGGGAGCCGCCCGGCTTTGCGGGAGAGTGTGTTGCTAATTGCGTGGAGGTTGTTACTTCACACGTTCCCCCAGCAGAGACGAGTAGACTGTTCAGATACTGTCCCCGGCCCCGAAACTGGTGGGGCTGTAGGCAGGACAGTGCAATTAAGCCCTGCTGTGTTTTTTAATTTGGCCCCCGGGCAGTGCCCCCAAATGCACTAGGAAAGCAGCTCTGGCTGGCAAAAGGGGCTGAATACAGCACCTCCAGCCCCGCAACACCTTTGGCCCCAGACTGGAAGGAGTGGCCGAGCCGCGAACCCTACAGCATCTGTTGGGCCCTGCCTCACCAGCCTCACACACAAGGTTACAGGACAAGCCTCCCTCTTTTGAAACTGGGCCTTGTCCTCTATAGCAGCCCTCTTGCATCGAAGGGAACAAACCAGCTTCACAGTGGCCTTTGGATGGGGAAATGTAGGGAGAAATGTCTCTCCTCAGCCCTTGTCTCTCTCTCACCTGGCTATTTCTGAAGCTGTTTACTGCACCAGTCCCCCACCCTGGCATCCAGTGGAGAATGTGCTTGGCAGGCCAGGGCTGTATTTTCTGTCCAGATACCTAATACTCACATGGTAGAAAATACAATCACTGATGCGGTAAATACGAAGGATACTATGAAGATTCCATTTCCTTGAAGCTATGGAAGTACTCCTGGGCAGGTAGACAGAACTCAGCACTCTCTATCTCCCTTCAATAAGCTACATGGCCTGCTTGACTGGTCAGCACCATCCTTTTGGCCCAGGAGCACCAAGGGCAATAGTTCAGGGCCCAGGCTGTGCAGCTGGTCCCAGTACCAGTTTGCCCAGAGCCTGGCCTCCATGACCTCCACGAGCTTTGGGTGTAGCAGCAGAAATTACTTCCCTCTCCCACAAGCCCTTCCCCAAATGCCAAAGACACTAAGACAGAAATATTTTGCTTTCCACTGCCCAAGCAAAAGCTGATTTCCAGAACGCTGGTGGGGTTGGAAAAATATCTGCCCTCAGGTTGGCGTTCCCAAGCAGAGCACAGGGGGAGGTACCAAAACCATGTGTTGGAGGTGGCTGCCACACGCAGCACAGAGCAGAACAGCCATCCTCCCATTTAATTTTTTTTTTTTTAATGACAGCATCGCCTTGTCTGCTTGTATAAATCCTCAGTGATTTCACAGCTCCCTGTGGTAATATCTCCAGGCTGACTCTTATGATTTCCTCCACGCCTGCACAGTTTTAGATTTATAGGTCTCTTACATACTCATTCACAGAAATAAAAAGGGTGGGAGTGGAGAGGACTTGATTTCTGGCTGCTCCCTGAGGCTTCCATGCCAGATCCATGCAAAATCTAGGGCTTTGGAAATATGAGTTTGTAAACCAACCCCTTAACTTATTGCAACCAGGTTAGGGGTATAGACACACCCTCATAAGCTCACATGCACACACAAACTCATGTTTTATTAAGGGTTAAAATCTGTTTAAAGTGATAAAAGTGCATGCTGGAAAAGGCAAAAATAAAAAAAAAATACCCAAAGACTTTCAAACCTCCAAAACCTTAAATACTCTTGAAAGAATTTTTGCACGGCAGATGCATTAATCCCATCTAATAACCACTCTGGTGCCTGATAGGTCAAAACTCCCCCAGTCCTAAGAAATCTGAACTTCGTGTGGATTAGGGTGAAATCAAGTGGATATATAAGCATAAAAATTGGACAGTGGAAGAGCAGCTGCTGAGAGCGCCAAAGGATCTGGTTTTCTAAAGGTTAGGGCCCAATCTAGCCACAAGGAGCTGAAGGGAAAGAAATACATATCATGATGACGACAGGGAATGAGGAAAGGAGTGTCCTAAGCTTGATAGTTCTTCAAGCAGGGGGGAATTCTCAGCTCATATCTCTCTTCAGGGATGTTACTCACTCTCTTTACTCCTTAGTTGTATGTTTGTCAAATATTTTCCTGCTGATAATACAGCATTTAGAGAAATCCTGTCTCTATCCCCCCACAAGAAATGGCTCTGCAACAGATTTCTGTGAGGTAAATATTCCAAAATATATCAAGTAGGTCTTCCTCAGACCTCTGACAGATAAAAGGAGATCTTCATGTGTCCCAGTGAAAGTGGTCTGGAACACAAGCCTGTTCCTCATCTCTGAGACAGCATCACATGTACGAGTTAAGGATGTTCCAAATGAGAATGTGGTGTCTTCCAAGCCCTTTAGAGATATGAAAGACACCAGCACAATGTGAATGGCAGATGAACTGTCCAAGACTGTATTTTCCATGGCATCAAGCCTTCACACTAGTAAGAGATCACTCCTAAGGCACAGTAATCATCTTTTAATACCGAAGAACTGGAGTTCTTCTAAAAGCAAGTACCTGCTTTTAGATGCACTTTGGGTGCAACAATTAAAGGATTAAACATTCCTCCTTTCTCTGCATCCTGTCTAGAAGTCTTTGCACACCTTTTGTAGAGGAGATGTTAATCAAAGCAATTCATATGATTTGTACACCTCACAGTCAATATCATGATGGACATTTGTATTGGGCTAACCAGCACCTTTCAGAAGGTTTGCATATTTAATGACACCAGAGCCTGGTTTTGAGGTGTGTACATATGACACAACAGAGAAGGTGGACCTGACCTATGAACCAGGCAAGTTCACAGAGTAATTTGTACTTTGAAATCTGTAGAACTTGTGTAACACAGCTCAACATACAGACTATTCTTGATGACTGGAGGGTAAAGACTTGTTCACACATGGAAATGGTAAAGACTGTCCACACAGGACTTGCCGTTCCACCTTAGATCCACACTCCATCTCAGCCCAAGGTGAATTTCCTGGTTTGACAAACCTGAGTTGCCAGTGGAGATAAGGAAGAACACAGGAACTTGTTCAGAACAAGAATATTCACGTTTGGAGGTACCGAGGGAGGGCCATTGTGTTTTAAACTCAGATCCTATCTTAATTTGCATGAACTTTCAAGAGTAGACGCTCATTAGAACAGTGTGATCTTTTCAATAACTTCCTAGTTCAGTATGAGTGAGTGTCTTCTGTTAGTTTTCACTAAGTTCATCTAATCTAAATGTAATTAAATGAAAGTCAGCTGAGATAAAGGGCTCCCATAAGTCTCTGTGTAGATTCTCATCTCAAACCACAACCCAGAACATCTCTCTGTAGAGGCTGGATATAAAGCATTGAAACTAATTTCTCTTGAAATGGAGGAGGCATCACCTGAGCAGAGAAGAGCAGGTCACACTCAGTGTGCCTGACAGGCAATGTAAGCTACCACCTCACGGCTATGACAGCACAACTGATGGACACAGCACCTCTTAGTCTATTGCAATGAAATGGAAAATAGGATTATAGAAACCGCTGCTGGAACACATTAATTAGTCTCTCTAATTCCTGGACTCTGACAGCTTTGCTGACAAGGCGGAAGAGCTGGCTACCTTCAGCTGCTTCACTCACAGCTACTGTTATTAATTAACCTAACACGATTTCAGTTTAAATTAACACACTAGATTCCATGGCTGAGGAACAGGCATTCCCATTTTTTTACAGCTGGATTGAAAACAGCAGTAACCTCTCATCTACATCTGCTAAATCCAAGATGAATTATCAATTGCATCCTTCAGTGAAATGCTGTATTGTGTGGACACTCCTGCTTGAGTACTTATGCTCACTTATATATCTCAATTCTGTATAAATAGATTTCTAATCATCTAGAGGGGAATAAATATACTGGGTTTATAATGGCCCAGGCATGAGCATGTGACATATTTAATAGTTTAACCAACCATTACTTGTCACTTTGCCTATGCAACTCGATGGGCAAAAACTTTGTTAAAGTGACAAGGGATTTTGCTATAGTCAAGGCATAGATTCCTTGCAGAAAATTCACTTAAATTTTATGCATGATCTGGTAGCCTTTGCTCTCACACCATTTCTGACTCACACTGCAGCTCTTCCATGTAGGCTGTTCTGGCAGAGAGCAGAGAGCAGAGGCTGTGGGCTGTACTTAAGTGGCACACACACATTGTCTCATGTTGTGCAGGGTATTGCAGAGCTGTTTCAAAACACTCTAAATCTCTTTCCAGCAGTGCCTGATTTTGTGACATGGATTTTGGGTGGAACTTCATGACATACTTTAACCATTTGAAGAAGGATATTTTTTATCTAAGTGAAAAAAAACCCTACTGTTTAGACATTGCTGGAGTGTGGATGATGAATTTAGGAGGAGAGTGGGAGACAGGAAATCTGGAGTTTTATTCCTGCCTGACTGCTAGCTCTGTGGCCTTGGGCAAGTCCTAATCATTCTGACTCCACTTCCTAGCCTGTAAAATTGGGATAATATTAGTTACTTCATGGTGATGACTGCAGTAGTGGTCAGTTATCAGTTTTTCTGAGGAATAAAACGCCATCTTTGATTTTTATTGTTTTCAGTATTTTAAAGAGGAGCACTGTCTTTGCCATTCATATTGATGTTTGAGGATTGTAAGAACAACTCACCCCTTTACCCTGTTCATCATGATCACTTTACAGTACTCCTCCAAGGGCCTTTCTCTGGAAAAGGGACAAATCCAGTTTGTAATGCAATTCAGCCGCTTAGGGGCATCCCAGGCATAATGCAGCTGCTGTGCAAAATCTGAAATGGAAGCAACCCAGTTGTCTTTAGAGCAGATTTTAACTGACAGAACAAATAATTTTTCAATGTCAAAGCTTCACATTTTTCTCTTGCACTTCTATTTTTTACCACCATTTCCTCCCCGTTTTGAGCATGTTGAAACTTTTCCTTTCTCCCTCTCAGGAAATCAAAATGAAACTCCCAAAACATTGAAGATTAAATATCCATTTAAGATTTTTTCATTAAAAAAGTCTTGCAGTCAGCTCAGTTTCAAGCCACCTGTCTCCTCAAGATGATTTTGGTCAGGTAAGCTACTGTCTTGTGCTTCCTAATTCTTTCAGTGTTCACCCAGCACTTCTTTTCCAACACATAGATGGAAAACTCTCCAGGGCAGGGGACATCTGCCTTACCCACACTTCACAGAGTCCTGTTTACAGTGCTAAGGAGCAATGGTAACAATAACAACTAAAAGATATGATTAAGTGATCATTAGCCCTAATAATTCTTGCTACTGGAGGAGTGACTGGAGGCCTCCTACTATCAGCCTGCAAAAAGCCAGCCTGCATCTGACCGATCCACATGGAACATCGGGCCCATTCTGGACCAGGCATTCCTGGCCACCCTACCTCTGGTATTTTACACAGTGGGGTGGGAAGTTGAATCAAAGGGCTTAGCCATAGTTTTGGGTCTTTAGAGGTAGCAAGTATTTTCTGTCTGCAATACCACTGCTTGGCTCTGTAACACTAAATAAATCTAAAATAAACCCCAAAACCTCTATAAAAGTAATGTAAACCTCCAAGATCTATAACCAATGCTTTGCACTCTCTTATGTACTGTGGTAGATTTTATTGCAAGGTTTCATAGAAAGACATTTGCCTACACCCACATCCTGGGTAGGACAGTGTTGTCTGACAAGTGTCTGTCTGGAGGAAGCCACAGCAAAGCCATCACGACCAGCATTTTGTGGAAAACAGCCTTCCTTATTAATCCTGTAGTGTGTGGTTACTCCCATTCCATTTTCCTGATTCCAGGCCTTCCCTGTCATTGCTGGTATGGTGCCCCTCTGCACGAGCCAAGAAGCTGTAACAGAGCTTGCATATCTCATGTAAAAAGGAACTTCATGACAAGGGATGATACAGCCCAAGTCTTTATCTAGCTTTCCCACAGAACTTCTGATGCTGGTTTCACAGTATCATACACATGGAAGGTCTGACTCTGCAACATCCAGCCAAAAAACATTCCAATTTGCACAAATGTAAGCAGATTGCTGCAGAGGGACTGGCTTGGAAGGCAAGAAATTACTTGTTTAGAAAAAGCATTGCAAAGTTGGGATGAGACCCAACTGATATATCTCCACCATCTGGGAAAAGAAACTCTTCCAGGGATGTGAGGTGGGTGCAGAAAGGTCTTCAAGCCTTTGGCCATGCCCTTGCTGGTGTTACAAGCTGTGGGCAAACATGCAATTCATCATCTATATGACTGTAGCTGATCAGGGTTGCTGGGTTTGCATTTTTAAGAAGGCATACACATGAGCTGAATGTAAAATTGAGATAGGAGAAGAGAGAAGCAGCTGCTGGGACTGATGACCACTGATCCTTTCCATGTGAAGGGGTAACCTTTGGTAACCCTGGCCCCATGTCATGTGACAGGGCCAGGAAATAAACTCCGGGCTCTTACCAGCACTCCTGTGCATTACACCTTTATTGCAGTGATGACAGGTTGATGGCTACACTGAAAGGTTCTTTTCCTTTGGGGAGTCCTGTCCAATGTTCAGCTTTATCCATCCATAAATGCTAAGTAGTGCAGGGTCGCTGGGAAAGGCTCCTGCTCCCCCTCCAACCCCTGCATCTGAAGACTGTGACTGGGAAAGGGGCCCCTCACCTGCCTGTCAAAAGCCACTAACTCACTGTTATCACGGCTAGCTTTCTTCTCTCTGGAAGTAGAGAGAAGTTATCTCTGTTGAAATTTTTTCAGAAGGATTCTCCTTCCCTGTGTCCCTTTTGTATGTCACCCCATTTCGTTCCAAGCCAGTGTATTAAAATATCAGTCAATCCCTATGTGATTTTCTTGGACATCAGGAGAGAATATGGCACAGATACTCTCATTTTAGGTAACTCCTCTAGCAGAATGAAGAATACTGTAATAATTTCTCTAACAGTTTTGACAATTACATTAGTAAGAGCTCTTAACATGCTGCAGGCCTACTATAGAGACAGAGCTAATGCAGAGGTATTGGGAAAAAAGGAAATCAGGAGTTAACTGAAGAAAGAAATGAACTAGGAAATATGCTAATCAGAACTTGTGAGCTCATAATTTTTTTAATGCCATTATTCTTCCTTTTATTCCACCCCTCACAGCCCCTAGCTTTCTTTTAATTACCACTTATGTGAAAGGTAAGCTGACTGGTTTGATAATTCTCAGTACCACAACAAGTGGTACAAACGAGTTTCAACTGGAGATCCTAAAAGCTTTCTCTTTGCATGACAAATTTATAGCTTGGAAACTAAATATTTGTTCAAAGAACTGTTGAAGGTGTTTGAGCACACAGGAGAGATGAAATGGCAGATTAAATATTTCATTTACATGCAATATGCATGGCATTAAGTCCTATCTTAATTCTTCACCTGTTTTCTGAAATCCTTTCACAATCACAAGACATTTCACCTCACAGTTGTTTTTTGGAGTGGCTTTTAGGTTCATTTAATTGTTTTGTGTTCCTGTGTGGAAGTCTCCAAGGAAGGGTGCACAACATTCCTAATGGGAGCACCACAAGCTGCAGGAGGGTTGATTCCTTCTTTAGCAGACATTTCCAATCACTGCTACTGAATAAAGATGCGACTTCTTCCAGGAAACAAGATCTGACTCCAGTGGGCATGCAGATGCTCTGTGGATAAGCTTTATAGGAATGGCTATAAACAGAACAAACAGTCAAACAAATAAGCAAATGGTCCTTCCCACCATAGGAACTTGACAAAATTTCTCTGGTGGGAACAGGGTTTGGAGATTTTGAGGCTTCTAGATGTCCAGTGCAGCATTTACTTTTGTACAACATGATGGGCTTTATCAAAGCCATTTCCATCTCTGGATTTTTTGTGGTTGTGTTGTGTTTTTTTTTTGGTTCAGTAACTCACTGAGCTGTCATGAAACCGTGATCTACAGCTTACTCAACCAAAGCTACACAACAGTGTAGCAGACATCCCTCCTGTACACACAATTGTGCACACGCACAACACATGCACACACACCCTGTCTACTTCCTAGCAGAACTATAAAAGAGAAGAGAGCACTTCTGTTGGGATGATACTCTTATCTTGTCTCATTGCTTTTGAGAGAAATACATGTATTTATCCATAGGTTCAGGTGATGATTTTAGCATGGAAAATACATGTAAACATGCAAATTTGTACTTTATCCATAGTTTATTAGTACAAAAGGTATTCCTTACTTGTACTTCTAATAGAAAAGATTAAAACAGTACCAAATGTGAGCATTAGTGACTCTCAAAAAGGGGTTTTATTCTTTATGCCCTAAATGCCTAAACTTAACATTTTGACGTGGCACACATGCTGTGAATATAAAACGAGTTTTACTGGGAAGCCATGTTTTCTTCTTGTGTATCAGACTTATTTTAATTCATTCTGGATAGGTTCCAAGTGCTGTGTTAGAGATTAAAGGCAACTGCGCACCCCAATTAGCAGCCAGCTCTTTCTAAGCAAAAATATTTTCTGAGGGGCGAGATGAAAGTGGAATAATTTCTGTTCATTAGAAGTAGAGAACCGAGGAGGGTTATTTTTCACTGAATGGTTATACCTTGATTCTGAGCCCCTCAAGATTTGAAATGAGTGACCATGTAAAAATGAAACACAGTCAAAAATACCCCTCCAGGAATTGCTTTCGATAGAGTAGTCAAGCTCTGCAGTAAAAAGCATACTGACTAGTAAAAGGTCGGGATTGTGCACAACTCCAAGCTCTCCAGCAGAAAATCTAGCTCTGGGGCACTAATCTCTTCGTCCTTCATGCAAAACTTTTACACTGCAGTCGTGGTGGAGGCTGTAAAAACTGTTGTTTCCCTTTAACCAAAGTAGCAGAAAATTCATGCTGTTCTAGGGCGACAGTCAGCTGCGAGGCTGAAAATAATCGCACTCAGAAGGACTTTACCATCTCGTTCAGAGTGTGACTTCTCTGTGCGAGTGCAAATCCTGCCATGTGCACTCTGTAAGCAAGAGAAGGTTTTCCCTTCGGAGTAATACGGAGTTTATCAACTAAAAATTGAGAAAATAAATCTCGAAACTTTATTTCAGGAGTGCCTTTTACACCTGAAAGACTTGGCTTTAATTTTCACAGCAGACTGTAAATCTTACTTTGCACCCGCTTAACCTTCTCGGAACAAAAAAAAAAAAACAAAAAAACCAAACAAAAAACCAAAAAACAACCCCCAAAAAACCAACCAAACAAAAAACAACCCTCAAAAAAACCGAAACAAACAAAAAATAAAAAGAAAAAGAAAGGGGGGGGGGGCAATTAAAAAGCAGCGTTGGCCACTGCAAAACATCCGGGTGAACACAGTCCACGCCGGGCCGGGCAGAGCCCCGCGGTGCCGCCCGTGCCCCGAGCGGGCGGACGCGGGCGGGACGCTGCCCAGCGTGGTGCCCACGGGCAAGCCGGCCACCCGCAGCCTCGGTTACCAGACAGTTCTGCTAAGAGCAGAGCTCTCCCTCGTGCCTCGGCCTTGGCTGTCCTGTTCCCCCTCTGCCACTCCGGGGTAAATCTCCGGCGCCTCCTATTAACTTTCTAATGAGCAGAGTCCGGGAAGGCGAGTAACCCACCCGGTTTAAACCCCCCAGGATTCCGTCAGGGACTCCGATGACTGATTTATTTACCGTCATTGTTTTACTAGACAATGTTCGCTTCCCAAGAAACTTCGTGGCGTCTCGGCTGCATATTGTTTGGAAATATCTTTGAAAATATCCCATCTGCCCCTCGTTTCGTCAATCGTAACACCTCTTTGATTTGAAGGAGAGAAAGCTTAGATCCTGCCTTTTATTGAAACCAGCGGAGGACCTTGGGAGGAGGGGACGGGAGGGAGGAGAAAAGGGGAGGGGGAGCAGGGCTGGGGGCAGCCGTCAGTCGGCATTAATCACACATTCACTTTGTCAAAAGGAGACAGTGCCGATGGGTGCGGAGCACGTTTCTGCGGCCGCCGTGCCCGCATCACCTGCCGCCCGGCAGCCCCGCGGGGAGCGGGACAGGGCCGCGGGAACTGCAGGCACCTGCGCGGCTCTGCGTCCCGCCCGTCCCCGCAGTCGAGTAACACGGGATTATGGACTAGGACGAGCCTACAGATCCAGGTTTATCTCCGGCTCGCCGGGGCGGTTCCTTCCTCGGGCAGCCGAGGAAAAGTACAGGGATGCAGACTGGTTTCTGGGCGGAAACCCTCGCTTGTAGAGTTCAAATTCCAGCATTTTCCTGGAAACATTTCTGCATAAAACATCTTTTCAAAGACACCAACTCCTCATCTACAAACACAGCTGTGGGTGTATAGGCGTATTGGCTCGTACACATGAGTTCGAGTGTATGCACAACTCTTCCTCCTGTAAGAGACCTTCCTGCTACTAGAAGAGTTCTTTTCTTCAGTTTGCACTTCTCCTTTATATGCCAGGTTCTGACTTTAAATATCAGCCACAAAAGAGTTTTTTGGGGCGAAGTCTGCGGGAGACGAATTTATTAATCTGAAATAGTCCCTGCCCTCTGCACTGAAAACGACACAACATAGTAATTGCTAGACTTCAGCACAAATCCGAGCCCAGAGCGTAGCCCACATCCTGGTCCCCATGCCGGTGCCCCGTGAATCGGGCGTTTGTGTTGGCCTATGTGAGTGCTAGTTATTCCGGGCTGGACAAAAGTCTCCATCAGCTCTGGAAGGCGTGACACTGGTGGGAGCAGCGAAAACGCTTTCCTTCTGGGCTCCCTCGCTACTGGCATGAAGCGCAAACTGTCTGCAGGAGCAAGTCGCCTTCGCCCGGAAAGGGACATTGCAGAGAGGCGGGGACGATGGGCAGGAGACACGCGGGGAAGGATCACGCGTGGGACCCCGCGCAGCAGCTATCTCGCTGCTCCTTGTGGGTTCGCACACAAACACACACACGCACATTGTCCACGCTGCAGTGTCCGTTCTCAGCACCCACACAAAGGATATTCCCGTGGTCGACCGGCGGGGTTGCCCACCGCCACCCCACGCTGGTGCTCAGCGGCATGAGTGCATCTCGCTGCCCACACGGCTTTGTCCTGCACCGCTTCCCCATCTCAAGGATGAAGATGGAGGGGAAGAGGGGAAACAGAAGTTCCCACCATCCGATCCAGCTAACGTAGAAACTAGCTGGTACGCGTATGTGTATTCCTCCCCGGGGAATGTGTTGGGATGAGGGAGAAGCATTTTGCTCTTATGTTCTCTGAGCTAGCTCCTTTTTCAATACTCTGTCCGTGACGGTGTGATCCGTCTTACCCTGCTATAGAGAAAATAACACTAAATTGCTTCTCTTTTCATAGGTTTTTGAGTATCTCTCCTTGTTGCAGATTAAACGACCAGCTGCTAGGGAAAAAAAAAATCAGAACACTGTGAAAGGCATAAAACTCTTAAGTCCATAAAGATGAAATGTAACGAGTATGTTGAATACATAACGCTGCTATATAACAGTTTCAATTAGTTGAGTAAGTCCTCTGTAACGTCTTGTAAAGGTGTAAGGACACGTTTACAGTATAAGTAACATAATGTTCTCAACTGTACGAGTTAATTATTTCCAGATTTTTTTTTTTTTTTAGAAGTGAATTTCACAAGTAAAGGCTCTGTCAGGGTATAAAACAACTGATGTATTTTCCCAGTATTAAACATCTTAAGTTCATAAGTAGAAGTGGAGGAGAGAACGGACAGCTAAATAATTAGGCTCGGGGATTCCAGAGATTAGGGAAAAAAAAAAAAAAAGAAAAAAAGAAAAAAGAACAGCCTTTTGTTTTTCGGGGAGCCGCGGTTATGGCGACCGCGTCTCCTTCACTCCGATTTATCTCTACTCTGTAGCAACAGTACATAAGGCAATAACAATAATGCCGCCTGGCACAGCCCAGGCACGGAAGGGTAACCAGGGAAAGAGCGGGGAGCAGAGGCTTCCTCAACTACAGTTCACGAAATCCCGAGAAATTTTACGAAAATGCTTATTTCACGCTATACACCTTCAAAATTTTGGAAACGGTCGAAGTGTCAGGAGTGTTGAAAGGTCCCTGCACAACCCCAGATCTCTGTGCTAGCAGCCTTGCCTCCCTCCAGTCCTCGGCGCCCCTTGCGTTGCTGCTCCTCCCGTGGGGAGCGTGGCACCCTCCATCGACAGAGGGCTAGGGCAGACCCCGGGAGGAAAGTGTCGATACTCTTTTTGGTTCCCTACTGCCGTTCCTCCAAGGTTGACTGTCTGTTAACCTTCATGCGTTTTATTCTTTAAAGATTGTGAGTACTTCTGTTCGTGAGGAATTGAACTTGATCCCACTCCCGAGTGGAACCAAAATCTCACCCCTTACACTGTGAGACTGCACAACCTAGCTAAACTCATGTATTTCTAGGCACCCACCTCAATACGAGCTGTGCAATTCCACTTCCCTCCTGCTAGTTTTCTCTCAAAATTTATCTCATATTTAACCATATTTTAATTTTCTTCGGGTTGGGTGTAAAGTCTCAGTGAGTAAAAGTGGAGATGAAAGGGAATGACAAAGATGGATGGGATATCCCATGTTTAGGCCTTTCCTATGACTGACTTCGGGATCTAAAATTCCATGCAAAAGGCTTGGCTTTAGCTCCCTTCAATCCAGAGCTTTCAAGACAAGCGTCAGATGAGGCTGAGCAGGGATCTCTTGATAAAAATCAATGCAAAATTTAGTTGTCACTAATTTTGATTGACAATAAAAAGGCCCACAAATCCCTCGCTTTTGTACGTGTGCACCCAAATTTGTCTGATTCAAAACCGGCTGCTACCAGCAGACCAAATAAAGAGTTCCAGATTTCTCTTGAGCATACTTACGTTATTCTTAGAATGTTTTGTTAGTGATGAACCAAACTCTTTTTGGATTCTCGCACCACACCAAGACCACGGAGAAAGTCTGCAGATTACTTTATTTTTTTTAAAGCAATCCACTAGACCATCACTGTTCTCAGAAAGGAAACATACACACAAACACACACACACACATACACACACATATATATATATATAAAATTGTCTAAATTCCTGTATGGCACATTATACACACACACATATCCCAGGAGAGGCAGAGAGGTGTTTAACACTGAGAAACATTTTCTGTTCTGTGGAAAGTCTGGAGGTACCTGGTAGAACTAGAATCTCAGCAGCCTTAACTTTTGGGTTTAATTTTCTCTCTCTCTCTCTTTTTTTTTTTTTTTTTTTTTTTTTTTTTTAGGGTAACAGGAGAGACGAGTTTTTAACATCTGTACGTAAAGTGCATTTGCGCTTCTAAGGATGAGAAGACTGAAAACGTCTCTCTGACCTGCGACTGGAATATGTATTGTTCTAAAGTAGAATTGTCAAAGTAAAGTCATTTACCACCTGGATGTCCTTGACTTGGGGCGATTAAAGTTTAATCCGAGGTGTGTGCACAGATTTGCCGTGTTATTTAAACACATCAAAGGTCATAAAAGGATTCCAATAGCATGACTCGCAGACCAAAAAGCGTCCTCTGTGGAGAAATTCGTATTTTATTCTATCCAAAGCTCCATCAAGCTCTTTAAAGAAAAAAGAAACAAGAAGGAGAAGACAAGAACAAAAACGGGATAGTATGGGGGAAAGGTATTTGATTTCTCAAGGGGGTGACAAACTTGAAAGAGGCTGGAGAGTCGGGCTCTGGGGAATACACCCGGGGGAGGACAGAGCCTTCGATTATCATTAGCTGTGCAGACATCTAGTGGGAAAGCTTCGCCATTGCACCCCGATCCCTCCGCCCCGCGGGAAGTCGCTTACCCCGACTCCTCGGATGCACGGCTCCCTTTCCTCTCCGCTCTTCCTCGGCCGCCGCTGCCGCCGCCGCACGGAGCGCGGAGCGGGGATGGCGGCGCCCCACGGCGCGGCCCCTGCTTGCCCCCATTGGAGGCTCCCGGTGGCAGCCCGGCCCCGCCCGGGTTGTACTGCGGCGGGACCGGCCCTCGGCTGACTTCAACCCCACAGGGAGGACCCCACAACCCGCCGCGCTCCCCGTCGGGTGTCTCGCTCCCTTTGGCACGGGCGGTGCTCGAAACCCAAGCAAGAATACCCACCCCCCGCAGTCTCCGGGGCTGTGTTTACACTTGCAAATCTCTGATGGTTATCGCCAGCAGGGAACGGCAGCCTTCCACGACCCCCGGCGGGGCCACCCGAGCAAGCCTGGACATGCGGGGCACTGCGGTCCGCGACTCCGGCGGAACGGCGGACACTCGAACTTACCACAAAACTTTTCCATTCCTTCTGGGTCACAGATCTCGGCAGGGATAGGCAAGAGGGAGGGAAAGATAGGAAAGACGGGAGGGAGGCTGGGTAAACCACACGTAGGGCTCGGCTCCTGGCTTCCCCAGTGCTATGGCAGAAATTCATGTTTTGACTTACGTCGCGGGTTTTAGGAGAGGACAGACTATCGGGGGAAGGTGGGAGAGGCGAGGGAGAGGTGCTGACCTTGAGCTTTAAAACATGTACTGGCAGTAGTGTTATCGAGCCTTCCGTGACCAGAGGTCTAACGCTGTCCCCGTCTAATAGGTGGCTTCTCCTTGGGCATAACAGGAATTTTCAAGATGAAGCTGTATATAATGCCAGGATTGGTCCTATTTTGCGGGAAACTGGGGGAGATAGGTAGATATTTTCTCAACTGCGTGCTCTCCCTCCCACCTTGCTTCTTTTCCCAAGGAGTTCACATCACCTCCAGCTTCTTAGCTGGTACCTCATCACGTTGCAACTGAGATGTGGGAAGCCCCATCATCTGCCCAAATGACGAGGGTGTTGGGAGATCTCCAACTTGGGAACACTTAAACTACTGTTCTTCCAGCCCACAGGTTTTTCTTTGGTTTTCCTTTTACCACGTAGGGTTTTCCTTGTCATTTATTTCCTTTAGTGATTCTACAGAGCCCACATATTGGTTTCCACCCTAGTTGTCAGAAACCTCTTCTGATTCTAAAAAGCCATCGTTTCTCATAATTTTATTTTCTATTCCTTCCTTTACTCTTTCTCTCCTTTTTCGCCAAAGATGCCAGTCACCTGCGGTTCCCAAAGACTTTCCTGGCTTGCAGGGATGCTTCTCACCTCGGAAAGCAAAACTGTCCCTTTAGTACCCAGCAAGAAGAAGACACATCTTTCAATGAGCACACAGGTTTGAATTATTAGGCTGTAAATTTCGTACCGTGATAAAAGCTTCAGCTGTGTTGTTCAATATTAACGTTTTTGGCAATAGCACCACTTGGGTTTTTTACTGCCTTCAACTGCCGCCTCAGACCTACATTCCCCTCTCACAGATTTCTGAGAAAATCTTTCATCTTTTGTTTTAATATTGCATATATACGTTTCAGGTTTCTTAGCTGGTGTACAAATAAGAACGGACATATGGCAGGAACATTTCTTGTTTGCAAATGGGCAGAAGATACTTGCTAACTGATTTCTGCTGTGGAGTTATACGGGATTCTCTTTTTATATATAGGCAACTTTTATGTCATCTAGGATATTCTTGCTCACAGTTTTTAAGGTTTGGGTCTTGAGGTTATTGTTTAAAAAGTAGTACAATCCATCACACACAAGCACAGACCCATAAATACAACTTAATTCCCAAAGTGGAATAGTTGTATACACAATTTCATCTTCCCAGCTAAGATGGACTTTTTTTTCCCCTTTTGTCATGGTCCTGCTATCTACCAAAGACAAGACCTTGACTGAAAACTGATTATGAAATTACGATTACTTGATTAGCTAGGCACTGTCCAAACTTCCTAGGAACCTCAGCATAGACTTCTGACCACTCTTATAGTGACCCCCCGAGCAGTCACAGACCCGGAACCTTTCTCCCTCCAGAATGCCTCTAAAATTAATACGTCAAGCAAGCTTCCTCTACTTTATTTTTCAATTATTTACATGACCCAAAGTGGCGATGACACGTCTGTTCGTGCCTTCATCCACTCATAGTGAAATTATTCTTTGTGGTAAAACTTGCTGGCGGGTTTGGGAGAGGGAGCATAGAATTCCCCCAGCAGCAGGTGGGTTCTCGGGTCGAGGCAGTGGCCGTGCCCTCTCCTCTCCTGTCCCGACACCAATGGCCTGATCCGCTCGACCTGTCCAGCTTCTCATGTCTGCACCCACAGGTTTCAAACAGGATCTGCGTCCACACGGCATACTGGACTTCTCCAGGTAGAGCTCCTGGGCTAAGAATTTGTTGACCTGCCAACAGTGAGAAAAAGTGTTCGATGGATACAGCCGCTTCTGTGAGCAAAGGCACAGCAGCCTTTATGTTTCCTTTGCAACACGACCTATGACATGTAGCTTTATCTTACATCCAGCTGTTTTGGGTTTCTTTTCTGCTTCTTTTTCCCTCCCCTCCCCTCCCCTTCCTTTCCCTTCCCTTGCCCTCCCCTCCCGTCTCCTCTCCTCCCCTCCCCTCCCCTCCCCTCCGCTTCTCTCTGGAGGTGGAGGTGCTGTGAGTCGGGCAGGGAGATGGCAAAGTGTTTGACATAGTCCCCAAGCTCGGCAAGAGAAATTGCAAAGAAATATGGTCTTGTGAAAGTGGATGACAATTGGTAATTACTGGCAGGCAGCGAGTATCTTCCCCACAATGGGAAGGAAGCTGCTTCGAGCGAGGCTTCGCCTCGCTGGCACCAGGGCTGCTACATCTGCAGGAAAATGGCCTCGGGTTGCGTGCGAAGTGACGAGGGAATTTCTTCCTTTAGGTATCTGTGCTAGAAGACCATGGGGCATGCTAGGCTAGAGACTAACCTTTATTGTTCAGCCACTCATTATTTTGCATGTCAGAGGGGTTGCTATGAAACCACTCCCTTTTCTCTGTGCCAGTATTGGACTAAATATACTTTGGCTCCCGGGACTTTGCGAATTGTCTTTAGAGCGTGGGAACTCCGGCGTGTGCCCTCAGCTCCGCTCCAGTCCCTTGGCACCAGCCTGGCTCCTTCTCCTCGGGTATCTCTCTGAAGGCTCACAGGACTGCAACAGGATTGCTTTTGCTGGGCTAAAGCCATCCCTGCTCTTCCCCCGTTCCTCTGTCCCTGGAAAGGATCGAAGAGTCTGTGCCTCCACATCCACTCTCGCGCGTGGATGTGGGGGCACTGGGTGGCAATGCCAGATGGTGCCGGTGGTCTGGCTGACAGCCGTCCTCCAGGACTTCAGTCCAGTGCGCTCAGGCAGATGACGTCTGAAACCCAGATAGAAGATCTAAGTCCAGGAGTGGACAGATGCGAACTGCTGGAGTCCGTGGGTTAATTAGGGAGTGACTCCGCTCCTGTCTTTCCTGTTGAGCCACGAGTCTCAGATTTTCGATGATTCCAGAGTAAATAACCTCATAGAAGTATAGTCAGCTGTCGCATATGTAAGAATGAGATTTAACCTTCAACAGAGTCACATATGTAACTGTTTATCTAAAGAAGACATAAAATACAATAAGCTTTGGAAAAATTCATGATTCAGCAAAACGGGAGTAATATGCTTACCCGGAGATGCAAGTTATCGACTAGTCTGCATGTGGCTGGTGTTATGTTTAAAGGAAAACACTGTATAATTCCTATTTAGAGAATGTGTTCACGGTATGGATAGAAAGACATTAGTTCCATCTATCATGAAGAGTAGCAAATGTCACTTGTCATTAAAGACAGCACGTATTATATATACCTGAGAAATGTATTCTAGTGGCTAAAAGGCATTTTCTAGATCCCGGGTTTACTGTTTTTTTTTCCAAATAAACTTTTAACAGAAGTGCATGTGCTTGGTGAAATGTAAAGTTAATTGGAGAACACGGGATCATATCACGGTATTGAGTAGCTTTCTGCTCGGAGGCGGTTGGTTGGTACTGGGAGTACCCACAACATGGACGAAGGTCATTTAAGCAGTGTTGAGGACTAGCCGAAGCCAGCTGCCTCTTTCTGCTCGAAATGGATCACAGATTCGTGCAGATGGTGCTTTACTGTTTGTGAAACATGCTCCCAGCGCTGTCCCTGAGGGGTCCCACCCACTCAAGAAGAAGGCTCTCGCCAAGCCAGAGGTGGGATGCGCCTACGGGTGGGAGAGGACGCCCCACTCCCCTCCTTGCTCCAGCAACCAGAGGGATGAGCATAGCGTGTGGCAAGATGAGGGGCACGTGTAGGGTCGCACACACACACCAGCCAAGGCGAGGGGGCACCGCACTGTTTTCAGGTGTGCCCGCCTGATGCCTGAGTGGGTGCGTGCTTCCCCACGGCGCCGGCGGCCACGCACCTTCCATCTCACCCGCTGCCGGCAGAAGCCCTTCTATGCGCCCGCAGAGCAGAGAAATACGAACAGCCAAAAACTAGCCCCGTCTGCGCCCGGGGCGTGGAAGGAGTCAGGGGAAGGTCCCGACTGCGGGGCTGCCCCTGAGCAGGAGTCGGCAGCGCGGCCGGTCGCCCTGCACAGGTGTGTGTCTCTGGGCAGCCGCCGAGCCGCGCGGCTGTGGAAGAGCCGGCCCGGGCCTTTCGCACGGGGCGGCGGCCGGAGCTCTGGGCGAGCCTCGACGCGGCCCTGCAACCACCCGGCCTGCTGGGGGAGCCAGAGGGGCATGGGACTGCAGCCACGAGACTTCTGTGGCCGCTCCCGCCGCTCTCCACCACATTTGACAGAGTTGCAGGGGTTTGCCAGACTCAATGTGTTTTGGTGGTAATTTTTCGGTTGGTTGGTTGGTTTTTCCCCTCTCCGTGGGCAAGATTTCCACTCCTGGCTCAGGTACCTTCCAGCTAGAGTCATTCTCCGCTCCCGTCAGTGCGGTGAGTCCCCTCTTCAGATATTTCTTAAAACAGCCATGATTACAGCCCCGGGTATCTACAGTCTCAGCTGAGCAAAGGGCTAGAAAAGTGAGGGAAAAGAGCTGTTAGACAGAGCCAGACATTAGAGATAAACTGCCTCCATCAAGTCAATGTTTTAATCACTAAAACCACTTCTGAAAAGGGAACGAAAAGCCCCTCTTGGAGAATGTACTCAAACAGCTGTCTTCCAGTAAAGGCAAACATGTCCAATGTTTCCTGTATGATTTTTTTTTTTTTTTTTTAAAATCTCTAGCTCTCCTTTCTTTCTCTAGATATCGGGTACAGGCGTCTTTAGCACCGAGAGCGTAATTGCTTCCCTCCCTAGGTGAAGATACGCCTTTGGACTCAGCGTGAAAAAAAAAAAAATAAAGACCTTGCAACTTCTTGCAGAGAGCAGCAGCATTCACTCCTGCCCCTGAGCCCCCCTGGTCGGACGCTATGTGTAAATGTCACGCTATTACAAGAAAGTTATGGTGAGAAGGGCTTTTTGGAAATGCTTTCTCTCGCACTGTAAAGGAAAGAGTGACTTCGGCTTCTCTCCGACAGCTTTTCAAAGGGAAATAAACCAGCACAAAATGGGCCTGAAGCTCAGGAAGAACTTTTTTTTTCTTCCCCTAATGAAAAAGGTGGAGGGACAAGTTTAATTGTAATCAGGCTGCAACAATACACCATGTGATCATGTGGTAGCAATTATTACAAGCTCCCAGCAGAAATAGAGAGGATATGTTATTGCAGCTTGCTGTACCCTGCCTTTCTTTTCTTTATTCCTTTTTTTTTTTTCCTCAAAAATGTGACTTCCTGGTAGGTAAGGCGAGAAATTAATTTACCCTCAAAACGCTAAATCCTGGAAATCGGAGGATAAGCCCAAGAAAATTAAAGAAGAGTAACTTGAGAATCATTTTGTTATCTGTTGCTACTACACGTTCATACTAGAACGTTTTCAACTAGAAGATGGAATCGACCTGATAAACTACTGCACGGTCAGGCGGGCCTCCTCGCTTATCAGAATTTACTAATGGAAAAAAACCCACAACTTCCTCGGCACCCTTTGTGCGAGACCAGAGCTGATGGCGAATAAATCCGTCTCATTTTGCAGAGCAAAATTAATTGAAATTGTAGGGGGATGCTTTATCACTGCGTTCAAGCAGTCTGCGGTTGACAGAGTGCCTGCAAAGGTTTCTCTTCGCTGCATTTGCGCCGGAGTTTAAGTAAAATATTTTCTATGGACTACCAAGACATAACGCCAGGCTTCTGTTGCTTTCATCCCCCAAGTATAAGCAGAAAGCTACCTCACCGCCCATGCACCACCCTCCGAAAATACCCTCGTGAATGTATTACAAATAAAAACATAAAGCAAAACAAAACAAATCAGAAAAGAGATCTTGTCAGCGAGACAGATTTCAGGATCATTCCCATATCAATTTTTAAGCACATGCAGTATCTCCATCGTCTTTTCTGGAGCTGAAATAGAAAAAAAAAAATTAAAAAAAACCAAACAAACAAACAAACAAAAAAACAAAAACAAAACAAAACAAAAAAAAACAAAAGCTAAACCAAAACAACATAGAGGGAAGTGATCTTATAAGACCTGGTTCCATGAAGATTAGTCCGTGTTCCACACTTTGGGTGAAAGCAGTGACATTGTTTTCGAGCACACCTTTTTTATAGGAGGTGCCGTTTGAATGTTTGGCTCGACTGAAAAAGATAGGGTAGTGTGCTCCTCAGAATTTTTCGGACGCTTTCACAAAATTTCTCGGACTCTCCCCCTTTTGCATTTGCTCTTACAAATTCTTCTAATTTTGTAATTATCTCAGCACCCCCCTTAGCACGCAGTGGGAGGGAGAGAGTTAAGATGTCCTGCGAAACCCGCTCGTAAAGCTGCTTACTTCCATTAGAAACACATGAATATCCTGAAATACAGAGTGTCTTTAAAACGGACTCAGGAATGTTTATCTCAATCCTCGATGCTTTAGAATTTGTGGAAGAAAACAGCGGTGACAGTACTGCTCCAAATTACCCTGCTGGCAGGTAAATTTCATTTGCTCATGAAAATCAAATTCGATTAAGTCTCTTGCTCCTGCTATCACTTTACTCCCGCGTCTTCCAAGACTCCTGAGCTCTGCAGAATGGAGAGTATTATTAGTAACTAAGATCACCCTCTAGCTCCTCCATTATCAGCTAAGATCTTTTAGTGGGTTTGGAGGGATTTAACTCCGTGACAAACATATATTTGCAGCAATCAGACACGATTTTTTTCTTAATGCTCATTAATTAGCTCTAAACAATGGATGGAAAAGTAAGACTGAATTTCTTTGGGCAACAGTTTAGAAATTTTTTTTCTGTATTCGTACGATTGTGATTATCCTACAAGAAATCAGCCTTCCTTTCAGTCGGGCATTCCCGCGGCAAGACTGTTGAGGGTGCGTGTGTGTTATCACACCACGACTGGTTTTGGGGGAAAAGGATTTCTGGTTTCTCTAAGAAAGGCGAAATCTTAGGGCCTCTTTAGAGAAAAAAAAAAAAAGTGGGCATATTCCTATGACATTTAAAAAAAATTTATATTTTCACGTTTAAGTCCAATTTGCTTCAGTCCTCACCGTGGCAAGACTATCCTAGGCTTCACAGCGTCAGGAACACACAGTGACGTGGTTTAAAGCACTTATAAGAGCCAAATTCTGCTCTTGCTTACACCTGTGAAGTGGATGAAATGAATCTGACCACTCTCAGTGCAGCCAAAGGAAGAAAATGCCACTTAACCTTTCTGTAATACCTGAGATGGACATGACTGTGTACCGGGTGACTACCGCCGGATAGGAAAACCAGTTAGAAATTGCCTGGCTATGAAAACATTCAGAACCTTTTAAAATTCTCCAACTGATCATGGTTGTTCATCGTCTTGCTCCCCAAGGAATTAATACTCGTTTTTAAGGAAACGATTCAACAGATGCATTTCTCTCCAAGTTGTTTTACATTCTACGTAAATGCAAAGCAGTTCAGAGATTTGTATCAGCTCTCTTCGAAATTGCTAAGGTTCTGCCATATGCTCGTATGTGCTGTATTCTAACTTTATTTCACAAGAAAAAGACTAAAAGTTTGGAAGAAGCTTTGAGTGGTCTGTCTGTTGTGTGTATGGAAGCAGTCAATTATCAAGTAAATTTTCCAAAGACGTTCAAATCAAACAGTAGTTTCAAGTAAACTTCTTGGTTTTGGTTGATTTATCGAGCACATCTCAAGACTTACGTTGTGAAAAGTAAAAGCTCTTACACAACTGGTAGGGAATGGTATATGTTCAAAGCGGAGGGGTAGGCTCGGGCATATTTTTATCCCGAGTGTTCATTACAGGGTCCATGATTTTCGAAGAACATCTGTTCTATACCATGCCTTCAGCCCTCACGATTCCTTTCTAGTATTTAATGGCAGATACCCCTTAAAGCAGGAAGAAATTATAGCTGAGGAAAAACATTGGGTATCAGGAGCATAAAAGTACTTGACGAGGCTTTTCTTCTGTCTCGGTGTCAACAATTTATTAAAGTAATTCAAATTAGGAAAGAAAAACGAGGGCGTGTACTCCTGTGTCTGATAGTAACTATTTTTCCGGTGGTGCATACACACCCTGCAGATGTCATTTTGCTTATTTTGAGGAAACAGTCTCATTCTCGAAATCCCCCTCACGTCATGGCAAACAGGGGAAAGGGATGGTTGTATTACTGGTCTTATCAGCAGTGAAAAGCGAGGCTTTCGTCCCTAATTATTAAATAGAGCTTTAGACTGACGGAGAGATACAGAGAAGAGAGAAAAGAAAGCTCTCTAATCTCCTTTATCCCTGGAACACACAGGGCTGGAACAGCCCCAGGTGGGTAAACAAAACAAAAAAACAGCCACCAAAACTCAGCAGACCGGATGCCCCCGCTTTCCCCCGCGCCTTGACCCCCCCATACCCCTCCACTACTAGTACAGTTTGCACCGAGGCTGAAAGCTACGATTTCCCATGGCTTCACCCTCCTTATGGAAAGGAGCTTGAAAAGTAGAGCCAGATAAGCGAGTAAACCTCTGCGGCTGAGAGTGAAGGGGGTTTGGAGAGGGGGCGGGCTGGGAAGGTGAGGGAGAGGGGAGCTGGAGAGATTAGCGTTCTCATGGCTACCCGCTTTTTAACAAATCAGACAGATCTTCGGGCTGTGAATGACAGTCCTCACATTGGCTAGACTGCAACTTTCAACTTGACCTTGGCCTCTAGCCGTGTCTAACCCGTATGTAAAACAGCGCTGCCCCATAGAACTGTATTCCCTTCCCACTTCTCCCCCCTCGCCCTTGTAACGCGATTTTCAGAAGCAGCCTCACGAAACTAGAGGGAAACACCAATTCACGCCAGTCAAGCAATGTTTGGCCGAGGGAATCCACAGGTTTCAAAACTGGAGCCTGAAAGAAAAGGAAAAATATGCGGGGAATAAATATTTGCTTTTGGTCATGAGGAAGAATGCGGAAAAGAGTATGCGAAGTTAAATGGGAACCCTTTATTGGCTACAATGAAGGAAAAAAGCGGCTAAATGCTGCCAAATTACCAGGGAGATGACAGCAACTTCAGGTATCCCAACTCATGGCACGGAAAAAGTACCTTGAAAAAAATTCCTTGGGTGCCGAAGAGCTATTTCTCATGGCTAGCAGCTCTGCGCTAGGCAAGGAAAAGCCTGTTCAGTAACAATATAAGTCCCGAGATTGCTCTGCGCTTGTAGCCATGCGGGCAAAACAATGCTACAACGTCAATGGGAAGCACAATAGGATAATAAATACGCCGAGCTGTCAGGCTCAAAACAAAGAAACATGCAATTGGGGAAAAAAATTAGTTTTCAGGATGGGAGTATTTGTGGCTGTTTTGTGCACACGCGTGAGGGCTGAGGGCTGTTAACGATGAGATGAACGCTGCTTTAGGTCAAGTTTATTGATAGCTCAGTGATGGAGTACTGTGAGTTCAAGGTTGTGCGCGAAAAGTTTGTGGGGAAAAGCATCCGCCGATGTGGGGGAATGATTAAAAATTTAAATTATTTCCCCCTATGAAAAATTTAACACGAGAAGAGAAACTAATTGGGTTGTGTGGGGTTTTTTTTCCCTAACTCTCGCTTCCAAAGTGGTACGACCTTCAAAAAAAAAAGTGTTTTTCAGCCAATGATCCATTTTGTTTTCCCAGCGCTTACACACACACAAAAAGAGCTGTGTGTCCGTGCGCACACTATACAAGCCGACGCGCTATTTTACAGCCAAAAAATATTCAAGTCGAATTGTAGGCCCCGGATTTTATCATTACGGCAACAAATAATACAGCGGAATTGCTATGAACATCCAGTTAACCCTCCCGCTCCCCAAGCCCTTTCTAAAAGATAATAATGAATAAAATGGACATTTCCAAGTCTGTTCCTCTTATCTGACTTTTAAGGCTTCGTGACGAGAGGAGTGAGATGGGTCTTGGGCTTTTGACGGCCGGGAAGGAAGGGAAAAAAACCACCCAGAAAGGACCCCGGGAGGCTCCGTTTCGAGCACCTTATGTGTCCCGGCATTGCGGGTGGGGAGTGCTTCTCCGCCCGCAGCTTATGTGGGCTCCCCGTCTCACCCGGCTGGGGCCCCGTCCGCGGCGGCTCAAACCGGTGGAGGAAGGGGGTCGAAGGGGCGCGGCTCATCCTCCCCCGGAGACCAGGGAAGGCCTCTGGGATTTCCGCGGCGCTCTGGGCAGGGAGGACTCAAGGAAAGCAGCACAGGGGGAAATTAGGCGGGGTGCCGGGGGCATCCCCGCACCTCGCGGGGCGCGCCGCGGCAACAACGGGGCCAAAAAGCTCACGCCTCAGTGGCGAGGGAGGGCCGGAGGGGGGAAGAAGGGAGGGAGGAGGGGAGGAGGGAAGGAGGAGGGACGGGCGGGCCCCCCCGGCGGCGCCCTCGTCCCGTGCGGCGGCGGGACCGCGCCGTGCCCGCGCCCATGCCTGTGCCCGCGCCTCGGGCCGGGACCCGGCCCCGCGCGCTGATTGCGTTATTTAATTATCTCCACTTTATTCCCTCAGATGTTTATCAGCCGCTTTGCATATCACGTGGGGACGGGCGGGCCAATGAGGGTCGGCCTGGCGCGACGCTGGCGCGTCAGCCCTGGTCAAGTCCCGGAGATTGAGTATCTCTTTTTTCAGTCTTTGGGGCTTTTAAAAAAGAGCCACTAGTCTCAATGCGGAGCGGGCTATGACAGCCTCCGTGCTCCTCCACCCCCGCTGGATCGAGCCCGTCATGTTCCTCTACGACAACAGCCTGGATGAGATCAATAAGAACATGGACGGATTTCACGCCGGCAGCAACTTCGCGGCGGCGGCGGCCAACCCCTGCCGCAATCTGATGGCTCACCCCGCGCCCCTGGCCGCCCCCAGCGCCGCCGCCTACACCTCCAGCGAGGCCCCCGCAGCCGGCATGGCCGAGCCCGCTGTCAAGCAGTGCAGCCCCTGCTCGGCCGCCGTGCAGAGCTCCTCCGGAGCCGCGCTGCCCTACGGCTACTTCGGCAGCGGCTACTACCCCTGTCGCATGACCCATCACAACGCCATCAAGTCCTGCGCCCAGCCCGCCTCTACCTTCGCCGACAAGTACATGGACACCTCGGTCTCCGGCGAGGAGTTCACGTCGCGGGCCAAGGAGTTCGCCTTCTACCAAGGCTACGCCGCCGGGCCCTACCAGCCAGTGCCCGGTTATCTGGATATGCCTGTGGTGCCCGCCATCGGTGGCCCCGGCGAGCCGCGCCACGACCCCCTGCTCCCCATGGACAGCTACCAGCCTTGGGCCATCACCAACGGTTGGAATGGGCAAGTGTACTGCCCCAAGGAGCAGAGCCAGCCGCCTCACCTCTGGAAATCCACCCTCCCGGGTAATACACCTGCATGGCTCCCTCTGTCCCTTCTTTCTGTCCTCCCCCGCTAACCTCTCCCGGGTATCCCGCCGGCAGGGCCCCGGGATCACCCTCCGGACTGACCCTTCCCCTCCCCACCCGCGGTCCCCGGTCCCATCCCGCCCCGGTCCGTACAAGCTCCGGCGTCCCTGGAACGGCACCGGTGCCGCCCCCTGCCCCCCGCCGGCGCACGGCACATCCCGCCTCGCCTGGCCGGCCCCGACGCCGACCCCGGGAGAGGAAACAGCTGAAAAGGGCCGCAGGAAGGTCTGTGGTATTATTTTCCATAGACTAAGGAGTACGCAGTCTGGGTAAATCGCTGCAGCCCCTCTCTATCCTTCCCAGAGTCCCTGGCCGGGCTACGTGGGCTTGTTATTATTTGTCTGTCTGACAGAAGCGAGCCTTTCCCTGCCTAGAAGCTGTCTGCGGCGGCCAGGAAAGAGCAATCCCCAGTGCTGAGCCGGGCATTAGTAGCTAAACCGGAGCGGGGCAGGCAGAGGAGTGCGCTGTAACTCTAACCCTTATACCACTTGAAGATGTCCTAAGCGGTTCCAGCGATTTTCTAACGCTTGTCCGCATGGTTTTTCTGTTCCAGACGTCGTTTCTCATCCCTCGGATGCGAACTCGTACAGACGCGGAAGAAAGAAACGAGTGCCTTACACAAAGGTCCAGTTAAAAGAACTCGAAAGGGAATATGCTACAAATAAATTCATAACTAAAGACAAACGGCGGAGGATTTCGGCCACTACAAATCTATCAGAGAGACAGGTCACAATCTGGTTCCAGAACAGAAGGGTCAAAGAGAAAAAAGTGATCAACAAATTGAAGACTACCAGTTAATGGATTAAAAATTGAGAAGCAGCAATTCAAGAGTTTCAGGACTTTTTTTTTCGTGTTCAGATTAAAATAATTATTAATAATAATTAAAAAGAGAAAAGACAATGAACCTCTTCTTTCAGAACAAGAGATCTGTATCTTTGGAATTATAGCTTTTTTTTTTTTTCCCTTATTTTTCTTTTTTTTTTTTTTTTTAATATTGCTGTAGCAAATGGTTAAAACTGACAGTTCTCCTGAAATCTCAAACATCCTGCCAGTATCACCGACAGACTGTAAAGCCCACACGCCCAGCCCTGAGAGATACACTTTCAATTAAGACACGATTTTCTGAGAAACTTGTAAATACTTCTACGACCTTACTATTTGAAAGAAAACTTCGTGGCCACGATACAAGAAGCTGGTTAATGTGAGGATGTCGATGTGGACACATGATCTGGTTTTCTTCCATTGCAATCCAAACTCTATCTTGAATGACTGCTCAGGTAAACCATAGTGAAAAAATTTACAATTACTGTATGTTTTTAAGCAATGCGTTTGATGTCAAAAAGTAATAATAAACAACGAAGGTACTGAATAAGGATTTCAGAGACATCAGTAATGAAGGAAGTTCTGTGGAGGATTTATTTTGATGGTAAATTTAAAACATCGCAAATTAGTGGGCATAGGAAAATATTTGCTTGGAGATGTCTTTCGGTTTTAGTTTTTATTTTCCACAGATAATTACTTGTCACCTGAATTGGTTTTTTTTTGTTGTTTTTTTTTCCTCCTGCAGACCTTACAATAAATACATTTTAAAGGACTCTATCTATTTTAAACCTCAAATAATCGTCAAGAATTAATATTCTAAATCCCCGGAAAATTTTAATATTTGAACATTGGCATTTCTTTACAGTAGAAAAAAAAATATCCTGGGAAAAAAATACCCAAGAACTTTGAACTGAAATACAATTTTTCCCGGAAGTATTTTGATTTATATAATCTATATTTGATCTATAAGTAATTAGTCGTTTCTCCTTGTTTATTGTCTGTTATGAGGCCGCAGTAGGACATTTAGGGATTCTTTTTACAGCACCTTTTAATCAAATCAGTTATTTCAACCAGCACATTATTTTGTTTTTATTCACTATAAGAAGCTATCTTGTAAATAAAAAAAAAAATTCAGCGCACTGTGAAAATGTACTTATGCACCCTTTTTTTTATATATTTCTACTGAAAATGAAAACCCAAGACGTGTAGAGGTATAGTAGTATTAATACTGTTAATAAAATAGTCACTGTAATAAAATCTGAAAGACATACTCTTTATTTTTTCATTCCTACGTGCATTTAAAAGAAAAATATAATGTATCTGTCTTATAATTGTAATAGCGTTGTCTTCCATTATGTAGCTTATGTATATGTGGTGTATTTTTGTTTTATTCTTCTTGGCAGTGTTTGTCTGGGGGCAGGCATGCCTGATAACCAGCTTTTCTAAACTATAAATGTTTCAGTAATGTTAAACAGTGGTTTTGCAGCGGGGCTGGGGGCCAGAGGGAGGAAGAGTAGGGTGATACAAGAACAGCGCTGCAGCCGGGAAATGGAGGCCGACGCCCGGCCCCTGGGACGAGGGCACGCTGCCCAGCCTGCCGATGCCTTTACGGGGAGGTGGGGGGGGGCTGTGTGGCGATGACAGCACGGGGAAGGCCGAAACCTTGACCTTGAGGGGAAAAAAGCCGATTTGTGACCTTGACTTTTGACAGCTCCCGGCGCCGGCGGCATCCGTGGGCCGACAGCGCCACCTCGTGGCCGGCGCCTGCCGCGCCCGCACCTGGCCGCGCCCGCGCAGCATCCTCCCCGCGGGCGGGCGCTCCGCAGCCCGCAGCGAGCGCAGCGCTGCAAACCATGTCCGAACAGGCAAGGCAGAGCGCGGAGCGGCGTGTGCTTCGCACACTCTCTCTCTTTCTCTGGCCAGTGGCAGGACACCGGCGAACCCTAGCTGGGGATGAAACTGAGTGCTCAGCTGGTACCCGGCTGAGGAGTGCCGGTGTGGTGCGAGAAGCCGCCGGCCGGACCGCATTCTGAGCGGCGGGCGACTTTGTTCGGGCACAAAGAGAAGTTTGCTTTCGCTGCCTGTCTCCTGTGGTGGTCTGTAGCTCTAATTAGAGCTATCGGGGAACCTTTACGGTACATTTAAAGGGTATCGTATACCGCGCTAGCTGTGCGCTTCTAGCCTTACATTTCTGAAATTCAAAAGGACCCACCTCTGCAGGGATCAGTGCAGAGCGATTTCCGACCCTCAGATCTGACTGTAACGCATTCGTGCAATAACTGACGTGAAATCTACCTGCATGAGTGGGATTTGTTTTCCAGGAGGCTTTTCTGCCGGGGGCTTTGCCCTCCGTTCGGGATTTTAGCCTTTTCCGCTGTGTGCGGCCGCACAGGGCCTGTGAACTGCTGTGGTTTCTCGGTCTGCGAAGCACTGTGGTTTCTCAGGCCGCGGGAAAACCGCGGGCGCGGAGCGTGGGAATTTCGGCTGCATCCCTTCAGAGGCTGGTCAGGGACTTTCTGAGCGAGATTTCTTCCATCCCGCTGCGAAAATAGCCGAGGAGTGTTATATTAGCGGCAGGCGGTTTTCAGGCCATACAGTTTGATTGTGCTTTGGGACGACAAGGTGTCAGCTCCCTATGACAAGCACCGGCCTTTCAGCGGCCTGCAACGCCGCGGGAGGGACCACGGGTAAAGATTCATGAGCGCAACATCACCCGAAGGGGTGATAACTCGTCTCTGGTGGCCAGGGCCTTGGGCTGCCCACAGGCGAGGGGAGCCACGCGGGACTCCCGTCGCCACTGGGGAGTCAGTAGTCTCCACGACCTCCGCAGTAGCCCCGCGGCCTGGGATTTCAGCAGAGACGGAGCAGGCAGAAAAACCCCGCAGTGGGGTTACTGGAGTTGCGAGCAGAGGCTCCTTCCAGTTGTACCCTGTCCGAAGGCCTAGGGCTGTGGGCTGGCGATGGGGACCTGCCTCCCACCGGCCGTACCTGCTGTCCACGGGCAGTCTGCTTTGGCTGCAGGCACGGGTCAGTTGCCTTTCCACCCTCTCATTGCGATGCTTTCTCCTGAATGAGTGAAATTGCCTGATGAAAGCTGCTAGTGAATTGCACTTGTTCTTACTCCGATTAAGTTTGTATATTCAGTTATATTTCGCAACCTACATAGTCATTGCATGAGGCGCCGCAAATTACATGTACTGCAGGTCGGAGATGGGGCTGATACACAGGATTCAGTCCTCTGTATCTTAGGCTCGAGCTTCTATTCTCAAAGTAGAACAGCCTCACAACGATATGATTCAGGGACGCCTTGAAAGAAACCCACGATGAGAATATGGCCGGCATTAGTATACTTGCAGCTTTTTTTTCCCTTATTTTTAAGGGTAACTTTTAATACGAGATAGCGTTTGAAGATTATGGTTTCACACTGAACTACCTACCGTTCAAATCTGCTAAGCATTTCAAGACTGACTGTGGATTAGCAAAAATAAATTCTCACTACTGTTCAAATAGCTCAGCAGCATATATATTTCACAGGGTAAAAAGGGGAGAGTATGACTCGCGATCGCTGGCAGGAGTAAGGTAACATTTTGGATCCGACCCCTACTACCATGTAAGTCAGCGTCGAAGCTCCGAGGCTCTCGCAGGCTTTAGCAGAAGGAACCGGTCGTGTTTCCCGGCCGTGCAGCGGAGAGATACTGTCGGGGAAGCAGGATCAGGCCCGCGACGGACCGGCGGCGAAGCCCCCTCAGCCCCCGGAGTGCCTCCCCCGCATGACCGGGCGTGCGGCAGCCGCGTCGTCGCACCCGGTCCCGCGGGGACGGCCTCTCCTCTCCGACCCGCTGCCTCCTCCTCGAGCCCGGCTCAAGGCGCCTGTCGGGAAACATCCCACGGTGCGAGTGGCTTGGTCAGGGGAGTAAAGGCCGGGAACTCAGTGCCTTGGCCTCCGGGGCACCGTGAAGAAGGGACTGAGTGGAGCGACGGGGGCCGGCAGTGCCCTCCACGATCGTAGTGTTTATTCAGGGCACCAAGTCGGGTACGTCTGCTGTTTTTCGAGTCACAAAACATTCACTATCTGCTGGTCTTGCTTGCACTCCTGCCCTCCCTTCGGTCGTCCCGCGTGTCTGCCTACCCACGGTTGCACCCACGTAGCCCTATGCGCTCCATCACTCCATCCCTTCGCCGGGTAGATGTGGCCTCGGAGCGTGGGGGAGAGCGGGCGTGTAGGTGTGTGTGTGTGTTCGTGTTATTTATTACCTTCATTTACCGTCCAAAAGCTGTTGGCACATACATTTTCAAGTACAAATTGCTGTTGTATTACATATTCCCCTCTCACCAATCTGCCGCCAGCGCCCTAAAATACATCCCTAATACGTTTTACAAGTGAATATATCACCAGTGAAAATAATTAAGCAACGGGATACATTAATGCACTACGTCGGTCCATGCGCACAATTCGGGGAGAATTATTATTTATATTCCCAATGTTACAGAGAATATTTTAAAATGTATGTCTGGGGGGTGGGGGGGAACTCACTGTTCCTGGCTTGCTGTGTAGAGTGTGTGCAAAAAGTTTTATTTGCAAACGTAAAAAAAAATATGTACCGGAAGAAGTATTTGAAAGGAAAACAAACAGAAAATTAAAAACCGAAAAGTATCTAAACAAACTAAAGTCTCCATTTTCTCATCTTCCTTTGAAATAAAAATTTTAGTTATAGCATTTTAGCTGATGTGGAGAGACACACAAGACACAGAGGGAGCAAATTAGTACTGTATATTTAGTGTATTTATTGGAGCATTAATACCAAAGCAGCCTATCATTCGTAGTGTAAAATGCATAATATAATTAATGAAAAAACAAGTTCAGTTTCTCTACAATCTTCACTTCATGTAGTTCACTTTCAATCTTGGATTCAGAAACATATACTTTAATTCCCCGTGTCTGCAAAAGTTAGTTTATTACTGCCGAATTCTTGGTGTCCTTGTCCCTCAGATTTCCCATGGGCAGAGAGTGTCCTTACATCTTTTACACAGACAGACAGGTACAACAAATATATTTTTCCCACCGAGCGAATAATCTGATATTTAATTTATCCCCGGCTCGAGCACTTGGCAGTTGCAATGGTAGTTTGCTATGGGAAATAAAACTTGACAGGAGCATATTTCCGAAAAAGATTAAGTATAACTGGAAAGCTCTATCTTTTTTTTATTATTTTTTTTTTCGGCTGCCTTTTACACAGAAATGTTCCCATTTAAAATACTGGGAATGGCCTCTAAAGCAAAAGAGAAAAAAATGTGGTCCTCAATATCGAACTGTTCAGAAAATAGCCCATTTTTTCTAGAACAACTACTTTTATTTGGTATGTATCTGAGCGAACGGGTAAGAATCTCGACCATTAGTCTATGAACTAAAGTTATTTAAAAAAATATCAATGGCTTAAATAAACCCCCATTCCTGGTGCATTTCAGCATTCTCCGTAGGCAGCATTAGCAATAAAATCAAGACAGCGTTTAATAAAAAAAAAAAAATACTGTGAGGCGCTAAAAGGCCGTTTGTCGCCATTCATAACATTTAGATGCGTTTTAATGCACTTTCATGATGATTTGAAGAGACGGCCTTGCGCGTTCTCGGTCGGTAAGGGAGTTCAAAAAGAAAGGAGGGAGGCTTTTCCGCGCGGGCCGGAGGCGGCGTGGGGCCGTGGGTGCAGGAACGGGCCGATGCGCCCCGGACGCAGCTGCAGGAGTCCGGCCGCGGGTGTTTTAGCCACGCCATGAGCCATTTCCCTGCCTCCTGGGCCCCCTCCCCCTTGAATGTATTTGATTCATGAACTAGGGTACGAAATGCAAATGTTCATTAGGTCTTCCCTCCCTCCTCCCTCTGGCCTTCCTCCCGCCTCCGCACCCCCAAAAAGAATTATTTTTTTTCTCCAGTGAATAGCTTCATCATGGCGTGCTGAAAGGCAGAAGCTTTGCCCGTTCCTAGATCTGAACTGTGATTAAACATCCCCAAAGAGAGCATCTCTCTCTTCCTCCCGCTGCTTCCCCCTCCCTTCCCTCCCCTTAGCGTAAAGCGCCCTCTTCTACGTAGGAAAGGTCAAGTCCTACAACGCACAACCCACGGTCATTACTGTACTGTGACCCGGGGTGTACTGGGGAGGACCGGCCGTGTGTCTCGTGATCAAAAACACTGAGACTTTTTTTTTTTTTCATCTATCCTTCTCTTGCGATGGGAATCCGTGGAATTAGACAGCATTTTAACCTCCTGCAATCACCTTGTGTGCAAATCGCCATCGGAAATCCTAAGGGACCAGGAGAGACAGGGAGAGGGGGAATAAATAGCTGCAATAGTAGTAGTAATAATAATTACAGTAATAATCGTCATTAGCCTGTGATATCGCTGCATTTTGCCTGAAGCTGGCAGGAAGGACGATGTGCCCTAGTGGCTAGATTTCTCTCCGTCTAAAGGCAGACCAGCAACAACTAGAACAAAAAAATATAAAACCCCAAATCAACAGCAACCCAAGTCACTGAGAAATGGAGAAGGAATGTTTGTCGGACCAGGTATATTTAATCTTTAAGGGAGGACACAAAAAAATGTGCAATCCATCCTCATTGATCTGGAGGTCTACAACCCAGCGTGGGATCCTAGCTGTCAGTCTCCGTGGGGATATATTTTTGCACAGGCGAGAGACTTCTGGATGTTGGGGTAAGATTTTCGTGCTCTTCCTGGAAGCGGCTGAATGTTTCTCTTTTTCCCCTGCTCGGTGGTGAACTATGCAAACAAGCCAACAGCAAACACGCACCCGGTTCCCTCGCAAAGCCCTCTGCATGACTCGAGCAGTCACTCGGAAGGCCTTTGTGGAGAGTTCCCCAGGTCCCTGCTCTCCCCTCAGCCCACCCACCCACCCTGCTCTCTTTCTCCCATGGTGTATGAGGCCGAAGTGCCACTTCTGCTGCGGGGACCTGGGTGAAGGCGTCTGCCTGGGCTGGTGCTGACAGAGCTTCCGAAAAGCCAGTTGAGAAAAGTAAGACTGCTTCTCCTTGGTTGCCGGCTCCACCTTTCCCAGGGATGCTACTTCCCACTCTAGCATAGGTGGGAAGTAAAGAAGGCTCTTGGCAGGAAAGTGCGCCAAGAAAGGCTGGGGTCAGAGCCCAGGACGCGAGTAGACTTGTAGATAGAACTGCTGGTTGCTTGTCTTTGTGCTGCGCCGTGTTGTCTTGCAGAGTTAGGTCAGGCTGCGTGGAAAAGTGTCTACTGGCTTTTATCCCCGGTTGTCTTATTTGTGTGTGCTTGCCTCTGAAATTATTTTAATCATTCAAGTGACGGGGAGGAGGGTGGACGGCTGTGCGTGGAAGAAAAACAGGGAAGGATGTTTAACCTGTCTGCTTTTCGCCATTGTTTTTTTGTATCTAGAGAGAAAAATGCCAGCCGGGTGTTGTAACCTGCCAGTTTAAATTAACCTGAATTTCGTCGTAATTGCCTCGATTTGAATGCACTAAGCGAAGTGCTTTCATTCATTCCTGATAGTACAAAACGGCCTATATAATGGGCTTGGATGAGGAGTAAAAGAAAAGCAGAGTATTTTAAGCCTGGCTTTAGCCTTCCAGATGCCTTCGGATAGGCACAAAAAATAACAGTTTTTGATCAAATCAATCTTGGATGGGCTGAGTCTGCAGCTAGTGTTTGGTTTATATTTAAATATGTGAGGGTTTGTAAATACCATACTGTATGAACACTTGAGGGGAAAATAAAACTGAAAGAGAAAGAACGAGTAACCCTCACACTTCGCCTAGTCCAATTCGGGGTGTTCTTCCCAAATTTCCCCGGGGTGTGCAGTGCGGATCTCTCATGGTTATACGCACGATTTCTGAAAGAATTGATATTAATGTCAGCGTTTGTTGAAAAGCCGGGACAGTGAGCGGGCTTCCAGCCCGGGTATAGGCAAGAGCAGCCATATTAGGCTTAGAGGGAGAGCTGTTTTTATGGGTGTCTTTGCGTGACATATGAGACAACAGACAAGAAACGATCCTTGCAGAGCCGGCTGAGCTGTACGTGGGTATACGACTGCATCCTCAACTGCAGCACATATTTTAAGCTCATGTTATTTAAAAAGCTTCGTAAAAGGTTACACAAGTACAAGTACCTTAATATAATACAATTCTGAGGGTCGATCAAAATATGAGGCTGGAGCTTTGAAGTCATTGATTTGACAGCCCCAGTACAGTGATACTTCCTGTACCCACCCCCAAAAACAAGCATTGATGAAGAAATGTCTTTACTTTGGTGGGTTTCACGATATGTGAATAAGGCTCTCCTATAAAGTTAGCAGAGTGGTACAGTAAAATCTGATGTGTTTCTTGGCGAGTTGGGCAAAATAATTAAATAAAAAAATTGAAATACCTTTATAAATCATTGTTAAATTTCAATGTGCATTAGAGAGAACCTTATATCCTATAAAATTCAATTTAGCTTAGAATCCCAGTCAATTACCTTGACGTGGATTTCTGTGGTAAAGTGTGGATTGCGGCATCACAGGGACACTCTAGGTATGACAGACTGGTCTCGGTGTTGAGGCATTTCACTTTCTGTAGTTTTCTGCTCTTAATCGAGAGGGCACATTACATATCTCTTAACTCTTGTGTGTTGTTTGCATCCTGAATTGGTAGGCAAAAAAAGGCTCGTTTGTTAGAGACAACGTGGTAGAATTTTTTTTTTACTCTCACTGAACGTATTTCCCAGATTAACAAATCTAAGGTCAAGTTCAAGGCACCAGTTGTAGCAATACTTTTAAATGTAAGTCTAGATGGGAATGTTTTGGCGGACTTTTTTTTTTTTTTTAAATAATAATGTGTCACTCCCAGCTTCGGGTGAACTTTGAATGGGAGCATCTCCTGGGATATGGCTGTCCGCAGGGATAATTGTGTAGTTTAGTAGTACCGCACTTTCAAGGGATCGTTGTGGATGTTCCCCTAAACCTCTTCCCTTAATTCTTCATAAAATTCATTGACATGAAAAAGGAACTGGTACCTGCTTGCTACAAACGGTGCTAACGACCCTCTGCTTTGTGAGTCTGGGTGGGAGCCGGTGAAAAGTGCCTGCTTTTCTGTATCGATGGATTATAACCAAGGAAATTTTCTTTCCCACCAGTTCAGAGCCCACTGCTGGATCTAGACGCTCTTCGGCAGATTAAATTTGCCAGAAGTCTCTTACACCTGTATCTGGGTATATGGGGTGGGGTGGCGGGGAGGAAATGAGTGACTGTGTGCACGTTTTCGCGTGTCGGGGAGTGTTCAAGGGAGTAAAAGAAGCATTTATAGACGCTTGGTCAGTCAATCAATTTATGATATACTACTCGATCTAAGAAAATATCTTCTTCCTTCCGCCTTATTGTCAAACCCGCCACCATTGTCTTCCAGGAGCAAGTTCCGAGCAGTAAATATAAACAACAGTTTAGAGGGGTTCAGTGCCTTGGAACCCGGGGACTCAGTGCTGGGGAACCGGGGAGTGAGGAGACGCGGCGCTGTGAGAAACTCCCCGCGCTTTGGGAAGGCGCCGGGAGGTTGTCACAACAACAAATCGTTTGTCTGCTAAAGGGCAAGAAAATTGCTGCCGAAAAAAATGTTATCTATCTGGAAGTAGCTCCCTCTCTCGAAAAATAGCCCACGATATTTCGGCTTGTTGCAGCCATCAGAGACAGGGGCTGCCTTCAAAGAAAGCCCTCGGGTGTTCATCAGCTCAAAAATGGATGCAAAATATCATGACTGATCGACAACAACGGGTAGATCTCTGTAGGTCCATAGTCGTTTAATTCTAATATTCAAGTTTGACGAGAGGTTCGGTAGAAAAAAGAACAACCACCCTCTCATGCTTTCTCATCTCAGCAACTTAAAAAGACACAGAGGGTGACAGAGGAGACGAAAGGATTTCGGTAATTGACATTAAAAATTCATCTCAAATATTCTACGCTCAGATGAGTGCAGCCTTTTGAGGTGTTCAAACCTCTGAAAAAAATGTAATGCGGTAAAAAAAAAGTCAGAATAACATTAACTTGAATCCTATTTACATCGGCTCGTTCTCTTTACACGTATTCTGCAGTTTCTTGGCAAAATCACAACCATACCGCTTCAAGTTCTGGACGATAAATAGTCTGTCCCATGTCACGACACGGGGCTTCTATCTCGCCGATATCTACTTATCTATCTATCTATCTATCTGTCTGTCTATCTATCTATCTATCTATCTCCTATTATTTCAGTTATTTAGCTAACTATTGTAGCAGTACATTGTATTAAAAAAAAAAAAAAAAAAAAAAAAAAAAAAAAAAAAAAAAAAGATTGCTATGTACTATGTATAACTTCTTCCATAACAGACAAAACAGCAAGCAGAAAAGCAACAACTTTTAAGAATTTCTGACCCCGAAATATTTAAAATCCAAATAATAAGCACGTTTTTCTGAAGCTACGTTCCTGGCAAATTTTGCAACAAATTACTGCCTTGTGCCCCTGTTTTCATTGATAAGGTGGGAAGGGGGTGCACTTTCCGTTGGCAACAACGTTGTGAGTTCCCTAGTGCTACGTTTTTCTAGTAAGACTTTGCAGACTGTAATCCACACGCAATTTTACAAAATACTGTCCTAATTCCTGAGTTATTTTCTCCTGCTCGAGTCCTAACACCCTTCATGCGAGAGGAGCAAATATTGAAGCCAGCAATCCTGCAATGTTTTAATTAGCTCCTCTTTACGCAAATTCCTTCTAGCACACGTTTCTCCTGTTAATTAGAGGCACCCACCCTACTGGCAAGGTAAATGGTCGACTTCAAATATTTTTCAAGCAAAGCCATGTACAAAAAGACAACAATTTAGTTACAATACAACTTGACCTTTTGGAGAAGCGTCAGTGAGTTAAACAGTTCCCTTTGCAAGCCGTCTGTATATGTAAAAGCTAGGCTATCGAGGCGTCCTAGTTCTGTTTATATTCCTCCAAAGAAGAGATGTAGGTTTTTTTCCTCTCTTTGTTTAGCTTAGCTATGGATAACAGTCTCCCCACCTCTTGGCCACGCTTCTCCTTTGCAAAACCGTTCAGCAGCAGAGGTCCCAATTTCAGAGCGGTTTTACCCTCTCTAATCCGGTCGAAATACATGGGAAGGCGTAACGAATGCATTTTGCTTCTCCAAACGAAATGCCTGCCTTTGTTTGTGTTGTTCTCAGTGAGGTTAGCAAGGGGAAGGCTCGGTTTTCCTCCTTCCTCAACGCGGAAGTCCCAATTACTGTATTAAAAGACCAATTCAACATTCGACCAAATAATCAACATTGATAATTGTGCTGAACACAGCAACTTAACAGCAGGCTCCCTGCAATTACCCACACATTCCAGTGCTTTAAGCGTACATTATCTCTGTTTTACTTAACAGCAAATAAAGCAGAGAACAGCTTGTGTCTTGGGTGTCTACTCGCTCCCAGGCGAGCTGTGCACCTCTCAGCCTTCCCCATCACCCTCCCCGCTTGTTGTGCAGGCGGAACCCGGAGGCATTTTGGGGTCCTCCTGCGTTTCAAACCCACTTGAAGAAATAGGCTGCTTGGTTTGGAGACGTGGCGGGGAGAGCTCGAGCAATTCAAAAGCAGGCATCGGGGCTGCACGTGTGCGTGCTGTGCAAGCATATATATGCCCAGACAAACGCACTCCCGCGCACACACAGTCCTACTTCCAGTTGCCTTCTCGCCCTTCTTGCCTTAATTTTCCTTTGTTTCCCAGAGGCAGCCCCGACCTCTGGAACGGCGAACCCTCGCACGGCGCAGCAGCCCCTGCTGCAGAGAGGAGGGAGAAAGAGTCCCATACAAACCTGTGCCAGCATTGCTCCCCATTTCTAGTCCCAAGGTTTGAAATTTATTGAAATGCAAAGGGGGGGCTGCAGTGAGTCCGAGGAGGTGGTGTCCCGCGATTAAGCGTTGGGCAGTTCTGTCATGTCTGCTCTGACACAAGCTGAAGTTGACTGCCAAAGTGCTATAAAACCGCAGGTCAGTCTAGAACTGTTTTCGGTTCTCCTAGACGCGCCGTGTTCAATTATAGCCTTAAAAGCCCTAATACAAGTGCAAGAATTTGTTTGCCATCTCACAGAGGCGGGGCGAGGCTCAGCAATGGTGGCGCCTTTGTTATCTCAAAGTCACTGAAATCCTTATACATTCCTTTTTGTTCGAAGGAGGGGGAGTCTGCATGTGTGCAGTGTGTGTGAAGAGGTTTTTCATGGACGGAATTGAACGGTGGGGGTATACATGTAAAATTACCAATGTTCGGAGACCAAAAGAGGGCTTCCGACCCCCGAACCCACCCCACACCTCTTCCTCAGCCCCCCTCCTCCCCGTAAAATCTAGGGGGAAAGTAAATGCGAGCGAAATTACGGCGTTAAGGAAAAAGCCAACCAGAGCTCTTGAACAATCCTCCCCACCTCAATTAAAAAAAAAAAAAAAAAAAAAAAAAAGAGAGAGAGAGAGAGAGACCGAGAGGGAAAACCCCAAACCCCTTTTACAATCCCTCAACGACATTGCAGTCTTCTGCTAGCGGTTTGGACGATACGCAATCTCTTTCCATCCACTTTCTAGCAAACACTTCAAGTTGGAAGATTAATTCATTAATTTCAAGTTCAGCTCACAGACATGGAGTAAGAAGTTCTTGCAGAAAACCAAAATAAAGAGTTCATTACAAGGATACGTCCAGAGCATTTGATTTGTGAACGGTAACCCTTGTAAAATAAGAAAAAGGCATATAAACATTAATGCTAATAAATTAGTTTACTCCACTACAAAGTAATTACTTGATAATACTGAATTTACAGCTTGAATTCAAAGGCAATAGTTAGCTATAATGTAGGGGAAATACATAATGAGAATATTTTCTCTCTGCACAACATGATTAGATTTGTTATTGAGTCGGTTACGATAAGCTAAGCAATAAATAAACAAATCGATGTTGACATTTAAATACCGAAGATTTCCAGAATTTACTAGAGAACTTTCTCCGGATATATAAATACTTCCACAGCACTGCAGAGAAAGAGGGGAGAAATTCCAAATATTATTTTCCTAACATTTTCGTTTCCCTTTCACTAGACTCTCGAGTCCACGGGGGCATGAATCTTGAACTATGTCTAATTTCTTAAGAGCACCGACTTCACAATAGCTTTTTGCTGTTCTGTTTTTCTATTTTGATGAAATCCACCCGGAACCCAAATATTTCTTTTCTGAAATCGAGCATCAGAATAGCAAAAAAATATTTTTTTCCGAGAGCTTAGGGATGTCCGTGCCTCAAAAGGTGCTGTGTTCCTTGGCGTATTCCGCTGTTTTCTTTGGCTCTGCTCATTCGGTGTGGTGTGCATTTTTATTGGCAAAGAAGTACTTTTTAGTCTCTGCTCCTTACAATCCGCTTTCTATATCATCCCTTTCATGTAACAATAGTAAAAGTTTAACCATGTTTTTGAAATAGGTCTCCCTGGGTCTCAGCCTTCAGCGACGGTACGAAGCTAAATGGAAAGTATCTCGGTACGGCGAGTTTGTTTCTAGGAGTTAACAGTATGTCAAATAATTTTAACTAGGCTTCTGGCAATTAAACTCGGAGTATTTGTCAAGCCGGGGTAGCCCAATATCCACTGGTTTTCCAAGTATTTAGCGGCAGGGTTGAGACGGAGAGATCAGCAAACAGTCTTTAGCTCCGTGATCTGCACTTTAAAAGGCTTTCTGGTTTTCTGGCTTTGCGAATGAGGCAGGGGACGATTTGAAGGGGGTGAGGAGGAAGAACCTGCCTCCTGGGAACCCGGCATTGTTAATTACCTCCAGCAAAGCTTGGCTGAAGCCGCGCAGGGTATTTGAGGTTAATATGTAAGTAAGGGAAGGAAGACACTAAGCGCTTCGGAAGTGAACATGAATGCAAGCATGTAATCTATTCACCATGAAAATCAGTAAAGACTTGACCCTGGCACATTCTTCCTATTAAGGTTTCCAGAAAAACCATGAAGGGTGAGGGTGTTTTTCTTTTTTTTTTTTTTTTTTTTTTTTTTTTTTTTTTTTTTTTTTTTTTTTTTTTTTTTTTTTTTTTTTTTTTTTTTT
>JAWWEW010000078.1:33218148-33240063 GCA_035583185.1 Anabacerthia variegaticeps | reverse complement strand
GCGCGCGGGGGGTCGTTTTTTTTTTTCACCCTGTATTTATTAAAAAACAAGGGACCTGAAAGCGTGCCTCGGGGAGGGGGTGGGGAGAGATCAAATCTGCCTGCCCTGCTCCACGCGTCATCAAAAACAAGGGCCCGGAGCGCAGCGCCCGCGGTCGGGTGGACCCACTCAAGCAGCAGGATTGCCCGGCCCCGCCGGCGGCTCTCGTCCGCCGCCGAGGGGTGGCTGGTGCCGGCCGGAGCCTGTCGCAGCGCTCCGCCGGCTCTGTGCCGCCGCCCGTCGGGCCCGCTACCCCGCGTGTGCCCGGGGGCACCAGCTGCCCCGCGCCCGCAAGGCCTCGGTTACGATCACGACTGCGGCGCGGTCTCTCCGCGGCGGCGGAACGGGCAACAGCGACCTCTCCGGGCCCGCTGCCGTCGCCGCCGCCGCCGCCTTTTGTGTCCGCAGCGCGACCGCGGGCAATGGGCGGGCTCCCGCCCGGCCCTCCGCCCGCAGCCAGCGCCGGCGCGGCCGCGGAGCGCAGCACCCTCCGCGGCGGAAAGGGGGGTAGGGGAAAGGACTGAAAACTCACTCGCTGGGCATTTATTTCTATTTAAATTTTTAGAGATAGTAGTTTTTTTGTTTTTTTTTTTAATAACAATAGTAAAACCTATAAACTTTCTGGGAACTCTAGGTTGGGCTGCAGAAGCTGAAAGGACCTTGGATAACGGATTTTAGCTAGACCGATCCTTAGAAAAGCAGATGTCCTCGGCCGGGACAGGAGCAGAGCTCTGCATTGCAGTTAAATTTAAGTGCTTGTGTTTGACCCTGCATACACTGTGAATCTGAAGGGCTATCTGCGTACATTCGGGGAGTGTATTTCCAGTGCCTATGACTGTGCGTGCCCTCATGGCTTTTGTTACCCCAGCCCTTTTGATTTCCAATTGAACCACTTCATCCTGATTTTGGACTGCTTCCCCTAAATTCTGAATAATTTATCTTCGCTGTGCCAAAACCCCTCCGTGCATTCGTAGTGCCACTGATTCAGAGAGCTGTGCAGTGGCAGGAAACCCTGGGGAAAGGCGATCCTGAACTTCCCGTTCAGAGAGATCACCAACGCCCGCGGATTCCTGCACCGCACCCGAATACACTCCGCGCCACCGTGGTGCGTGGCTAATGAAACAGAGCTTGCAGATGGCCCTCGCTTAAAAACCGACGGGATCCTTCCTGTTGCAGCCTAGGGTCAGAGCTAGCGGAATGGGAGCTCTGCTAATGCGGTTATATCGGGATGGAGGGCAGGGAGTATTTTTATTCAGTCACAATGGCTCCAGCAGTGCTTCGCTCATGGGAATTCCGGTTTTATATAGCAATTTTATGTGACCGTCTATTTCTGCTCTGCTTGGGGTCTTTTGCCTCAGAAGGTGTAAGTCACCAAGACCTTAAGGCATTTGCAACACAAGTTGTATGAAGCCCATTCGCCTTTGTAACTCGTACAAGAATTGTACTTTTGTTGAAAATGGATCTAAAATTAAAAAAAAAAAAAGAGAGAATATCCGAGCGCTATTATCAGCAACATAACCGCGTGAAAAATGTCTAATTATTTGCTATATTTTACCTCTTGCTTTCTGTACACCCGCTCCTGCCACTTGGATACTGGCACTGAACAAATGCAGAATTTTACAGGGAAATAAAAATGCAGGCACGTTCTTTTAAACGCCATTGTTATTGTTATTCATTTGCTATTAGTTTTGGTGAGGAACCAAAAAAATGAAACCCGCTGCTGAAGTTGAGAACCCAAATTCGAGTATAAACATCCAGGACTCCTGCAGCTAAGATTATTTTTTCTGAATGGAAAAAGGAAGTTCTACAATCACATTTCACCACAGCTGACTCTTAATAATAAATACAAATGACTTGGAGTTCCGTCTTTCCAGGAAAGAAATACAATTATGTTTTTCTATTACAGAGCATCTATACAACGACAAATGAAAAAAAAAACAACAAGTAGAGAGCTTTATTTGCATTTTTAAATAACGGGCCTCTTGTTTATTGAGATCTTGCAACTGTTCCGTAATTTTTGAACTCTAATGGGGGATAATAGTTTCATTATGGGCCTTTGTAATTCTGAACTGCGGAGAGAGCGTTGTTAAAAGAGGACCTCTGTAAGATTCCGGATTAAACTGTTGAGAAGACATAAAAAGAAAAAGAAAGAGAGAAGGAGAGAGAGAGAGAGGGAGAGAGACAGTTCAAATAGCGATGTAAAACTAATTAGAACCACACTTTCGCATGCACAATATTTACAGGCGATTTTAATTATTACTCGGTCGCCCATTTGCTAGGCTCTATTTTCTATAAAAGATATTTTGAGTAAATTAAGCCACTCGCAGAGAGTTTTTGTGCCCCCTGCAACCTAGTGACCGCGCTCCTTCGCCAGCCACGGGGATAAACAGCGTGAGTGTCAGCCAGAGAGAAACCAAGGAGTCACAGGCATGTTTGTCAAGCGCTCAGCCACGACTTTAATTCCTAACACTGGACTTGGATCTGGCCGACTCTTACTTTCCCCCGTGCACCCTCCCCTCCTTCTGCGGAGGATTGTAACCCTCCGCTCGGCTTCCGATGCCGCTAGCGTGTGTCTTGCAGTCACAGGAGGTGCCAGCAAATAAATAACTATATTTGCACATAAATTTGATTCACCAGAATGCGGGACGGCCGACTGCGAACGCCCCTTTGATAGCCGCCCGGAGAAGCAGGGTGCCTTTCGGCAGCGGGGAGACGGTTTTTTTTCTCCTCTTTCCCCCCGCTGCTTCCCTGCATAGTTGAAGAATTAATCGCCGTGATAAATACCACCGCCCGGCTCTGCCCGCGCTCCTTCCCTCCCGGTCCGGACGGAGGCTCCGCTCCGGCCGCCGCCGCGCCACCCAGCCCCGGCTCCTTTCCCCGGCCTGGCGAGGGGGTCCCCGATCCAAGGGCAGGGGCGGGCAGACGCGGAGGGGAGGACGAAGTGGCTGTTTCGGTCACTGCCGCGCCATGCCCGACGGGGTGGGGTGGTGAAGTGCAGTTTGGTGCGGGCCAGCCTAAATACCGAGCCAGCGCCTGCCCCTGTCCTCCTCCGGCCGGGCGGGGAGGGCCGGCTCTGCGTCGGGGTTTCGGAAAGGGGATACGTTGAATTTGACTTTCCGCTGCCAGCTCTGAGACGAACGGAACGGTATTATTTACAGTGGGTTCCCAAACTAAACACAATAGTATAATTTAACCTTTCCAAGCACTCGTAAATTTTTACTGCTGAGAAACACGGCGATGCAAATGAGCGTGCTCATAGTTACTGACTTAATAACAACCCCGTAGCTCCCGAAACAATAACTCCTTATGAAATATAATAAAAGTATATTTAAATACAGTATACCGCAACTGCTATTTTGTTTTTCTTATTGCTTCAGTTATTGTATCATTTTATGTGAAGCTCTTCGATCACAAGGGTGGTGGGGTTTTCCTTTTCGCCAGGAACACGACCCACTGATGGGAAGATTAATTATGATATAAAATAGTCCTCTTAAACGAAAAAAAATAAAGAGGGAGAGGAGAGAGAGACTGAAAGAAGGAAGGGGGGCTGTAATACGGAATCTGATCTTTTAATCTCACTTGGCCGCAATTAAAACAAACCCCGCCGTATAACTCAAATATCCCTTTGCATAAAAACATATGGCCTCGCTATAAAAATTATGGCTGGAAAACACTGACCCATTAATAGCCCGCGGACTGATTTATACTTTATTGTTCTGCTCCCCCGCCACGTGACCGGCGCAGCCAATGGGCGCCTGCGCTGCCCTCAACTTATTACTGACTCTACTTCTCCGCCAGCACCAAGTTGTTACGTGAAACCCGCAGCCCCGAACCGCGGCGGGTCCGCCGCCCGCCCGCCCGCCCGCCATGTCGGCTCCCGGGACCCTCAGCAATTACTACGTGGACTCCTTCCTGGTGCCGGAGGGGGACGAGCTGGCGGCGTCCCGCTACGCCCCCGCCCCGCTGGGGCCGCCGCCGCGGCCGGCGGCGCTGGCCGAGCACCCCGAGCTGGCCCCCTGCAGCTTCCAGCCCAAGGCGCCCGTCTTCGGCCCCCCCTGGAGCCCCGCGCACCCCGCCGGCGCCAGCGGCGTCCCCGCCGTCTACCACCCCTACGCGCACCACCAGGCGCCCGTGGCACCGCCCGACGGCAGGTACATGCGTTCGTGGCTTGAGCCTGTGCCGGGCTCCTTGTCTTTCCCCGGGTTACCTACCAGCAGGCATTACGGCATTAAACCTGAACCGCTGGCGGCCAGGAGGGCTGACTGTACCACGTTTGACACTCACACTTTGTCTCTCTCTGATTATGCTTGTGGTTCTCCTCCAGTTGATAGGGATAAGCAAAGCCACGAAGGCGCATTCTCTGAAAGCAATGGAGAAAGTGAGGCAAACGGAGAGAAACCGCAGATCGATCCAAGTAAGTGGGACGGCGAGGGTAATGGATTTCAGGGCGCTGCGCCGGCCGCGGGGAGGTATTGAAGCGCTGGGGCTAATTGCGTGGCCGAGCACTGGCCGCTGCAGCCGCCGCTGCGCCAGCTCGCCCAGGTCTGCCATCTGCAAAAGCCAGCGCTGCCTTTCTCAGGCTCGAACGGGACCTAGGACGGTTCTGGCCTTCCAGGCTGAAAGGAAAACAAAATCCCACCCTACAACTGCAACTTAAACATTGGGAGGAAAAAAAAAAGAAAGAGAAATAGAATAGCCGCCCACCCCCGCTCCAGCCACCCCAGCAAACTCCGCAGGACGTGCTCACATCCTCCTGCCTCACTCCGCTCCTAGGCGTGGGCAGACGCCGGGGAGAGGGTGCCTAGAAAGCATTGAATGTGAATCTGATCTTTTTTGAGACGGCTCTCAGGCCGGGGCGGCTACTGGTGGGCTAAGAGCACAAATCTCGCCGTTGACTTGATTTCCCCCCTCCCCCCTTCGTCTCCTCTGTGGAAAACCCCGGGATGGATGTTCTCAGGGCTGCGAGACTGGTGGCAGAGAGTCTCGGGATTACTTTCGCGATTAACGGCGTGCAAATAAGGGTCCTAAAAGGGCGAGGGTTTAATTATGCCAGTGGTAGACTGACTATCCAGCTTCCTGGGTCTTGCCAGGGATGACACAGGGTAATGTAGAAATTAAAAGTGAAACAATTTCTATGATATGTTGGTCTGGCTGGTCACTTCCCGGGATGGCAGTTTGAGGGGGGTGTGTGTGGGGAGGCCAGGAAGGAGGGAGGGAGCTAGCACAGACAGAGAGGAGAGAAGAAAGTATTTTAAAATTGTATTCTACAAACAATAAAGAAGGCGAGGGAAGGCGGGGGGGAGGTGGGGGAACACGGGTATGGTTGCGTGTGACCTCTCCATGTGTCTGTATTTTGGAGTCCATTGTGCCTCACTGTCTTATGTGCCTCGGGAAAGGAGAGCCTCGTTCTAAACACGAACACCGGGACACCTAATCGGCTGTTTCTGCGTGGATCTCCTTCCCAGCCCCCTCCCTCCACCCGCCCACCCTCCCCCTCAGCCTGAACTTCTGTTGTTTTCGTTGTAGATAATCCAGCCGCAAACTGGCTCCACGCAAGGTCCACTAGGAAAAAGCGATGCCCGTACACCAAGCATCAGACACTAGAACTGGAGAAGGAGTTTCTGTTCAATATGTATCTCACTAGGGACCGTAGATATGAGGTGGCCAGACTCCTCAATTTAACTGAGAGACAAGTGAAAATCTGGTTTCAGAACAGGAGGATGAAAATGAAGAAAATCAACAAAGATCGAGCAAAGGACGAATGATGCCGACACGTGGGTTAAATTGAAAATGCATAAAGTAAAAGAAAAAAAAGAAAAAAGTTAAAAACAAAACAAACAAACAAAAAAGAAATCCTGCCCTGGAGCCCTGCCATGCAATGCGTCTGGGTCCAGGCCTCATTTTTTTCCCTTGGCAAATAATGATTATGATTGTATAATGATAGTCACAGAGGCCAGATTGCCAGGAGAGGTACAGTAAGACTCTTAATTTTCTAATAGGAAAGAAAAAGGGGGCATTAGCACGAAAAGGCTCTTTAACTGGCTTGTATAAATCTACCTGTTTCTTCATGTATGGAAAGAAAGAAAAAGAAGAAAAAAACTACCTTTTCATAATGCACAACTATTTACGGACTGTATAGTTTAGTCTACGTAGTTAATTTTATTCGCTCTTTGCGCGGCAGAGAGATCTCTGCTCTAATACTTGAACACTGTGTTTTATTGTGGTAATTATGTTTGTGACTCAATTTATGTGCTTGGGTGCTGTACCGGATGTAATGGTGTAAGCTAGAATTCAATTTGAACTCAGGTTGTTTATTATAAAAATTGCATAGAGTATAGCTCTGTAGTGTATTAAGTCTTTTCTGTATAATTAGACAGTTAACCTTTGATTGTAAAATATATATATTATATATATCCCAACGCAAAAAAAAAAAAAAAAAGGTAGAAAAAATTCATTTAGGATGTCTGGGAATTATGGTTCTCAAAATATGAAAGAAGTCATTTTAGTATGCACAGTTGATATATATATAGTACTGTCTTTGTCCGTTGTATATATAATCTATATATTAAAAAAGTAAATAAACAGACTAGCTTAAATATTGTTTTTGCACCAGTGAGCAGTTAGCAGATTTCGGAGCTATACGTATATGTGAAAAGGGTAACTACCTATGGTTTACGTTTGAATTTTAATCGAATGATTTGATGGTTATTGTAATGAAGGTTAATTTTATTGATAATAAATTATACATTATAAAAAACCTACATTTGGTTATTGTAAATTTGTATTGATTAAAAAAATAAATCTGGGGAGTTATGTTGATGCAGAACGTACACTGTCTATTTTGAAATAGTTACCTCATGGCCTACTGACCAAATCGTTGTGTTGAAATGATATTTAACTTTTTGCCAAATAAAATATATTGATTGTTTTATATTTTGTGCTGTTTTAACATTATTAAGGAGGGGTTCTTCCACGGCACAGGGAATCTCACCAGCAGACATGGCAGGGTTAGGGCAGCTGCGGAGGCGAGGAGTGTTATTATTTCTGAGCCAAGGCAAACGCACAATTCTATAAACGCAGCCCCGAGGTGATGGAAAGTTGGGCTTATTTTCGTTCTAAATGGGCAGATTCAGGTCCTAAATGCCATAGCTTCTCTGAGGGGAGGCATTTCTTACCCCCTTCCGGATGTCATTTGGTAAGCTGGAGCTTTTGGACGGCAGCGGGGTACGGTCCTGATCTAGCGCTGATTTAATAAATTTGCCGGCGGGGCGGTGGAATTAAGACCAAACAAAAATGTCCGAAGTTCCTTAGTGCGGAAAATAATGTAGATCAGCTCAGAAAGCGACATTTAAGCTGAGATGGTTAATTAGCCTCCACCAGAAAATGTCCAGCACTAAGCGTGCTTCCACAAACTCTATGAGAAGCCTCGCCTTACCAGGGCGTTCATTTTAAATTCTCTTCTAGAGATAATTACCCATGCAAAATTATTTCAAACCTCACCCACTTTTTTTCTTCCTTTGCCTTCATTTTGGGGATTTTTTTTTAACCCTTTTAAATGCCCCACAGCAAAAAGAAACAAGCCGTTGCATTTTACTAGCACCTCAGATTATGTATGTATTAATAGGTAGATATAGATACAGAAAAAATTTTACTGACAATTATGGTAGAATTTATGGCGTCAATTTTACTCGCTGATTTAGCCGATGGAAAGGGGTGGGCTGGCAACATTCTAGACCAGAGAAGACAAAATGGGATTTGTTTTTAAAAACAGAAAGATGGTTTCTTTGGAGTGGAAGATTTCCATACACCCCCTCCTCATTGCACCTACCCCTCCCCCGCCGCCCCAAGCCAAACCAAGCTCAGCAACAAAAGAAAGTAGCGTAGTCTGTGAGCTTGCTAAAATTTACTCTTGTTTTGGGCGGACATCTTACTGCTCAGAGTAGATATCCTCCATAACATGAATCGCACCACAATTCTGCACCACACTGACCCTTGTTTGCAAATATGTCTAATATCAATAAAATCTTTCTTGTTTTACGGAGGCACCCTTACATATATATGTATGTATTTAAAGCAAAATAAGACGAGACACACTTATGGTCTTGGCAGAAGTTGTTGTTAGGAAAATTCAGAGTCATACTACACTGCAATAAAAGAAAATGACTGCTGTAACCGTTTATGGGGTGTAAAACGCTGCAGGGCTAAAGACAAAACTGAGGGAGCCGGCAAGAAGTTTACAGATGTGCAGAACTGCGGACGGAAAAAATGCTTTCGTCTTCACCTAAAAAAAAATAAAAAAAAAAAGAAATCCAACGTAAGATTTGATGAGTTCTAATTAGCAAAAGGGAGCTCGTTCTGGTGTGCACACATACAAAACCCCACCTAATTGATCCCTGAGCCAGTATTTGGGGATACTGGGACGCCCTCTGTTGTTGCAGACAGAGGCAACTTCAAAGAATCAGCATTAAGAGTGTGTAATAAATGACGGGTCTGCAAACTGTCTGGAATTCGGCTCTTAATGAGTTTACAACTGTCCAGCCACAATTAAGATTTTCTACAAAAGCCTTTTCATTTGTTTTGTCTGGCTGTTTTAGATAAAGCGGGAGAGCGGAAATAACAACCTTTTATTGGCCTTCCCCTGCTTAAATCCAGGCTGGGAGGTGGACATTTATCTTCCCGGGGCTGGCGGGCAGCGGCGCTGGCTCGGCGGGGCCGGCGCGGCGGAGGCGGCGGTGGCGGCGGGGCGACGGCAGGTGGCGCTGTGAGCCCGCGGAACAGCGCCCGGCCGCCCTCCGCCATCAAGCGCTCGGCCGCCTCCCGAAAGCTCCTAAAATGTCGACTTTATGGGAGCATAACTGTGCTTGGAACCTCTGCCTTCGTTTTAACAGAGGCTGGTTGGCTTGATGGTGCTTATTCCGTCCTTATGCCGGAGTTTCCCCCCCTTCTGTGTCCCGCCAACGGGATAAAGGTTAGGGTGGCGTTTTACCGCATGGTCATGCTCGGTGCACTCGTGGCAGAAGTAGAGCTTGATCTGCACCAAGGACATACCATGCATTTATTATTCTCAAAATAGCGAGTCATTTCCTATTACCTGATAGAGACGGATGGAGCCCTAGCACTGAACTGCCAATTCCTCTTTCTCTTGCCCCAAACCTTCGCCTTTCTCTGGCGAAGCTTTGAGCCTGAAAACAGGGTATCCAGATCTCCCGAAAGGGCTGGTGTGAAATGAAATATTGGGAGAACGGGGGAATTGAAGGGTTCAATCATGATGGAAGAGGGTCTCCGCGGCTCAGCTTCGTAGGAGATCGCAAGAAGAGCTTTACCCTCGGAGAGCTGGGGCCAACCTATGTGTTTTCCAATGCCCTTGTCCGTCCCGCGTATCTTAGATGCAGCCGTGCGGGAAACCTGCCGTGCCGCAAAAATCTCGTTTGAAAATTATTTACCAGCGGGTGAAATTCTTCAACAGCTGTCTTTGATACAAATAAAAAGCCCTGCTTGTGTCCCCAGCAATTTCAGGTCTGTGGGACCCGTTGTTATTATATTGCACAGATGTGAGAAGGCTGATGCTCTGCAAACTTGACGTGTCTCTCAAAGTCATTCCTAACTTATCCTCGCCTTCTATTTTGTTTCCTCGAATAGTTTTACAATTTTTTTTCCGCTTTGCTTTTGTTGGCTTCTGCGTCTTGAAAATGAGACTTTGTAGGGAGTTGTGGAATATTTTCAGATGGAAGTTGCCAAAAGAGGAGGCTGAGGGAAGTAATTGGAAGGAAAATAAATGCAGGAGGAAAGGAAACACAAAATATGAGCTAAAATATGAGCACTGTATTTTTTAAGTTTAAGCCAGACAACTAAACAAATCGCTGCATGGTACTCTGTAACAGAACTACTTTCTCTGCATTTTATTTACATTTCTTTAAATCAACAGCAATCTCTTTATATCGAAGTTTAGCATAGGCAAGGAATGTACTGAGCTAGTTTTCCCTTGCACCGTTTCAAAGATTTAATTCTTTCTAGGGAAAAAGAAGAGCAGCCACTCCCTGCTTTCTAACAACAGCCTTCCTATAAAATGTTTGTCTACAATGGTATTGCTAAACTTATTATGATTAATTTTTTTTTTTCCTTGGGCAGTAAAATCACACTGAAATTAAAAAGTGTTTATGCGTCGTCATAGTAAGTAATAACTTGGCACAGCACGCTCCATTATAATCATGGATAAATTATGGCGAGAACAGATTCCAAACCAACAAAATCTTCTCTAGTATGAACCACATCAAGATACTGCTTAGTACACAAGCCATAATCATGTAGTGCTCCCAGGTCGCTTATAACTTATGAGCACCGTTTTATCACTACATTTTACTTCCCGGAAAAGCTCAGAGGCAAAGAGAGGTAGTCCAGTGCTCACAGCAAAAAAAAAAAAAAAAAAAAAAAAAAAAAAAAAAGAAATTAAAAAATTACAATTAATCCTGCCTAGAGGATTATTTTTAAAGCATTTGAGAATACTGCAGTGACCGAAACGTTGAAATATACGCCTATTCGCCATTTCTCCGATTGGAAAAAAATAAATTCAAATTAAATGTACATTTATAGGCGGGAGGATCTAATCTGATTTTGTGAGCGATGAAACGAGATATTTCAGAGGCTGTTTCAGAAGCAGCGTTATGCTTCACTCGCAGAGGGTGGGGGAAGTAAACAAGGTGGAGGGGACCGATGTCTAGGTGTCCTTTTAGCTTTTATTCAGTGAAGACTTTTTGAGAAATCTAAAGAATTGGCAGAAAAAAAAATAGATTAAAGCAAAATACATTAAGGAAAAAAGGTGGCGGTGGTAAATACACATATGTGAAGAAATTTATATAAACATGCAAATTGTACAGAACCAGAGAGCTTAAAATACAGCCATATAGACAATCTATTCTGTCCTATGCTATCCATATTTAAGTCTAGACATTGGTTATATTTGCTGTTTCTTTCTTCTTGCATCTTGGTATGTTGTCACCAGAGAAGCAATTTATTGGTCTAATGTCATCCATTTCAGTCTCTTTGATCTTCTTGGTCGTCGTCTTGTTTGCATCGCATTCGTTTAACTTGGGCCTTTATTTCTTTCCAGCACCCTCTTCTGCCGGCGTGTTCCCATACCGCGATTGCAACCGCAGGGATACAGTCTAATATTGGTGAATTTGAAGAAATAACTGAAGTAGGCTCGTTCGCCAGCTTCTCCCTGACGTCTGCGAATAATAATTGCGTTTTCACGTACTTAACACTTCTCGAATATCTACATACACCCGCCACATCTGCATGCTCTGAAGCACTAATATCTCAGGCATCTGGCTTGAGAGAATTTACTTACTTCTGTACAGTAACGTGTATTCATGGGTCTGCAATAACCGTGCATAAAGAACTCCAAAGGGTGCGCGGCTGTGTGTGCATGTGTATTAGAGGTGTGTATGGGGGGAGAGAGTGTCCCACGTTTACAAAACGTAAAGTTTAGTGTCCGTGCGAAATATCGCCCAGAACAATTTTAACTGGTGAGAAAGTCTTTGTACACCAGGCACCAAACTATAATTGAAAGGAGAATTTCCGGGGCAATTCCATTGTGCTCCTTCCAGTTTATGATGTGCAATACAGGCAGGCAGTAAAAGCTGTCTTTACCAGGACTCCCTGTCTGAGGGAAGGAAACTCATTTTACGATCCGTTTAAAGGAAGGGCATGGAGCAGCATCCTCAATGGAGAGCCATTCGCATTGTTGGGGAGCTCAGTGTTTAGAAAAGCAGCAGCGCTCCCCGACATCCGAGAGTACCGCTGCCGCCTCACGCTCAGGACGGCAAGGTATGTAGGGCGCATAGGTAAACAGGGACAGTAAACAGGCGGCGGCGATTTGAAGCCATTTGTGGGCGATTTCTTCAGCTTTGAGAGTTTTGGTAAATTCAGCTTTTCCTTCTTGAGACGTTCAGAAAGTTGAGTCCTCGTCTTTTTTTTTTTGGGGGGGGGAGGGGCGGAGGGTCTGTTTGTTTGGTGTGGGGTTTTTTGAGGGTTTTGTGGTGATGGTTGTTTTGGAGTTTGCTTTTTGTTATTGTTGTTGTTTTGGGGTGATTTTTTTGTTTTGTTTTGTTTTTTTCCCGGGGAAGGGTGACTGCGATTTTTTTCCCCCTTGGGCTGACTGCTGGGAAGCGCCTTGATTTCCAAGGCTCGGCAGCCCCTGGGGAGCAGGGAGGAGTGTCCTCCCAAATCCCGCCGCGGGGTTACCGCCTGCTTCTTTCCCTTACGAAAGAAACAACGAGCCACCTCCTTTAAAATTGACATGTATATGCATATATCTATATCTATATATGATTTTATTTTTCGCAACACCCACCGGCTCCGCCTTGCTCTTATGGCCCGCATGGTGCGCGGGTGCCCCCCGCGGGGCCGAGCGCCCCCCGGGCGGGCCGTGCGGGCGCGGCGGTGGCGGAGGGCGCTGCGGGGCGCGGCATCCCCGGCATCCCCGGGCCGTCCATGGCCGGGCACCGTCGGGCCCGGCCTGCCGGCACCACCTGTGAGCCGGGCGGGGATTGGAGGGCCGCGTCATATGACCGGTCACGTGCCCGAGGCAGCTCGGTCCAAAAGAAAATGGGGTTTGGTGTAAATCTGGGGGTGTAATGTTATCATATATCACGCTACCTCGTAAAACCGACACTGAAGCCTGCCGGACAACAAATCACAGGTCAAAATTATGAGCTCTTCGTATTATGTGAATGCGCTTTTTAGCAAATATACGGCGGGGGCTTCTCTTTTCCAAAATGCGGAGCCTACTTCTTGCTCCTTTGCAAGCAACTCCCAGAGAAGCGGCTATGGACCAGGCGCGGGTGCCTTCGCCTCCTCCATGCCCGGCTTGTACAATGTGAACAGTACCATATATCAAAGCCCGTTCTCTTCCGGATACAGCCTGGGCTCTGATGCCTACAACCTGCATTGTTCCTCTTTTGATCAGAACATTCCCGTCCTCTGCAATGAGCTAACCAAACCCAGCTGTGAGAAAGCGGAGGAAAGCAACCTGCACAACCAGGCTGAGCCTAATTTCCGGATATACCCCTGGATGAGGTCTTCAGGTAGGGGCGAGCGGAGAGGGCTCGGAGCCGTGGCAGCCAGGCAAAGCGTGTCGCCAGGATTACTGTCAGCACAGCCTTTATGGTTTTAATTATAGCCGAGGCGCCATTGCGTAGAAAGCCCGTGGCATTGTATGTAAATGAGTATCATAAAACTTTTTATTGCCCAATTAATGGGTTCTAGCCTCGTAAATTTATTTAACTCCATTTGCTATGGAATTTTAGCATTGAGTTGATTTGCTCTGTTTGCTATGGAAAAGCGGAGAGTTGGCTGCGGGCTCCCAGAGCCCCCACGGGTAAGCGTCTCCTCTGCCCTCTTGTTGAAGTTGGGAAAAAAAAATCCCGCTCGCTGGGGAAGGCGGAGGGGACAGGGGCGTTTAGGACCGGGGGACGGGCTGTTGAGGACTTCGCCAGCCCACGTTACCGAGATGTGCCATTCTCGTTCCCCCTGCCCTTTCCACGGAGATAAGGATCTATAGAAATGTACTGAACAGGAAAAGGGGGGTGGGGGGGCGTTAGGGAGCGTGGAAAAGAAGAGCTCTCTTCTGGAGCTACATGCGATGTATTGTTTACGATCCAGGAGGGGTGGGGGGAGCCCCCGACATTAAAATAAAATAAATACAGCCCAGCCTTCCTGCTCTTTATTTCCCCTTGCGAAACGTGAAAGTCTGGAAGGTTTTAGGGAAATACATCGCCTGGGGGAAAGTTCCTCCTCCCAAAAGCAATTTCCTCCCCCACCTCCACTCCTGAATGCTTTCTCTTCACTTTTTCTTGGTCTCGGGCAACTTCTTTTTTGCCCTGCATGAGCAGGGCAGGTCGTATGGCTGAAATGCCTTTGTTAGGGCAAAGTGGGGGGGCGGGTAGAAGTCAAAGAGGTTGATCTTTCACTCTGGCTGGGCCGCTTTTTGTTTGTTTGTTTATTAAAAACAATAATAAGAAAAATAAAAATATAATGCTTTCCACCTTTCTTCTTGTCTAACTGCTGGACGTGTGTGTGTCTGTTTTCAGGTCCCGATAGGAAGCGAGGGCGCCAGACCTACACCCGCTACCAGACTCTGGAGCTGGAGAAGGAATTCCACTTCAATCGTTATCTAACTCGGCGGCGAAGGATAGAGATCGCCCATGCCCTCTGCCTGACAGAGAGGCAAATCAAAATCTGGTTCCAAAACCGGAGGATGAAGTGGAAGAAGGAGCACAAGGAGGAGAGCTCCAGCACCCCGGCTCCCAATGAGCCCACGTCAGCAGCAGCCTCTGTCGAGAAAGTGGAAGAAGACGAAGAGGAGGAGGACTAAGAAGTCCTACTCGATGAAGTGATCTCTTAGAATAGCGTATGCACATGACAGTTGGAAAAGCCCCCTTTTAAGGAAAAAAAAAAAAGAGACTCACTGTTTTTATTTAAAAAAAAAAATCAGTTCCCTTTAATAATCATATTGCAAGCGAGCGTTTGCAAACATGAAAACATTTCTCGAGGTGGCTTTCCAGCCTTCTCTTCACTCTCCCGCACTCCCCAAACCTGCCCTGTGCCGAACCTTTCGGTAATCTGTCCTAAGATCATCCCACAAGTGTTTGGGTTAATGGGGGTCTTTTTAATGTTGTTTTTTTGGGTTTTGTTTTGGTTTTAAATTTTTTTTTTTTTAATTTATCCAAACCTGGGTGGGTTTCTCCAGGGGACATTTCAGTGGGAGAACTGCTGCTTGCACAGATAGTAAAACCGTGACCTTCTGAAGTAACTACCTGACTCAATAGTCTGAATCATGTGTAAGGGGAAAAGTGCATTAGGCTCACATTGAGAAAAACTACCTAATTTTGAGTAACTAGCTCTGCACTTCTCTTTTTGCCTTTTTTTTTTTTTTTTTTAAATTGTTGTTAGGAAAGTATCATAACTAACAGCTACACTAACAAAAGATTGAACAAGTAAGGGGGGAAAACGTTCCACAAACCACTACAATCTACAGCAATTATTTGTACTACCTATTCTCCAGACTACCTACCTATATATCTTGCTCTGCCTACCTATCTTCGAAAGTATACTGTATTTTAGTAGTCAAAAGGATGTTACAAGATTACTAATGTGAATTGCAAATGCTTTTAGAAATGTAAGTGTAGTCATTCGAAAAGCACGCATCAGTAGCTTTGGTATAGAATTTGGTACCGAAAAGTCTGAATATATTTAAATTTAAAATAATATATTTATTCCTAAGCAATTATAAATTAAAACCATATGCTGCAATATATCTTTGTTCTCGATTCTTTACTATTTAGAGTGAGAAAGCAAACACACACCAATATTGTACAATGCGGTTTAATATCTCCCATTGGTTTCTACCTTCGGCTGCCTCTGCTAAAGACCGTTTTCTTATTCTAGGTTGATCTTAATACAGTGGAAAGTGTTCTTTGAACCTTTAAAAAACACCTTTAAAAAAAAATCCACAAAATGTGTGTCCTGATTATCCAAACATGTTAACATGTAATACCGTGAATTTTCTTAAAATAGCAGATATTGGGTTTTTTTTGGTTGGTTGGTTGGTTTTGTTTGCGTTATCTTTTTTTTTTTCATTTATATTCGTCTTGGAGCTCATTCGTAAGATCATGTCATAAATTGGGAAGTATGTAATTAATTTGGAAACTTTGTAGCATGATGTATTGTTAAGAACTCTGTATAAATCCGTCTTAAAGGTTTGGCTAAAGTTTATTCAAAAATTGTATGTTACAATGTGTTTCAATGTGTTCGTTGTGAACATTTGGATATGCCGTGTAAGTATTGGAAGTGGGAAAAAAAATGTCTGTGGACTCTCTTTGGAAGTGATACCGTGTTCAATTATCTCCCACGATAAATGTGTTTTATGTTACACAGAAAATAAATATGCTTGTTGACAATGAATTGTATATCTTTATTAAGGAACCAGTTCGAAGGCTGCTTATAAAAAATAATTTACGTAGACAAATAAAGAATTTAGGCCATCTAAACCAATTTTTTTTTTTCACTGATAGTCAGGAGGAGGGAAAAAATCCAAGATGATGAATTGATAGAAATTACTCAGTTTCTCTATTTTTTTTCCCCCCTAGTGCAGTTGATTAATAAAGCAGAAAGGCTTCTTTATTGAAGGGCTTCCTTACACCGTGTTCTCATGTTCTCTTGCAGTCATAAGCCCAGTCCAGGCGATCGGCGACCGAGCCGAAATCGCATACAGTGAAATAATATTTCGTAATGAACAGAGAGTGCAATGCAAGACTTCCAAGTGTAAATGATCTTGTCGGGTATGTGTGTGGTTTGTGTGTGCAGCTTTCGGCGGACGAGGGGCATCAAGGTGGCATGAAAATGGGGGAAAATCACCCCGCTTTAGGCAGCATGTAATGTCAACGAGGTCTAATATTTTCAATGCTTAAAAAAAAAAAAAAAAGAAAATTTAAAAAAAAAACCGTAGCCCGAAAAGTTCCTTTATTCTGCCGGATAAATACAGGTAGAAGTGGAGCATAATTTGTGCTGAAGTTCCCTTTTTTCTACTGCACTCCGTTCCTGGTCAACGTACTAATTGTAATTTTAATAAAATTAGTACAAAGTCCAGGTCTTTTAAAAAACTCTAGGGCTGCCTCTGTGGTAAGATGGCGCCTCTGTAAGACCTGCCTCTTCTTAGTGATGAGGAAAAGGCCATAAATCCGTTGTTGTTTATGAAAATTTACAACTTTGCAATACAACTTTATGAGTTGTTCGGTTTTTCCATTGGTCGTTGTCGGTCATGTGGATGGTAACCGTGAACATGAACTTTTTTATAATTTCCCTTGCGAGAATAGAGCCGCATTCTTTTGCTGAGCTCTGTCCTGCTTCGGATCTCTCTGGCTTTCAATCCCCATTTCATTTGTTCTTTGTAGGGCAATAGTGAACAAAGTGTGCGGAGGTTCGGCATAAGCAGCCGCCTAGAACACAGATCCGGGATGGCAATTTCCAGTTCCCCCGCTGGAAGGTGTGGCATATTGGATTCAAAGCACTGGCGTGGCAGATTTTCAACTTGCAACCTGGCTAATTTCCTGCTTCTTCTGGCACCAAAAGGAGGGCGATTCGTCTCCTGTGCAACCAAAGCGACAGCTGTCAAAGTCGCAGGGGCTCCTGTGAGCCAGAACCTAAAAGGTGAGAAATGTATATGACACTACTGTAAGCAGGGAAAAATGGTTTAATACCTTTAAATATTAGACATGTGTAATTAAACCAAATGGAAATGTTACCGGCCAAAAATAGAGGTGGCTGCAGCTCAGTTGATTTTGACTTAACCAGTGCATGCAAAAAATAAGCCTTAATAAAATGTCTATTTTCTATGATTTAGCAAGGAAGCCGTGGATTTCAGTTTATTTTTTTCCACGAAGTTGATTTCTGTTTGCGTTAGCCAGGGGGTTGTTGTGACGTTCAGGTTATTTTCTAATGATTCAGATTTACAGCATCAATGGATCGGGGTTTTTTCCCAGCACGAGGAAAAAAATATTAATATCCTCAAACATTTTTAAAAATTAATTCGCAACTTTAATTCATTAAGTTAAATTTCTTTGCTGTAGATTTTTTTTTTTTTTTTTTTTTTTTTTTTACTATTTCATATAAATAACCCAAAACCAGTCAAGACAATGTCTCCTGGTTTCCCTGCCATGTCCAGGAGAAAGGTTATTTCTAGTGCGGCGGAAACAGCACGAATGTGTCTTAGATTTTCTTTATCAGATCAAGCGCTGCCTGCGTAAATCCCGTGCCCCGCCGTGGGTCCGTTCCCAGCGCGGGCGGCTGGCGCGCCTCGGCAGCGCGGAGCGGGCTCCGCGGCGGCTAAACCCATTTCAGAGCCGGAAAGACGGAGCTTTCCCCCCCACCCCTTTCTCTCCTTGTTGTGACTGTGCGGTGCGGTGCGGCGCTGAGGCTGGCGGGCGGGCGGTGGGGCTGATGCCCCGCGGTGTGTGTCGGCGGGGCGGAGCGGGGCCCCGGGGATGGCTCCCCTGGAACCCCCCGCCGCTGCCGCCCGGCTTCACTCCCTCCTCCTCACGGCGAAGGAGCGGCTCGGAGGGCTCCGAGCGGCAGCCCCGGGTCTGCCTGTGCCGCCGGGCTGATAAAGCACTGCATTTGCATTGCATTGCGGTATCCGCCGGACTGGAGCTGCAGTGAGCGCCGGATTATTTATTGCGGGGCCGCCGGTGCTCAGTGCTGCCACGGCGTGGCGGGATGGCGGAGGCGGGCGCGGAGCGGAGCGGCCCCCGCAGCCCCTGGGAAGGGCAGCGCTGGCAGACTGAGCTGCTCGGGGGAGCCCAAATAAAAGACCAAGAGATTAAAAAAAAAAAAAAAAAGAAAAAGGAAAAAAAATCCGGCCTACCTTTTTCTACGGGAGCATCGGAGCTCGCCCCCGGGCAAGATATTCCGGCAGGACCGGCTCTGCCCACTCCCCTTCCCTTCCGCTTGTACCTCGGTGTGTCAACTGCAAGTTATCACGGTGGGAGCCGGCTGGGGAGGATCTGCCCGCGTCCCCCCGGCAAGGCTCCCTGTACCCCGCCAGTCTAAACAACGGTCCGCTTTGCCCAAACTGTTTGGATTAGGAGCTATTAGTTAAAGGTTGGTTTTGATGACGCTGGCGAGCACGAGAATGATTTGGAAGTGGTTTTATACACGAGAAGAAGGAGGCTTTTAAGCTTAAGAGGGTAACTACCCCCGCACCTGTATCTGAGAGTGGCTGGGGTCGCGGCCGGGTTTTCAGCGGGAGGAGGAAGGCGAAGTGTTCCGTGAAGGAGTTGCTGGGGGTGCGGGGAATTACGAAAACAAATAAAAGGGAGATGAAATACACGGGTGTCGCGAAGTGTGACTTTGTTGCGTTGTCAAAATGCAGCGGCTGGCTTTCTGCTTTCCAGAATGCGGGAAGGAGTGGTGAAGGGAAACCGCTGCGAAATGTGTCCGGGCAGGACATTTCCACAGCAGACCTGGGGGGTAACAGATTATTGTAATTCGGGGTTTTCTGGGGGTAGGGGGAGGAGCGGAAAGGACGCCTGAATGTGACTGAAGCCGAGATTGAAGTGCAGATTGTTTAGCTGTCACTGTAACTATTCTAATACTACCCAGTCAGGCAAACGTGTACATTTCATTCATTTTCGTATTATGGGATCAGTGAAGAAATACTTTCGCTGCCCGCAGTCGAGCTTGCACAACTTGGTTTGGGCGCTAGCAATAAATTGAAAAATGAGAAAGAAACAAAAAGATACAGCTTGGGAAAAAACCAGTCTGTAACCGATGCTATAAAATGTAAATATAATTAAGCCTGGAGAGATTTTTATTTTAAATTTTGTTTTGGTCTCTGTGATGGATTTAAACAAAAGACGATCACGCCACAACTTTTTAGAAGTAAGGCCGGTGGGTTTTGGTTGTCCCGAGTTTTCTTTTCCCATGGTGCTTCTTCGTTCTGACCTAAATTGGCGAAACTTTGCTCTTTTAAAATCCTCTTCGTATTTACCGTGCTGTGTGTGTTTGTTTCCTGGTGCTTCCTCCTTTTTAAACTCTATTCTCCCTGAGTAAAAAAACTTTTTTTTTTTATCCCCTGGAGAAATCTGTTTTTCAGGAAATACATGTTTCTGAAATGACCTCTCAAAGCATGAAGCTAGTGAGCTGTAATTCTACCAGGTGTGTTTATGGATTAGTTGAGCTGAGGTTAAGGAAGTAAAAAAAAAAAAAAAAAATTGAGGCAATCAACATCTGAATGTGAAAGTCCAGCTGAGACTGCAAACAATACAAACTATTGTGGAGCGATGTTTTAACTCACTACTGTTTTATAGGTATCGTAATCTGCCCCCGGAAATGAGACAAATAGTCTCCCAACAAAAACAAAACTCTCCTTTGAAAGCTGCTTTAGGAAACGGCGCTCGTAGGAATGTCACTTTCCGTGACAGAGCGCGTTTAAAATTAGGCTATTCAATCTGTTGCAATGGGCACGGATTATGAGTAAACACAGCTTGGAATGAACAACCTCATTTTATCTCCAGGAACTGCAGAATTACGGCTGAATTAAATGCGCATCAGCAAATTTCATCAGCACTGTTACTGTCCGAGCCCTGGGCCAAGAATTATATTTCTGCTACGGAGTAACTGCCATATTGAAAAATGAAGGTGGAAATGTTTGGTTTGCGTATTGTTTTTCTCCTCTTAAAGACACACATCCACGTTTAATCGAATTATTAGGACCAACAACGAAACCGATTGGCTTCTGCTGACTCATCAGTAGAGCTGTATTAACTAGGAATAGTCCTACTGTCTCGGTTTTTTTAATTGGAATGTTTGATCCCCTCGGCTTAACTCTGGCTGGAGGGGGGGTAGATTTGGGGAGAAGAGACACAGAACTTTATCCTGGATGCCGCGGGGCGCCGGGCGCCCGCCCAGCTCTTCCCGAGGCCTCCTCGGGCACTTGGTGCAAATTAAAAATCCCACTCCCCAAAAGGCCACCGCCACAACCTCGGTGTTAATTATGGGGGTGTTCATTAAGATACGAGACCTCTTCCATGCAGGACGCATTAGCCTCTCTCACAAAAGCTGGGTTCGGCGCTGGGGCGGGCCGCCTGAGCTCCGAAGGGAAGCCTCAGCGGAGGGGCAATTTTCGACTGAATGAATAAATAAATACGCTTTTAAATAGCAAAAAAATTTCTTGGGTGCGGATGTGGCATCGCGATCGCAAACTGGATAGAGGCCGCCCCTACTCCCGGCCCCCCTCCCGTTGCACAGCGTTCCTCTCCCCCCTTTCACGTGCTCCCTCCGCTCCAAAGTTTCCCTCCGCAGCATCCTCTGCCACCATCTCCTTCCTTCCTTCCTTCCTTCCTTCCTTCCTTCCCTCCCTCTGTCCTCCTTCCCTCCCCGGGAATGCCGCGGGCGATTCGCCCACCCTGCCTGCGGGGCTGCGCGGCCGCCTCGTCGTGAGGCCTCCAACTTTTAAGCGCGACGACCCCCTTACACACCCCTCCAGCGGCCGGGGGTGGTCCCCGCTAGCCGCTGTCACGCCGCCCGCGCTGGCGCGGACTGTGGCCGTTGTTGTTGCTGCGGGGCTGTGTGCGCGGCGGAGGGCGGTGCCGCGGCGGGGCGCGGTGCGGTGCGGGGCGGCGGGGGCGGCGGGGCCGGGGCCGCCGGTGAGTTGGCGGCGCGGTGGCGGCGGCCCCGGGGGAGCGGGCGCCGCGCGCGCTCCCATTGGCCGCCCCGCCGTCAGCTGCTCCTATTTTCTGCTGTCGCTTTTGGCGCTCGGCCATCCAGAAACAAACCACTTCGATGACTCCTAATAGTTATCGCCAGATGTACTAATACACAACAAATCACGGTCCGAGAGAGGGGGAGAGCAAATGAGTTCCTATTTCGTGAATCCCACTTTCCCGGGGAGCCTGCCCGGGGGCCAGGACTCCTTCCTCGGCCAGATCCCCCTGTACCCGGCGGGCTATGATGCTCTCAGGCATTTTCCGGCTTCGTACGGGGCAAGCAGCCTGCAGGACAAGACTTACACCTCACCCTGTTTCTACCAACAGTCCAACACCGTCATTGCTTGCAATCGGGCTTCTTATGAGTACGGAGCCTCTTGTTTTTATTCGGACAAGGACATTAGTAGCGCCTCTCCCTCCGGCAGTGGCAAACAGAGGGGGCCCGGGGACTACCTGCACTTTTCTTCTGATCAACAGTACAAATCCAGCGGCAGCCAAGCCAAAATTATAAATGACGAAGGCACCGACCGGAAGTACACGAGCCCTGTTTACCCCTGGATGCAGCGGATGAACTCCTGCCCTGGTAAGGCATCTCGGTGCAGTCAAGGGCGGA
>JAWWEW010000078.1:33204868-33218117 GCA_035583185.1 Anabacerthia variegaticeps | reverse complement strand
TTCCTTTTTTTTACCGTTCTTAGATAAAGTCCAGACTGCTGGAGAAAACATGGTTACTGAGGGGCAATATGTAACATGAAACCTTCCCAGGTTATTTTAGACCTGGCACACTGGCACCCTAGGAATGGTAGTCGAGATCCCAGTTTGTAGATTCGCTGGTGAAAGTTACTGGGGAATCCTTAGGAACTAAGTGGGGGGGAACAGAGATAAAGAGGAGCAGAGCAGCTTTACCACTCTCTTAAAGCCATCCCAAAGCCTCTGCTCTGCTTCTTCATTGTCAGAGAACGATGCAGGGAATATGCCCTCTGTACTGAGGATCCAATGCATTTGTGGCACATTCCTCCTCGCCCCCCTCCCCCAGCTCATTAGCCTGTGAGTATTGGATATTGAGAGCACGTTTCTGAGGCCGTAGGCGCACTTCCATGGCATCATGAATTTTTTCTGACTTAGAAGTAAACTTCACATAATTGAACTATTCTGTACAGGAGTGGTGCTGGGGAGTGGGGGTGGGGCGGGAGAGTTGTATTGGGGTGGCATGCATTTTTTATGGTCCCAAATTAAGACGTTTATTTCCAGTGTTTGCTAATGACTCCTGTCCTCTCCCGAGTTTATTTGCTGGAGGGTGCATCGCATTTCTTTTTTTGAAAGTTAAACTTTTAGCAAGACCATTCTGAGGCTGATTTTCATTCGAGAGCAATAAATTCAAGAGCAAATGGCAAAACACTCTTCTATGATCTTTAGCTGATCTCTATAATCATACTTAAATTAGAGACCCTCTGCAGTCACAGCCATGGCAGCGGCTTTTTGTTTGTGTAAACACACCCGCCTGTGCGTGCACACACACACACACATAGACACATGCGTGAGGCTTCCTGGATAGCACATGTGTGCGTGTGTGTGCGCGCACAGACTCCCAGCGCGCAGGGAGTAGGCGCTGCTCAGCGATTCACACGGGTGCTACCTACTGCACTTTCCCTAGGTCCCCCCTAAGGCATTTTTGTATTCCACTTACCCCACTACAGTAAGCACACTGCACATCCGCATTTACAGCTAGGCGGGCAGGAGAAAAGAAGGGGAAAAAAAAACCCTCATGAAACCAGAGCAGCTTCCCCCCCCTCCCCATCATTGTGCCTGCAAAAGGAGGCAGAATATACTAATCGCTCTTTCTGGTCTGAAATCACTGGGCCCTGTCCAATGCGATCGTTTTGTCTTTACTTCTACAGGTACAGTATATGGAACACATGGGAGACGAGGGAGGCAAACTTACACCAGATACCAAACGCTAGAGTTAGAGAAAGAATTTCATTTTAACAGATACTTAACCCGAAGACGACGTATTGAGATTGCAAACGCTCTTTGCCTTACTGAACGCCAGATTAAAATATGGTTTCAAAACAGGCGGATGAAATGGAAAAAGGAAAACAAATTCATAAATTCCACACAGCCCAGCAGCGAAGAAACAGAGGAAAAGTCAGGGGAGTAGAACCATGTTTAATAAATGCTACCAGGCCTTTCCTTAGTGCTTACTACTACTATTATTATTTACCTTGTGTTCCGTCTGCTACTGAAATCCTATAGGTTTGTCACAGTCTATTAATCCCCAAAAGGCTTGGTTAAAAGATGTACACTTGCAGTCATCTGTGACTTACTTGAATATATGTGATAGTCCTAGCTTGTGAGCTACAGGCATGTATGTATATAACCACCTTTCCAAAGTTTACATGGCATTGCTTAAAATAGAGAATCGGCCCAGAATTTTAAATATTTGAGGAGAGCATCTGTGTGTGGGTGAGTGTCCCTGATGTGCTTGTGTGAGGAAAGATAAGCAAATGATTTTTTTTTAAATTAGAAATATTCTTACTGTAGAAAGACAAGAGACTTTAGAAAATATCGGGTTTATGTTTTTGCTAGCTCCCGCTAAGTCGGGCCATCTTGTTATGCTGTGTCTGGGAGTCTATGATCTGCAGGGGGGGGAAAAAAGATTTAGTAAAGCATAAGATATTTAAATAGCAAAAGGAAGAAAAATTCTTTTAAAAAATCGTTGTATAAATCCCTGGATAAAAACTTGCAGTTAAAGTGAAGATGAATTGCAGGGAGATTTTTTTTAAAAATGCCGCTAAACTGCTTAATCTGCACTACTAGTATTAAAGTAAAAACTCGGCGTTAAACTTCAGGGGAAGGAAGGGAAGGGGTTTCAAAGGGGGCGAATTTCTGTGGTTCCCGTTGAGCTTACACTGAGGTTTCGGTGAGCTCAGCTCTACACTGAAGGGACTTTGAATTATGGACTACATTTCTTGGGGCTTCGTGGGCTTAGATCGATCTTTTTTCCTTTTCTTTTATCTTTCCTTCTCTCTTTCTTTCTTTCTTATTTAAGGAAAAGGTCGTATTAAGTCGGGGATATTCTTCTCCCGCTTCTGTGGTGTCTTAACGCACATTCACATTTCTTATCACTGGAAAAAATAAATTGACACTCTATAGAAAAATAGCTGCCATAAAATGCTTCCACTTGGAGTTCTGTATAAGTAAAATAAGCGCAGTGAAAATATTGATTAATATATGTTATATCTCTATATTATATTGCGTGTGCATGACTGTGCATGTGAAACTGTGTACAAATGGACGTGTATACGCATCGAGGCTCTTTTGTTTGGAAGGCAGCACAATTTGGGCTACCGCTCTAAATATTTTAAAAGCCAGATCTGAAGAATATTAATGTACAATGGCTACCGCCGCATTTAGAGAGGGTTTTTCCTTCCGAGAGGCGATAAAATAACGGCGGCCGTAAAGTCGCCTGGAATTTGACCCCCGAGTTGGAAAAAGGCTGCACGATATTTATCTTTCATAGGTACCTGCCATTTCACATCGGCAGGACCCGGCTGCCCTCTCGAAAGCTCCGGCAAGGCAATGAGTGGGGAGGGGAAATTACATATACATATATATATAGATCTATATATATACACACATATATATAGATATATATATATACACATATATGTGTAGAAGTAACATAAGGGTTGTCAGAGTCCGAGGACGGATCGTAGAGGATTCGGGAACTGGTATAAACAAGCCTCACACGAAGGAGAAGGCAGGCACAAAGCGGAGCGCTCTCTGCACGCCCAGCCCTGGGGAGGCCGGGCCGGAGGAGCACTCGCCGCCGGCCCCGCAGCCTTGCCGCTGGTTGCCGGTGCCGCCGGCGGCGGCGGCGCGCCCCGCTCGGCTCCGCGCCTCTCCGCGCCGCCGTCGGGGGCCGTCACCCCGGGCCGACCCCGCGGAGGCGCCGCCATCCCCCGCGCCGCCAGCGGGTGGCGCTGGAGGCCGGCGGACGGGCGGGCGGCGGCGGCGGCGGCGCGCACAGGCGGCGCGCCCCGGGCCGCCCGCGCCCTCCCAGCTCCCCCACCAGTGCACGAGTTTACCTCTAGAGGTCATCAGGCAGGATTTACGACTGGACAACAAAAGCACGTGATGTGAAGCCGTACCCCATATTTGGGTGCCTACGTAGGAGGGAACCAAGTACATGTCCCAGTCATTTCCATAATTCATCATAAATTGTGCAAGGGTGCTATAGACGCACAAAACGACCAAGAGCCACAAATCAAGCACACATATCAAAAAACAAATGAGCTCTTATTTTGTAAACTCATTTTGCGGTCGCTATCCAAATGGCCCGGACTACCAGTTACATAATTATGGAGATCACAGCTCGGTGAGCGAGCAATACAGGGACTCCGCCAGCATGCACTCCGGCAGGTACGGATACGGCTACAATGGCATGGACCTCAGCGTCGGGCGCTCTGCTTCCACCCACTTTGGTGCCAATGAGAGACCCCGCAGTTACCCGGCCAACACCACCTCTGCCTCGACAGAGCCCAGGTACAACCAGCCCGCGACGTCTTCCCACTCGCCTCCCCCTGACCCTCTGCCCTGCACCGCCGTGGCTGGTTCGCCTGTCAGCGAGAGTCACCACGGAGTGAAAAACTCTCTCGCCAACTCCACCAGCACTTCGTCCAATTCCAGCAGCAACACGCACATCAGCAGAGACGGGGTTGGCACCTCGTCTGGGACTGAGGAAGACACTCCAGCAAGCAGCGAACAGGCAAGTGCCCCGACCGACCAAAGCACAGCCCAGCCTTCACAGCCCCAGATCTACCCCTGGATGCGAAAACTGCACATAAGTCATGGTAAAGCAAATACCCTGTTCTTTCTTTATTTCTCTGGAGGAAAAGGAGGATTTAATGTAAACCGGGTGGCTGCGCCGAGCAAGGTCGGGGAGAGGGGGAGAGGAGGGCGTGAGAGCGGGCAGTCTCCGCGCACACCACAACTCTGCGAGCAGAGAAGCACGCTCCCTTCTCTGGGCGAGTCCTCCCCGAAAGAAAAAAAAAACCGCCCGACCCCAAAAACACAGCCCGCCTGGCTCCCAGCGCCGGCAGGGGAGCAGAAGGCGCCTTGCCGAAGGGCGATCGAGAGCAGAGGCTGCTCCCTGCTCTCCTCTGGATGGGGGATCTTCCAGTGGGAACAGCGCGGCTGACCCCATTTATTTTGCTGAGACATATTAAAAAGAGAATAGGAGAGGGCGAGAAACGCGGTTTTCACTGCTGGGAAGCCGGGGAAGAGGGGGAAGGGCGAGTCGCCCCAAACTCGGGGGAGAGGGCTTGAGGGGCGCGGGGAAGTGAGTCAACTTTCAGCCCCGGGTACCTGCCCTACCCTCGCTGCTGGGAGAGCGGCCGGGGGCTCACTGTCTCCCAGAGCCTTCCACAGCTTAGTCGTGGGAAAGGGCTGTAAGCTTTGCTCTCTCAGCTCTGAAAACCCAGCTAGCAGCAGAGACATTCTCCAAAGCAGCTTATCCTGGGGAGACGTAGGGGTAATTAACCTTCGGGGGTGGAGGGGAAAAAACGGAAAAAAATTCAATTTTAAAAGATCTAACCGCAAATCCAAGCGAAAACTTACCGAGGCTACCAAATCCCCTCCCCCAAGCCTTTCCTAAGAGGAGCTGGAGGGGGAAACTTGTTGAGCGTTTATCCAAACCAGAAACAAAACCAAATAGGACTGAGAGTAACGGTCCTGGTCGCTGGTAGCTGCAATGAGACACGAAGGCTCCGAGTGGCTGCTGAGAATCTAAATCATGTACTTTTCTCTTCCAGACAACATAGGGGGACCAGAAGGGAAAAGGGCTCGGACTGCTTACACCCGCTATCAGACCTTGGAGCTCGAAAAGGAATTTCACTTCAATAGATACCTGACCCGCAGAAGAAGGATTGAAATAGCACATGCTCTTTGCCTCTCAGAGAGACAAATAAAGATCTGGTTCCAAAACAGGAGAATGAAATGGAAAAAGGATAATAAGCTGAAAAGTATGAGCATGGCAGCTGCAGGAGGGGCATTCCGTCCCTAAGCGTTTGATCAATTAAAAGTACTGAGCAGTATTAGCTGACCCTGCGTCGTCTCATGTCAGTACTAAGTTGACTTTCTAAAACTTCCTTGTGTTACTTCTGTGAAGAAACCCTGTTCTTGTCGCCCTTATTCATCTTTTAATCATGAGCCTGTTTATTACCATTCTCTCGCGTGTATAAGTAGATCTGCTTTTATCGTACATTTCTTTGTCTTGAATGGCTTTGTCTTGAAAAAAATAATAGATGTTTTAACTTATTTATATGAAGCGAGCTGTGTTACTTGAAGTAACTGTTAAAACAAAACAAAACTAAACAAAAAAGGACAAAAAGGAAAAAAAATGAGAAGTCTAAAAAAAAAAAAAAAAGGAAAGAGAGAGAAAGAAACCCTCCCCCGGTTTAGTACAAATGTTATGTGTTGCACTCAACCTGCTTAACTGTGCATGTGTGGTCAAGTGTTAATGTCTGTATAGCTCCAAGCTGTTAAAAATATTTTTATTCAAACTACCTATATAATTCCTGTGTAATTAATGCTGTTGTAGAGGTGAAATGATGAAATCAACTGAATTTGTCCTACGTGTAGTGAATAGTGAATCTGTGACGAAAACTGTGATTCCAAGCAGTATGTCCTTGCTGTGCCTTTGTATATGACTCTTTGCACGAACTCTTAGAAGTGGCTCTTATTAAGCGCAGCTTCTGTGATGTATGTTTTTTGTGAACAAAGTTACAAATATAGTCAAAGTCTGGCTGTTTGAGCAAACTGTGATCAGCTTTTTTTTTATTATTATTATTATTATTTGTTTTTAAAAAAAACTGACTGGAAATCAACAAAAAAATAAACTTTCTATTGTAAAGTTTTCGTGATCTGGTTTGTGCAAAACAAGAAGTTGTGCTTCCTGATTTGCCTCTGAAAAAAATATTAGCCCGTGCAGAGTTTGTAATAATATTTTACCTGGCTCCTTCTGCACATTGCAAATGGTGGATGTTGCAATTGTGCGCTACAAGTATTTTTAACTGAAAGTTTGACCGTAAGTTCTTCCTTACTGGTTTCTCGCTAGGTGGAAAGCTGCATCGCAGGACCACAATCGATACCCTTTGTGGGTGAATCAACTCTTAGCTGTTTGCTGATGGTTAAGGGAAAAAAAAAAGCCAAAACAAAAACAACCAAAACATGTGCTCTGTTAAAATACACTGCTAACGCCAAGGCGTGTTTGCATTGCTCTAGAATTTCTCCTGTGATTTCATTAAGTATATTTGCAGGACAGCTATGTCTGCACCCTCGGCGACTATCAGTAACCCTCCCTAGCCACATTCCCACTCTTCACCCTTTAAAGATTTTTGGTTTTTTTTTGCTACAATTAGTTTGCTATAAACATAATGTTACTTACCCCATCAGAGCTTGAATGGTTAACTCTTCTGAGCTTCTAAGAGCAACTAAAGATTTGCACATTTACTGACTGGTTACATTGATGCCTTCCCTTAAAAGTTATAAAACAGTAAACTTTATAAGCCCCAGTTCCGGCTATATGACATTTGGGTGCCAAATGAATAGGGTTTTGTCTATGAATTAGATCGTAAAATCATCCATAGCACAGACAGATAGGCTCACTGGCTATAAAAAGTCACGTGGTGCCATTAAAGTAAGTTTTATGGTTTTGGGGAGTTGACATCCAACATTATATACCACATAACATATAATCTCACTGACGCTGGACTTCATTTGACTCTTTTGCAGGCTACGTGTGCCTCCTGGCCATTCAAATTGTCAGGTTTAGGGACAGAAGTATCTAAACCACAAGTTCTCAGTACTATATGAAAAATGGCTCCTTGCAAGTCAAAGGTAAGTTTTGTGCACAAGTTCCTTAAAGTTTATTTGTACAGTGGGGAAGCCGAGGCTCCTTCTGTCTCTCTCTCTCGCTGCCTCTTGCCTCTCTTTCTTTCTCTTTCTCTTTCTCTTTCCCTTTCCCTTCCTTTCCGCCTGGAGCTTTTCAGGACAGTCCCACCGAACCCGAGAGGCAGGATCAACCACTAATGATCCAGGTTGCGCTGCAGATCCCCCCCCTCCATCCCTTCACTCGGAGCAACTAGCTCTGTATTTTAACGATCAAATCAAAGTAAACCACAATAAGCGACTTTGGCAGAGATGGATTTTGGGGCCTAGCTTTAATCACTTTGACTACTGCAGAAGATAATTACTTCCTTCGCTCCAATAGACTCTCCAAGTTTGGAGAGGTTTTGTTTAGCAAAGAGTAGTTACTGAAGGCGATTAAAAAAAGGGGGAAAACAAAAGAGATAGGGCTTAATATTATCTGGGCCGTATCTTATGTAGGCATGATAGAGCTGGAGGCGTGATGATATGGTAATAATCCTTGGATTGTTGAAATATGTTGCACATCAGAGATAGTATTAAAATGGCACAGACTGTACTGGAGTGCTTAGATACATATTTTCTGCATTGGGTTGTGCAGAAAGCTTTAGTTATATGTATATGTACATCTGTGAGTGCATGGTGTGTTTTAGGGATGCACATTTACAACATTGCTGTAACTTTTTCCTGATCCTATTTGTAATTGTATAAATATATTTAAATTGTGTGCATGTGTACTTGCATGTACAAATTTGTGTATATGTCTCTGTAAAGCCATGCACATTCATACATGTGTCTAATATCAGTGTATTTGTATATACAAAGGGTGTGTATGTGTGTATACATATACACGTTCCTGTGACTTTTTTTAAAGTGAACCAATTGACTGTAACTTGTAGCATTAATTCAAGAGACTACAGGTCATTAGAGTGCTGCAAATTATGAAATACGGTCTTGGTTTATTGAAGATTGTAAATATCCCTCTAGCTCTGCACTCTCTTTTTGCCTTATATTGCTGGCTGCCATTGTGGGGTAGGCCCCAGCTGCGTGTTTACTTCAACATTCTTTTTATTTAAGTGGACTGTTCTCACTAGAGTGTGATTACTCAGCAATAAACTTTATGGCCGGATTTAACTTTAGTCTTTGAATTTCCAGGACTTGAATGAAAGGGTGAAAGGAACTCTATCTTTCTCTGGGTAACATTAAGGTCTGATCCTTATCCTCAGAGCTGTTACTTTGACAACTGATCTTGGGGGTGCAAACTGACTTGTCAGGGGCTAGAGAAGAGGTTTGAGAATCTGTCTATCTATCTATCTATCTATCTATCTATCTATCTATCTATCTATCCATCCATCTATCTCTGTCTCCAAACCAACTGTGGGTATCTCTCTCTCTGCTCAGTTATTCCAGTGTTTGGAATAACACTGATTCAGCAGATTTCATTGTTTTTCTTTATGTATCATAAAGTTGGGTTTGCAAGAGAACAGGGTGGTTTGATGTGAAAGATGGTCTTTGTTTTATTTTGCTAGTGCTATCCCATTTGAATATTGCAGTTTAGGCTGGTTTTGTTACTGTGAGCAAAAATGCAGGAAAGGCACAGGGGTACAGGAGGGTAAGATTGTTGTGTACCTCTGCAAGGTCTGCACATTGCTGACTGATTCTTATTTTTAATTTATTTGTCTTTAACTTTAGAGAAATGGTAGTATATAAGGTAGGCTCCTCTCAAAGATATGTTTTACAAATATTTAATATTCAAAGTCACCCCTTGTGTAAGACAAATGGAGTCTGAAGCCTTTGTGTCTGTCAGTTCTTCCTATGAACACTAAACAACCACATGTGCATATATTTTATATTAAAAAAATGGGAAAGGCTTTAAAAGAGCATAGCCAAAAGCACATTTGAAAATAATTTCCGTTATAAACAGCTGCAGATTTTATAGTACACTAACTGTCACATTTTCTTCAATAGGAATACCAGAAAGTTATATGTGATCGGCATGCCTTATATTATACTATATGCCATAAAATTTTATAGTTTGAGGCAAGGCATGAAAAGCCTTTAAAAGTTTGGGCTTCACTTATTTGCGGGTCCTTTTCCAAGGAAAATTCTTTGCTTTAAATGGGGATGATACTAGACACAAACAGTTCACGATTACTCAGTATCCAACATCATTATGTTATTTGAATTAACTGGTGAATATACAAACACACTCACACACACACCTGTTCAACTAACATTTTAGAATAATGGATATCATTGTGGATTTTAATTTTTCATTGTCCAGATGAAAAAATTTGCTACTACATATTTTCCACATTTTTGATGTGGCTTCTGTAGCATATTCCATGCAAAACAATATACAAACATTCAGAAACTATGGAAAACAAAAATATCCCCAAATCCAGAAGAATATAAACCCGCCTGTACTGCAAGAAACACTGACAACAAAAGAAAGTTAGCTAGAAATGACAACCTCACCATATTTCTGGCCCTGCCCTGTCCTAAGAAGCACAGTTGAAACCATTCAAACCCAGAAACGCATAAAGATTTCCTAATCCGCTTTGAAATTTGAAATTCAAACGAGCCCAGACTGCCGATCTCTATGAAAATAGTCCCAGGTCTGAATTGTTTTCCGAGGGAAAATGTCATGGATAATTATCGCTGGGAATCAGGAGAGAGGTCTTAACTGCACACGTTATTTTTCTGCTGTGTTTGGGGGATTAATGCGTGTGAATTTGTTCTACCTTAGGCACGGCAAGTTGCATTCTGTGATTTGAAATATAGTTTACCTAATCCTTTGAAAGAAATACTTGAGTGTAGTGTTTCATGTCTAAGTATAATGCCAATTAAAGATTAGGCAGCTCTCTTAATGTGTGTAACTGGTGACTCCGCAAGACATAACTTTCTCTAAACCAGTAGTATAACAATCCAATGGAAAGTCATCCGTAAATTACAGCTCTGCAGCCTTGTCTAAACCATGCAAACGCCCTAATTGCAGAACATTACAGGGAAATTATTATTCTGCCATTTCCTTACATTTAATAAGTGTGTATCTGTGGAAGGGTGACAATAGAGGGGTTTGCAATCTGCTCCATGGGAAATTGAATGGAACAGATCATGAGGGGCGGATCAGGAGGTTTCGATTTCAAACGCTGGATACTGGAGCAGTGTCTTTTCCCTCCCCGCAAATACAGATTTAATGCATTAAACGCAGACATGAGTAAATCTCCTGACCAAGTTGGGACGTCGCTTTGCTTTCTTAGTTCTTTCTCTTTCCTGCCCTCAAAATCTCCCCGATTTGAGGCTCGAATTGCTAGCCAGAGCACAAAACCATAGCTCCCACATCCACCTGGTCATCTTTGAAAATATTATTCCTTTCAATTTAAAGCATCCCCAGCAACGTCTCTTTCGAAGGCGAATGCTCATGGACCACTCCAGTCACATGTTTCTGTAGCTACATGCACAAACAGTATCAAATCTGACAGAGAGAGAGTGTAAAATTTGAATGGACTTTGCCTTATAGCATGCAAAAGGAACCTTTCTATATCCCCTCCCCCCAAAAAATGTCTTTTCAATAATAATATTTGCTATGAAGGTTATTGGGTAATTATTGCAATTTTGTGGAACAGTCCTTGCTTGAGGTGAAGTCTGTCTCTGGATAATAAATGGCAGCCCGTGCAGTTCACTGCCAGGTTAAGTAAATGCAGAAAAGATAAATCTGCACACCCTAGGAATCACCAGCAGAGCTCGCTTTAGACCAAGTTCACAGTCAACTCGTTTGCCTAGACAAGGCTTCGCAAACAATTAGAGTTGTTTCTTTATGTTTAAATCAAGGAGAAATGACTAAGACCCTTCAGCAGAGAGCTGCAGTTTTTTCCCCAACGCTCGTCTCTACATTCCTTCCAACCTCACGCCCAGAACTTACCCAGCATTTCACCTGCAACTGTAACCATATAGCGCCTTTGAGTAACAGGCTTCCCTCCAACGCTGCCGAAAGGCTGTGCAAACTGATCTAACAGCACTTTACAAAGCTGCAAGATTAAGGAAAAAATAATTAAAAATTCAAAAGTATCCGATTTCTCAAAAGCAAGAAGGAAAAAAAAAGTGCCCTTAGAAAGCTGGGGAAACAGCAGAAGTATTGAAACAAACAGTGCGAGTCTCTTACTCCTAAAAGAAGCTGCATAGCTTTTGTATATCTTTGTGGTTAAGGGCGTTACAACTGCAGGTCAAAAAGTTGAGGGTCAAAAGTTTACGTTTTGCACCACTCTTAGTCATTCGCCCAGACAGAGTTTGATGTCAATGTTATAGCCGAGATCTTGACTATCAGCACAAAAGATAAAATAGCTTTGAGTTACGTGTGTATCACAGTATGGACTCCAGGTGAACCCTACTGGCTGAATGACCTCAATTACCGAGGAAAGGATAGAAAATTCCTCTTTTCAAGAGTAATACACGTTGTATTTCATCTTGAGTTATCGGCCAGTTTTGTGTCTGAATATATCGGATTCAGCCACGGCAGGTAAACACGCGTGTTACCCCCACAACAGCCACTGATGCTGCCTCCTCCAAGACTCAGGTAGCAAATTGCTTCACCTTTGTTTATTATATAATAACCTGCTTTAAGAGGTTTAATGTTAAGCCTTCTCACTTTGCAAAATGGCAGGAAGATAAGATAGGAGCAGAGCTATTAACGCGTGTATCGATCCTAGCAGCGTCTTTGTTTTTGCTCTCTTTACTGTAGAGACCGCTAAACTGTGCTTAAACAGGACATGCTGCAGATAATACGGGTTATATGTTTCGTCCAACGGGCTCGTTTAAAATGTGGAGCAGTGCAGCCGTGTGATACCAATGGAAAATGTTACGGAGAAGTTGGCGCCCTGCGCAGCTCCGTGATTTGGAGGGTTCTCACAGCCTTCTGGAATTACCAGAGGCGGCAGTTCCCAGCGAAATGGGGAGTAGGAAGCGTTGTTTATTCTCCCTCCGCCCACCCCCTCCACTCCTCCAAGAGAAAGTTTAGTGGAATTTCTTAGGACAGAGAGTTATTTCCACATTTCTGGGATTTTTTGTTCCCAGTGCCGTCTCTGTGTTAAGGCTTAGCTCCTTAGCTAGACTTGTCTGCAGGGAGAACTAGCCAATATTGTTTAGGCAACTTCATTCTGGAGAAGATTATTGAAGACAGGATTCAGGTTGAAATTTCGAGGCTGAGGGGTCGATGGAAGAATGAAAGGATATTCCCAAATAGGCATAATCAGATATGAAAGGTGTGGAGGAGGGGACAGTGCGACAAGGAAGTCTGAGAAAGAGCGCACCTCACCCCCAACCACGCATTGCTGCCTTCCCACTCCCAAGGCAGGAGCCCACACCGGCCTCTGTGTAACGAGTAAGCTTGAATTATTTGCCAGAGACGCAGTCGGATCGTGGCAGTCGAATGTTATTTTTCGGGAACAAGCACGCGAGAGGTTAGATACCGGATTAGCCAAAGTAATTATTGGAGATTTCGCCTACAGTACCTGCTGCAGCCTAGAAAGTGTGTAATGCAACTGTTTGCTCTGCGTGTAGACGCTGCTCACAAGTTGTTGCTGCTGCTCACTTGTAGCGAGCCTTGGCACTGCATGTTTGGGGAGCCTACCCGCTCTGGAGATAGTATATAACCTTTCACATCCAGGCTATTTATTTGGTGTAAGAGTGAAGCCTGATAACAAGCTAAAAACCGTAGCCAAATATCTATTTTGTTAGAGAATAGCAGGCGGATTGTTTCCAAGAATAACAATGCGTCTTTGATATACCCAGAATGAAAGCTGTTACTATAACCGGCTTACTCAAGAGTAGGTGACAGAAATCCTTTTACTTCCTCACTAAAACAATTAGTGACCAGAATTCCATATTTTAAATCGGGTTTAGAGTAAAAATATCAATGATAATAACTTCAAAGAAGTTGAAACGGCGACTTCCGTAAATATTGACTCTTCTGAATTATTGTTTAAATTTCTTGTGGGGG
>JAWWEW010000078.1:33193480-33204858 GCA_035583185.1 Anabacerthia variegaticeps | reverse complement strand
GTCCCCCACTCTCCTCCCCCACCCCCCCAAAAAAAACTCGAAACAAACCGATAAAACCCACCAAACAAAGCAAGGCTAGAACCGAACAGTTAATAATTTGAGACGAACTCTTTCTGTCCTTTCACTCCGTGCATTCAGCACACTGCTCTCTGGCTTGAAAGGTCTGCTCAAAAGACCATTCATTTAAAATCCGTGCACAAATCACATTTTACGTGTGTTTATTTAAGCGCGCCAAGACAGTGTGAGCAAATCCCGCCAGCTATCCCCGTTGTTAAGAGGAGCCCCCGTGCCAGGGAAGCCACCGCTTTCACCAAATGCTGAACTTGGGGCAAAACTGCCAACATTGCCCTGGCAGCGCCCATCGGGAAGAAGCGCTCCCGTCCGCGGAGGCAGGGCAGCCTCGGGGCTGTATCATTCCCAGGAACAAAGAAAGGAATACTGTCGATACATTCCATAAGGTTTACATTTTCCCGCGGTTTATTCTTATTTTTCCTTAGAAGTAGTGACCTGGGCAAAGCACCCTGCTATCTAAAAGACACTGTTATAGACCTTTTAGAAAAACTAAGTCCAAGGCCGAGGTGAACTTCAGGTCACCGCGTCTAACAAATATGAAAATGTCGCCTGGTGAAGGGCACGCCTTGTTATTTAACAAAGACTGTCAATGTGTAAGATTAATAAGAAACAAAATGCACACGGTGTCACTTTTCGGTCACTTTGAAACTTGGGACAGCCTCATATTCAAGAGGGGAAAGCTGAGGCTAAATATATTCAAAATGGTTCAAATCAAAGTCAAGCCAGGCTGCTAGTGAGATTCTTCCTCCTCCTACCGTTCTCGGTGGAGTATGCCCGCGCACGACGAGAGGTTGACTTGAATTATTATTATTACTATTATTATTATTGCTACTATTATTATTGCTGTTGTTGTTATTATTTTCTCTTTCGTGGGAATTACGTTTTAGCAGCATATGTGGAGGGTAGCAGAAATGCTTGTCTGTTTCACCAGGAAAAGAGGGGGATCCCCCTTTTCCCCCTCTTTGGGTATGTATGTGGTTACCTCTTCTTGGTGCATGAAAATTTACTCTCTCCCTCTCAACTTTATTTCCGGTGCGGTCTTCATCTCGTCCTCGGGCAGGCTCGGCCAGGAAACTCTCGCTTCTTTACTGCTCGATTAAAGTCTCTTTCTCCAGAAAAATCGAGCCTTTAGTCCTTCTGGAAAAATAAGGGAGCTGGCCTATTTTATCCTATCCTTTTCTTTCTGTGAGAGCTTAGGGTGATGGTACAAGTTTGTTAAAAGGAAGTATCGGGGGAAAAAAAAAGGGTTTCTGAGATTGTTTATTACAGCCATAAATCTTGCAGTAAAATGTCGAAATGGCCGTGTGCAAGATAACACTTGGTGGTCTTGGCTGGGTTCTTGTTTATGATAACAAAACCACAAAGACATGGAACAGGCCTTTTGGAGGTCCTGTCTCAGCACATCTTCGCAGACTAGTAGAAGCACACGAAAAAACAGACTCGAGCTGAGCAGCTCAGGTCACCTTGTAGATTTACACTCGTATACAAAATTGCGTCCTTCTCTCTGTAACCGAGCTCCAGAGCCCCACTGCAGAAAGAGATGCAGTGAAACTTTGAGATCTAATCGCAGTAAATAATACGAAGGAGAGCACAGTCAACTATCCCGATATAACGCTGAGCTTACAATCCAAGACAACACTTTGCGTTTTGCTTTACCATGGCGTGGGAACACTGCAGCCCGCTGCAGTGCTCCAGCCATAGTGCCTCAGGAGTTATGCCGAGGGTAATATTTACGATGCCCCAGTGTAATTCGTCTGGCGCTGGCCGGCAGGTATTTGTATGTATGCGTCTGTATGTGTGCATGTATCTCTCTAAGCCGGGAAAATGCATCTCTGGTCTTGGTGGACTTCGGCAGTCTTTTATTTTTAACAGTCATGTAGATGGGACCTTTATTCTTCCAGAACATGCATTGCTGTTGTTTTGTTATTGTTTTTAATATAAATAAAATGATCTTCGCTTTTCTGTCAAATACGTGTTGTTGAACAGTTGCTGTTGTCTCTGTGTGTAACCGCGTGTGTGTAACCGCATTTCCTCTCCACGCAGAGTAAATAGAGAAACTTATCTATTACCCGAGTTAAAGAGTTCCATAAATGTGCTGTTGGAAATGAGTAAGTAAATGTGTTTTAACTCTCTTTACAAATTAGACATTCGATAGTAGGAGGAAATGAGTGATTGTTTAGATAAGTACCCCGGTATACCCAAGTGCTGGAAATGTTCTAACATATTACAAGCCACATGCAATGTGTGTGCCTGTGTGTCTGTGGATAAAATATAAATGGACACGATGTGTGTCTTGTTAGATAGAATATATATTCAAATAGAATTTTATTGCATGTATCCATTATCTATAAAACTGAAAAAGACAATAATCTGAATTTAAACCAGGGTGACTGTTAATGTAGTATCTTTGGGCCAGGCAAGATCTAAACCGTATCATATTTACGCTTGATATATTAGAAGTATTTTTCCATACCAGCAGATGAGATTACCCACTCAACAATTATATTCTCTAAGGTTGCGGTAAATATTTCTATATGTTTGTATACTTCCCTGAAAAGAAGGAAAAAACCCCAAACAAACGAGAAGTTCGCTTCCAACTCCAAATGTGCCAGACTAGTTAACACAACCTTCAATTCTTTAATAAGTATTTTTTTTACCCTTAGAATAAGAACATAATTAGTTTAACCATCAAATTTCAATTACCTAAGGTCAGGGCGGTTGCCTCTTTTCCCCCTGAGCTGCAAATATCGTTAACAGTCTCAGTTTTAACAATGTAGAAGTGCCTTAGTGCCCTCTCCCTCCTACACCAGGTTTTGTGGGTTACTTTTGTGAAGGCGCTAGCGATTTCTCGTGGAAGTGAAGATTAAGAAATAAACCCAAGATGCATACCAAATCAACGGTCCTAAAAATCGTAGTTCAGAAAGCGCTCCTGCACGGGGAGGGATGCTCGCACTGAGCCCTGCGATTGCCGATAGGAAGTATTTAATACCGTCGTGTCCGTCTTCCCCTCTCCCTTCCCCCTCTCTTCCCCGTTATTTTCAGGCTCTCTATGTCCCTCACACCCCGCCACTTTGCCTCTCCGGGACTCTCCTCGGCCTCCCCGCGACCTTCGTTCTAACTCTTGCATCTATCCGTCCAATTAGCACAGATTCAGGGGCGCAAAGCGTGTGGCGGGGCGCTTGGGGGCAGACCCCGGAGGGCGGCCGGTGGCCTGTGCCCCGCAGCCGCTGCCGCCCTCTGCCTGCGCGCAGCCCCAGCTCTGCGCTTTTGGAGATGGGCTTGTTTAAAAGGATTGTGCAACGTCTTGTGCAGTGCCTGCCTCCCTCTGGATCACGCAGCTGGGCTGCGCTCCTCTTCCTCGCCCCGCTTCCTACACTCTCCCGCGGGGGGAACGAAGACACAAGAAGTGCAGGGGCGGGCGGGGTGGGTGGGAGACTGTCAGAGCCGGATTAGTTTTATCTCTCTTGACACTGCGACTGCTAGACGCGGCCCGGGTCGGCGTGCGGGAGGAACTGGGGATGCTGGTGAGGAGCGGACGCGGGGCGCTCCCTCGCCAGGCAGCCGCCGCCCCTGGGGAAGGCGCGGCCCCCGCGGAGGGTCCGCGGGCGCGGAGCTGCCCCGCGGCCGCTCGTCCTCCTTCCATTTCCTGATCCGGGGTCCGCGGCCCCGCGCGGTAATTGGCGCTGGCGGTCAGGTGGTGGCGGGGCGGTGGGGGGTGCGGGTGTGTGTGTGCGCGGGTGTGTGTTGTGTGTGTGTTGTAGGCGCTCCAGGGGTGGGAAGAGAGGAAGGGAGGGGAGTGCGGCGGGGAAGGGGGGGAGGGAGGGCTGGAGGCCCAAACTTTGGCAGCGGCGAGCACTTGACAGCAGCGGGAGGGGAAAGGGAGGAAAGGGGGGGGGGGGGGGGAAGGGGAGGGGCCGCGCCGAGCCCAGAAAAACGACAACGCGAGAAAAATTAGTATTTTTGCACTTCACAAATTAATGACCATGAGTTCGTTTTTGATAAACTCCAACTACATCGAGCCCAAATTCCCTCCCTGCGAGGAATACACGCAGCACAGCGGCAGCGCCGGCAGCTCCGCCAGCTACCACCCGCACCACTCGCACCCGCACGCCCCGCCGCCGCCGCCGCCGCCGCCGCCGCACCTGCACGCCGCGCACCCGGGCCCGGCACTGCCCGAGTACTTCCCGCGGCCGCGCCGGGAACCGGGCTACCAGGCTCCCGCAGCGCCGCCGGGGCCGCCGGGGCCGCCTCCCGAGGCGCTCTACCCCGCGCAGGCACCCTCCTACCCCCAGGCGCCCTACAGCTACAGCAGCGCCGGCAGCGGCGCCCCGGGCCCCGAGCAGCCGCCCCCGGGCGCCTCGCCACCGCCGCCCGCCAAGGGCCACCCCGGCCCGCCCCAGCCCCTGCTCCCAGGCCATGCCCTACAGCGCCGCTGCGAAGCAGCCCCCGCCGCCGGGGCCGGCACCGGGCCCGGCTGTCCGCTGCTGCCCGACAAGAGCCTGCCCGGGCTGAAGGGAAAGGAGCCGGTGGTCTACCCCTGGATGAAGAAGATCCATGTGAGCACGGGTGAGTTGCCATTGCCAGGGGGAGGTGGGGATGCGCCTGCAGAGCAGAAGAGGGAAGGGGGGAGGGTGCTCCCGAGGACGGGATGGGTCGTTGCGTGTGTGGCTTTTTTTTTTTCCCCTCCTTCTCCCTCCGCGTTTTCTAATGATAAAAAAAAAAAGTGAGAAACCTTTTGTATCCGGGGTCCCTTATCAAAAGATTTACGAGACGCCAAACTGTTAGGGCAGTAATTATAGCCCCCATAAATTTAATTGCCCTGCAGTGGCTCTGGGCCATGTGTCTTTGAAGCTTTTCTTCTAACCCAAATGCCTATCACCATTTTTTATTGCTCCTCGATTGTCCCCACTGTCGATAGGCTGTGAAACGATTTTTCTTGCCGTTTATGTATCTTATGTGAACCTGGTGTCAAGTTATTATATAATGATTATGTTCCATCGCTTCCCCCCCTCTTTCTTTCCCCTCCGCGTGTGTATGTATGTGCCTGTGTGTGCACGTTTCAGTCAATCCCAATTACAACGGAGGGGAGCCCAAGAGGTCTCGCACTGCCTACACCAGACAGCAGGTCCTGGAGCTGGAGAAGGAGTTCCACTTCAACCGCTACCTGACCAGAAGGCGACGCATCGAGATCGCGCACACCCTCTGCCTCTCCGAGCGCCAGGTCAAGATCTGGTTCCAGAACAGACGCATGAAGTGGAAGAAAGATCATAAACTGCCTAACACAAAGATGCGCTCCTCAAACCAGTCCACGCTGAGCCAGCAGTCCAAAGCACAGACACAGGGCCACCCCCATCCGCTCGATGGGGCTACACCCAACGCAGCCGCGCTATAAATACGGCTTTTGGTTTGAGTTTTTTTTTGTTGTTATTTTTTTTTAATATATATATATTTACCTATCTATTGGGGTTTTCAACCTGCCTCGGGGTGGAGGCTGGCCGTTTGGACCAAACTGTGTAAAACAGAAGCAGGAAAGGAAGACGAAATGTGCCCAAGAACGGGCACATGTTTAAACCAAAACCCGGACGATTGTCTACATTGTATATAGATAACGATTCCATGCCCATCGTTTTTTTCTATTTATGGAAACGCTCTCTTGCCCTCGGTGTAAAAGAGGGCTGGATGCTGTCATGGACAAATCCTCTGTATCTAAGACGGACTCTTTTTTCCTTTTTTAATTTTTTTTGAACACTTTAAAAATAAAATACTTTAAAACAAAGTAAAGAGCTCATGAGACACTTGTGTAAGGCTTTGACTTGAATAGTCTTGTTTCATGGCGTGTTCGTGTATTCCTGTCTGTGTGTGTGTGTTTTTGTGTGTGAGAGTGCACAGGCATACGTAGACACACACACCAACAGGGGAGAGACAACGAACACGTCCACTAGAGGTTAAAGACTTACGAAAAAGTCCCTTTACGCTGTCTAAAGGAAAATGTTTTATGCATCAAAGGTAAATTAACTGGTTTTAAGTGTAGCCCCCGCAGTAGCTGTGATCTATTAGTTTTTCTCCACTTTCCCTATTGCTTTTATTTAAAGAAATATTGCTATAAAGGCTGTTGTTGTCTTCATATTTGGCACCGTCTAAATAGTTTGGGTCCATGTACAATTCGTGAATTTTTGGTGTAATGTATAACAGTGCCAAACGCTGGTAATAAAGATTATTCTGTACAAAAGAATTAAACGCTTGAAACAGAAGTCCACTAAGTGTCGTTTCATCCACCTTGTGCTTGACTGGTGCTTACACCAGGAATGGAAACCAACGGTTTAATGTATTGCTCTAACTTGGATTCATCTTGCCAATAAGGTAATGGTTATTTTAAAAATAGTGAGAGATGTCCTGACTCTTAATTGCCTGGTTGGGAAAAAGTGCGATGTAGGACAAGGAAAGGTCTTGCTTCATTGTATAGGTGAGTGCTGTTCTCTTTGATGGACTTAAGGCACAATGAGTCTGACTTCACAGCTGGCTCTGCAACTGTTTTCAGCTGCGTTACAAGAGAAACTGTGCTTCTTCTGGGAACCAGTAAGCTCCTATGCCATGATAGAACTTTAAATCTTTTTCCAGTTGTGATTTATTAATTTTTTTTCTCCTGATTATGATTTCTCAGCCTGCTAGCACTGTTTAAGGGGAGCACATGAATGCTAACCCTATCGTTTCTTTTTAAGCCAGCTTTTTTTTTTTTTTAAATATTATTTCAAAATGTGTTTAGAAAGTCTTGGCAGACACACGGATTTGTGTGCAACTCAAGATGTTTTTTGACCGAGATTGTCACCAGTACTGTGGCAAAATGGGGTTCAAGTGGTTCCAGTTCAGGCTGTGAATCTCACTGCTTCCAGGCAGCTAAGGATCACAGGCAAAGCAGAGGTCCTAACACAGAGACTTGCTCGGGGCTTTCACAGCACAGTGTAGCACCAAGACAGGTAGGAAAAGTCTTGGAAAGGAGCTCAAATGGTAGTGAATGTTCAAGGGAAAGCCTGAAGGCCAATAGTAATCTGTTTGCTTACCCAAATACCTCTGAGAGGGATTTCTGAAATCAGTGTTTCTCTTCACATGAGTGAGACCACCAGGACTAGGGGCATCATCACCCTCTGGTTCAAATAGTAGCAGGCCCCAAAGGTGCTGCCAGCATCCCTGCCAGGGCATGGAATATGGACCATCCTGAAGAAAAATGTAACATGCCAGTGGCAGAGCACGCTCAGCATCAGGGAGGTGGTGTCTTTAAATATCCTCAGCAAACACTGCTGTCTCCACACCTGACCAAGGAGCAGGCCTGAAAGGCATGCTTATACTCACATTTTGCTGTTTACTAAATCCTGAATTGCCAGTTGCCTCCTCATAAATGGAGAAAGAGCTGTAAGTGAGGTAACTACTATCTGCAAGTGTGTAACTCTGTTTTGTTTATTGTTTGAGAATCCCTTAACGTATTTAGAGCCAAAATTAGCACAACTGAGCAAAATTCCAACTGAAATATACTAACTGGCAGTGCAGAATTTCTTTAGTGTGCAGCCTATGTGTATAAACCTGGTCTGCTCCCATTGTAAAGAGAAATGAAATCACGCTGCAAATAGCAATTTTAGCGAGAATCATTAATCACCTCCTACAATAAATACTTCTTTGTAATTCAACAGCAGTTCTGAAAGGCATTCTCTTGGAAAAGTCTGTGAAGACGCAAAGGATTTTCCTGGGGGAAAAAAAAATGGTCATCTGTAAAGACACAGCATCTTGGCTGTCTGCTAAAAAAATGTACACTCTCTTGCTGGACATTGAACCATGGACTGCAAAATACCGCATGGCAGATTATCATCGTTTAAGGTAAATTTTCCTTTCCCCCCTTCCCCCTCTGCCTGTGTTGGGAGCAGGACGCTGTTCCTGGGCTGGGAGCTCTCTGCTCCCCGTCCGATACCTCCTGTCTTTAAAATAACTTCGAAAATTACATCGTCCAGTTTAAATTCTCGCATTGTGCTCCCTTTGCTAAGGCAACCGGGAGTTCACCGAAAGGACAAATTTTCTATCCCATTAATTGTTTTTTTTAGAGTAGCAGACTGACCCTTCAAACCCTTGACCTTTAAAGACAGTATTCTTTTTAATCCGGCACTTGGACCTAAATGTCTCTTTCCCCCCTCCCTCTCTCCCGGTGTCTCTCACACACGGATTTATCTGCTCTGGCCACAAAGGCGAGCGTGGCCCAAAACGCTGGAAGTGGAAGTTTGTCAATATTTCAAAGAAAGACCGAATCACCTCGGAGTCAATTTGCTGGCTGCAGGGAACGTCACGCCGTTAACCCTGGCACCCACCTTCCCTCCACCCACCAAGAAAAATGCTTCTCTACCAAGATTCTTCTCCTCGTTTTTCCTACAAGCTTTTGCTATACCTGGTGTTTCATTACACGAGAAGCTGAGCTGTGACAAGCGCCTTGTGGTATTTAATAACCAGAGTCATCCTGCATTGGGAGATTACGCAATGTTGGGATGATTTCTTTTTTTTTTTTTTTCAGGGTGCTTGCAGTTCCATGGCCTTTTTGCTCAGTGTTTGTAAACGAGGAACGGGTGGGGGGAGCCCTCACACAGGCAGAGATCTTGACAGGCCTGCTATGAAACTCCAGCTTCCCCCGGTCCCCCGTGCCTCGCGTTGGGGCCCTATTCGGGCAGCGCCGGGCTCGCCTGCCGTTCCCGCACCCCCCGCACCTCCGCCAGAGCCGGCCGGCCGGCGCGGCCCCGGACCCCGCACGTCACGACCCCGAGGAGGCGGAGGCTCTTGCCATGTCCGCACCCTCACGGCCCGGCCTCGGGGAGGGACCCCGGGGTGTCGCCCCGGGGCCGTCCCTTCCAGCGCGGTGCTGCGCGGGCGCCCAAGCCCGGCCCACGAGGTCCCGGTGGGGTCGGGGCTCCCCGCGTGGGAAGGGAAAGCGCCGCCGCCGCCTCCCTCCGGCCCCGGGCAGTCCTCCTGGCTCCGCCCGGGCCCGCGGACAGGCAGCACTGACCCGTAGAAGGTGGCCCGGGGGATGCCGCCCTGGTGCTCTCCCGTCCTCCTGCCAGCAGCGCTCAGAGCCCCCTCCCCGCTGCAGACAATGAAGATCTGGCTTCAACTGACTCGTTTGGCGGTGTGGGGGGGAGTGTAAAACTGACCCATCTCGCTGTGCAGAACGGGACAGACCCAGGTTATTAATGTCTCAGCGTTCTCCCTAGAAACTGAGGAGCTGTCAAAGCCAGTAGAGATTAGGGGACACAAGTACGAGCATCCCTGGGCTCGCAGATAAAGGTGTTGCGTCTGTTCTGGGGGAGATATTGAAATTTTAATCTTTCGGGTCACGTGACTCATTAAATAATTAATGCAGACAGTCAGGAATGGATCTGTGGCCGTCAGTCCTCACTAGGAGTGATTCTCTCAGAAGTGAAACTCAACTCCTTATTACTGGAGTTTGTTTTTCTTTCTTTTTTTTTTTTTCCTTAAAAAAACCCCAAATCCACCTGATTAATCTTGAAAAATTCTAAACTTCTTAAGCAAGCAGTAGGGTCTGTGTTGGTAAGTAGGTAGTGTGTGTTTCTAGCTTGATGACTTTAATTGTTTGTGCTTGCTTTGTGTGCTGAGCATTTGCTTAACAAGTTTAATATTTAGAAATGTTAAATCTTTGTTTTAGCTTCCTTGTGGTCACATTATGGCTTTTGGTGATTAAGTGTTACTGAGGCAAACACATTTGATAATGTTCTAATTCACACTGTGGAAGGCTGGGTGCCACAGTGCAGGAGGACCTGCTTTGTTCAATTTTCCTGGCGTTAATAAATCACCGGCTCTTAATACAGGGCCAAAAAAGCAATGGAAAGGCAGTGAACATTGTAAAGGAAAAGTCATGGGCGAATTTCTCTATGACTCATTAGTCTGAACGATTTATGTAAGAACTTAGAGTGCCGCAGTGAATATTAGAGTTTGGGATAAAAACAAATTAAAAAAAAAAAAAAAGTCGTAGCTTTTGTAAAGTGCTTTATTGCTACTTAGCAACTCTTTCAAGAAACAGCATAGTTTAAAAGACCATGGCAGTGTAAAATATGGTAGCGTGACCTGATAGCTCCAAAATAAATAACAGAAAGTCGCTGGCACCACTTTCAGATACACGCTCCATATTTAACACGAGTGGGGCAACCCAGTCACGACACGCTTGATCGATGATTATTGCTGTTTGTAACATGACTATTGATTAGGGAACAAAACGGCTAAGGTATGACTTTCAGTCTAAAATGCCAGGGGGTTCCCCTTGCGCTGAAGGCGAGTGGAGAGAAAGGTAGAGCTAAGGATAACCCCCAGGAAACAACGCCCGGGCTCTGCGATTGCAGATTGAACTTCCCATTTTCTTTTGTGTTTGCCAGTAGATTTTAACAATCAGCGCTCTGAAATTTATGAGACGGCAATAAACAGTTTAGTAGGCTATTATTGCATGATTTTATGTAGACTGGAACTCAACACCAAATTTAAAATTATTAGCGTAATTATGGAACTACTAAATTACCAGAGCAAAGTCTCTGCTCGAAAAGTTCTCCCAAGATAGACCTAATATTTCCAAGGCTCAGATAACACCCTTTCACAAGAACTGTGTTATTTAATTATTAGCATTTGCATTTACTGACGATTTTAAGATGCGTTAGATAGGTTTTATTAGCAAGCCTGAATACGGGGGTACATTATTGTATCTGACAAATTCATATGTAAAAGTGATTCAGTAAGTGGCATGACAATAATCTGACTACTGTCTTTTTGAATTGTGCGGTATTGTTTATTTTAGGGGAAACAGTCTAATTTTTTGAACCGTTTTTAGTTTTGCTGTTGTTTTTGGTTTTGTTTTTTTTTTTAATAAAAAAGGAACAAAAAAGCCGCCTTTGGGCCCGATCCTGCTACAGTGAGGTCAGTTGTTAGTCTCTTACTGCGCTAGTGGTGGCAGGATTGGGCCCCGGCTAACCGTTTGAATAAAAGCCCAACCACAATACGCCCTGCATTTAAACTGGAACACTTTCCGCGTTTTATTCAGCAGAGATGAACACCACGACTTGTGTTTAATGTCTGTTCTTGATTAAATGATCCTAAACAAAGGTTTCCCAGAGGAAAATAAAGCAGACATTCATGTAACAAGAGTTTGGAATGACAATATTTCCAAACACTTGGAGACAGAAGGCATAGCTGTCCACGAGGAAAAAAAAAATTAAAAAAAAAAAAAAAAAAAAAAGCAACCGCCTGCTTTTATTTGTCAGCTCCCGGGGCTCTTC
>JAWWEW010000078.1:33171678-33193380 GCA_035583185.1 Anabacerthia variegaticeps | reverse complement strand
TGAGTGTGGAAACAACTCCTAGATCAGAGATTATGCACAGGTCTCATCATTAATAATGGGGATTCTTTAATTGGTTATTTTCAAGCAGGTGACCAGCAGATTTTAGTCTGGGGGGGCAGGGGAGCTATGTGGAGGGGGGAAATCCCAGAAAGAAAGGAGGATGGGTGACGACCAGAAAAAAAAAAAAGAGGGGGGACTGGGGGGGGGGCGGGGGGCGGGGAAGGGATTCGCCCGGGCAGGAGAAGCATTCTCTGGGTTTCTGTCCACCCTCTCCCCAGCCAAGTGACCCTCATACATCAAATTACATAGCAGTTTCCAAGACAGAACCTTTTATCGCTAAGTTGGAAGGAAAGTTCAAGCCGTGGTCATGGAGATGAACGCTGGTTTTTCAGGTTCCTGGTGTGTTTTTTTCCCCCAATCCATCATGTTTTAACAGGTAGGATCTGGTTGATTCCATGAAAAGTTAGCGTCTTGAAAATAACTTCTGAAAAAAAAAAGAAAAGCAACCACCAGCAAAGATCCCAGCTTGCCCCTGCTAGCCTCACAGAAGGGGCTTCATGCGGTGCAGGGTGCAGTTGAGGCTCCAGACCCACTCACGAGTGAGAGGAGGGTTAGGGGGCTCTATGGGGCAGCCCAAGCTCTGTTCCAAAGCCGAGAGGGAGCCACTGCGGGTGTTGGTCGGGGCTCACCTGGGCAGAAACCTCTGCTGCTGGGGTGCATGACTTGGCCATCTCGGGGTGGGCTGTGAGCACGGAGGGGAGAAGGTGCTGGCTTTGTTTATTTTCCTACTGAGCATTTCATAGACAAGGCAAAATCCATCACTTGGGATTGGGGTGTTTACATACCCCTGCTTAGGAAACCTTTCCACCCCGCTCCTGCCCCCTGCCACACGTAGACAGGAACAATCTCATGTATTTCTTTGAAGTTGTATGGAAAGCTGTAACCATGAGAGAAAGGCTAAAAATAAAACTACATCAGTAACAGAGGAGGGTTTGATCTTAGAGTTGGAATGAAGTAGCAGTCCGGCCCCTTCACATTACCGATTCCTCGATCACCCTCATCTCAGAGACCAATATTAAAACAGCCTCTTGGTGATAAACGATCAACCCTCTTGCTCTATTTCTTAAGAATAAATAAATAAATAAATAAATAACCCTAGAAAGCCCATATTCCGGTGCAGCAAAGCACATATTTGTAGCTGCCAGTAAATCCAGGCAGCTTTTATATCGAAATGCTCTGTGCCTGAGGCCAAGTCATGCTGCTAAATATTGCTGACCACTTTTTCTTTTATGGCTTTCATGTCACTTAGCTATTGAAAGTAAGATGGATTTGTACCATTTCTTCACCCTGCTCTGCTCTCCCCACACCCCAGGTCTGCCCGGAGAGGCCATTGGAGGAAGAGCGCCACGTGACAGAGGGGTGCCAATGTTATTCTCCAGGGGTGTCAAGACCCTGTCAGTTTGTGAAATAAATATTGGGAAACAACGAAATGCAAAAAGCGACCTACTACGACAGCTCTGCAATCTATGGTGCCTATCCCTACCAAGGAGCAAATGGTTTCACTTATAATGCGAGTCAGCAGCAATATCCTCCGTCTTCATCGCTTGTGGAAACTGAGTACCACCGCCCCGCGTGCTCCCTCCAGTCCCCTGGCAGCTCTGTGTCCCACCATAAGGCAAATGACATCAGTGAGAGTTGCATGAGAACCCTCCCCAGCCAGTCTCTCCAGCCCTCTGCTCTTACTGACCCACAGGCTCCACCGCAGCCGCCTCCAGCCCAGCAGGCACAACCTCCACCTCCATCCTCCACCTCACCATCTCAAAATGCCAGCAGCAACCCTGCCCCGGCCAACCCCACCAAGAGTCCAGCTCTTAACTCACCCACCGTGTCCAAACAGATATTCCCGTGGATGAAAGAGTCTCGGCAAAACACAAAGCAGAAAAACAGCAGTTCCAGTTCAGGTATGAAACACGGTCCCCCTTTCCTTGGGTATCCCTGGGTTCACTATGCATCTGGTGGGGAGGAGGGCTGTCTTACCCACCTTCACTTCAGGGAAGGGAGAGTAGGGGCTTTTTTACTCTCTGAGTTGATGCCCTAAAGCGTTTGGAAAGGGCTTGGTATCACTCAGCTTATTCACTCTGTTCAAAACTTTCACAGCCTTGGAGAATGGGTCCCAATTGACTTTGCTTCCTTGTGGCTAAACAACTTGTGCCCTCCTGCATCTATCGCATTCCCTAGGTAATCCCACCTCCAGTATATCATGTCAGTATGGAGCAGCCCAGGCCCTTAAGCCAGAGGCTTGTCCTGAGTACTTTGCTGGCATGGTGCTGTTAGATTAATAAGACAGTGACCTATCTCTGCAGAAGTGTAACAGGAATAAAATAGCTCATAATCACATGCAGGCAGGATCAATGCCCTGCATGCAGTCAGAAACTCTTCCTATTTTAGTAAGCTGATTGGCAAAGTTACAAGCTTGGTAAACAGAAATCATTCTGGAGTGCCATAAACTTTAGCCCATAAAACATTATTTGAGGGATGGAAGCGTATATCAACACTTTTATTACTGAAGAAAACCAAAATTGATAACACCAGTGGTAGCTCAAATGCCCAGGAGTTGGGTTTATTCTGACTTCTTCCTGTTTTTCACTTAGATTTTCTTTGGAAATAGAGTCCAAGACTTTAGCAAATGTCTTTGCCAGTCTGCTTTTTAAAACTGTGGTAATACTGCCTTCCATATCATGTACGTATTTAATTAAAAAGCGGTAAAATTTAATTATATCTGTCTGCCTACATTCAAGCCTAGCCACTGTATGTTCTTCTTTACAGATATTATACTTCTGAATCTCTACCATATGTTGATGCTATATGCTAGATGTGATAAAAACATTATACTGTCAATTTCATGTTTATATGTTAAAAATTTATACTGTAGGTAGTTAATTTTCAGGCATTTCTAGCTTTTAAATAGATACATATGAAATGGTTTTCAGAGAAAGAAGGCTGCAGGTCCTTACAGCAATGGAGAACAGTTAGTCCTTGAAAACTCTGATCCAACTATATTAGCAGAGCCACAGGTTCACCTTCAGGGTTTCTAAACCTCACTGTGTTTCCCTGAAACTTTCTTGCTCCTTTATGCCAAGGTCAAGATATGTTGTATGCTGTCATTCTTAAAGGAAGCAAGTGTAGTCACATAGTGGCACTAATAAGGTGAAGGAAGTCTTTTGAGGCTTGTAGGTTGGCATGACTGAGCTCCTGCCATGGGGTAGTACTCTTTGCACACATGGGCATCCATCTTGCATTTGAGAGCTGGACACCCCAGGTGCTGGCGTTGTTGGCCATTTTCTCATGTTGCCATGTCTAGGTTCGCCATGCTGATTGTGTTCTTTGTGTGATTTACATAGGTGAGAGTTGTGCTGGTGATAAAAGCCCTCCGGGGCAAGCCTCCTCTAAGCGAGCCCGTACAGCTTACACAAGTGCCCAGCTGGTAGAACTGGAAAAGGAGTTCCACTTCAATAGGTACCTTTGCAGGCCACGAAGGGTAGAAATGGCTAATTTGCTCAATCTCACAGAAAGACAGATCAAAATCTGGTTTCAAAACCGCAGAATGAAATACAAAAAGGATCAAAAGGGTAAGGGCATGATGACCTCTTCAGGAGGACAATCCCCAAGCAGAAGCCCTGTCCCTTCAGCTGCTGGCGGATATCTAAACTCTATGCATTCTTTAGTAAACAGTGTCCCCTATGAGCCCCAGTCGCCTCCGCCATTTAACAAGCCTCATCAAAACACCTATGGCATCCCTGCATCGTATTCCACTCCTCTTAATAATTGCCCACCTCCTCAAAAGAGATACACGGGAACGGCAGCTGTGACACCTGAATATGATACTCATCCTCTTCAAGGCAACGGTTATGGGAATCCACATATACAGGGAAGCCCCGTCTATGTAGGGGGCAACTACGTGGAGACCATGACCAATTCTGGGCCTTCCATCTTTGGTCTAACTCATCTCTCTCATCCTCCCTCTGCCAACATGGACTACAGCGGGGCTGGGCCAATGGCCAATAATCACCACCATGGACCTTGTGATCCACATCCAACATACACAGACCTTACCGCTCACCATCCTTCTCAGGGAAGAATTCAGGAAGCGCCCAAACTCACTCATCTGTAAGAGACAGGAGTCACTAAGTGGAACATCAAGTCCCCAAGTTTTGGAAAGTACGCATCCCTTCCCTTCTTTCTCCTTCTCCCACCATGTGCCCTCCCCTTCCCTTCTCGTTTCTTTTGTTCATTTTGGTTTGGTTTGTTTACTTTCGTAAAAGCATTTTCTAGTTTATGTGACGTAGCAATATTTGTTGCTTGAATTGCTCTATAGTTTCACTAGTGGATATTTATCTTCTTGAACTGTAGCCTTGTGTCTCACTTTGGGAGTATGCAGAGGCTTTATACTTTACCTTCTACACTTTTATCAAAACAGGGTATATGAACAAATTTTCTAGAAAAGGAATTCTTAAATGTGAATTTGTTCGTACATTATTGATCCCACGGGGAAGCAATTTTTTTTATTGCACTTCTTTTAAATAGCAAGAAAGACATCAAAAGCGCTTGGACAGGGACTCCCTGGACAATTATTGATACGTGTAAGTCTTTCAATGTGTGTATGCTGGTGAACATTCAGATTTATTTATATTTTTTTTCGCAAACATTGAATAATCTAAGTGTTTAAAATTTTATTTATCCCCCTTTGTTCATATTTATATATATATAAAAAGTCTGTACCCTGAAAATTCAGGCGGTATTTACCTGGCCATATGTTAAATGGCATATCGGCACGTGTTGGAAATATCATTTGAAAGGAAACTAGTAACTCCTTTTATTAAAAATGGTGATAACGATGATGATGACAATGCAATAAAATCTGGGAAAAAAGGTCACAGTTTGAATACTTTATGCTTGTAACATCCAGCTAGGCGAAAAGCGTGTGAAGCTGAAAAGGCTAGATTTGTTTTGAAAGTTATACATTCCTTGCTGCTCACGTTCTGGAAAAAAAAAAATAAAGTTTTTATTCTGAATAAGAAAGAGTTAAGAAAATGTTCTTCACAGCGCAGGGGAAGGGAGAGCCCTTCATGACGTGGGGAGATAGGAAACTCGTCTGTAAACTCACACGAGGATCTGGTCGCCCACACGAAAGGCCACGAGACGCCTTTACAGCATTTCATAGGCAGGGAGATTTTTCTTTTCCTCTCTCTTCTCCCCTCTCCCTCTCTTTTTTTTTTCTTTCTTTCCTCCAGCGGGGTTTCAGGGCCCGCGGCTGCCGCCTCCTCCCGCACCCGCTGCGCAGTGCCCGCCCGGCGCGGGGGGCAGGCGGACGGGGATCGCCCCCTCCCCGCGGGATCCGGTGGGGCACCGGCGCGGGGAGGCCAGCGGGTGCGTGTGTGTGTGAGTGTGTGTGTGTGTGTGTGTCAGTGCGTGTGTGTGTGTGTGTGTGTGTGTGTGTGCGTACGAGGATGTGTGGAAGCACTTGGGAGCAGAGCTCACAGGATCAAGCCCAGCGTGGGTGCGGGCGCGGAGGGTCTGCCTGGTCCCTGGGCTGGCCCGCTGGGGCTCAGGAACCCCACCAGAACTGCGGAGCAGTGGTGGCAGAGCAGGGTCCGGCCAAACCGCGAACGCGGCTGGGGAGTGGATGTGCACACTCCTGCTCCTTCCATCCGTCACCTCCGCCGTCGTTTTTTCCTTTTCCTTTAAGAACTGGATTTTACCTTTTGCCTTTTTTTTTTAATAATAATTAATATTTTTTATTATTTCATATGGGGCTTGTTTCATTCTTGCTGAGCTGCCTTTCCTCCCGCTGCAGCCTGAAGCTATGGGGGAGGGGAACCTTGTGTCCCCTTTCTTCCCTCGGGGGGGCTGTGGATGTGTATGTGTGTGTGTTTGTGTCGGAGGAGGGGGACACTGTACTGTAGAAGGGCGACAGTCCCGGCCCCAAACGGGCACCCGTAGGGTCTCCGGTCCGAAACGGTTGAGGCAGAAGGGAGAAACCCTCAAGCTTGTGTTTAAATCCGATTTTTCTTCCTTTCAGGCGAAATGTTCGTAATTTTTAAATTGAAACTTGGAAGATAAATCAAAATGGACCTTAATAGACTAGGTAAAATATACCTCTGCACGTTTATAAAGACGTATTCCTATGCTGTGTAGATAATAACGCACGCTGTTCACCATCTGTATCTTTTAGAGCACAGAAAAAAATGTCGCCATTTTGGTCTCATGCTGAAATATTATTAATCTTTGGGCTTTATCTTGTTCTTAGAATCATCCTTGCCTGGTGCTGAAACATTGTCATGCATCCCTGAATCTACAGAGAGCTTTTCTGCATAAATAGATAAAGCGTGCTCAGTCAAAGAAAGAACAGCAAATAGATTTATACCATGCTGTTTATTGTATATGTAGACATGTAGCTGTGGAAGAAAAGGCTATATAGGCTGATACTTTTCACTGAAACCTGATTACTGCCCAATACACACCAATGACTGATTATTATTTTTGTAGGCGAAGGAAGCATTTTTGCAACATTGCAAAACATTGCTCGTTTCAAAGGAGCACCCGTATAATATTCAATCCGCCACCCCCCACCTCTCAGATCAGTTAGGTTAGATACAACAAAAGGTAACGGTACAGTCACGATATTTACTGCGTTGTTCTTTTAATACCACGAGTTACATTTAGGAAAATGCTCAAAAAGAAGGAATTTGGGGTTTCACTTCCCTCCCTCTCATAGAAAGAGAAATACAGGATTTTGTCCCCTTCTTTGCATAAACAGTATTAAATCCCTTCTTCGGAGCCTGTAGACTGCACATAAGAATTTGTACTTTTGCATTCAAGATTCGCCCGATTAAAAGATCCCCCTGGAGGCAACAGTAATTGATTTCCCCAAGAATTTTGCGTCCTCTCCAAAGGTTTTGTTCCAGGTGGTTTTTGTATTAGACTAACCACAAGAAACAAATGTGCAGAATAGAGACACCCACACAGGTTTTACTCACAAAGCCTGGTTAAAGTCCAAACCTCTCTCTTTATTATTTGTCATCCTGCTGTTAATTCCAATATTTTCCAGAGAGGAAAAAAACTAAAGAAAAGAAAAAGAAAAGCCCGACCCCAGCGTAGGCACCAAGAAGCAAAATAAAACTGGACTTTTCCCAGCAGCCCAGTCCTCTGCCAGCATATTTTAAAAGCAGCTTTTTCCCTTGTTTACTTGCGTTTCTTGCTCTGCCTCTTTTCTCGGCCACATTTGATCTTGGAAAGAGCAAGAAGCTTTAAATGTGTTCTTAAGGGCCAGTAGCTGTCAAACCTTTTGGCGGCCAAGATTGATCGCGCACAGACACCACCAGAGCTTTGTTTGGACTAAAAGCAAGAAAATTAAACCCCTTGCATTTTCCAACAGCATCGATATTTGTAAGTCATCCCTTTTGAGGATTAAATGACAAGTCTCGTTCTATATTTTATTTAAACAAGCAACCACCAAAAAGCCCATTTAAAGCCTCTCAGCCCCTCCCCTCCCCCTCTCTCCAATGCCTTCGCAGATATGCTACATCTTGTTGGTGCATTAACTTAAAACCGATTTTTAAAATGCACTTTGTGCAGACTGGACGCAGACTGAACCGCTGAGTTCTTGGGGTCTTGTTTTCTACTTTCCCCCCCTTTTTTTTTTTTTTAAATAATAATTATGAAGACCTTTGCCGACCCGTTTGGCAACTCCGAAAATAAAGCGAGACGGCACCTCATCGCGCTGGCTATCGTTCCTGGCTCCTGGAGGACGCGGAGAGCGACTCGGAAGCGACTTCCCCTCGGCCCTCGGCGAACCCCACCCTGCCGGGCGCTCCGGGCTCCGCGGGAAAGCAAGCCCCGTCCAGGCTGCCCAGGGCGGCTGTGACCATAGGATTCAACGGGCTGGTGACTGTGGCCATCATTGTCATCGCTCTTCCTCTCGCCTTAGTCTGGTTGGAAAACTGTGCCCAAAGCATCCAAATTCGGGATTTGCCTCGACCTGGCAGAGGCAACGGAAGGCGGCGGCGGCGAGAGCCAAGCGTCGAAGGCGAGTGCGGTCTCTCAAGTCATAACTCCGCAGCATTTTCGCCCTGCCTGGCCCTGTGAAAACAAACCCGCTACCAGCCCATATATTTCCTGGTAATCGAAAATACTCACCAGACCCAGCCTACTACGGTTATTAAGCAAATTATGCCAGCAGACGGGAGTATCGTTTGCAAGCTAAGGCACGGAATGCATTTTTTTTTTTTAAGATGCAACAGCCAGACACGTTTGCAGCCTCGCGATTTGGCTCGCCCAGAGAGGTTCTCCTAGGGTTATGTTTTACGGTCCAATCCCGGGAAGCCAACTGGAGAGGGAAGTCATGAAGAACAGGGACTGCTGCCTATGTGACTCTTCCCATAGAAGCAAGGTTTGCTGAGTAAGATCCTGATAAACAATGGTTCGGCACTGGCTACAAATTGTTTTCCGTACTGTACACCCTTTAGCCACTAAAAAACAAAAAAAAAAAAAAGAAAAAAAAAGTAAAAAAAAAGATAAAAAAATGGGAAAAAGAATCATGAAAAAAAGGGAAAAAAGAAAAAAAAAATGAAATAAGAGGCTGAGTCGGGAAGGAGAAAACAGTTTTGGAGGAAGTGCTATTCCTAGGCAAAAATCAAGACCCTCTGCTTCAGACTCCTGCCTGGGTGTAACTTCTTATGCTGGGGCCTGACGGTGTCAAAACTTTGAAGATTAATGGATTACTTTGTTAATGACTCAAGGCGTCAGATTGAGGTGGTTAAATGATTTGTGAGGTGCAAAGCGTTTTCCTGACAGTCCCAAACAATGAGAGAAGAGTGTGCGGGTGGATGCGAGGGAGGCAGCAGGCTGCAGGACAAGCAGCCACACACACACACACTCACACTCGCACACACACACACACACACACTCTCACACACACACACTCTCAGCCTCTCACACAAACATATCCACGCACACGCGCCCTCCCCTCAACCCCCGATCACTTCAGATTAGTACGCCAAGGGGATAGATACTCGAGATATCATTTCCCTCTTTAAAAAAAGTGTAAATAAAGCCTTTCTGGCCCCCAATGAGGCGTTCCTTCCCGACTTTTTTGGATCAATCAAACAGACAGTGGCTTCTTTTGATTAAAGCCCAAATTGTCATTGGGCAGAGGCAATCATGTGACAGCCAATTCGGTCCAATTTCAACCTTGTCTCCATGAATTCAATAGTTTAATAGTAGCACGGTCCCCATACGGCTGTAATCAGTGAATTAGAAAAAAAACACCCCACCAGCGATCTTCTATGCTATATTTTTTTATCCTCTCTCTCCTTTTTCCTGGGCCTTCCCCCCCCGAGCCCCCTGAATCCGAGGGAACTTTTTCTCCGCGGGGGCTGCCAGTTGAAGGCCATGAATTTCGCATTTGAGCGAGAGATCGGTTTTATCAATAGCCAGCCATCGCTTGCTGAGTGCCTGACATCTTTTCCCCCTGTCGGTGATACATTTCAAAGTTCATCAATCAAGAACTCGACGCTTTCACACTCGACACTGATTCCTCCTCCTTTCGAGCAGACCATCCCCAGCCTGAACCCCGGCAGCCACCCTCGCCACAGCGGCGGCGGTCGCCCCAAGGCGAGCCCCCGCGGCCGCAGCGGCAGCCCGGGCCCCGCTGGAGCCCCGCCGCCCCCGGAGTACCCCTGGATGAAAGAGAAAAAGGCGTCCAAGCGATCCGCGCTGCCGCCCGCCTCGGCCTCCGCCTCAGCCGCTGGACCTGCCTGCCTCAGCCACAAAGGTCAGTCCAAAGACGTGCCTCCGGCCCCGCCGGGCCGCTTTTTCGGCTCCCCGAATCCCCCCGGCTTCGCGGGGGGACGAGGAGGAGGGCGGGCGGGCGGCAAGGACGGAGCTGGCCGGGCTCGCTGGAAACCCAAACTTTCCCCAAACTTGCTTAATGCGGGATGATTTATTTGAGTTGGAGCTGACCTCTCTTGTCTCGCCGTCCTAGAGTTAGGATATTTGACAGTAATGAAGAGTGATAGATTGCTCCCGCTCAGCTAAGCAGCTGATGCATTAATTATAAATTGCGGTATGGCTAATATAAAGTTTGCTCTGGTGTGGGGAGGTTGGGGAGCTGGAGGCAGCGATTTGGCAGAGGTGGCCGAGGGGCACGCAGCACAGGGCGCTCAGCAGTGCAACACAATGGGTTTACTGCATCCAAAGGCGGCCATTTTGTTGCAGTTGCTATTTTATGCTATATGGACATATAGATATAGACACATACATGCAGAGAGAGCACTCCCTCCCACCCCCCCGGGGATGCGATGTGCTCGGGTGCTGAAATTCAATCCGTGCATTTATCTGTTTTTTCTGTGCCTCCGCGTGTTTTTCCTTTTGCTGTTCTGGCGGTGATGCTTTGGGGTGCGTGTGGTGGTGGTGTTTTTCTTTCCTTTTTTTTTTTTCTTTTCTTTTTTTAACAGACCCCCTTGAAATCCCCGATAGCGGTAGCAGTGGATCTAGGCGCCTGAGGACGGCTTACACCAACACCCAGCTTTTGGAGCTAGAGAAAGAATTTCATTTCAACAAGTACCTCTGTAGACCAAGGAGGGTTGAGATTGCAGCCTTGCTGGATCTGACTGAGAGACAAGTCAAAGTCTGGTTCCAGAACAGGAGGATGAAGCACAAGAGACAGACCCAATGCAAGGAGAACCAAAACGGCGAGGGGAAATTTAAGAGCCTAGAAGACCCCGAAAAAGCAGCGGAGGAAGAAGAAGAGGAGGAGGAGAAATCCCTATTCGAGCAAGCCCTCAGCAACGTCTCCGGCGCTCTCTTGGAGCGGGAAGGCTACGCTTTCCAGCAGAATGCCCTCTCCCAGCAGCAGGCGCAGAATGCGCACAATGGCGAATCCCAAACTTTCCCCGTTTCGCCTTTAACGAGCAATGAGAAAAATCTGAAACATTTTCAACATCAGTCACCCACTGTTCAAAACTGCCTCTCAACAATGGCCCAGAACTGTGCAGCTGGCCTGAACAATGACAGTCCTGAGGCCCTAGATGTCCCTTCTTTACAGGACTTTAACGTTTTCTCCACAGATTCCTGCCTACAGCTTTCAGATGCAGTTTCCCCCAGTTTGCCAGGATCTCTGGACAGTCCCGTAGATATTTCTGCTGACAGTTTTGACTTTTTTACAGACACACTCACCACAATTGACTTGCAGCATCTGAATTACTGAGAAATTAAAGACATCCTCTCCAAGAGTACTGTTTTCTCCTCCGTATTCTTAATTTTTTTTTCCCCCGAGTGAATTAATTTTATTTGCCCCCCTCCCTTTACCTTGTCAGTATTTTCTGTTTGTTACTTCCTTCTGCTATGCCATTTTTGCCGTTTCTTATGAAGTTTTAGTTGTGTTCAATTTTAACCTAGCCACATTCTAGGTCCTTCTATGAAAGCAATATATGAGGTCTGTAAGAAAGTGATTATATAGGAATGTATCTTCACTTTCTCTTTATTTTTGTATTGCATTAGGATGCGTTGTCATAAATATTTTTGGTAGAATAAATTCTTGTTTGCTACAAGGAGCTTTCTCTTTTTTCTTGCTCTTCCTATTTCTTTCTTCTTTCAAGACTGATAACATGATGGGTATCTCTCCTCATCACTTCCACTATTAATTTACTTATAGTCAAAATCCAGCATTCTGACTACAAGCTCTCCCCTTTTGGAAACTTAGGACATTTACCAGAGAGGAAAAACATGTTCAAATTCTTTATTGCGAGGATTCTTACAAAGGAAAAAAAAAAACCACAAAGAAATTAAAACCGTTCACAGGTTGGATGGAGATTTGTTCCTTTTGATGTATAAACGCAGCATCTTATTTCTGTGAGGATACAAAGCTTAGAAATGCTGAGCTATAACAAAAGCATGAACGAGCACTTTCTCAGTTAAATGCAGAACATAAGAGAGACTCAGTAGGATAACTATCTCCTCCTAAAGCTAGCCTGTCACACGATCGAATGGTAACGCTCTTTAGAAAAAAATCCTGTTTTACTGGACAGTAATGCTTAGCAGCCAGCAGGATTTTTCAGGCAGCATATCTTAAAAAATATCAGAGCTAACAGAGAATGCACTTGGTTACTTCTCACATGCTGAGCAGTCCAAGAAATCAGCTCTAGGAGAGGAAATGGAGAAGTTAGTGCCTGTGAAATCAAAACGGTGGCAGAAACGTAGGGGGAAGAAAAAGTGTTTAGGGAGGGACCAACCCCTTCACTCCATATTTTTGAGGGGCGGTGAGGGCCAAGAACCGAAATTTTCCTGTTTAAAACTTGTGAGGCAGAGGACTGACAACGAAAAGGGGAAACTCTAACTTTAAAGTTACCATGTCCTCGGGCTCCCCACTCTTCTGCTGGCGGCAGCAAAAACGGGATTTCAGAAATCTCCACCAAATTGCCACCCGGCTAGCGGCGTTGCCGGACCCCAAGGCGGAGGGCGAGCCCCATCCTTCGGGCTAAGACCGAGCAACAGATGCCAGTGGGGCTCTGCCGCTCCGGGGCCAGGGGATCCCAGAAGGGTACCTTCACGGCTCCTTGCGTGTATGTGAGTGCGTGCGGTTACATTACACTGGCGAGCGGGACTGCGGTAAGGGTTTGTGAACGGGGCTCTGCTGTCCGTCCATGAGAGGAGTGTTGTCTCCTAGCCCTGCAACACGTTGTGGAGCTGGGATGCGTGGGTTATAGTTGGAAGGGCTGAACGCAATTCTTCCGAAAGTCATAAATCAAACTCTTTCTATGAATGAGAATGTCATCAAAGAGATCAATTGCAGGAACACATGCACAAATAAAAATTCTCTTACGTATTTGCCGGAGCTGGGGATCCCCGTCTAAAACCATTGAATGAGAAGGCGTTTAGTCATAATTCACTTTTATTGCTCTTTTAAAACAACAGCTTGGCTGACTTGCGGGCGCGGTGAAACCTCGGCCCCGGTTCTTCTTCTCTCTGCTCCAGCCATGTCCCCGCGGAAAGAGGGCAGCCTCACTGGCATTTTAACCCCTTTGCCACTGGGTTAAATCGGACCGCAACGTGCATGTAAGGGTTGGGGTTTCTTTTGTGGCCGGATATCCGGACCCTGAAAACACTTTAACCAAACCAAACCAACAACGACGACAACAAAAGAAAATGTGCTACAAGGTTTAAACTTCTCATAAACTGCATTTAAATAAATGGGGGAATTCAGAGAGCAGGGGCTGTCTCCGAGTCTCCGGGAGAGCCCTAGGGCCACAGCGGGGGCAACACTCCCACGGAAAAGCCTGAAGTGCCGGGATCTCCCCCTCGGCCCCAGTCCCATGGCAGGAAACTCGGAGCGAAGCCGCGGAGGGGCGCGGAGGGGCCGGGCTGGCCTGCGGGCAGGAGGAAGGGGCAGTAGCTCCCCCTCGCCGGACCTCAGAGGAGGGAGGGTGTGCTATGTGTTCCCCCTCTGCTCCGGCCTCTCTCATGATGTTGCCTCCACGTTTGGTAACAGGCAGCAAACTCCCAAAGCCCCTCCAGAGAGACAATGCAACAAGAGACAATGGCACGAAAAAGGGAGAGAAAAAAAGATTTCAGGATACTGGAGACTGTAAGGAAATTACTGTGATTCATTAGAATTCATAGGTAAAACTGATCTCTTAATAATAAATTTTTTTTCTTGGCTGACTGAAAGGATGTCAACGCTTTTATTAGTAAGCAGTCCTAAACGCCTGCCTGTTTTCTCTGCCTCATGCAGTACTTATCACAAATGGTTTAGAGGAATGGAATACATGTCTTTACACCTGTAGCCAAAATTGGTGCAAAATAATACCATAAATGCATCTGGAGTGTTGTTGCTCTTGTCCTCCACCCGGCCCCACCCTGCAGTTTAAGAAAGTAAACCTTTCCAGAGGGCCCTTAACCATCCCTGCCTCTTTAGTAAATCAGAACAAATAGACATACTGAAGGTACTGGGGTAGACACGTGGTGGAGAGAGCAGCCTTTCTGTTTTGGTTGACAGTAGAGAAGCTATGGAGATAGTATGGGATAAGGACTGACCTAATAGCAGTAGGAGAGTTTTGCACCTAGGAGACAGTGTTATAGTTCATGTGAGAGGGAGGAGCCTAAGGGTGTGTATGTGGGTGTGTGCGTGTTCGTGAGCACGGAGAAGTCGCAGGGTAGAGGAGCCTTTTGGATTTGAAAACAAGCAAGAACCGAGCGTGAGAACAGAGGGACGTAAGAGTCGGCACCTGCAGAAATAGAGGGGGCAGTCCCTCCTGGGGCTGGTGGCAGGGGACATGACTTTCCATCTATCTTTCTCCGAGGTTAACGTTTCGCGGGATGTCTTTTGAAGACTTTGGTGCCGTCCTTTCTTCCTGCAGACGGCTGGGTGCGCCGGGACGAATTCATGCCCGGCCTTTACCTCCCCTTTCATTTTCGCATACGTAAACCGAACTGAGGTCGTAACCCACATCCCACTGCCCTCTCTCCTCTTCTGGCCACGGACCCATTTTTTTTACCCACCTCCCCATGGAGCTGAGAAAGGGTAGGTTTGAGTCGATGCTCAGCGCGGTTCCCAAGGGTCCCGGGGCCGCCTCTGCCACTGGCCATCTGCCACCTCTCAGCACCTCCGACCTGGGTGGCGGAGCGTGGGGACAAAGGGGCCGGGGCGGCGAGCCCTGCGCCTCCCGCCGCTCCTCTGCCCCTGCCCCGGGCGGCCTGCTCGGGCTGCGACCCGCGGCACCCCGGACAGCTTTCCCCCCGCCCGGTCCCAGGGCGGGCGGACGGGCGGCAGCGGCGCCGCGGGAACCTAGCAGATGGACTGCGGAGCCCGCGGGCCCCCGCCCCATCATTCGTCCTCCTGCCCCCGGCTACCCCTTCCCTACCCCAGCCCCGGACTAGCGCGGGTGAGCCCGACGGAGGTGCTGGGACAGTAGGGAGGAGGGCCAGGGGGTAGCCGGTGATCCTGGGAGAGCACAATGGCCGTCAGTCCCAAAAGAGGCTCATTTCCATGCTAATGTCCTGGTGATGCGGCTGGACAAGCCCCTTTAACTCTTGGCGTGGCGTCGCCCTGGGACTGCGGCGGTGCAGGAACAGCGAGATCCCTCGACACGGGCGTTATCGCTGTCCCCATTAATCTCCACCCGTATCCAGTCCACATCCATATCCTCGGCCTCATGCCTACTCTCCACTTTATCCTTACCTTCATCCGTGTCCCTATCTCCATCCTTGTCTCCACAGCAGTCCCCAACCACATCCACGGTCCCATTCTCAACCGTGGTCCAAGGGCTGATGCTCTCAACGCTGTCCCTGCCGCCCTCTGCCCCGTCCCTCGCCCGGTACCACGGATCCAGTCGCCTCTCCCCTCTGCCCCGACCGGGGGTTGCGGGGCGACAGAGGTGCCCCACGCAAGCCTGACAGCGCCGACAACAGGGATGATGCTGGGGCACCCTCGCAGAAGCACTCACCCTGGAGGGGACGGCCGGTGGGCTCCGCGGGCCGGGTGCAGCCTCCGGGTCTCTCCTGCCTTCCCCTCTCAGCTGGCGGGCGAGACCCTGGGGGCTGCCGCGGCGGGAGGGGTGTGTGTGTGTGTTTGTGTATGTGTGTGTGCGTGTGCGCGCGTGTGTTTGTGTGTGCGTGTGTGTGTGTGTGTGTGGGTGGGTGCGTGCGTGTGTGTGTGTGCGTGTGTGTGTGTGTACTGCCCGGGCCGGCCCCCCCACCCCCCTGGGGGTTGCCGCTGCCGCCCTGCCCCGCGGTGCCGCGCCGTCGGAGCTCTCGGCGTTTAAATGCCCCCGACGCGGCGCTGTATCAGCGACAGGAGCCGGGGAAGCCCCGCGGGCGCCGCAGCCATTGGCTGCCGCCCCCCACGTGCCTGCCCGCTGCCGGCGCCTTCGTGTCATTTTCCTGCCGGCCCCATGGAGGAAGTGGGAAAGTTGGCGCGGCCCCGCCGGACGCTGAAGACTCGGTGGCGGTGTGACAGAGGGAAGCGGCGAGGATGAGCTCCTTCCTCGAGTACCCCGTCCTCGGCGGCGAGGCGGGGGGCTGCGCCGGGCGCGCCTACCACCCCGACCACGGAATTACAACTTTCCAGCCCTGCGCCGTCAGCGCCGGCAGCTGCAGCGGAGAGGACCGCTTCCTGGCGGGCCGCGGGGTGCCCATCAGTCCCCACCGCCACCACCACCACCCCCCGGCCCAGCCCGCCGCCTACCAGCACCACGGCGGCCTGGGGGTGTCCTACGCGCATCCTGGCTGCGGCCCGACCTACGGCGCGCAGAGCTTCGGACCGGCGTACGGCCCCTACCCCCTGGGGCAGGACGCGGAGCTGGGCGGCGGCTTCCCTCCTTGTGCCCCCGCCGTGTATTCCGGGAGCATCTCCTCCGCCGCTGCTGCGCAGCACCCGCACCAAGGTTACGCGGGGGGCCCCGCTCAGTATGTGCCTCCCCCTTATGGGCAGGAGCAGCAGAGCCTGCCCCTGGGCACCTACAACCATACCCTGTCTCCCCTCCACGCTGGCCACCGGGAAAACGCCCGCTCCCCCTCCACCGAGACCTCGTCGCCGGCGCAAACCTTCGACTGGATGAAAGTGAAAAGAAACCCACCCAAAACAGGTCAGTGGCCGGCGGGGGGGCCGCGGCGGGGGCCGCTCCTGTCTCTCTCCAGAGCGGGTGCGGGGAAAGCGGCGCGGTGCCTCGCCGAGCGCTGGGCAGGGAGGACGGCCCGCACCTCTGGGAGCAGTCGCGGCTGTCTGCCCACGGCGCTTAAAGTCAGCACCGCTTGTTCCTCACCTATTCCCGACTCCCCCTTCTCCTCCTCTCCCATGGTCATATTTCTCTCAATTCATAAACCACTTATCAAGTTTCCTCTGACACTAGAGGCTGACTCCGGTTTAGCACCTCGCACTCCATCACTCACCCTGCCGGGGTTTCCCTCTTATCCTAAGAAGTTCTTGCTCCCTATCGCTTAGCCGGTGTGGACATATTGATTACGTTGCCTATAAATCATTTGCGCTCACTTACTTATCGCTGCATGTCCCCTCTCAGGCAAGGCTGGCGAGTACGGCTTCGTGGGGCAGCCCAACACCGTCAGAACTAACTTCACCACCAAACAGCTCACCGAGCTGGAGAAGGAGTTTCATTTCAACAAATATCTGACCAGGGCCAGGCGGGTGGAGATCGCCGCCTCCCTCCAGCTCAACGAGACGCAGGTGAAGATCTGGTTCCAGAACCGGCGGATGAAGCAAAAGAAACGGGAGAAAGAGGGGCTGCTGCCCGTCTCTCCCGCCACCCCGACGGGCTGCGAGGAGAAGGCGGAGGAGTCTTCGGAGAAGTCCTGCTCCTCGCCCTGCAGCGCCTCGCCCGCCTCCTCCGCTTCGGACACGCTCGCTGCCTCCAACTGAGACCGGCCGCGCCCCGACGGCCGCCCCGCCAGCGCGGCACGCCGCCCTTCACGGCCCTTAGGGGGGTCCCTCGGTCGGTCGGTCTGTCGGTCTCCCGAGGGGTCCCGGCACGCTGCCGCTCCCTCCCGCCCCACCTCCACTACCCCCGTTGCCGCCCGGCCCCGAGGGTGCCAGCTCTGCCGGATCCCGGCGCCTTAGTGCCAGGGCATTTTCTTCCCGGCTCCCTCCCTCCCCTCTCCCTTTGCTGCCGAAGGAGCTGTGTTGGCACACGTGTAAGGGCCTCCCTTCTCCGCTGCAAGGACGCTCCTCTGAGTTTCCCCTGAGTGAAAGACAGGTTATTTAGAGTACATAACCTCACAAAGAGATGCACTATTGCAAGTGTTTACACAACTTATAGGACTTTCATTCCCTTAATTTAATGTGTTCTTCGTTTGTGTCTATGAGTTTGTTGCTTGTAAATACTTCGTCTGAGAGATTTATCTTTTTACAGATTTTTCTAGAAATGATGTTTCGATTATCAGGTTAAGCAGGGTGAGTGCATTCATCAAACTGGACCCACTTTTATATTAGTAAAGCTGACACCTGTATCAAGTAAACGTCTTAAGCTCAAGCAGATACCTCAAAAAAAAAGTAGCGCTATTTCTTTAAACGTGACAAACAAGGCTTCAATTGCACTAGGTTTTGTAAACCTTACCGGGTGTGCTTGCTCCCTCTCTTTGTCCCCCGCCCTGAAATCTGTGTTCGATTACGCCCAACCAAAGGACACAACCATCCAAAAGACCTCGCCTCTTCCAATTTTCATATTAACCTTCCTTTAGACTCTATGTCTTTTCAACCTACTCGTGAATGTGATGAATGGCCAAATGAATGTAAAATTTCTGTGGTTGGTGTCCAGACCATTGCATGACGCACCGTGCTTTGCTGTACTGCGGGTACACTGAGTTCTATCAGTTGTTGTGTGTGAGCGAAATGTCCTACTGATTTTTCTGTACAATCATGAAAGGCTCTAGGATTCCACAAATGATGGAAACCAGGGCAGGATTTACGGGTCCTTATAATGTCTGTAATAAATATATTTCACTTTCAGGTAGCCCTTGTTTGCCTACCTCTGCATGACGTCAGTGCTGAGTCACAGGCTGGGCTCAGCAGTTTTGTTTCTCTTGTTTTCTTCTTATGGGACCTTTCCAAGGGGAATAGGGAGTAAGAGTCTCACAACCTTACTCCTCACGTGTTGTTTTGTCAGTGTCAGAGCTCTGGTTGCCCAGTCGGACTTCTTACACAAAGCTTCTTCCTCTCCTATGCTCAAATATTGTTTTTAGAAAATAATAAGGCCCTTCTCTCCCTTCTCTGTAACTGGGAGGAATTTATGATCCAAATCTATTTCTGAAGCACAAACACGAGAACTTCCCGGGTCAGGTGCTAACCTTTTCACCTCGGGATGGATGCTGACACTTACATAAACAGAGCACCCTTCAAACCCAGAAACTGTCTTCAGCCAGTCTTTCCTCACACGGCAGGCCCCTCTCCAAGGACTGCACATTTAATTGGCCCGTGACCTAAGCTGGTGCAGCTTCTCTTTCCCACCCCAGGCTGCCATCCCAGCGGCTGATGAGGTGCCAAGGTGGGAGATAGCTCCCAGTGCCTGGCAGCATGCTTTTGGCGTGAACCCCAGCCCATTGCACCCCCTCCCCCCGCCCCGTTCCTCTATCCCCCCCTCGCTGGTTTGTTGATTGTTTTTGTTTTAGTTGGTTGGCTGTTTTTTTTTGTAAAAAGGAAATCTCTTACAGGTAAATATAATAAGTATTCCAAGAGGTGTCAAGTGAACAGCAGGTCGGGAAGGGAGAGGAATCAGTGCAGAGAAAACCTGGGTGGCAGGACAGAGCAGAGACATGCTCAGCCGAACGGAGGGTGTCTCAAGTCACTGATGCCTCTTGAATTTCAACGCAAACACGCGTAACATCTCCTTCACTCAGTCCAGATGCGGGAAGTGCTACGGGGCTCCTCCTGGGGCCGGGTTGCCCACGCAGGCTTTACTTTGCGGGATCCGCAGAGAGTCAACGAAATTTTCTTCACTTCGGTGTCAAAACAGACAAGCCCTGATTTACAAGGCGCGGCGGCCATATCAAGAGCCGAGCTATCTGCAAGGGAACAGGGTTGTCTCCAAAGGCTCCCGCCGATGCCTCTATTTCTTTCATTTCCCCGCCTGCCATATACTTTACCTTTTGTTTATTGGTGTAAAGCCACAAAGCAAAACAGATGGCCTTCTTCCAGAGACTTGGATGTGTTAAAGTGGTATTTGCATGCCAATGAGGGCATTTCAATATAGAAATCTGAATCTTAACGTTGCTGGAATCCGGATCTACAACTCGGTTCCCTCGGTGCTGACTTAATGTGTTAGAAAGAGAGGCCATAAATTATAGCTTAAATGCGAGGGACAAGACACTTGTCAGTGCGTCGATCTGCGATGACCGATCCGCAGGCAAAGAATCCCATCTCCTTCCAAGACCAAATCCCAATTATATTTATATATATATATATATGTATAATATTTTTTCCCACAGTCACAATCGATTTCAAGCAAGACGCTCCAAGCCTCCTGACCCTGGTTCATTTTGTTAGCGTTATTATTATTTCGATACGATCAGCCTTTTGGGTCAGGGGGTGCGGGGAAGAGAAACGAAAATCTCTACTTTAGAATTTTTACCACAAAAATATAGCTAAAAATAATAATAAAAAATCACAGCTTGCTTTGACCTGATGAAGGCACTAATTTGCCCTTCAGGTCGTAAGGATCGTTTCGTTTCTATACCTTGTAAAATTGCTGTTAATTTTTTTTTCTATAGGGTCTAGGGGAGAAATGAAGAAAAAAATCCCAACTCGTCAAAACCCACCAATTCAAACTGCATCCAAATGTCAAACGGAGTTTAGCATCTTCCTATCATACTTAAGGCCATTTCTGCTGTTCACCTTTAAAGTTTACTTTCGGAGGCTATTGAGATGCTTTGGTGTTTTCCTCTGGGGCAATCAGATTGAAACCGATCAATATTTACTCAGTCTGAAAGGGCTGTTGAAAAGGCAGCTAACAACAAACTGCTTAGCTGCTCTCCCCTCTTTAATCTCAGGTTCACCGAAAGTTCAAGCAGAAATGAATTCGGTGATGGGTCACTTTAGAATAAATCCCAGTAGTTAATCTCACAGCCTTGGTAAAGGCAACAATTACAGAGTCATCCCTCTCCCTCTCTCACTCTCGGTGTCTCCCGGCAGCGGCAACTTTCCTCTCATTTTTGCCCAGCAATTTATTACTAAATTTTATCCGCTTTCCTCTGTTTTGCGCAGACAGCGAAATCTCGGCATTTCGTCCGCGCCCTCACTTCAGCCGATGCCGGCATTCGGGAGGGTACCTCCGGCGAGAGGTACCTGGGTACGGGAAACAAATCCTCCCGCAAGGGACCCGGCATTTTGACGCGGGGGTCCGGGGCCAAAGGCAGAGGTGCTTAGGACTTTGTACTCAGCAGTGGCGGTGGGTGGAAGAGGGTGGCTGGAGACGCACCCGGGCAGCTGGAGGTTCTGGTGGAGCCGTGCTCCCCTCTCCATCTTTTATGCGAAAAGAGTAGAAATCTGGGCAAAACGCGATAGACACCGCCGTTAATTGCAGGGACTCTTCAAAGGCCAAAGTTCACATAATCATTGCATAAATGCATTCTTAATAGGGATTTATTAGTAACTCTCTAATGGCGGTTCACGTTTGGGCTATAGACTCGAGAGGGTTTTCACGGGCATATTGCTTCTCTGGAGCGACGTCCCCTCCCACTGAGGCATTGCTGAGGGATCCTGGACACGAAAGGCGATGAGTCAGGCCCTGGGGATGCTCCGAACGGGGCAGGACGCCGGGGTCGCCTGCGGGAGAGCCCGGGAGGCAGCGCTGCCCTGTAAAGCGCTCCCGGGGAAGGCCGCTCCCGTCCGCGGCACGGCAGGGCCCTGGATACGGCGGGAAGAGGGACACTAATTTTTTTAAGGGAGGGAAGAATAGTTTCGGAATGTTTTTCCGTGCAAGCTTAGGAGCAAGATCTCGTGTTTGTTTTCCCTTAGCAATTAGCTCTATAAGGTCACATTAAATTGGTATTCCCAAAAAGGAATACATAAATAATTAAGTTAATAATTTATGAATAAATAGACATATAATGTAATTTCAGAAACTAACTTTCTTTCTTTCTTTCTTTCTTTCTTTCTTTCTTTCTTTCTTTCTTTCTTTCTTTCTTTCTTTCTTTCTTTCT
>JAWWEW010000078.1:33057893-33171655 GCA_035583185.1 Anabacerthia variegaticeps | reverse complement strand
TTTCTTTCTTTCTTTCTTTCTTTCTTTCTTTCTTTCTTTCTTTCTTTCTTTCTTTCTTTCCTTCTTTCTTTCCTTCTTTCTTTCTTTTCTCCCTCTTTTTCTTTCCCTTTTCCCTTTCTTCTTCTCCAAGGCATACATTCTTTTTCTCCCCCAGGCACAGTACTTGGCCGACTTTCACTGTTAACATTATTCTTTTATGGTTTATGTGTCATAAAATATTACAGGTCACAGTTACTCCTGTTTCAAGCTCAGAAAGACCATTGAAATCAATGGGTGCTCTAGGGAAAAGAAGTCTTCTCTTGTGCCTAGGAATGTGGGGACAAACTTTGTTGATTTTGATCATGCAAGGAGTCCTCCTTGCCACATGACTTCAAAAGGATTACGCATTTCATTAATGCGAGCAGAAATGGCCATGGAAAATGCATCTGTACTACTTTTAATAGGGCAGTGACTTATTCTAAGCATTTGTTCCACACGGAGAATGTTTCAGCTATTACTTTTATAGTTACTTTGGCTTTCAATCTACTTTCCTTGAAAGTGTATATCTCACAAAGTTAAATCGGGACTACGGATTCTCATAAAAATGTGGTCAAATAATGATCAGGCTGGACTAGGATGAAACGAATAGCTAGTTCATGACTTTTCCAAGTGCCCAGTTTTTAGAAATAAAAACCCAACGCATTGCAAAACTTCTCCCGCTCAAGACAGTAGAAGTAAGAAAAATATCTAATAAACCCAAATACAAGACCAGAAGAGGGACAGCGGGAGGTACGAAGGCTATCTCAGTCACAAACTCTTGTACCTATGATGTACCTACACCTACAGATGTGGTGTAGCCAGCGGGAAGCAGAGGGATTAGGGAAATACAGGGACTCATGGAGTGTTTTGCTCGCAAGAGTTGTACGAAGTGCCCGAGGGGTCGACAGCCGCGGGACAAGCGTGCCCTGCCTCAGTGTTTGCCCCGGTGCCTGCCTCGCGTCCCAGCTCCGCGCAGTGGTTCCTGTTTGCATCCGATAAGCTTGGCTTTGTCCATAAGTACTTATGCATTTTCTAATTCTGTCCCACGCCGGGTTGTAACTTGGCGGGTCACTCGCCGCCAGAAGAAAAAAAAAATAAAAAGGCAATGTGCTATCGACTATTACAAATAAATAAATAAAAAGAAATAAATCCAAGGAAATAGCTACTCTGACTGAAACACTTCGCTAACACATTTTGTAGGGATCGATTGCATTCGCAACTGTCTTCGGGTTTGATCCTCGGGAAATTACTAATAGGAGGAAAGCCCGTTGTGCGAATTGCCGCAGCAGCGGAGCGGGGCTGACGCCGCCCGGCCGCTCCGCGCCCGGCTGGGGGTGGCGGGGGCGCTGTGCCCCTCGGCCGCCCTCCCCTGCACCCAGCTCCGCGGATCTCCCCCGCGGGACCCGCCTGCGGGGAGGGCAAAAGCCAGGCTCTTCATCCGAGAGTGCCCCGGCGCCCTCCCCGTTCATCCCGGGAGGCTGCGCACCGGGCTGGCCGAGACTGAGGTGGCACCGCAGCTCTGAGCCAGGGATATCGCTTCTGATGTCCTTTGTCTATTAATACAGCCATCACCAAATCCCGGATAACCCCCCTTTCCCTCTGTCAACACCCCTCCACTTCGGCCCGTGCTAGGGGAAGAGGGATGGGATCGGGGTCCTGTAGCAAGGGGTGCCCCTTTTAGGGGTAACTTTGTGAGAGATGTTGACGTTTCTAGGGAGCTTGGTAAACAGAAAGTTGGACTGGACTTTTTCATAGCCCATGTGGTTTTCATCATTCCCCGTCAGGCTCAGACCAAAGGCAGAAGCTTCCCTCTTCACACTCCTCATCCCCTCTCATCTTCAGCAGTCACTCAGTCCTTGTGACAAGGAATAGAGAGCAGAGAAAACACAGGAGACCAGGTTTGTTAAGTAATGAAAAGAGATGGGGTTGAGGGTGAGACTGGTGGTAGAAATTGGGGGCAGAGGGAATCCCTCCTCCACTGCACACCAGCAAACCTTCAGGTACAAAGCACACCTGTGTAAATCACAGACCCCCTCTGGGGACAGAAGAGTGAGGGCATATTGGAGGAGTCTCAGAGAACAACCACTTGTCCAGACTTCTCACTGCCTTCATAAGAAGGTTAAGGTCATGAAAGGGGCTAAGCCACAGAGGTAGGAATTTCTACACAGTTTAAATTGAAAGTCCTCTGTTCCAATAAAATGAAGCTTTTTCTTTACTTTTACAACAGGTCTATTATCTCAACTAACTCCTGTACAAAGCAGCAGTTGCAGTAGAAATGTCATCTAAGCCTCAATTTATTTTCTAAGCATAATTGTAAAATATTCCCATGAGCACCCAAAAAAGGTAGAGACTTTCACCAGACTACTCTACTTTGCAAGAAATAAAATACCATCTGCACTGCTCTACACTCTCAGTGGATTTAACATCCATGCATAGTTCTTTGGACAGGTGGATCATTAAAAAAAAAAAAAAAAAAAAGAAAGCATTGGTTGGACATGTTCTTCATGCTGTGCTGGGAGAAAAAAAAAAGAAAGTAAAAAAAAAGAAACACTTTAGAAACTGAAATGTGATCCCATCCAAGCTGAGCCATCTGAGAGCCATGCATATTTCACTGCGCAAAAATGTTACCTTGATGGAATGCTGCTTACAGCAAACAGTATTAACATAAGCAATATGTTTAGACAATAGACTATAGAAGTGGGGCTTTGCAGTTTATTACATCCCTCTGTATATTTTATTTTTTGTATTTCTGACAGTGTCATCAGGCAAGCAGTGATCATGAAAATAGTGAGTGAGGCAAAAAGGGTCTGAGAAGACCTGTCTTCACTGACACACCTCAGATCACACTGCCCAGGAAACATGGAGTGTCTTTGTCCATACAAACATGTATGTTCCCCCAGAACTTAGATTTATGTTAAAAGGCATTACCTGAGCTAATTCTTTTTTTGTCAGCTCACGAACTGAAAGATTTGAATGCTAGCAGAACTTGTACTTGACATATACCTCGGCTTTGAGCGGGACCTACTGTGGCTTCTTGCCCACGTTGATTCAGCTCACCTGAAACCCACAGGTCTTCAAATCCAAAAATTAGCCTACTTAAGCCTGGTAATCCATCAGTAAAGATAACTTTTCTCCCTTCATATCACACTTTTCCCATCTCAGGGTTTGAACAACATAGTAAAATAAGGAACACAACATAGTAAAATAAGGAACACAACATAGTAAAATAAGGAACACAGACAAAACCCACTGAAAATTCCACTGAGGCCTCTCTAACAAGACAGTTAGATTGCAAATCAGATGAGAGACTCTAGAAATCCATATAATCTCTATGTAATCATCTTTTTTGAACATGGTGATGTGTTTTGAGACTGGTCAACCATACAGGCTAACTCCCACTTTTGCTGGAGCTGAAACAGAAGACACAACTACTACCCTGGGCTCTGGATCAGGCCCTAATGGCAAACTCCATATTCAACAAAGGACAAAAATTTCCTCTTTGCTTTTCACTGAGAAGACAGCAGGACAGACTGCACTGAAAGCAGCAGAAACTAACAAGAAATCTTCTGGTCAGAGATTTGGGGGTTTTCCTTATCATATATGTAAACAACAACAGAGGAATCCTGCTTGTGCAAGGGGAAGGTGTTGCATTTAAAATATTTACTGCTATCAGAAAGAACAATTTTTCTCACCCTATCCTGCAGGTATGAATCAAAACAAGTGCACATTTTTGAAGTTTAATACAAATTTTAGCTGGAATCTGAACTATTATCCTGTTCAAAATACAAGAATGGAGGAGGTCCTTTAGTAACTGGTCTTAACCAGGATTAAATACAGAACACATAATGTGACTCTCTTCTACAGATCTTTTTCATTAAAATTAGTGAGTTTTGCCTTGGAAAATACTGCAGACAGGATTTTTTTAGCCACTAACCATTCTTCAATGTGACATTTTACAAATTAAAATAAAAAATGAAATTTACTTACTACAAATGCAGCATTTAAAGCAACAGTGAACCCCTGTTAATATTGATTTCTCTGTGTTTCCTTCTCTCTTTCTTTATAAAACTTATGTACTCTGTCGATAAAATACTACCCTCCTTGATAATAAATCTGTTGTTTCAAGCTAGGATGCTACCCTTTCCTTTTCATGTAATTTATAGTTATATTGATTCTAAAGCTATGGTTCTCTATTTCCCCCCTGCTGTATTAAAAATGAGTTCTAATTGCAAGGCAAATAATCTTTGGTCAAAGCACCTAACAGAGTATTTTAACTGTATCTAAGGAGATTTAATTTGATTAATAGAGAAACAAAAGCCTCAAATATTTAAAATTATAATTTTCAGTTTAGGAAAAATAGAGTGACAGAGAAACAAGGGAGGTTAATGGAGCCAGGGAAAGCGTTCATAGATCAGCATGAGCAGATGTTCTTCTACTTTTCTGTCAACATTTCTGGTTTGTTGTGCATATAGAAAAACAAAGTTTTCAACTCTCACCACGATTTCAGCCTGTTGCCAGCTTTGCTTGCCTGCAGGACATCTGCTTATCTAGCATGGGAGCAGGATCAGGCTTACTCCCTTTTGGTCTAGAAGCAAAACAACCTTTCACATGAGCTACAAGGTTTGTCACATTCCCCTCTCCTTCGAATACACATTTTCAACCCTTAGATCTTTATTTCATAAAATTCCTTTCCTCTTAGAGACCAAAAACTGATGAATGGAAGGGCTGAGCAATATTAACTGCATTCAGGTGTGTGTTGGCTGAGAGGAGATGATAGGAACCTGGCCCCTTCCTTGAGGGCAGCATGCGTGTTCAGCCACGTGGGACAGAGATCCCTGTGCAGCTGTACAGGGTCCCCTGAACCCCTGATGTCCGCACTCAGCATGTAACCTCACAGTGAGGAAGGATGCTGTTACTTCATATAGGAAATTCCAATAGCCATTTTCCTTCGTGAAGCACCTTTGAGAACTACCTTGTGTTCTGACATGTCTGAAGTGTCCATGTTGAATGAAGAGACTGGTCTATGGATGCACAGTGTGTTCTTTAGAATTCATGAGAATGAGGCACTTTTCATGTTTTTAATCCTTAAAGCAGGTTTTTTGTTCAGTACAATTCTGTGTTAGTTTGGAGCAGCAGCACTTAAAGCCAAGGAGTACAGCCTGAGCCTTAAAATTAGGTTTGCTTGTCTCTAAGTATTCTCCAAGGCAAGGAATATACATCAGCCTTTGGAAAAAAGCAATCTGCATTTAAGTGAAGGTTAAATAATTAAGATTCATCATTCACATCTCAGAGGGTATGACTTTTTTTTTTAAATTATTGTAGTAAAATATTTAGAGTAAAAAAATGCCAATAGGCATCAAATAGAAAATTCACTTTCATCACAAAAGGTTAACTCCTGCTATATTTCTGCTTTATAAAAAGGTCTAGTAGCTCCAGTGGGGAGTTTCCCAGAAAAAAGGACTGTGGAAATAGCCCCAAAAGTCACACTACTCCTGAGGTGAACACTACCTGAGCTCAAAGAGAAGAGGGAGAAAGGAATGAAGTCTGTCAGCAGCACTGTCTTGAGACATAGTTGCTTGATGTGAGTTTGTCTGAAGGCAGGCACTGTGCTCTGCTCCAGAGATCCTGTCAGCTAGATCTGAGGGACATTCCTTGAGCTGTCACGTGTGAATATCCCTTTAATTGTGAGCAGGAGTACGTGTGCTTAGCCAGGACGCCACTACTGAAAATACTGTTTTCTCTTGACCAAAAAAATGGATCCTAGGTGCATTCAAATCTGAAGAGCTGCAAAATTTCTGTGTATGAAAGTGGAGGGAATGAAATTCTCCTTGCATACATCTTACTCTCCTACTCAAAAACATTTTAAAAATAAAGCTTTATCTAGATGTTTCCCAGATGCTTATCCACAGCTGTGAGACAAGCCCTTCAGGATATGTTCACTGGTGATCCAAGCCCTTTCAGTTTTGCAGATTTCATGATCTTATGCTCCTCAGCGGTTGGTGCAGTTCTTTCATTGCCGTAATCTAGATTAGGATAAGGCTGGTCAAAAGGGTAAGGTTTATGCAAGAAAAGAAGATGGACAACCACAGAGGGGCTCTGCTGGACGTTGCTGCCACTGTTCCCAAGAATACTGGCTATAGGGCAATGGGATAGCCAAAAGGAGAGACTGCCATCGGGGCTGGGCAAGAGCAGGGGCGCAGCATAGACAAAAGAGACTTCAGTGGTGGTATTTCTTCCTTTCCCAGAAACAGTGTGAAATTGCTATAATACACAGAGAGGCATTTCAAGTTACATTTCACACAACCATCCAACAGGGTTGCTATTCCTTAAGGTATTTTTAAATTCCTCTAGGTTTTGTCTTCCAGGTTTCTGCACTGTTTAGCTTTGATAACATCACTCATGGTTTTCTGCTTTTGAATATAGCACAAAAGCTTGCTTTTCTTTAAAAAACATGTGGATTTAGTGATAGAAAATGAATACAATTTTTACAAAAGCAAATTTCTTCCTTCCTTCCTTCCTTCCTTCCTGCCTTCCTGCCTTCCTTCCTTCCTTCCTGCCTTCCTGCCTTCCTGCCTTCCTTCCCTCCTGCCTTCCCTCCTGCCTTCCTTCCTGCCTTCCTTCCTGCCTTCCTTCTTCCCTCCCTCCCTGCCTGCCTGCCTGCCTGCCTCTCTCTCTCTTCCTCTCTCTCTCTCTAATTTAGACAGTCTGAACATATTACCCTTGTCATCCAGGTGTGTCTGTAAGATATATGTACCTCCATTTCCCTTCTGGAATGCCTTGTGAGATTTGTCCAGGGGTGTGTGGGAAGGAAAGGAGCATGTATGGTTTCCCCAGATTTCAGCCTGCCTTTTTATTGTGAGGTTTGAAAGTGAGGCTTTGATATGAACATTGATAACGCCATGGAGGGTAAGGATGGTGTTTTACTCTCACTGAATACTTTTTTGTTGTTTGCTGTTGATTTCAAGTCTTCCCCCAATTTCTTCAGTCTGGAATTCACAGACTCAGACTTCTGCTGCAGGGAAAACATGGAAATTGTTTTTTCCCTTGTCACAAAGTGTTTTTTAATAGTTGCCTCCTTTTCTGCCGTCTTTTCTTCTGCTTTAATATCTCTAATAAGTGTTACCATCTGCTTGGGTGCCTGATACTACACACAGTAAACAAGGCCAAGAGTTTCTGAGGGGCTGGAGCAATGTTGCTTACTATTAGGCATAATGGAGATCATTGTCTTTGCCTGGGGCAGGTGGGCTGGGGCTGGAGCACACGTAGAAATGCAGAACATGTGCTCGGGTTCAGCTATCTGCAGTTTTCTTAAAAAGAGGTTTGGCTGTTGAGCTAGTAGAGCTTACTTAGTATGCAGGGACTCTTCTTCTGCCATTCTCTGGCCCCTAACATTCTTAACCTTAGAGAGAAGGTTATAACATACTGTGATGCTACTAACTGGTCGAAAGGCACTATCAATTTTAGATGTGATAGGTACATGTCAGAATCAGCATAATTAACTGGAATGACAATCCTGTTAAATGTGTTCATGCCATTGCACTGGCAATAAAGCATGTGTAAATTTACAATTAAGGCCTGTCTTTCTTCTATACCTTGGAGACTAGGGACAAACATTAAGAAGTTGTATAGCATCAGGAGCTGAGGAGAGATATTCATCACAGTAAAAACATCAGGTGATGCATTTCCCAGATTATCTGTCCTTCTTATGCAAATACTAGTTTTGCTGGAAATTTCAGGCTAAGTAATACTTATATTTCTCGTCTGAAAGGTGATATTTCACCCTCTGAATTTTTGTTTTCATTTGCAAGATGCATGAGAACCATATTGTTAACTACCTTGCATAAAGGTATTTGAAATAGCTCCCATTTCACAGTATACATCAAGCTGCATTTTCTTTATATTGGGTGCACTGCACATTGCATATTCACTTTCAGGGATGCTATAAGACATTTTCCTACATTGTACATAGATGCTACAGCTCCTGCTACAGTGATGGCTGGAAACCATCAGCACAAGTAAGATAAAGGTGATTTAAAGTGTGTCTTTGAGTCAGGCAGAGAACTGACAGCCATCTTTAAACAGCCTGACCCTGGGATGACCCTGAGCTCAGCTGGTTGTGAGATAGTTGGGTCTATTATGGGACAAAGGATCATATGTCTGACAGGATGCAGAGAACACATTACAGGATCACAGCTGAGTAACAGTGCAAGACATAATGTACATTTATTTGATGAACAACATAAGCAAATCTTGCCAAGAAAATTTAATTTCAACTATTTTGTTTATTTCAAGTCAATCTCTTTTTGCTGCCTATTTCAAGAAATTAGTATTTGCTAGCTTTTCTCTTCAAGGAATGAAACTGATGATCATGCTAGTGAAATTTATAAAGCATGCAGAATGCACACTGATAAATTCATGTAATGAAGTTGCACATTTCTATTGTTTTTCCTTCCCATGTGGGCTCAATCTGCATCTACTCAACATTAATTTTCAAACATCTTTGCCTAAAACCACATAGAACTTGGTCAAGTGAGGCTGGAAATGTCAGAACTAGTGCAGCAGTGGTTAGAGAGACAGCTATGGGCTTCAAACCGCGTACAACCTTGTACTTGAGTAACTGCACTCATGTGAAATGTACCAGGAGACCAAAATTTGGCATGACACAGTTCTCAAGAAGGGAGAGAAATACTCAAGTACCTTGTCAGGCTGAACTTCCTTCACATCTAGTTTTAGGGATAACACTGTGGCAGGGGATCTGATATCCTCAATATCAGCACTGGGAAAAGGGCTGTCAGAGATATGGAAAATCTGTGTAACCTTGCGCATCAAATATTAGATCAGCTTTAGCCTCTCCTCCTCAGACTTCACTCTATGCCATGAAAGGGAATGATTGCTGGGCTGAACAGATGGAAGCTGAGGCTGGGGAGGGAAGGGGCTCGCCCAAGCTACTCTGCTGGTCAGGCACCAACCAATGTGCCCTGACCCTGATACTGACCACACCAGGTTTCTGTTGTGGAGGAAAGGGAGAATGGGTGTCTCATTGCTGCTGTGGCAGGCAAGAGGGTGAAGTGATAGGGAAGGGGGGCAGTAAGTCTGTCAAATGACAAGACCACATCTGCCACAACTCCTCTCAGTGCTATGTCCTTATCCCTCTGCTGCCCCAAACCTGCCATCCAGCATCACCAGGTGGGAGGCAAAAGCTTCAATCAACAGAAGGAAAATTGAGAGTTAACCCCCTGCCCTCCCTGTGGCCCCCACTGCTGATGTGGTGGGGTGATGAGAGAGACAGGATGAAGTACTGCATCACAGGCAAAGCTGAGAGCAGCGCTTTAGCTCAGCAGCTTTCATGGGGATGGGGGGTTAATCTGCTTCCCAGGCCCTGTTGTCAGTAGCCACACATCCTATTGCTTCAGGCAGGCTTGGATATGGCTCCAAGTCCTATACAAACAGCTCACTCTTTACAGAGCTACTGTGCTGAGTGACCTCTTCTAATGTATTACTGGTTTATATTTGCGATGATTGCTTCCAAAGGGGAAATGACATGAAGTGAATCAGTGTGACCTCATTAGCGTGGCTCACACTGGTAAATGGATGACCACCATTAGGAAGGCTCTGTTGTGGCAGTGCTTCCATCGTGTTACCTGTGGATAGTATCATCATCTTGCTATAACCTGCTGCAAAGATTTATGCACTGCGCTAACTTGCGTGCTACAGCTGCTTTCTGTCTTATAAATATTGACTTCTGTGCCAAAAACAACAACTCGGTACAACATGAATTAATCTTCTGCTTGACTGATGCCTCTTTACAGACCAGTTTGTCTTTAGAAAATAGAGCTCAAGAGAGTTTTATGATTTAGAAAAATACTTCATAAGTTGATTTAAAATATAGGCTGTGATAAGCAGAGGCATCATTAAAGTGACATGGGGGCTATATTTTGCCTTCTAGATTTTCCTAACTGTGCCATCTGTTTGTTATCTTGACTTGTGTGAAATTTTAAAGAAATTGCCAGACTCTGGGTCCTGAATCTTTTCTGTATGTTGCAGTTTTTTGGTTACTTTATCTATCACACTATTCAAATGGTTTTAAGTCACTTGATTTTTTTGTTTTAACTAGGAAAAAAAAATTTTTAGATAATCTGATTTATTAGAACACTTGAAGATGTCCTCCATTTGCAGAGGACACCTTTTGCCTTTTGTCCTCAGCAATAGCATTACAATGCCAGGGCAGCAAAGCACATCTCCCAGCTGATGTTAGACACTAAGTCACAATATAGTAAAATTCTGAAGTTAACAGTAAACACCAATACACAGAGTCATGGTGCTAAAAGATTCAAAGATCTTACCTTACATCAGCTTACCTTAACTAAGATCCTTCTAGGAAGACTTGTGCACTATAATCCCAAAACGAAGGTATTTTACTAGGATATTTGGTCTAAAGATGAACTCACAGTATGTGGACAATTTCCCTCTCTTGAAGTTCAGTTGTTCAGGGCTCCAATTACTGGCACTTTTTGTAAGCCTGTCCATAGTCTGCATGACAGTAAGAGGAACTGAGTACTCCCTACTGTGTTGGAATTTTTGACTTGATTATGCTTTTATGGATCATGTGAAAATGAGAAAGGTGTTGTGGTTTAGGACAGTATTGACTCAGATATGTTACCACATATTATGGTCTTATACTCCATTGGCCAGATCTGATGGACTTGCAACTGAATTTTTATTCAGATGGAGACTTCAGTGCTGGTTCTTTCAGGGTTTTGATAAAGCTCATTGCCATGCAACCCTGAACAAGCAGTCTGATGGCAGTAGTTCTACTCCTGGGATGAGATTCATGCCTCCAAAATGGAGGCTGTGAGTGGGTTTTCTCACAGTCCTCACCCAGGCTGGTGTTTGGTTGCTGCAATGCCACAACAATACCTTCGGAGCCACTGTCTCATGATCTCTGCACTTTAATCTGCCTTTAGGCCACTAAAATCTCTATTAAAATACCAATAGCCATCATGGGGTGGAAGCATAGATAGAGAGCTGATCTGGCTGAGGCTGTCACTGATATGAGGTTTGAAAATCCTAGATCACAACCCCTCTGAAGTAATCTGAAAGACCTATGATAGTTATTCCACACCAATGTTTATTTTTGCCTTTAGTATAAGGTTTATATGTCTCAGAAAAAAAAACAAAAAACAACAACACAAAGGAAAATGCTACAGGTGCATAATACTAACAAATCAATAATCCTTTAGAAAGCTTATTTGTTGTGTAGTGAAATTAAGCATTTGGGTTTTACATTTGATAAACCATAAGCTCTCATCTTTCATAGCTGATTATCATACTTGCTCAGTGTTTAGGAGCTCAAGCAGGTAGATGTTTGCACTGGCTGAGCTGTTTGGAATTTTTAAAATTTTCTGGTATCTTGTCTGTTGGAGAGGGATATGCCCATGCATTTAAAATTACGGTGCTGGGTGTCTTCAAATGGGAGTTGTTTTTCTCTTCAGGGAAGACAGCTAGACAAAGTAAACCAACACTGAATTTTAAGCTTCATCCCTGTATGGGTCCTTGTAATCCAAATATACTCATATGGGAAAAGAGTATTTATTTTGTGGTCAATCCCCTAAAAAAACAACTGAACTGATTAAAATCACTTTCAATCAATAGGAATTGTAATCGGTGGGAATTTTCATCAATAGGACTTCGAAAATGTTAACTGAGAATTCAATTTCTGTTGTGATAATAAGCTCCACATCTATTTAATTACTTCAGGTGCAATGCTGTTATTAGGAAAAGGTTCATTCATAGTAGAATACACATAATTGAGGCATTTTTAGTATACAGTTCCAAATTGTGACAGTGACTAGTTTAAGGAAAAAAAAAAAAAAAAAAAGAAATTACGTGGCCGGAATCTGTGTCGGTCGTGTGGGTCACATCCACATAATATCTTCTGTAACTGACTGATAAACTGTGCATCTGATTATAAATATGCCAAAGTGCAGATGTGATCTTCAGTAAATACACGTTCACACAGCACATTAATGGATTCATATTAAGCAAATGAATGTATTTTGAACTCTAGGAATGATTAATGTATGGAAAGTAACATGAGGCTGTAGTTTAGATCAGATAAATTCCAGACTTCAGACTCTATTGTAGGAAACCTTATGATAGCTTAGTCTTAATTCCAAATTCAAACCCATAAAGCAAATACTCTTTAGTTCTTTTTTCTACACCTTCCACAAATGGGATGCTGATCAGCAGCACAGCAGTAATTGCTACTGTTTTTCATTTACAGAAAGCAAACCTAGACACTGGCACTTGGGCAGTACTCTGGATCTGTGGTGTAGGGCTCATCAGCAAGAGCTGCGACTGAGGGCTCGGAACTGGCCAGATTCAGGTGAATCCACAACTCACCTATAAAAGCTGCCTGCTCTCTCAGTGTAGCTGTCTGTGCTCCTGCAGGGTTGGTAGCCCTGACACTTCATGTTATTTCAGAAAATTATGATCTCTTTACACACTGGGCTCAATAATCTCTTTGTTTCCGTGAAAGTGAAGGTTTTGTGGAAAGGGTTTTTCCCTTACCCAGCTTTAATCTTGAGATCTTAATCAAACAAGCAGATCACAGTCAGTGATATACAGAAAATGCTTTGGGTTTTCATGGCTCTCCTGAGGCATAGTCCACCAATATTTCAATCTCTAAAAATATTGATAAATATTTTTCTGTGTACTACCAGATATTACTACTTGTTCAGGCTCTGACATTGCATGCACTTGTGATTCTGTCCCAGATGTATAAAGCTAAGCATAGGCATTACTCTGGATTTCTGGATCAGAGAAAAGCTATGAACAGTTACCCTGCTGCTTCAGTGACAGCTGGGTCCTCAGATGGCAGCTGAGACCAGCTTTGTGCCAGCACAACTGTAAGAGAAAAAGTCTTCAGATAGGCACTATCTGCACAGGGGGTGTTGAACCCCTCAAGTTGCCTGAAAAGTCCCCTTGCACTATGAGTTGTGCATCAGAGTGGATGAGGTGAGCATTTCTGAATTGGAGGTTCAGCACGGACATTCACTTACATTTAGAAGAAGGAGAGATCTTTCCTACTTCTGTGTCTCCCTCCTCACTTTCTTTCTGTTGTATTAAGGTGAACCTGAAAGAGACAGCCAGCAGAAAGCCAGCAAAAGGTGAGTGGATGACCTAGCTGTGAGCCTTACTCACGTTGCTTTGAAAAAGTTGAAATTTGATTTAACTGGAGGCCCTGGCAGTGAGAGAGGCAGGAACGGCATTTCTCTGGGTGTCAGGGAAGTCACTCTTGGTATGATTGGTTTTTCCCCTCAATTTCAAATACTTGTAAATTCCTCCCAAGCTTCTTTAGGGATGAAAGCTTTGATGCTTGATCTCAGCCCATAAAAAGACCTTTTTTTCTGCTGAAATTTTGAGGAAAGTTATTTGATCTAACTTTGAGTCACAGAAGAGTGAGACAATGAACCTTCTTACGGGCTACAACATAAAAGCAAGCAAGCAAGCAAGCAAGCAAGCAAGCAGAGGTATCCCAGAGAAAATGATATATAATTTTGATGTTTGAATGTTCTTCTGTAAAGGCTAATGTCCTGTCCCAGATGCAGTCCCACAAAACGAAGAGATGGCAGAACTATATCTCAATTGCCAACATGGATCCATAGACACAAGTGGATTTGGGCTTTGCATTGGTAATCACCTCTCTCCGATCCAGTAGTTGAGAGTGAATGCCTGCTTAACTGGACTATGAGATGTCCAAGCATATAGATGTGCTGTTAGCCACAACACTCCCCTGTGTATTATTGGCTGCAGAAATTCAGTGAGCTTTAAACCTTTTCATCTGATGGGTCAACTAGACCTGGGCAGATATTTATATGGATACACACATTCTATTTGAAATTAAAGGTTTTTTTAAGCTATGAAGTGCTAAACATGTTTTGTTGGCCTGATTTTTTGTATGATGACAAATAAAAACCTGTAAAAGAGCTTATGCCTTGAAATAATACCAGCAGGAATATATAATGAAAGCAAAGTAATAGTGTTTAGAAAATCAAGACTTATCATGCTGTGTAAAGCAAGGCTTTTATTTCAGCTGTATTCAAATCTGGGCTCTTCTCACTGGTTTTATCTTAATAAAGAAAACACATCTCATACTGGCAAATAGAGCAATCCCTATTGAGAATAAAATGCCCGCTGTTGTCATAATGGATCTCCATTGACACATTTAACAGCTTGAATGTATACACTTCTGACACTATAACTTACACTAATTAATCTGTATTACATTGTTAGTGCCTTGTAAAAAAACCCCCAAAACCAGCAAGCAGAACCTCTGCAAGAATGCGTCGTTGACGTTAAAGGATAAGCTTGACATCAGTAAAGTAAAACTTTATTTTCAGAGATGCTCTGAGAACCTTATGCAGTGAGTGGATAAACCCAGCCAAATGAAACACTGTCCTCCGTCATTGTAGAGTATAAACACAGCATATTCTTATCTGATGATGAGTTACGGGTTTCTGTGTTTAGAATTCAGAGGATTACTAAAGACATTATCTGATCTGTCAATCAAACTGATATCTTGATGACTTGGAATACTGCAACAGATTTAGCAAAGTGTCTTTGCTCTAATGCTTATTCTGGGTGTCATGGTTAACCAACATCTTAATTACATACAATGAATTATTTCTTCAGTGGCTTATCATAGTAATACAAGTCTCAGTAGTGATATATAAGCATTGTACATAGCTGTAAGTCACTTAGAACTTCAGGGTCCCACTGAAGGACTACTATAATTAAGAATTCAGCAATCCTTACCCATATTGAGTGGAATGAATTTGATTGCAGCATGCATTGGAAACTCAACACCCTTCAGCCAGTCCAGGGGACTCAGATGATTGTGCAGAAAGCCCAGGTACAAGTTTCATCATGGTCAACTACCTGTCCACAGACTCTAAATAACTGAAGTTGAAATCATCTACTTATATCCACTGCTGCTACTCTGCTGATGCACATGGTGAAGAGAAGAAGCCAAAGTCACCTGAAGACAATTTTTCTCATTAAGTAGTGACCTGCATCCAGGTATCTGGTAGGACCTAGAGGCTTTGCATGCCCTGTTTGTCTCTGGGCCAATAGCCTGAGGCATCAGCAAGTTCACCTCTCTTCTTTACCTCACCCTCTCTGCTTTCCTAGATCAACTTTTTGCTCTCATCACTCCATCTGTCTGTTATCTCAAACAAGAGGAGGGACATTTTGGTGAGGAAAATAGGGCTTGCCTAGGTAGTGATGAACACATAACTGCATACTACCTGAGTACTGATGGTATAGAATCAGTGGCATTTTGCACTCACAGATGTGTAAGATTGTTTGGAGGAAAGGGCTGGGGATCAGGAAGATAACAAAGCCATGCACCAGAGAAGGGATGTATGGATACTCCTCAAAATCCAGTAAAAAAAACCCTGATAAGTGGGAACAGTTTTGGCACAGCTCATCTTAATTCACCTGCCTTAAATGTGTCTCACATGTTATCTGTACTGTTTAGGCAACCCTGGCTATAACTGCTGAATGATCTAACATGATTTAAACATGAAAGTTTATCGTGGTTGCAGCTGACAGGGCTGACTGCTCTCCATCACAGCCTAATATGGAATTGCAGCAGAATAATGGCAAGTGGGCTATCACTGTCCCCTCTGCCGAGGAAGAGAATGTCACTGGCATTGCTGGATCCCTTAAAACAGGTAATTGCTGAAGGAAGTTGGTTTCACTGAAAATTCTTATAGAATACAGCTACATATATCAGCTTTTGTCATTACAGAAGTCCAGGGATGATTTTCAAAGAGATGCTCTAAAATGGCTGAGTGCTCATTCTCACAATGATGCAAACTCATCTGTGCTGTGCAGTGCACCCTCATCTAAAATGTAGATTCCTAAAAATCAATGCAATTAAATCCCTGTCTGGGTAGTGAAAACAAACACAATAATTATTGTGGTTAATACATATCACACATTCCTCTAATATCTATTGGACATATTTTCTGTGACTAGTTGAACACAGACAGTACAAAAAAGACCAGATTATCAAGTGGTGCAGCTGATACAGTGCCTCAAACTCATAGCTAAGCTAGCCGATAGGAGATCAAACATGTCTTTCAAGAAGATCTAGGAAAAGAGCTCAAGGGATGAACAGATATGAATTCCTGTAACTGCATTTTCTTTATCTGGTTCTATTTATAGCCATTTTCCATGGAAGTCCTTGTGTTCCTGTTTATAGATACAACTATCCACATGAAGTGTATTTGGGTATTTGGTTCAGGATTGCTTATATGCTTATACCAGTAGGAAATGGAAATCACCTGAAATGATCATCTACAACATAGCTGCATGGCCTAACATGAGAATAGTCTTAGCCAGGCAATGGAAAAATTGGTAACTGATTAGCTGATTAAGATTTAGAAGGAAATACGGCCAAAATGAGCCAAATTACTTACACTTGGCATTAAAGTTTTGGTTCATTGTTACAGGCTATCTTAATATTTGCTTAAGTGAACTTCAGCCAGCTGTGCCTGGTATGTGTAAAAGGTTGTCTGTAACTAAGACAGAAAGCAACGATCTGCAAATTCTAACTGCCTTGTAGCAGTTATGGCTTAAATGGGAGAAATAGACAAAACAGCTACAAAGTTTGTTTTACCTCATTGATGTGCCCTGGCACAGGACAATGACTGGTGAACGCTGCATGATCCTTATGGTGGGGTGGGCCACTTTGCTTTACCATTTGCACAAGAAGACAGATCTTTTGCTGCCATAGGGTCATTGATTTTCACATAGCAAAAGACACTCCTAAACTGGAGAGGAAAAAATCCTCCATGTTTCTTACTCTGAGCTCAATAACATCAAATGAGCAAATTGACCTTGCACAGACATTACCCAAAATGACGTGCATGCCGTGTTGTTCCCAGTTAAAAGAAACAACACACTGCTTTAAAAATAAAATTACAAAAATTGGTAATTTAACGGCATGGAGCAAGCAGTTTTCAGCTTTCCCTGCTGTGAATTGAGTCCATGCCTTTCTGTCTTAATCAGAATTTTATTTAAATAAGTTTCATTGTACCACAAGAAAAAAGATTGTCAACTCATTCTCTTGCAGTGAGCCATGTTGTCTGCAGGGCCAGCTCAAAGCTTTCAGCAGTGTTGGCAGGATTGAATTTTGCAGTCCTAAGGTTGGAGGACTGGGCTCATCCTAGTGGGGAAGGACAAAAGAAGGGCTGGAATGGAGGTGAGTCCTGGAGAGCCAGGCTTGCTACTCCTGTGCCACTGGGGTGGGACATCTGCCATATCCCCTTGACTTTCCAGGGTTCTGCTGGTAGATAATGCAAAAGCTATCTTGTCCATTTCTACAAGTCATCTGCTTGAGGTAACTGCTGACTTTGCCAGCGGCAGTGCCAGCTGTAGTTATTAGCTTGTCATGTTGAATGCAATATGGAAGGCAGAGCAAATACTGGGGCCACTCTGAGCCACAGTGGGAGAGAGGTTTCAATTGGCAATGTGCCTGTAAAACTGCCTTTCCCCTGCTCTTGTTTATTTTGTGCAGGTATTCTTTTCACCTCCCACAGCACTGCTGTGAAATGCGTGTCTTGCCTTTGAATTCAAAGATCAGGATAAATTCTCCTTTTCACCAGAGTTTAACTTAGTTTGGGCACGATTAAAGGGAGTGTGACAGCCTTAGTTTGATCCTGTAGTTTAGATTTACTGAGAAATGTTAAACTCTGAGTCTGTCCTACCTTCTACTCAACAATCAGCATTCCTACAGCACCAATGCCAGCCCTGTCTCCTTTATCTCTGCTTGTCTGTAGGACTCCTTCTTGGAGGGAATTCTTGATTGCCCATTGCTTACAATAAATGGTGTGGCCTGAAGGACACAAAGAATTTGGATTCAGGGAGTTATCCAATTTACCCAAACTTGAGGAACATGGGATCATGTAATCTTTTTATTGGTTCTAAGTCTCACAACTTGCTGTTTTCAGGCATCAGGAGGAAAAACCTGTCCTGGTACTAGACTGGTTGAAGGGGGTTTTTTAGGATAGGATTGCATTGGCGTAACAAACAAGATGGCCTAATCTTTAATTTTAAAATTCCTAGCTGAAAGACAGAAACTGCAGTAACTTTGGGGCCAGGTGTATCTGAGTTACCAAAGAGCAGCAACATGACTTCCTTGGGGCCAACATAGCCTGCATATACAGGTGCTTCTCAGACACCTCCTGTGGGAGATGTTTTGAATGCTCCAGGTTAATCTGTGGGCTCTAACTATCCCATCAGCACTGCCTGGAGTGATTAGGGCTAGAAAGATTAGTCAAGGTTGGTCTTGCACATGGATCTTTGATATCACTTGCAACCAGCACAGGCAAGGTGTTGGCTGCCTACCCTTTGTCTAGTGAGTGTTGCATCTTAGGAGCAAGCTAGAGGTCTGAACATTTTTGGAAGCACCCTCTCTGGGACTGCTGCTACTCTGGGGACAGTCGGCTGGGAAATGCTGGCCCTTCCTCCACAAACACTTCTCCAGCTCGCAAGGTACCTTGTGATGAATATTTGAAACACTTAGCTACGGCCTTAAATACTTGGGTTAAAACAGTAATTGTAGCTAATCACTGAAGGGAGTAATGAGACACTTCTAGATATCAGATGACCTTACCACAGTAATACCTGTCTTTTCACGTTTTATTGTCTAGTGACATGATGAAGGTTTGGAAGATAATTGAATAGCAGGCATTCATGAGTGAAGCAGTGATTAAAGGAGCAAATAGCCTAACAAGCATGGTCAGGTACTGTGTATGTTTCAGCTGTTCGTTTTGCTGAAGGCCAACAATTTATGCTACACCCAGTGGCTACTGACTCTCTTCAGACCAGGTACATGCAATAAAACTGGAATGTTAATCGAGACAGAATGCAAGGCCTTAAAGGGACAGTATTCTTACAGGTACCGGTGATACCTTATTCCAAAGTGTTTCACTGTTGAATTTTAGTTTAAACCATGGTCATTGAAATGCTTATGGGAAGGAATTAGTAAAGAGGCAACATGTTTTGACGCATATTGGACATCCTCATTTCAAAGTGAAATCCAGGGCTCATTTTTTTCCCTGCAGGTGAGATGACATATCAAACATTTTAAAGTAATGCTTGTGGTATATGAGAGACATACTCTGCTAATAACTGGAAAAATGTCAGTGTTGTGGAATTATTGACAGGTCTGACATAAAATTCAGTTTCTTCAACACCATTCCATCTAAACAGAATTAATTAGACTCTCAGAGTCTGTGACTGCAGGTATATCACTCACTAAAGAGTTACCCAGACATGCAGTTAGGGGGAAAAGGCCAATGTTACGCTTAAAAGTACAAGCTTGTCAGTACTTTTTCTGTAGCAGGTACTCGTCTTGCTACTTGCAGGAATATTGACTCACTGTGTAAATAGTCATAATCTGTTCCCCACACAGTTCCAGCTTGACAACTGTAGTAGGGGTTCTTGAAACTTGGGAAGAGCTCAAGAAGGAACTCCTAGAGAGATAGTTTAAATGCTAGTGTCCAGGCTCAGTTTCACAAAGGCATTCAATGTCTAATGTTTCAGTGACTAAATTCCCACTAAGGCCAGAGGGAAGTCAAGTATCCCTATAGGATATAGGTTTTAAGATATCATTGTGAATTTGACCTCTAGCATCCATAAAGCCTCTTGTTGAGTGGCATAAAATGTTTTCTGCTCTCCAGAGATTAAGCATATTGGTTAGCTACACTAATCCCCACCTGTCACCAAAAAAAAAAAAAAAAAAAAAAGAACTTGAGATCAGTAGCTGGAAAGCAAATGTCTTTCCACTACTACACCAACTTGCTGGACCATCAAACCAAGCTGTGCTTGGAGGTTTGCCACATCTCCTGTTTTCTCATGAACAGGACATTGACAGCAGTTGAGATCCTCATATTGCCTAGGCTCTCTGACATGAGAACTGTGCAGTGATTACAGATGAAGGGTGTTGATTACATCTGTTTCAGGGCCGCTCCACTCTCTCTGCTGACAAGCTGAACTGCCTCAGGCCAGTTCCCTGTTGCTTGTGGCACTACTACCTTTTCTCACACTTTCTCATGAGGCAATATACTGGGATTTGTTCTGTGTGGAGTTTGGCTCCCAAGCATGTCCTTATCACGTCATGTCACCTGGATCAGCTGGACGGCAGGCTAGAAGGGAGAGATATGGTTGTGGTACATATTGAACACTATTAAGTGCATAAAGGCTTAGGAAGTTTTAGCTTTGCAGTTCTAAAGACCATATATCCTGTAAAGGTGTAATGATTCCTTCTTGAGGAGTTTTCCATGCATTTCCTCTTTGAAGAACTGCACATATTTTATCCTGTGGAAAAGCTATATTATGTCTTGATAGTTTTTGCCTGGAATTTTAGACTGTCTTGAACATGATATGTTTATATTTTCACTCAAATGCCACTGATTTCTTGTACATCTCTCCCTTTTAAAATTCAAATCAATAAAGAGGGATCAAAAGTATATACCCCAAATCCCATTGAATGAGGCTGTGGTCCAAAAATAGAACAAAAAGTGAATACCATTTAGAAAAAAATGAGAGCAGAAATATGTGAACATATGGAAAAAAAGTGATTTATGGAAGTTAGTCATAAGCATCTTTATTTAGTCTTATGTGATCTACTTTATTTTTTTAAATACTGTTTTTTGTTTTTTTTTTTAAAAAATTTCAGGGAAGATGAAGATCCATCTTGTGGCACAGTGCAAAGAAGAGGTGAGGCTGGGGAGGAGGACACTGAGCTGCTGGCATCTTTGCTTCTGATAAATAGCTAATCTTGGGGCTCCAGTAAGGTTTTGTTGCTGTGTCAGCTCCTTTCTGCCTCCTCTTCTTGTGTTTGGATAGCACCTCCTGCAGTGAAGGCAAAGCATGCTAGTCAAGGAGATGGTCACATGCCTTATGTGGCCTCGGCTTCTTGGAGTACATTGTCCTTGTGGGCCATTTGTCACCTAGCCTTACATTTGGGATGAAAGAAATGAGCCTTTCAAGTGAACTTTCTCATCATTTCCACTCTCACTTAATTCCCAGATATCACAGTCAGGCAATATTGAGTCCTACAGTCCAGAATGTAGTCTGCAGCAATCTCTGGTTTGACAGCAGGGCCAGGGTATCTCAGTTGGGTCGTAATTTTGGCAACTCACTAGGTCCCATCTTATTTTATCCTTGTTTTCTTCTGCCTGGGATTAGAGTGCCTCTGCTGTCAAAGTTACTAATAGACCCCTGAGGCAGAAAATGTTTCTTCTGTAATGATACGTACTGTGCTACTCCACATCTGGAGTGCTGCAGGGCCACTCTTTTGGCTACCTCTCACTTTGCCGGGGAGTGAGATGAAAAAATGACTGTCTTTCCTGGTACACCTTTAACATACTTTAGTTCAGTTTACATTAAATACCCAGGAGTGAGGACAGAATGACAGCTACTGTACTGTGTGAGCTGCCCAAAGGTAGACTCTGTTAATACAGAAGTTAGACAGTGTGACAGATAGATGGGAGATAAGCAAAAGGCTATTATCCCAAGGTAAAGTTATTTCAACATACTGTCAATAACCCCTACTTATAATTTGGATGAGAGGTGGGAGAGGCATGACTTCAGCTGAGATCCTTTGACTGCCATCTACACCTTTCAGTGAGGCTCTGACACTTTATCAAAGAGAGGGGAAAAAAAAGAAAGATCAGTCTTTATATTCTGGGCAGATGTCCAATAAGAAACTCCAGCAGAAGATTAAAGTCTTTAACATGAAAGAGAGACCTAGTGCAATGTGTAATATCCAGCAGTTCTAAAAATAAGCGTGTTTGTCAAGTCTGCAACAATCAGGCTGATTGCTAGCCTTGACAGCATGACATACAGCTTGCAATCTGGCACAGGGGAAAAATGTTATTCAAATATCTTCACAAACAAGATGGCCTTTGCATTTACAGGAGAGGGACTGCATAACAGCCCTGGCCCAGCATGCCTAGTGACTTTCCCTGGCTGTGACAGCTCATTCCTGAGGAGCTGAGGGAGGAGTTGGAAAGGCAGCTTCTGAGGAGGATTCAACAAAAACTGCTGCCTGATCTTGCAGGTGTGACCAGACCCTTCTAATGGTCATAAGAGAGGGAGCCCCTGGTACATCTGCTGGAGTGTCACATGTTGGTGACTGAGTTGTTCAGACTGCCATCAGGAGAAGGGGAAAGATGAGCCGAGAGAGGTAGTGACTTTTCAGCAACCAGTTGCTGAGCAGTGGGTAGGACAATTCTGCATCCCCAAACACAGAACAGATAAGTGACCAGAGACGGGTGTACACAGAAAATGAGTGCTTGTGTGCTGATTGATTTCACAGTGTACTTCCTTCTGAATGCCAACTTCTTCCCTAGGAGCAGGAAAGGAGCACTATACCAGACCCCCAATAATGGGGGTGGATTTGGGGGGAGGAATAAAACTGGGGTGGAAAAGACCTGTAACTTGGCTATAGCTGTAAAGGAAGCTGAAGTTCAGAACAGGATTCACATATGGAATTGCTATCTTTCTGCTTCTAAGAATACTGAAGGAGCACTAAATATAAATTCAGGCTACGGACAAACTACCAGTTCATGCTCAGAAAGGTTCGTGGTATTTATGGCCAGAAATTTGAACAGTGGCACACAAAGAAATTCAATTTGCTTCCTGGCAAGGAGCTGCTGTCTTTGGGCTGCAAGTGGTATCTCCATAGCAGTGCTCTTCTGGGCTGGCAGAGTGCTTCTCTGAGGGAGGCATCACTGCACAGGCAGCCCTCTTCCAGGGACTGAGCTCCAGTCGGAACCGGACTGGGACCAAGAGCAAACTATGTGCTCTAATAAAGAAGTCCCCAGAGAATAAGCATTTGTTCTTTCTAAGAAGTATGATCGACCTAGTTTTCTCTTGAAAGGTAAAAGGTTTTAGAAATTCACTTCAGCTTTCAACTCTTCCTAATTAGGGGTGAAATTGTGCTTTCTGTGAGTCTGAGACCTGCAATGAAGTCTCTGGGTATGAAACACCACATCCCTTGTCTTTCCTGGCTAGCCTTACTCATGACTCCAAGAGCTCCACATTTCCAAATCACTCCTTTCATTTCCAAGTGTTTGTCCGATCCCCTTTGATGCATGGGATTTCTTTTACTTATTTTTTCTTTCCAGTAAGCCAAACACTAAAATCGAAATGTGAACATAATGTTAACCTTGCTAAACCCTGTTATAGGCCAAAAGAACCACCACATACATAGCCAACGTTCTTTGTCACCTCATTAAAACCCAGGACAGCTGAATGCAAATACTCACATGACCAGAACTGCAGGCATTTGCAACCTTTCACATTAATAAAATTCCAGAGTACTTTATTGAAACATTGCAGCTCCACCCACTCTCCAAGACACCTCTGGGGTTTGTGAGCCTGAAGAAAGAAAGCATCAGGCAACAGAACTATTTCTGGTTCTGGCAAGCATAGTCGGCTCACAGATGAAGTCTTTGATTCCTGTAGCTTTTTTTCTTCTTTTAAATGCAGAACTTATGACTTCATACTTTCTTCCTGGGGTTAAGTAGTTCTGGTTCATACCCTTTTACTGCACATCACCTTCTAGAGTAAATAACTTCTCATGCTCTATTTCTGTCAAAATAAAATACAAGTTCCTGACTCATGCCATCTGGGGCAGGTCCTGTTTTTATGGAAATTCACTATATTTTGAAAAATACAAACATTTTAGGGAAATACAGCCACATATAGCTGGCTTAGTGTCCCAGAGTTTGTCCTCAGGGTTGGACTGGATGGGAAACACCCAGTTTCTCTTACTAGAGGTCAAACCATAGCTCATATGCTTCTTAACTGCTCCTATGCCAGACCACAAGGCTGTTGTCCATGCTTTTGGAAGCCTCCTGCATCTCTGAGGGATCCATAGGGAATTGTTCTATCCTTGCTATAGAGAGAGACATTGAATATACTGGGTCCATTGAACAGTTTGAAATAGTTCAGAAAGTTTGAGTAATGAGAAATGACCTTGTGGCAGCGCTTTGAGTTAGGACTGGCAAAGTGTTCCCATATACAAACATGCCCAAAATGTCTCTGTTTTCTGGGAAAGCCTTGTCCAATTTGTCTTTGTAAGGTAAGCAATTAGTTAAATACTATAATTTATGTGCTCACTCACCCATAAGTGTGAATTGCAATTCCTTGCCTCCTTGACCCTAAAAAGATACGTCTGGGTTTAATGACTTTAATTCAGCTGGTATTTTACCCACAGACACTGTTGGCGATGTCAGCATTTCTTGCACGACAAGGGAATTACCCTGGGAAAGCAAATCCAAACTCATACCTAGGAACAGATCCAACACTAGTGCAGCCATGCTCTAGCAACCCACTTTTGAGCATCCAACAACCTGAGCACTGCTGATTAAATGTACCATCAGCAATGTGTTTTTTGAGATCCCAGCTGTTACCTTGGGCTCACCGGGAGGACTGGCGTGCAAAGCTTTCAGGAGGGAAAGAAAGATCCTGTTCTCTGCCAGTTTCAACACTGCTGTGTGATATGTAGGAGGCAGCAAAGCATGTCCAGAAACCAGCTAAGCTGGAAGAACAGCCAAGCCTTTTGTGAGTGAGGTTCCTATTTTCAGCTGAGCAAAGGCACTAATGTTTCCTGAATGCATTATTTCTGACATTTTAAAATGCCTGGCTTTAAAAAAGTTCAATAAAACTTGGCTCTATTACAGCTGTTATGAACTTCGTCATTGATTTCAGCAGACCAAGAATTTTACCTTGGACATACAGACCCACAAATCATCTATAAAAATCCACCTATTTAAGCTTAGTCCAAAATGTTTCTGTATTCACGTTTATGATAAAAGATGGAAGACCACACTGCCCGTTTAAGTTGAGTCAGATGCTGAAAGCTCTTTTACATTTAAGGCATGATACTTGGGAATAGGATGACAGCCCATACCATTTCACTCTTTAGTAGCACATAATAGAGCAAGTGCCACCTGTTACGAAAGCTGTCAGCACTCTTTGGTGGAAGGGTGATTAAACAATGAAAAACACTTGTCTGATTCAGTCAGGATTTATGATTATATGCCGCTGAGTACATTTCGGGTTTTAACTCTAAGAAAACATACAAACATGAATGCATCTGTCTACATCACTGACCTTTGCCCGTGAGCTGGCAAATTTCTTTATTCCTCCTTTTGCCTGTTACATATGTTACTTGCAAATATTTTAATCCATATCTCCTAACAAAGTTTTTTCCTCCATAAAATTTCTTTTGATCACCTATTTCATACACCTCGTTATCCTAAATCTACATGAAAGAAAACCTGTTCAAACTCACCAGGATGAAGTCAGATTTTTTTCCCCCCAGTTATTCCTCTCCTCCACTGTTGTTTGAGGTTAGGAGAAACAGCTTCCAGGCAGGCTATGTGGGCAGAAGACCTGGTAAGGAATGGAGGCCATTCCTTTTTGCAGAAGTGCCTAGGAGGATCTCCCTTTCTCTAAACAGGCCTTGCCATCACAAGTAGGAAGGATATGCCTGGCTTCCATTTTTTCACACTGCGTTAGCTAAAAGGAGAATATTTTTTCTCTCGCACTTATAAATGCATTTTATAAGTTCCCTGAAGGCTTTGGGTGAATTGTGCCAGACAAACCTTGTTTGTTAGGATACTTAGCACAATAACAATATAACACCTGTTTTGTTATGACAGCATTTCCCGTGTGTACAATCAATCCACTACAATCACCCAGAGCCTGAGGCCTTCACTTTTTGCTTAAGGTTTGTTTCTGTTTGGTTAGACAAAAACTTAAGGCAAAGCAAAGTGGACATCCTGGCATTTGATCAGATTCCAGCAAGTAGCTCAGAGACCTGCATGGCAAACCAAGGATGAGACTGCAGAGGTGCACTTCTACCTCGTCACTGTTGTGCTTGGAGAAACGAGGATGGTTATGACGAAGGTGACAGAAGAAACTACTCCAGGACTTTGAAGCAGGTGAGCTCTTAGGGTTACGTAGGACCACCCTGATGTCCTTAGCTGCACCTGTGATTGCAGGAATTGAGACAATAAGGTGCTTCTTGCAGGCTCAAGATTCGAAGCTCCAGAGCTTGTGAAAAGCCCGGAGGAAAGGGCAGAGTTGCTTATGTGCTAGAATGCTTCAGGTTCCCTTTTGCAGTCCTCTCTCCTTCAGCAGGCCAAGCTATGTGTGCACTGTCACGCCTCTGTGCTCCTGAGCAGCTGAGCCCCAGCTGCTGCCATTTCTAATCCTGTCACGCCCTTCTCCATCCTGGGTCTGATGAATGCAATCCAGCTTCTTCAGGCGAAGAGTGGAGGGTGGAGAAGGTACTGGTGGGCAAGTCACCTCCTGCCTGCACATGTTGGCCTGATGCAACCTTTACTCCCAAAACAGGCCAGGATGCCTCGGGCATGTGGGTGCAATCTGTGGTCCCACTTTCTTGGGGGATTCCTACCAAAGGTGTGGAAGACACGACAAGGGAATTTTCCCTCACAGCTCAACCCACTACACTTCTTGATGCTGCCATGTATGTGTGGGAGGCAGCCTGTGCTTAGTAGGGTGAGCCGATGGAGCATCTACATTGTGTAACACCTCACTGGTACTGCAGACACATGTAGAATCACAGAATTATGGGACAGCTGAGGTTGAAAGAGACCACAGGCAGGCTCCAGTCCAAGCTCCTGCTTAGAGCAAGGTCATTTATGAAGGCAGATCTGTGGTTAAAGGCTTTATCCAACTGGGTCTTGAAAAGTCTGCCAGGTGGTGACAGCACAATCTCCCTGAGCAGTGACTTCCAGTATTCACTTCTCCATATTGTAAAAAAGACTTTTTCTGATATCCATGCTGAACCTCTTGTTTCAGTTCATAACCATTGCTCCCCATCCCGCTGCCACACACCTCAGTGAAGATCCTGCCTCCATTTTCTCAACAACTTCCCTGTAGTTACGGAGGGGCTGAGGGACCTCCCTTATGTCCTCCCAAAGGCTGTAGAAGCCCAGCTCTCAATGGACTCTGATCTCTTTTGTGGTCTTCTGCTGAGCTCATGCTTGCTTATCATTGTCTTTCCCATATTAGGCAGTTCAGCATGGAAGTTCATGTGTCTGGGATGAAGAGAGAAAAACATCGGCTACAACACTACCATCTGTACTCAGTTTTATTTTGTGCCTAATCACAGGCACAGAGAAGTTTTGTCTCACTTTCAGCTTTGTGAAAATGTCACAAAAATTTATTTTTTAAAGCAGACTGTATTTGTTCCTATGTTTTGGATTTTTAATACCAGATTTTATACAGAGTTAGGAAGTACATACATGTAGTTTCAAAGTACATAAATCAGATATAATTCTACTGCTATTTTGTAACATTTTCTTTTGTATTAGTAGGATTTGCAATATATAGGTCTACAAAATCTACCTTTTTTTTTAAAATTCAGAATTAGAAAACTTCAAAGTTGTTTTCAAGATTTAATTTTCAAACAATTTATTGAATCACCGTGGAAAACTCTATCAAAATGTCAGATTTCAGCACACAGTTATTTTTCCATTATGAAAAAATGCTTACATTGAAAGATGAGTCAGCGAAAAAGCTTATGAAGCTGAAGCAGTTGTTGTTTTAATGTTGAATTTTCTAAGGCATGGATTATTTTTGATAGAAACTGGCCTGCCAACATGCCACCAACTGCAGCTAATAATCTTATTCTGAATGCAACTTCGCAACTCAAAAAATTATAAACTCATTAAAAAATCAATTAGAAAAAAACATGGTGAAAAGGCCATAAAGAATAATTCCATATAAGTGATGTGGATTCATAGAATGTCCTTATACCATAGATCTCTGGGTACTAAGGGGTTTTGCTGGATAAAAATATGCTTGTCCTGTTTTGACAATAATCTCCAATCATGAAGTGCCAGACAGGATTGGACTGAGCTATGCGGGTCCTTCGTCTGGCACGGTTCTGTCCCTCTGATTTTATTTTATTTCCTCAAAACTAACAGCATGCTCACTATGATCAGTCACACAGTTCTTCTTTATATAGTAGAGACTACTGTACTTCTCTGATTTCCAGATGAAGACATACTTAACTTTACCTACATGTATCTTGTTAAATATAAAATGTGTGTTGTGAAACATTGCTGTGCTCAATTTCCGTAAAAATATTCATTCAAGACACCCCCAACTGACAACAGTCACTGAGAAAAATGCATTTAAAATGTCTATGCTCTGACTTGCTTCTGCACAGGAAATCACATGCCACAGATGCACATTTTGTTTTCAACTACAAACTTCAGACTTTTTTTTTCTCCCTGCGAGGCATACTGAGCTACCACTGCTGAGTGGTGCAGAGGATTTAGCAGGCACAGTTAGCAAAGAACCCCCTGGAAATCCCATCAGCATGTCAAGACTGATGTTATTGATGTAAATGGGGAGACTTCTCATTCCAACCCCTGCTGCTCCTTTAGAAACCCAGAGGATTGTTAACATGGTTAGAGAGAGTTCATGAACTCTGCTCTGTATGAATGCAAAGTATCTGGAACATTGAAATGGAAGTGGAGACTCTCTTGCCTTTGTTTCTATTCATGTTCCTTTACATAATATTTTAATGATTAAGAACCAGATTTAGCCCCCTGATATGCCTGCTGGTTTCTCTGAAGCCAGCTGATTGTTCCCAAACACAGAATTTAATCCCAAATTTTGTAAAAATAAAGTAATCAAATTCCCAGCTCTTCCAACTTCATAGAACTTTCAAATAAAACAATTCCGTTTGGCTACTGCCATCTCTTGTTGCTGCTACTAGAAAGAAAAAGAGAAAATAAACCTTAGAATATTCAGCACAACCCTGTGGAGGTGACTTCTGTGCTGCAGGCATAAAGACAGGGTAAGTTCCTTCCATGGCATTTTTAACAGTCACACACGCTCCACCAGGCAGGTGAAAGGCCTGATCCCTTCTAACCTCCTCAGTGTAATGTGTACCACTGAGGTGATCGTGAGGCATGTGAAGCAGAGAATTACAGTGGTTGTTCCTTAATTTACACACCTAAGCCTCAATCAAGAAAATGTAAGTTATTTTGCTGGACTAGGTCCAGATCCCTTCATGAATGTCAGTCTGCCACCAGCTGCCTCCACTGCCTTCCCTCCCTCTCTGGAGAGGTTCAGAAGAGCTTGTTAGACTGGGTCCCATTCTTCACCTGTGAAGTGCTCTCTCATCATGAGCCAGTACCAAGTACTGCCTAAGAGCTTCTAGAAGGGGCAACTTCTATGCTATAACCTTATAGGCACTTCTTGAACTGCCTATTTGCAAATATTGCTGAGATTCCCCCACCCTTTTTTTTGTTTTGTTTTGTTTTGTTTGTTGTTTCTTTTGTTTGTTTTGGTTTTTTTTTTTTTGGGGTTTATTTTTTGGGGAGGGTGTTGTATTTGTTTTTTTAATATAGCTTTCTCTTTTTGACATCTTCGACTCTTTTATATTCAGTAGGCCAAATTCTAAGGAGTATAAAATTGATTTAGCTGCATATGAAAGGTCATCTTACACTGTGCTCTTAATTTCAATTTCTCAGTACTTCAGAGTTATAGGAGGACTTATGAAATGCACAATAGCTACAAGATTATTTTAAATACCTTTTGGTTATGACTAATACAATCTTTACAGCTAGCACACAATTAAGAAAACTGGTTGATACAGCTCTAGGCTGGTAGATCACTTCGGGAGAATAAATATATGCTGCTGCTGCAGCAGCCTAGTTTTTGCCAGGAGTTCAGAGTAATAGCTGGGGCAGTCACTCAATTTTCACAGCTATCATGCTGATTAACTTCTGAAAGATGATGAGATGGAGCTCAGACAAGTAGGAAAGCGTCATTCTTGACTGTCCTTTCTACCATACCTTCTCATTTTGCGGGCTTGCTTCATGTGTTTAGGTACGGGGAAATTTAAATAAAAGGGTTCAGCCTGACACTGTAATGAAATACAGTAATTTTAGATGTGATGGTTATGAACATGGTAGTTGATGTAACCTGATACTGCATTTTTTCTGTAGTAGAGAAAATAAAGAAGAGATTTATTGACAGTGGCTTGTGGACACAGTAATTTGTTCAAACCAAATGCTAAACCAACAAGAAGCCTACTGCCACTGCCACCACTGAAGCCACAAGCAAACAGCTCATATCTTGGAACTGAAGTCTAACTAAACTCACCACCTCTCTGCATCTACAGAGCGTGTGGCCAGAAGAATGCTGGGCAGTATTGTCATTTCTTTCTAGCTCTGCCTAATGATAGGCCACAACACTTCTGTGTTTTTATTCTTTTTTCAATAGACATTTACCCAGAGACACACTCTCTTGAAACATAAACTTACCTGTCTTCAACAGAAATAGAACACATGTCAACCAGCTACATTTTGCCACTAAACATAAAATTTCTTTGCTTATACTGTCAATGATCCTGTCACTTTTTTCAGAGTGTTACATGATATTGTGCTTCTGGATTCTGCAAGTGAAGCCAGGAATTCTGTTCTCAGAGTGAAGCCTTCATTGCTGATGGCTGTATTGACATGGAGATGATGGCTGAGAGTAATATGTATTGAAGCCACAGCAGTCTGCTGAGATTGGTGATAGTCACTCCTGAAAGGCTAAATATAATCTGAAATTTTTCAATCCTTTGTCAAGTAAGAACATGCTTTATTGGAAGGTATCATAATTTCAGTAGTCAGGTCTGAATCTAGCTTTGTTTTATTTATCTTTCAGACATTAGAGCGCGTGGGCAGACTCCTGAATTTCTTCCTTGTATCCAGGTCTTTTTAATAAGTGGAAAAGGCATCACAGTCAGATTGAACTGCAGACTGTGTGGGGTTTCTGTTCTTAGCAGTGCCAGCACACTTGCATGCGAGTTCCTGACTTGCAAGTGCAGCAAAGTCTAAGCTCAGCTCTCCCATTATCTGAAAGGTTTCATTAGTGTCCAAGAACTTCTGGCTACCCAGATCCCAGGGTACTTGATAAGAAGGACAGATATAAGATATTATAAGAAGGATGTTGATTCATAAAGGATGAGGTTTCATTATGTGTCCGCCATCAGAAACAAGACAAAAAGCTCCCAAATGTGCAGAAGGCTGTGAGTGCAGAGTCACTGAAAAGCAAACCTTGGCATCTGTTCTTTCTCTGTCCTGAGGTGAGAGGACCACTGAAAACACTGACTTATGGTGGATCATTTTTACTATCCATTATCATGAAAAATGTGAGATCTGCATCTTTCTTTACATACTATAATGTTCCTGGCTGTCTTGCAATTTTGGGGATAGGATGCAAAGGAACAGGCCTTTCAGATGACACTGTTGGTTCCTGTGTATTCTCTTCCCACCCAAGGGAGCAAATCTTGCATTTGCTAATCAAGGTGAAGTATAAATGAAGATTTCTGTTGCTGATGCATAAATCAGAATAGATCCCAGGTTGTTAATCAACTGTTTTAGTGCAATTCTTACATGTAGCAACATGGGGTCATCGATGTGCTCTTACTTGCTGCCTGGACAGGAACCATCCCTTAAATACACTTAAGGCTGAACCTTCCAGATACCTTTTTTACCAGCTTCTAGGTATTTGGTGATCAGAAAACAAAGGGTTGAAAAAATGCTTTAGCTGTATTATTGATGAACATATGATTATTATCTTACAAAATTAAATTGCATAGAGAAAGGTTCAGTGGTTTGGAACTTTGAAACATAACTTTTATACAAAATACGAATCTTTATTTCAGTTTCTAATCAATAATCCTGAGAAGATGGCTTCATTTTTATTGCCAATAGTTGTGGTTTTATGAAGGGTATTTTATTCAAAATAACAAATGGTTCAGGTGATTTATATTTCTTTTTCAATGCAACATCTTAGTATGCCCTCTACTTTATTATGGATGTCTGTCACTCATGCTTCAGTCCAGTGGAATTACTGGTGAAACTATGACTAATAAAATTGGTTGTGAACCAAAATTCAATAAGAGCAAAGTTAATTACATGTTTACAAGAGTATAAACTTACAGTTTGATCAATATGTAAATTCTGACCTTCAATGGTCTTTTCAGCCTTCTTTTAAGCTTTTAGTCTTGCAAAGATTAACTTAACTGCCTAGAACTTCCTTTTATGAAGTTACCAGAGTATGAGAATGAAGAATTTCAAATGGTGACTTTATATTTTTCAAAAATTTGAGAAAATGCAAACTGTTGATGCTGTAAGTACTCATTCATCTTATTAAATAGCAGCATTAAACTGATACATATTTACAATAACAAGAATAGCTACTTAACATTCTTTATACTTATTTTCATATAAATGATGCTATTAACTATATTAATGCAGCATTCTTGAAACACACTGTTTGAGATTCCTGTCCAAAGTTAAGAGTTCTGTATAAGGGAAGGTTGTTGATTCAAAGCATTTTTGAAGTTATTTGTCTCCCAGGGTCTGCCAGAGCAGTCTTCATGTATCAACAATCATCTTTCCCTGACTGAATAACTATCTTTTATCCACATTTCCTGAAGAGTATCTAAAGACACCAGAGTGCTTGTTTTTATACTTCTAGGGAATCCATTTCTCTTGCAGATTAAACAGGCATATCATTCCCTGTATTTAACGCTGCCATGGATAGTAATAAGCTTGACATATGCAAGTTTTATTCAGGGCAGTCAAGAAAATATGTTTTTGGACAGATAACTTTCTGGGTAAATTCTAATCTGACTTTGGAATGACATGTTATTTGAGTGAACAATTTGCAGAATATTTCCAGCTGCACCACAAAAATTCACTGAGAAGGACATTGTTTCTATCTAGACATTCATCATTTGTATGTTTACTTGGCTGGTTTTCTGTGTTACATTTCTGTCCTCAGAGCCAGCAGGGAATTACAGTTACTGGGGTGGAAACTGAAGGAAGTTCTAGCTCAGACATGAATATATCCTATTGTGTAACATTAAGCTGTTATTTTTCTGAAGGATTTGTGGTTACAAAGCAAACCACAAGACCAAAGCAACTGGATGCTTTCTAGCACATTTGGACTGAACGGTTTCTATAAGAGGACATGTGTGTTCTGGTTCAGCACTTAGGCAGCTCTGAGACACCGAAGTAGGTTGCTTAATGGACACAGAAAGGATTGACTTATTTTAAAATAACCTGCAGAATTTCATTCAATGTTTTAAAATATTTATTCCCTCAGGCAGATCATATCTCTGGTAGTAACAAAGAGAACTTTATTTGGGAGGTGTGAAATCTTATGGTTGACATGGCTGTAACTTTTTGCTTCTGGAACTTCCCTCCATATCCTATCATCCCACCATTTCTAGATCTATCAAAAGTCCCATCTGTTTCTTTTCTCCTTCATGGCTAGAACAGAAGTCCTAGCCCAGGAAGGTTTATTGCATTTTAAATAGCCATAAAAAAATAGTTTCTCTCCTACTTTAAACTGATATCCTCTGATATTGTCAGTGTTACCTGGGAGCTCTGTATGTTCCATGCAATTAATTCCCTGATTTCCTTCTTTTCAAGGCAATAGAATTACTGAACAGAATAAACCCCCCAACTGTAGTAATTTGCTTCAGAATCAGCAATCATTTCAGTCCTGACTAAAAGGGGAGTAATGTTGCATGGGAATAGTGTTTTAAATGTACAAAATCAGAACATTATACATATAAGAGAATCATAGGTGGTCAGGCTATAACACTATGGAAAGCTTACTCTAGCATCCAGCCCAAGAGATACTCTTTAGAAGGAGATGTAGTTCTTGATCTGGAGAGCCCCTTTCCCCCAGCACTGGGGACATCACTGGGAACCACAGGACCCAAGCAGCTTGCACGAGGCATGTGACACCTTGCAGAACTGGCTGCAGCATTTCTGTTGATGAAAAAGATAGAGATGCATTGTGGCTCACTGCTGGAGTATAAAGTTTATTTTTTTTTCTTTTATTTTGTATAGTGTTTGCTAAATAAAGCTGAGAAATGTTGGTAGCAGAATGAATGTATATTTTGCCCTTGCTACTGTGATTTAGTTACAATGCTGAAACAAAAAAGGGAGTGTAAAGCATCAGGCAACATATGAGAAGCGAACCTAGTGAGAATTACTTGGTCATTGAAATCTAAAAGTCAGGAAGGTTTCGATCTTTGGGCTCACCTATAATTTGTGCACCATAAATGTAGACTGAAGTCGTTAGGGACTTTGTAATGACAGTGCTGTCTATAACAGTATCATCAAGCAAGACATTGGCATAAATCATTGGCACTTTGCAAAGTGTCACTTCTGTCAACCTCCCAGTGATGTGATCTTTAGTCTTTCAAATCTATAGACTGGCATTTGGATCAGCTAAGCACCTAACATCCTGTCTTGCATATTAAACCTGCTTTAGCCAATATCTAAATGCTGAAGTAATGCCTGCTTAAAAATATTTTTGAATTATTTGCATAATATAATCCCACTACTTTAAAGTTTTCCTATAGGGCATAACCATACAGTCTGTCCTCTGTTGATGGATTCCCAACTACCCTAATCAATAATTAAAAAAAGGTATTAATTGAAGCAAGCAGCCCTATAAAATGACTAAATGGATGTTAAGAAAAATCAGATACTAAAATAATCACAATTTATAAAATACTTTCAAAGAAATGTCATGAAGACTAAAGCTTTTCCATTTGAAATTATTTTAGATGATATACAAGTTTTTTATGGATAGAAATTGCACTTGCATGAGTTGGTACAAATAAACTAAATAACACGGGTAGATTTAATGACATCTGAAAGTGGACAGCAAGCAAAGAAAACTCTCTTCTGTCTTTCCAATGAACCTCAAACTAGAACTCAGTAATGTAGCACTTCACTGGACAATAATGAAATCCTATTGGAATTGTCTTGTTTTATCTATGTATGAATTTGCAGAGATGATGTATTACTAGATGTGTAAACACTGTTGGGTATGTTCCTAGTCCTGGACATGTGCTACTGTTACTGATAAATTGTTAGATGGTCCCTAGTATGGTCTTGTTCTGTCGCTGTTTTCTCAAGAGCACTGAATGGTACTGATCTTTTTGAAATGGCTGCCTGAAGCTACTAAGAAGCATGTGGTGAGTTTGCAGGTGTCCTTATGACTACATCAAGATGACAAACCATAGTCACTTCATTATACTTTTCTAATCCTTCCTTAAGCTATTACAGCTCAGGGTTGTATTTTGCATGAGATTTTAGAAGGGTTTTCTTTTGGATTATGAACGTATTGTTGCACTTTAAGAGCCCTTCCAGTCTGTGCCAAAGCCAAACTGATTGATATACCTACCATGCAACTAAAAACTTGCATTTGTATACACAGATGCAGTGAAAGGCATGAAGTCATATATGCCACAGATAAAGTTACATGTAGCTCTATGAAAGTCATCTGTTTCAGGATTATCTATACCTAAGACTACACTAGTTTACTCACAGTCTCTAAGACATCTGAATCTTAGACTGTTTGTAAAAGGCCATAGAGTAAACAAGTGGAGTTCATTCTCTTGCCCACTGGCCTCTGGGAGTTTCTGGACTACTTCTAAAATGCCTGTAAAAGTTCATGAAAACAGACCTGTTTTCAATACATTTGGGTATTTATTGAAAAAATTGAAGAGGTTGAATTGAGGGCAATAGGCAGAGTGATTAGTTTAACTGTAAGCATCTTCAAATTCAGGCTGAGTTTTAAGAAAGATACAGGTGTTCAGATTTTACAATGATCTTTTAAAATTCTGCCGTAAGTAGCTGTAAAGTTTCATCTGTCAGTAAATAAACAATTCTGAGGCTATTATTTAGAATATTGTGGTGTATATAAACTCTGTGATGAACTGAAGTCCTATTGTTCTATATTCTTTGTCCAGGCATAACATAATTTTGGTTTATAGTTACCCTCAGAAGAGAAGTGGACAGTAGAAGAATGGCAACAATCTTACAAAAACTTTGCAGCAGTGAGAATCACGGATGGATGACCTCAGAAATTGATTTTGCTGTGTTTCTGATTGCCAAAGGTAATAAATGAGTAACTGAGCCAGGTAGTATAGATAAATTTGAAGGAAAATGGCTACAACTGGAATTGATATAAACAAATGTGCTCAGAGCTGAAAGATTTATATCTCTTTTAGCATAAAAGCTGCCATATCTTTCTAGATATGTTAAAGACTTCAGTGTCTATTTTTTACAGGCAAGAGGAAAGAATAAAATTCTACATTATAAAGACTTTAATGATCAAAAGTAGAAGCAATGGATGTAGTTTCTTATTTAAATGACTAGTAAATATTTTAGAATTAATTTGACAATACAGTAAGAGCATCATCCATTATCCACCTGAAACTCAAAGGAGAAGCCTCAGCTCCTCCATTGTTTTTTGGAAACAAAAGAGGAAACCATTAGCAGTGAAATTAATGGCTGTCCTGCCATGGGCTTTATGGAGTCAGAATTTTCTTCCCTAGTATGGGGACCAGAGTAAGAAAAACAATTGTACAAATCATAATGAATTCAAGGAGGAGTCTGGAAAATAAGGAGATGGTAATCCAACCCCATTTTGAGTCCATCCATAGTCCATCCTACATGTTTTAGCTAACCAATCACAAGCAAAAGAGAAACTCACTAGATTTCATACTTAACATTTCATTTACATGAATATATACATTGCATCCAAGGCAGGGACAGAGGAAGGGTCTCAACAGAAAAAAATCCCACCCTCCCCTGATATTCCAGTTCTTCCTTATAATGGACTCAGCATGAAAAGAGCTAAATTATTTCAGCAGATAGTGAGGTCAATGAGCTAAATTCCCTGCTCTTATACAATGTCATTATAGTGTAACTCTGCTGAAGCCATTTGAGTCAGACCAGTGGAAAGCTGGTCTAAATGAGAATGGATCTGCCTAAAGAAGGAGGCAAGATGCTCATCAACTCAAGAAAATGCCGTATCTCCTACAGCACAACTTCTTGACAGAATATCATACAGGAAAATAACATTAAGGGAAGTTCCACTTCCTTTCTGGTTTACATGTGTTCTCTCACTTTACACAGAGTATTGTTTCTCCCATATGTATAAGCAGCAATGGTTCAGATCAAACACTGCACTTCAAGCAACAATTCCTGCACAACTAGAAAAACTCAGTTACATTATTTCAGTGCTGGAGGACCCTGAGTGGCAGGGTAGCCTTATATCACTATAGGCATAAAAATCTCCAAGACCAAGCCTGGATCTCTTTGTAGTGCTCAGGTGGACAAGCCCTTTCTGTGGTATTTCATCTGCCTGCAAAGAGCTTTACTGATGGGTGGGGGCACAGGTGAGAGCACAGCTGCTTGCTCTCTCTCTCTCTCTCTCCAGTTGGCCATCTTTTGAGTTTTATACGTTTTCAAAACACACTGAGGTTTCCTGCGTCTTCCTTTCTGCCTATCGTTCATGATATTTCCACTTTCTCAGTTGTTCTGATATAGGCAACTCCTGTCTCTGCTCTTCTCTTTTGCTCCTAGGGCAAAAGTTTGGAAAAGCAGCATCAGCAACTGATCTTTCCCAACATTTGAGATTCAGTTGGTGTGGAAGAAGAAGACAGTAGTAGTAACTAGTAATTTCAGTAAGCTGTGGGCATTAAATGTCATAGTTTGGGGGGAGAGGGCCGTAGGCTTATAGTAAGTTTATTGCATAAGTGTGATAAACATTAAGAGGTCACCTACCCAGATGCTGCTTTTGCCTTCTGGAACCTTCATGGAGTTCTTATTGATTTTCAGGAAATTGGCCCTGGTTTTCCCAGGATGTTTGAAAAATGTCTGCTATTACTTGAGCAAGTATTTAAATTCTTGCAGTAGTTCTAATGAAAGGTGTTACTGCTTCACTTATGGTTTACCAGGGAGGCTGGCTACCCGGCATACAGTAGACAGTAACTATTCATCCCTTTAAGTGCCTGGGCCTAAGTGGGAGATAGCTGTAACAAGAAATATCTTCTTATTTCCTTTCTTTCTGCCTCTATCACCATGAAAATATTCTCTTTCATCATACTTCATAAGGATCTTTCACCTGATACAAATTTTATATCTAATATTATTTGTGATGCTCTGTGTTTCCCAGTCCTTTTGCACATTTTGTCAATATAGCTGAAAATGCTTCAAGCTTGAATTTCACTATGTGTTTGTAGAACAACATAACCTGTGCTGGTCAGGACTGCAAGGTGCTACACATTGACTCTTTAGTAAAAAATTGGGTTCTGTACTAAGACTGAGTCATTCTCAGGATTGACACATCTGAAGGAGTGCAAAATACCTTTGATCTAGCCATTGTAATCAAAATAGTGCAAAAGATAGATTTTAAAATGCATTATATAGTTTAAAACTTTAAATCAAAATCTTGAACCCTGACTTTTAAAACACGAAGATGTAAGGGGTACTTGTGCCTCTTAAAGTCTTCAGGAAATGATTTTCCAGCTTTGCTTCAAGTATTACTTACCCTTTACACCTCATATCTGGTAAAGGAGCTTAGAAAAGTGTTTGTATCCTCAATAACTTATCAGAAAACATGTGTAAAAATACTCAAAGACAATGTGCACAACCATTACTTATGGACTTATGATGACAATGTGTATCAAACACTCAGCACATATCTAGGCAGCAGCTAAAGTTCAGCTACTCAACTTTAACCCCCAGGAGGAGGTCAACAGGAAAAAGGAATGCATGTTAAAGCTCACACCAATGTTAAGTGAGATTCCTTCAATGGGGCTTGAACTCCTACTCGAGATATCAGCAGCAGGGCTGAGTGCCTTGGAATGCAAATCAAGCTTGTTACTCTTCATCGCAGGAGTCATAAAAGTTCTACATCAAAGATGCAGATACAGGCTGAATTTTATCCAAGGGATATTTCACCACCTACCCAACGACCAGCTTCCAGACAATGGCAGGGAATACTTTGAACTGCTACTGCTGATTACACTCCCTCTGGCTTCACAAATACTTTATCATTGTCTTTCCCTCTAAATTAACAAGAGAAATGCAAGATCATGGAACACAGACTTCATGAAATGCTCTCAAAAATAAAAATCCTCACACCTTACAACATCCATTGTTACTAAATTATCTTTCATTTTGGATCTTTCATGTACTAATTTAAAAAAAAAAGGAATCTTGCTTCTGAGTCTTGCCAGACTAAATAGTGAAATGTACAATTTTACTGACCATGAGATGACTCCAAACCATAGTGATTAATTTAAAATAATTTAGATATACTGCTTCACCTGTAAGCATGGCAAAAAAATACCTACCAATCAACAAACCAAAAAAACCACCAGGGGGTCATGCAAGAGAATGGCACAGGTAACAAAAATGCCCCAGTTTTTGTTGCTTATTGGTCAAAGTTCAAAGCACATGAAAGGGCCCAGCAAAGAACCATAGAGTTCACAGTTTATTCATCTCTTAAATTAGGGGAAAGGATGTACCAAGAAAGTGATGAAATTCAGGGGAAATAAAATGGAGCAATAAAATTCAAAGTAAAGGTAATTTGCATAAACTTAGGTATTTTACTGTTAGTAGATTGAGCAGTTGAATGAAAGAGAAAATAAAATCATGCAACAAAAGGCACACAAAGGATTTGAAAAAAGAGAACAGAACAATGCCTTTTGTGGTACTAGCCACAGAGGCTGTAGCTTATGAAACAAGAGCAATGAAAACAAAGCCCAGCGGATTGGACCTTTTTTTTCATTCTTTCAAAGAAGATGAAAGAACAGATACATAAATAATTTTTTCTCTTCAATTCTGAAAGTTTTTAAGATATTGCACTGAAGAACAAGGTACAAAAATGCAGACAACAGACTGTTGAGCAGGAATGTTCATGTGAAAAGGAGATCTGTACCTTTGGTCTTCTAGTTCAACTGTAATTTTTTTTACAGGTTCTCTTTGGATAGTTTTTGCTGAGAAGACTTTACCCACTATTTCCTTCCATGCCACTTTCCTTATGTCTCCCTTTAAGGTGTGAACTCGACCCTTCATGCCGATCACCCCTTGGTGAAGGCTGTGCTGCCATCACCCATAGGTAATGGCAGTGTGCACCACGACGCAGCTGGCCCCAGTAGAGCAAATAAAGCCGTAGGGAGTCTGCACACGTGTCACATCCGGTCTCACCCAAGGAAGACATCTTACTCTGTGCAGTTGTTTCCTGGTGAATCTATGTACTCTGCTTCCTCTGCAATATTCATTAACACAAGTCACTTGTACAGTAAATATTTATTTAACTTTAAGATTTATATAGTGTCTTTCGCTACAGCATCTAGGTGGTATTTGCAGAAATTAAAAACATAAGTTATATGAAGCTTTCAATAATGTTTTGCATTAAACTGCTACTGTTGTCAGAAATAAATCAGCTATATTGTCATGAAATGAAATAAACCTAACAAAACCCAAACAAGCAGAAGTACAAAATCAATCAACCAAAAGCTAACCAAATAAATGTGGCTTGCATAAATACAAGCAAGAAAGATTGACTATCAGCCGCATCAATGAAATACTTAGACATGAATGAAAGCAGGCATCATTAATCTGCATTGATTGCACTTGTTTGCTGGGCCGTGCTTTCTATCTGACCTGAACACTAGCTGGAAGCCATATTCCTAGTGCTGTTTGTAGGCAGATGTATGTTTGTGGCAGAGCTGGTGTTAAAGGCGAGTGATCACGGTAACTGCTAAGTTTAGGAATGTGAAAGGGGAGCATTTTTCTCTGGCAGCAAAGGCAGTTTGAAGAGTTCCAGCCTGGTTGATCATTTTCTCCTTTGTCTCTCTGTTCATCACTCCAGTGGTTGCTTAAGGGTGGCCATTAGTGCAATTCTGCTGTATGATCAATTGTTGAGTTGTTTTAGACAAAATACCTCCAGAAGCATTATTAACAAAGAAAATAAGAGAGAACAGCAGGCCCTCTTTAGTCATTGCACTGATCCACTTTTGGACAAATATCAAAACCAGGTAGACTAGCACCACCAGTGATCCCTGGAGTGAGAGGAGAGGGAGAAAGAGAGGTGCTTTTTTTTGCCAGGGAAAATGTCTGTGCAACTACACACTGAGTTAGGGAGCCATGCCAGTCTTGATAGTAGATGAGGCAGAGAAAGGGACCTTTCCCTTTCCCAAGTCCCTCAGAAATCTGGAGCTGACTGGTCACTCACAGATACAGAGCCACATGTGAGCTGCTATTTTGAACACTGCACACTCCATTGCTTTACTTTTGCTTTTCATGATGGGCCACATGGTCAGGCCACAGTAGGGTGAAGCACTTAATGGAAGGCTGCAACGAACAATTGTTTTGCTATTTGCAGATGTTGTTGCCATAGGTTTCATTTAGCTATGGATTTACGCCATAACAAAATACACAAAGAGAGTGAGGGAGCCTGAATCTGCCATAGTGCTTTCAACTGAGCAGTTCCCATTGAAAGGAGGCAAATTCACCAGGTGCCTATATGGAAAGCCAAGCACTCTCAAAATGCAAATCCACTTGCAGAGCACCTTCTGCTCCCTGATCTACACTTCTGTTTTACATTTTCACTATCTGATTATTTAATCTTAAGTGTGTTGGATTATGTTTGGTTTTCATTTGTACCCAGAACAAGAAATAACATTATTCAGCTGCATAAGAGAGCAAAAATGAATCCAGAATGGTTTTACTTGTATATCAGTCCTGCAGCCGTGATTCTCCCTGCTTGCATTAAGCGGGATTTATTTTTACCTTTGTGAAAAATCAGAGGTTTGACTTATGATATTACTTAGCATGATGATGCTGGTGCAGAGACTAGGTCTTATTACATCGCTTTGGTAACAGATCCAGATATAAATGAATACACCTTAGAACAGCTTTTCCCCATCTTTCTCCTTTTAGTACCATATTGTGCTTTTTAAAACATCCTTTACAACTCTTTGCTAAGGAAACCCATTTGCATCATTCACCCCTTTAAAGACCATCTTTGGTGAAATAGGCTTCAGAGGCAATGTAGTGAAGGTTTCATAGGAAATTGGATTTTTTTCCTCACTTTGTTGTACAAAAGGTTGAAATTTATTTTTGTTTGATCATGCTCACCTCAAAGATGTCCCCTGCAGGCTCTGTCTGTTGGCAGTTAACATGGGTTTAAAGAATGCTCTCTAGGCCGTTTTGCAGCAAGAAAGTAGTAGGTCTTACATGGAAATGCAAACAAAACCTTTAAAGCTTTTGATCTTCTTGGGGACTTGATGAAATCTCTTGAGCAAATTGAAGGATTACATGCAACAGCAAATATGTACAAGTATAACAAATTAACTGTAAATGATATAACTAATCTAAAATGGAAGTATAAGATATTACTGTTTTATAGCAGTATTTGAACTTTATTTCACTAAAACTCAAGAATATTTTAAAAGCAATGGTAAATGACTATTGACTGCAAATATTCATTCAAATGCAAAACAGAATTGCTCTGGGGTTTCTTTTCCTTTAATCTCCTTCTGATTTGATCTAAGCACATCCTTCTAACCTTAATGCAGAGGGGTGGGAGGGAGTGGGGGGGACAAGCTGTGAAATTCATACTGCTAATCCCCTGAGGACTTTCTAATCAGACAAGAGCCACTAGGGAGGTAGCTTTCTAAAGGTCTTTTGTTTCTCCTCATGTAAAGAACACAGAGAGCAGGTACTGCTGTGCATGGTACACTGAGACTTTTGCATGGTAAAACAATAACACTTTGAAAGGCAACAGGATTACCATATCTTCTTGTACTAATTGTCATTCAAAAAGGTGACCTATAAATTTCCCCCTGCTTTGAGCAGAGGTGGTGTGGTGACCTGGTCAACCCAGGTTCAAGTGTCATTGATTGGATGATGATGGACAAGGAAGAGTCCTTCGCCAGACATGAATCTACTTGACATTTCACTCATCAAGCACCTTGAGTTTATTTTCTAAATCAGCCTTTTCTCTTGCTTTGCTTACAGTTTAGCAACAGTGGCATACACAGGCACATCATCATGTTTGCATCTGGCCACAACTCTAGGGACCAGGCACAAAGGAAGAAAAGTCTATGGAAAATTTTCAGTTCACACAACTTTCAAATGAATGGGGTGCGCAGCAGCCAGGACTGAAACTCTGAGAAACTCACATCATTAGGAACTTCAAAAGAGAAGGACTGCAAAGCCTCTCTCGCAGCATCATCAACTAATTTGTCTTCCCTTTGGGAATGCTTCTGTTCAAAACTAGAAAATAATTCACAATGATGATAACAGTTTGAGAAAAAAAGTCAAAGTGATCACCTTAATCAAGCCCTTTTGAAGTTAAATATACCTAATTTCAAGACATGTAAAGTACTCTTAATATAGGCTACCATTAAACAGATGATGTGCAGAAGCCTTCGTCTTTCATTACTCTTGTGTTTACAGACAGGATTACAAATCCATGTTCTCTATTGAAATCGTGCAATCAAACCTTTCAAACCTGCAGTTTAATTACTACTGCTGCCTGAGATGTTTAACAGGTTGCAGTCATTAAGGGCCTCTTTAAGACACAATTTTTACATCTGCCTTTTCAGTTAAACACGCATAACCTCGAGTGTGAACTGAGTAAGAGTAGCGTATTGGCACTGAACACAGCATTTTGCCTACATGGAAAACACATGTCACTTGAATCATATTGTTGCTGAAAAGACAGTATAGTCCTCCTCTCCTTCCCATGCCAACAGAGAGTTTCACTAGGATAAAAGTGCTTTATTTTGATATGAATAACTGACAATCAAGAAAAGGAATGTACTACAACACTCCTCCTGCATCAGTAGCTGGATGCATGTCAGCCTAGCCACTGCAGTATAAAATATTGGCAGAATGGGTACCACTGTGTGAACATACCGGTGGCCCACCCCGGGGAGATGAGGCTCAAGAAGTCCTGGGGGAGTCAAAGGGAACAGACCACTTCTGCTTATCAGAAGGTGGCTCTGTCCTATCAACCAGTCAGAGCCCCACGCAGTGCAAAGCCTTTTCAGCACTGATTTGCCCTGTCAGGATGACAGGCTTATCTGAGCCCTACCCATGGCTGGCTAGGACAGATATCTGGAGTCTGGTGCATTGAGGCACCACTCCTTCCTTCACAAGCTTACCACCAGAGTTGAACTCCCATGTGCTATCATTCCCAATAATGACAGGGAGTGGCTTGGCTAACTATACTGTGCTGTCAAGGCCCCACAGTCATATAGAATGAAGTACTGAATACAACTGGTCCAAGTCAGCAAAGAAAATGTTTGTTCACTAAAAAAAAACAGCTTCAGTTCAGCTGAAAAAATGGACAAATTCATGCCAAGTTTGATGATTTTTTTCCTTTCCCAGAACAGTTAAGACATTTTATCTGTTGTTCAATGATGTTTTAATTTAGCAAAGAAAGGGAAGGTCTAAACCTCTTTCCCCTGAATCCTGGTGTCTAAGTGAAACATCTTCATTATACAAAGTTAATTCTTCTTTGTCAATTTCTAATTTTTAAGGGTGAAGGATGTAATTTCACAGTGAAAATGGAGAGTACTTTCAGGTGATGCAATATTTCCATTCATCTTGCAGACTGTAAAATCAGTTTTCTCAGCTCTATTATTGAGAATACCTGCTCTTCCACTAATACAACATGATACAAAAGATCCTTGTGAAAGAAAGGAACAATTCTGATACATGCAAGAATACAGAAAAATGGTGTTTGGCGAGTACTGTTGAGTAAGCAAAGACTGAATATTAGGTATAGGATGATGGAAGAGCAATCCAGGAGTCATTGGCACTGCTGATTTAATTGCATAATTTAGCAGGTGAAAGGAAGATAGTATTAGTTCCCTGTCTTTGGTAACGTGCACAGGGACAACACAAACAGAGATCTGCAAAATATGGCTGGGCAGAAGTAAGCTGCAATTCAAATACAACATTATGCAGTGAATTGGGAGGATCAAGACAGAATATAAACATGTCCTTGTCAAGGTCCTGCAAATGTCTTTCATGAGGAGAAGCCATGAGTCTCCATCATGCAGATAACAAAAATTCCTTCAGGACAGAGGAGACCTCCTGCTCCACAGCCTGGTGGCTGGTGTCTGGCTTCTCTAGCAAGGCCTGAGCATGACCCTTTCTCAGGCAGATGCAGATATATGATCTCCCTCCTTTACATGACGGATTATTTCAAGACCTTAATCTATTTGGCACCTTTATTCCTCTGTCAGACTTGGATGAAATTAGTTGGGAAGCTCAGAGAAGATGCAAGGACAGACAGATGGGGGCCTGACCAGTGAGCAGGCAGGTAGAAAACACTATCCACTTCTTTTAGCTGTTTTTCATGGACATCATAGCAACTGTCTGGGATCAGTGTACCACACGTGATCACCAGCCACGTAGAGCAATCTCACCACTTATCCTGAAGCCACTCACTGTTCTCCTCTTGCCCATAAGTCATGTCGACCTTCCTCAGCTTCTCTTTTTGTCACATGTTGATATACTAAAGAATATGCTCAACCCAGCCCCAAATCTAGCTTAAGATTCAAACTGAATTCACTACTTTAAATCTCTACATCTCCAAAAAAAAAAAAATAAAAATAGGTGTGTCCTGGAGTATTATGTTAAATACTGACCATAGCAAATAAAAACAAAAACAGCAGAGCAAACCTGGCTAAAGGCAAAGGAGACATTGTGTGGAACAACACTGACTTATATTAAGCCTGCAACATTTTTCTTGAGAAATATTTTTATTGACACATTTAAAAGAAATTCTGGAATGAACGAAAAGCCATACTTAGAAAATGAATAAAACACAGAGCACAGGCTCGAAGGTATGCATCACCCACAGACAGCTCTTTCTTTGTTCCCTTTCCTCAAAGCCAGCTTGTGAAGTGGCATTGCAACCTGACTGCTTCTGTCTGAATTTCTGCAAGTACAGCTAATAAAAAGCCAGGAATTTCCCATCTTTGGTTATGAAAAGGAAGTTTCCAAGATTGGAGCCACTGATAAACTGAATAACCCCTCTCAAAATTGCCTTATTACTTCTGTCTTCTTCCTCAGGCTTTGAGCAGAATAAAATATTTATAGGCATCCTGGAAACAGCCCAACTCAAAAATATTATACAGATGGTCCTATTGATTTCAATGCCTGTGGAATAAATGTTTACCCATTTGAGTAAAGGAGACATAAAAAGGGTCCAAATTACAGTATTTAAAATGTGTATTCCAGATATGTATAAGTATTCTGAAGTAATAAGCTTTTATATTTTTTTTTTAATCAGCCTTAATACATGGTCCTATCCTGATTTAAAACATTTCCAGAATGATCCTGTTCATGCTGAAGGACATCCCTGTGTGATGGCAGGAAGCAATCTTGCTTGGACCATTTCTACACACATTTCCACAATAACACCTATTATAATATTCTGGATTTGAGATGGGCTATACAGCTTTTTTTTTCCTTTGATTTTATCCTTTAGATTGTAGCAAAAATTGTCTGTAAAGCATTCCACTGTCTAATTTTAGAACAGGAACCTATCTCTATATAAAGAGGGATTTTTTTACTGGAAAATTTCAAAAATCCAGTATAACTAAACTACAAATGAAGCCCAGGGCTTCATTTGCTAGGTACATTTTGCTTTTTTAAAAAGGCACGTAACCAATAAACAAATAAACAATAACCTTTCATAGCAAGGCTGCACTTAAATTCATGTTGGGAAAATGTATATGAATCCTCATGTAAATGAAATGAAATGAGATGATTCTCAGGACTGGTTTGTCTGAGTAAGCAGCAGCTATATGAGCTTTGAAAGGGAAATTTATCTGGAGGAAAAATTATTTTTGCCAAAATGATTAAACATTTGGGGAGATGACTGTCAGAAAAGAACTGCAAACTTTCTTGGTTAAAATCTTTATTGATTAAATTCCTGTGAAAATATTCATAAGACAAAGCCATAAACACATTTTCTATTCCTCAATGCGAAAAAAAAATCCAATATATCAAAATAACATTATGGGTAACTGTAAATTTCAGTCAGATCTGATGATACAATAAATTTCACGCGCAGGAGAAAAAACAGGCTATTATATTTAGGAAACATATACTTCCTATTGTTACATTTAGGAAGCATACATTCTTTTAAAGTATTTATTCTCTGAAAGGATTCAAAAGCATTTTGTAGAAATGCAAATTAAGCATAAAGTGGTGAAAGCCTTTTTTTAAGGCCTTTTTCAAGCAGCTTTAGATGTGTCATGAGACATAAGACACGTGCTGTTCTCCATTAAGACTCAAAACAGAACAAAGCATAGGACAGGAGGTGTAATGGGAAGGAAAGATCTGAAAGATTTATCTTTGCTCTTGGTATAAAATAACAAAGCTGGTTCTTCCATCAGATTTTTGCCACCAAGCAGAGGCACAAACTCCCCTCCCTCTCCTGCAGGCCCGGGTCTTGATATATATTTCAACTGCAAAACAATTTTGAAAAATTCAAACAACACTTTTATGTCACATTTTAAAAATTACAGCGTAAATTAATTACCAGGATTATTACAGAATGAAGTGCCATCATCTAACCCTGGGGCAACTACCAACCTGTGTAAGAGTTCAGATCTGGCTCCACATAAATTCCTGAGATGTGCTACTGTATTTGTATTTCCACTATGAATCACGTAGCTTTTATTTGACTGGAATCAATAAATTGAAATCTTGTTATTCAACTGTGTTACTATTTAACATGCTATTTTTCAGCAGAATCAACAGTCTTATCAGTGTGTGTAAACACTCTTTGACTGTATCTCTTCAGCACTAACAGAGAATGTGATAATTAAGTACCTGCTGTTTAGATATAATTTCCTTAATAGCAAATTTAGATGGAGAAGACTATGCAGAGCTCTGCAAGAGGTTCTTTTTTTTTTTTTTTATTATTACCAAGGTTTTTTTTGATTTTCAGACCTTCTCGAAAAATACCAAACCAAAACATTTTCCTAAGGGAGTCTGCTGAACAGCCACCTGGTCCTCTGCTGTTCTGATTTTAAGGTTAACACCCACCACGGCAGCCTGTGAGAGAGCTAATTCTTCTTTCATCTCAGGAAATTGCAGAAAGTAGCAGGCTACCCACAATTTGAAGACATAAGAAATTAAAATACTTGATAATTTCTGATCTTGGGGGAAATAAATCTAAGTGCCTCATTCACATTTTTATCTGATTTAGGAAAGAATGGTCAGGAGACTGGGAAGAGGGATATTTATTTCAATCAAGTTGCATCTCAGCTCGCTTTAATGTTAGTGAATCCAGCACAGAGGAAAGACCATTTGTCTATATACTAGCAAAGTAAAGGTTAACCTAGTCAACACTAACTATTGTAATCATCTCCTATTTGTAAAATTAGGCTCAGCAGTTTTTGACTAAAAAGATTTTAAAGGACTGAAAGTGGCATTTAGAAACAACACCATTTCTCCAAATTCAAGCTCAGCCCTCTTGCTTGTCTAGCAAACTGCTCCTTCTCTGGCACCAACAACCATCCCTAACTTAAAAGCTGTTAAAGGTCTCACTCAACAGAGCACATAAATATAACCATATGGTACTAAGAAATTGAGTTACTGCAGAGGAAAGAGACTAAAAGCCTGTTTTCAAACTCTCCCTGGTCAGAAACTGCTGAAAAGCAAGTGTAGCTTAATCCTCTCCCAGAGCTGTACCTCCTCAGGGAATTTGGGGCACAGTTGGGCTCTGCCCACAGTACAACCATCTGAAGGGATGTCGTGACAAATGAGAGGTGAAATGAAGTCTGCTGATATCCTAGCAGGCTGACAGCACACAGATTCAGTCAATCAGTAGAAAAAAGAGGTTGCACTGCTGCACACTATTTCAACTCAGATTAATTACTACCACAGACAGCTTTTTTTAAAAAGGGAAATTTTGACTGCGGACTACACCAGTTTGTAACTAGTGTGTTGACCACTTATGAGGCAATTGAAAAAAAAAAGTTTTAATACCATTTGTGACATTCTGGAAACAAACACTATTTTAACCTAAACATTCTTCATGTAGAAAATATTTATGAAACAGTAACACATATTTGTGTCCAATTCACTGGAGACAGTGTTCAAAACCAGCTTGTTCTAAAAATACTATCAATTTAAACTGGCAAAGATCATTGGAAGTTAGTTTATTTTGCTCAAGAGCTTAGGTATGCAAACTGAAATCACTAGGAGTAGTAAAAATCTCCAATGCCAAGCTATTCAAAGCAATTTCTATGTCTCCTTTCAGGATTTTTCTGTCTATAAATTGTGCCATTCTGCTCCTGACATCCTGCAATGCCTATCTGGATTGTGCAGTCTCTGACCAGACAAGTACCTCCAACAGTAATTTGTATATTTAAGGAGACTGCAGTATACCCTGGAAGGATGTGAATTAGCAGGACAGAAGACAGCTGCCTCAACATCTGCTTCATCCTCTTCATAAGCTCACTGCAATGCCTGTTTTGATTTCAGGATCCATACTAACTTCAACATTATATTTTCCCTCTTCTGCAGTATTTTCTCTCCTGTTCTGTCTTCAAGTGAGAAAATGCTCTCAGATAAAAGATGAAGTTTGTCCTTCAGTTCCTCATTCTCTGGTCAACCGCAGCAGAGTCCCACAGGTGGAGAGTTCCCGCTCTTCAGGACAGTTAGTGCTATTTATGCTGCTTGTTTGGCATTTTCAAAAGTGGGCCCTAAGTAGGTTGTGCCCACATGATGCCTCCACCGCATGAACTTGCTTGAGAAACAAGCACTTCCTTAACCACTCCCTCGGACATCATTGCTTAGGCTTGATCAGAATGGATGCAAACATATACAGGTTTCTTAAGAAGACATTTTATTTGAGGGAGGACAGAAGTGCAGTAGTGTCCTCAAAGGAGAGGAAGGGACAGGTTTTCCTATTGCAGAGACAAACATAGGTTCTTATTTAATAAACTTTATCTTTGCTGCTATTACATACTTCTGTTTACCTTCCCTCTCTTGGCCAAACAAGAAGTTTTGCAGAACAAAAACTCCACAATAAAAGTGGTTCTTCCTGTTGTTTCTGCTTCAGAGGTTGCCATACAAGGAGTGACCCCACCAGCTTACTGTTTTGGGAGAGTAAAGGTGGTGGAACTACCCACAGACTTCCCTCAAACTGTGCTCCAGTTGTTCTGTGTTTGTTTCTATTTGCCTGGGATTTCTCTGAAGAAACACGCTGTTAATTGCAAAATTCTCAAGTAAGTAAACTTTTAAGTCTTTTGCTGAAATACAGTCCTTTCCATGAGACAAACAGGTTTTGTTAGAAAATCCCAAAATGTGTCTGTGGAGTTTTCTCTTGCCTGATGGAAATTTTTGCTGGAAAGAGAATTGCCTTTTTTTTATTATTATTATTTTTTTTATGCCTATCCCCACAAAACACTTCTAATTTTTTATCTCACTCATGTGATTTACAGTCACCTGCAAATAATCTGGTATTCCATCATAAATTTTACCTGAGCAAATGGCTCCTTACAAAAAATCTCTGCAAGCTTTCACACTAAACAAAACAAAATGGGACTGCTTCCTCTACACGGTTTTTCAAACTGAAATAACTGAGCAGGCGGTAGACTTAAACCTAATAGCCCAATATAATGGGCTATTATCCCATGTTATGTGAACATGGGAGAAGAACCCAGTGAACGAGAGACTGTTTTATTTCTAAGAATCCTCACTCTATTCCTCTCACAGACATCCCAGTATATAACTGCAATAACTAGGCAATTTCTGTTTTCCTTTTCTCCTGTTCTGGTTTCATCCTTGAAAACTTTTGAAGCAAGGAGATACTCAAGTGCCCAACTGTTTGGGTTTTTCTTTTAGAGACAAAATACCTCCTGCCAATTTGCAGGACTGTATTATATAAATTATATGTGTATTATAAAAAATAAGGTGATATTAAGAAAGAAAAAATACATGGCTATGTTTATAGACAAATCATGCTCTGAGATTCTGTCAGTACACCAGTATCTTGCTAGACGAAGCCTAAGTGCTGTTTTAAGGAAATAAAAATTAAGAAATCGTTAAAAATGTATTCTATCTGCTCAAATCAAGGCCCTAGTAATCAACTTCAGACCCCCAAGGTCACTTGGCCAGCTTGTGATTACAACAGCAACTTCAGCACTTAGTATTGTCCTGTGGCTGTGGCAGGTCAATGGAAAAATGTTCTTTAAACACCATAAGCATCTGATTGTGCAATACCTAAATCAGTGTCATTGATTATTCACACTGCTGGACCGCTGAAAGCTGGGGAAGTAATTAGGGCTTTTTGTGTGGATTATCCACTGAGAAAAGGTCAAATAACTACAAACAGTGCCAGAAAACAGGAGTCACCAAGGACCTCAGCCTCCGTGATCAGTTAAGAAATGCTAAAGCAGGGTTTGATAATGATGTGCTTATGCCAGGTTCTACAGGATTTGATCATTCTGTCATAGAAATCCAATGAAGCATGAGTGATGGCTACTTTTTCCCTTGAAGCTTGCCTCAGGTCCCTGATGCCCGTCAAGCAAGTTTGTCAGTGAAACTTGACTGAGAAGAATTTAAAAGGCAGTTTTTGTTCCAAGGGGAAATGTACATATGTATATGTATATACATGTGCGTGTGCAAGTACATGACTGACCAGTCATTTTAGACACATACTTTCTAATTTAGATCAAAATACTGGTTTTGCTCCATATTTTGTCCCCCCTGTACAAAAACCTGCCTTTGCCAATGGGCCATGATGCAGCCTCTCGCAGCTCTTTCATCAGAATACACCTCCCAACTCTCCAAATGGGAAGTCTGTACAAAGAACAGCCTTCTGCTAATGACTTTCTCCCTATTGAAATGTGAGATGCAATAAAAGAAGTCCCTAGTTTTGTAATAGCATTTCCAGCATTTGCTGAGTTTATAGGGGTACTGCTACTTAGCAACACCTTGTAAATTTAATTGCTAAGCCAGGGTGTACAAAGCATTCCAGTTCCATATGGGAGCCATTCCTTACAGACCTTCTTCCCTGGGAGTTCCCAATGTTGTAAATCTCTTTCCCTCCTCCCTTCTCTGAATTGCACTAACACTTTGGATGATTAGGGCTGCAGCAGTGATCAACATTTCCCCCTAGTCATTCCTTTCCATTGATCATTTAAATGAGGGATTATTTTGTTTTCCCATTTTAGCCCATGAATCAGTTGTTTAAAACAATAGATGGAGGTTACTTCAGAAAACTGGTGCATCAAGAGGAACACACAGAGACACTGCACAGGGAGAAGTTACTTTATATTAAAAGCCAATGAAAGAGGATGGGCAACAGAAGGAAACTTAAAAAAAAAAGAGATAACCATAGCTAACAATATGGAGATTTGGCCCAGTAAAGGCAGGGTCTAGTAATGCCTGTAGGGAGAACACTGGAAGGGAGAGCAGGACAGCGCTACTCAAATGGAAGTTTGAGGGGCAATTCACAACCCTCTGGCTTCTGCTTCATCATGGAAGAATATTTCAGGTGCGCAATGAACACTTAAGGGTTTCATTTTTAATGGAAATCTTATGCCACTGGAAAGAGATGTGGAAGACTGACAAACTTTTCACAGGCTGAGCAGTTGGGCCATCTTGTAGGACTTGATGGATAAAGAGCTTGGAGAGATGAACAGTTCCCCATAGTCTTGTCAAACATCTAAATATAGACATGCAGATATTAAGTGTGGTTATAATCCTCAAACTTATGGTTTTGGCAAAAGAAAAGACTATATGCTGGTAGAGACAAGCATGCTTAAAGCTAACACGGTGGTCCATGTTTTTTTATAATGTCTACTTAAATATTATTATCTGGAAAATTTCTGTGTCACTTTCCTCTTAGGATCCTCATTGAACTCAAATGTTAATGATGTGGAATAAACATTTCATTAGTTCAACTTAAGTTAGGCCCAGTGCTCTCAGGTATGAGTGCAACCCAATTATTATATTTATATAATAAATTCCACAGGGTGATTAATTTACTTTTAGTGTTCTTAAATTCGTTATGGTTCTATATTTGTCACAAAATTAGAAATCAGGCCCAGGTGTTTTGCAGACCTCTGAAACATTCTGATTTGTCTTCCTCTGCCCCCCCCTCCCTCCTTCCCCTTTCTATTGAGAGCAAGGAGGGAGCTCAGGTACAAAGCAGGAGGAGTGGCGAACAAGCAAAAAGCCATAACACACAGCTTCTTTTTGCTAGTGCAATGTTCCAGACCTTCTGATACCGTGCAGAAGAGTTTATAATTTGACCAACTGTTACTTAGAAGTATATGCTTGGAAGAAAAAAGAAAGAAGACAGGAAATATGATGGGAGTGAAAGGGTGAAAGGTAGCCTTTCAAGTGAAATCCAGCCCAGAGTAAAATGCTGTACACGTCACTTAAGCCTTAGAAGATATATTCACTATAGAAATCATCTATTTGTGAGATCTTGTTTCTCGTCCCAAAAGTCGCAGGAAAAAGCAATGCAGCACCTCTGTTTTTGTATTTATCCCAAACAGGCGCTACTATATGCTGCAGAAGGGTGCCAGCACCAATTTTTGCAGGTATCCAGCTGCAGAGAGTTACAAGAGGCCAAGTGGATGCAAAGCAGAGAGGGCCCTGATCCACATGCATTTCCATAGCCCTTGAAGCCCTAACAAGCAGTGTGAGGATGTGGGAAGGCTGAGGCAGCAGTGCTGGGCTGAGCTGCATGGCAGTCCTGCCTGCTGGGCACAGGCTGATGGAAGAGAGAATTTCATATCACCCGGCTCCTCTGTGCTTTGTCTGCACTGTGTCCAAGTATGTGGGCAAGGAACAAACATGGCTTAAGGCAGACTTTGCAATCCAGGGCAAATTTGGAAGCAGTTCTGTTCTGCAATTAATCCTTACTGGGATTAGCAGTTTTATCACTATCTTCCATGTAACTGTGATAGGGAGATTCCACTATGGCCATTTTATCATTCATATACAACAAAGAGGATTTGAATTCTGGCAGTTGCCTTTATTCCAGTCAGTAAAAATAGAACTATTGCTTAACTATTTCAACAGATTTTATTTTATTTCCCACTATGACTTATACAGTAAAACTTTATCGTAACATATTGCAAGTTAAGGTATATAGCTCTCCTATCAACAGCTGTGTTCTGATTTGTAGTCCAATAAGCTTTCTTGCTGCAGATTTCATGCGTACAGTTGTGTTGAGGTATAATATATCACCACAGCATTTTTAAACTCAGAGCAATAATGTATTCAATTAGGCTGGAAATAAAACATCTAGTTTTCCTTACAATAAATCTTTTACAAAGCTCTCTACATCACATGTTCAACAAGGAAATAGTACATGTCATTCAGACTAAGGGTTATTGTAGACTGCTGAGGGAAACATGAAATTCTGGAGGTTTCATCAGTCCTGTGAAATCCTGCAACATGGTAAGTGTACAAATTAGAAAAGGATGTAATATGTGACTAATGACACCTCTTGGGATAGTCTTTGAGCCCATATTTACTGTTATGATCGGTAGGCTCATTTAAGCTGCAGGAGTTGAAAAGTAATACTAAAGTAGAGTGAAAACACCTCTGAGCTCATTAGATATGGTTGTAATTCAAAATCAGAAGGCATTTCTTTTCTTCTCTGTCATTCTTCATATTACTGGAAATATAGTGCTTGAGCTCCTAATAACAGCATTATACATGATCACATATCTACAGTCCCTGCAAAACACGTTTACACCTCGACATCTGTAGCAATGCCACAGCCAGAGCAGCACCCTAATTCACCCCAGATGTCTCTTTAAAGGAAATACTGTAGTAGGGCTACTGTTCATAATATTTTCTGAGCATTGCCTTTATTACTTTGAAAGACTTTGATTTTTCAAGTGTCACAGACATTTGCAGTATTTTTCTTTTCCTGTGGAGGGAAAAGCTATATCATGTGTTTAAATGTGAATAGAGATTTTGGTAATATTCACCCCCGGAAACACCAACTGGTGAATATATATCTACCCCTATCCATCAGCTGTGTTATATAACAAGGATTTCATTATATGCAGTCTCTGCTCAGCAGAGCACACATACTCACTCCAGTATTGTATCGGATATTGCTTTGACCGCTCTCAGAGAGTGGTGTGCCAGAGCTCTTTATCCACACTTCAGTCAGTATTTTGCCGGCTCAGAAGCGTGCCAGATGGTCTGTAGTGTTTGGTGATGCTTGCTTCACAGCCAGGGCTATGGTGAAGGAGACTCCATGAGGCTGGGTTCCCAAACTAGTCTGTCCCTTTCAGATAGGGTGGTGCAGTTGAGGGGCTCAGCAGCAGCCCCAGCACTGCTGTGAGGAGAGAGACAAGCCAAACTGAACTGTAGGGATCCACAGTACTTGAGGCAATAAGGAGAGCCCAAACCCTTCCTGGAAGGGTGTTCCCAGGTCCAGAGTTCTATAGATATGCAGGTTTCCCTGGTCAAATTTATATGCACACAAACTCCAAGCCACGCTATCTGTACTTTGGAGTCTTACCCCAGAACCCATAAGGGGTATGGTCAGACTCTGGCCACCGCAGAATCACAGAATGGTTGAGGTTGGGAGGAATCTCTCGAGATGATCTAATCCAACACTCCTGCAAAAGCAGTGCACTGGATGACTTAATGAACAGTTTAAATTTTGTGGTAAAAATTCAAATAATTCTTCACAGTTCATTTTTTAATTTGAAAAAACCACAGATGTGAAAATGAAATTTAATTTCCCATAAAGGTATACCAAATTGAAATCTTTCTGGCTGAACAAAACAGTGACCAAAATATAATGAAAAGAGCTCTTAATTTTTTCTTTTGCATTATAACTTCCATGTAGTTATTTACAAATTAAGCTAAGGCACATGTTTTGAATTTCATGGAATACATTCCAATGGGGGGAAGACAGAGAGAAGAAACAATCAGGGAGAGAGGTTAAGCTGACAGTGTAGTTTCTTTGCAGTGACAACCACATGTATTCATAAATATTTTACAAATGCAGCTTTCAGGCTAGTAAATTTAACTGCCACATTAATGCAGCTTGCAAGTTTATAACCTGGACATTTGTGTGTTGTGAATGTCCAGTATTCTGTCGATGATGACAGTAAAAGGTTTATATTTTGAAGGCTTTTCTCCTGTAGAGTGCTTTCCAGCTGTAAGACTCTTGTGTTATACAGCAGCTGTGCTTCTTGTATAATACTACAATTTATCAATTACTAATTCCATTGAAAGATGTCACAAATATACTCTTTATGACATATTCCATGCTGGACACGAATGGGGCAGAATCTTTCATGTCCAAGAACACTACAGAGTCATCTCCGGAGAGCTGCAGAAAAAGTTGTATGCTTTTTACATTCAGTGCATTTTCTTACTAACACTACAAAGGTTCTAAAATGGAACTGATGAAAATAAGCGTTGTAATCAAAACCAATTATGAGCAAAATGATTGCAGCTGACATTCAGAAATGTTATCAATATCACTAATACCACTACTCAGCATTAAGACTGCTTCCCATAGGTCAATGTTAAAATTAGTGGCCATTTGGAGAGCTTAAATATGGTTCAGCAAATGGTGTGGATCTTTCCACTTATTTGGATAAAGCAGGGGGATAATGACAAATAGCATTCTAAAAGGAAGATGACATTGTTAAAGGGCAGGCAAGAATGCCCAAAAACCTAGAGGGTCTGGAAATGTGTGAAGAGAAAAAGCCAGCTATACTGGACTTTGTGAGGGCAAATGCCATGATCACCCTAGAGAGTAGAGATATTTTGTCTCTACTGAGACAAAAGACATATGGAGTCTCTTCATTTTACTTCTAGATTCTGATATTATAATATAATGACAGAAAGAAAGAGAGAAAAGTAAAGGGGAAAGAAATATAAAGTAAGAAAGAACCCTCTTCTGGATTTTTCTAACCTATTATGAAATTTGATTTGCCCTGATCCTGTACTGAAGCTTATTTTAATCCTTCACAAGAATTACACTCTTGGCTGCAAAACCAGACCTATCCCACTAGCTGTCATGTCAAGGGAGCATTAAGCCCATGTCAGAGGACGTGGTTTGATTCAGCTTGTCTTCCCTACAGCTTCTGCTGATGGCAGTTCTACAAAGCTTTTGATGAAAACTAGATCTTCTCATCTCTGGCATAGCCCTCATGAAAAGACAATGATAAAAACACTCCAAGCACAGAAATCCTCCCCAGTGCAGGTATGCGCTACATTCATTTTCCTCTACTAGCCAAGGTGAATTTATCTCTGGGAACAAATGTTTCAAAAAAGCTGTGTGCCGATAGAACTGATGGTTGGCTCTTTGACTGTTTTCTGCCAGAGTCCAATCCTGTCGCTATGCACCAATCTGATTAATCTCACAGTGGGCAGCAAGGTGGTGCTTGTTAGGGGAAATTATACTTTGCAGTGAAATGAGCTACATACTAAAAATTATTCTATTTTGCCCTTTGCATGCACACATCATAATAGTTTGCAGCCAGTGACAACCACTCTGGATTTGCTCTTCTAGATTACTTTGATTTGAAGAATAAGAGCCTATCAAGTGCAGATACTTCTTTCCTTTGTTTCTAACAAACGGGACAAAAACAGTCAAGTGTGTGTTACAGTTACTCAGGAAAACTGCTTTAAAACTGATTGAATCAATTTCCCTTTATCTTGTTACTTCTGACCTGAGCAATTTTAAAGAGTTCAAGCCAAGTAAATGCAATCCATGACTGACATTATATCCATACATCTCTCTCTTTTCCTTTCTATTCCAGAAGTTCTGCTGCACAACCCAGAGGGCTGAGCCTTCCAAGGAAGAGATGAGCCACGTGAGCAGGTATCAGGTGTTGGAACATGATATTCAACTTTTCTCTTTAATAATTCCCAAAGTACTTCACCTTCTCACACTGTACTGCACGCATGTGTGATTATTTGTTTGTTTTCTAGGTTTAGGAACAAAGTATTGTTCAACTTATTTAGCACCTAGTATCTTACGAGTGCAATGGAATAAAGATGCAAGGAGGCTATGAGCCTTACTCTAGGTTTTCCATTTACACATAGGTATGCCAAATATTCCCTAAGTGGGTTGATGAGTTTAAGAAACAAAACAGCCAAAACCCAGAAAACATATTCTAATGCACCACATTGTCTTATGTGCCAAAAGGTTCAAAATGAAAACTTCTCAGTACTCCCAGCATGGAAAAATTCCTTCTGCTGCTTAAATGAATATGATAGTATTGCATCTGTATCTTGCTGGCAGCCTCCAACTTTCAGAGCAGGTCTTACTTCCCTCAAATATTGTAGGAGGTGGGAAGAAAGGTGATTTGTATCTACGGTGAGACTCCCCTCACTCTGCTACAACTCTTAATTTTTTCTAAAACCTCTTCGGAAACCTTTCTGGATTTGATTTATTTTTCATCCCAGTCCCAGATAGATACAAGCAATAAGCAATATGCCCTCTGCTTGCTCCTTTCCAATCTTGTATGCACAGTTATTAATCTTCATAATGTTTCTCAGACAGGTCTTTGTTCCCTAATGACTCCAGGCACACCTTTGGGCATATTAGTAGGCAAAACCCTGGTATTTTTTAGGACAGATTTCCCATAGTTTAGTTTATGAACTGAGTTCTGAATGTTTACTTAGGCACACATTCAAATTTGGACCTAGATTTTAAAAAGTAGCAAGCAGTTGCTACCATCACTTGTGCACGGTCTGAGACTTTTTTTTAGATGCATTTTCAGCACTTAAGAGCCTAAATTTTCTTAGAAGTTAATGTCACTGAAGACGCCAAATTCCACTTTTAAAGTGAACCTTTGCTGTGTCAACCATTAAGCTTAAAACAAGGAGTGAATCAATGCCCAAATTCTTTTGAAAACACTGCAAAAATTGCAAGGAATTTAGATTACATGCCATATTACCAGACTTTAGAGTTCTAATATTTTTGTTTCAGAAAAATGAATAAAAGGAAAATATACTTCATGTGTTATAGTGTCAGCCTACCAAATGTGCATTATAATTAAAGTCACACAATTTACAATAAGAGATGACATTAAAATCTCATGTATCAGTGGAAAAAAGTTGGTATTATTGCTTAGTCCTATTAATTAGAATTAAGGAATGAATTAGTTAAATTTATGAAAGTCTTAACCTCTACAAGAAGACTTTCTTTCACTCTGTCTCATCTAAACATTATTTATTGGACTGTTTATGAGGCAAATTAATATTTGGAAATACTTTTACAATTTTCCAGACTAACTCTCTTAACTCTCATCACTGTCAGCAGTGCGATGTCCTCAGTTGAAACAAGGGAACAGCTCCTCCATGGAGTTTATTTTAGATTTAATTAATTTTTTAACCTTCCCATTCCCAAAGGTGGGATAACACTTCCCCTATTACTTCTCAGAGTTTATCTTACTGCTAGGGGAACTTACATTGAAAAAGCTTTTCTCTTGTGAGCCAGAACACAGTCAGCTGAGCAGGTTAGGCCAAGCCAGGCTATATCTCGTTCAACAAAAGATACTGGACCAATGTAAATATTTAAGGTTTCCTATCAGCTATCACTCATACCTTTGTTAATTATTAGTTACACTAGCATGTTCTTTCCCTTCATCCTTTATTGTTCAATAGTCTTCTGCCTTCTGGTTTGTAAGGGAAAGGATGTACTCATGAAGAAGGCTTGTATATGGAAAAACAATGTGAGCAATTTCTTGGTATGTAGTCTTTGTTGCACTTACTAAAATGCCAAGCCTCCTATTGCCTCAATACTTTTCAGCAGTTCACTTTATTAGGCCCCACCTATGAAGTGAAAAGGAATATGATTATTGAAGAAAGCTTGCTTTTACTTGACAGGTTTCAAGTACCAGATCTAATTATCATGCCATAAACTGACAATTTCAAAGGATAATCTTCTGATAAATACTGTGTTAAAGCCAACACATTAAACACATTTTCTCATCATGCCAATTGGAATGGAAACAATATTTTCCTTGCCATGGGCACATTAGAACATGGTCAGGCAGAAGCTGTAACAAAAATAAGTAGTACTTTTGTTATAATTAAAGAGAATATGTCCCCAATATGGACATCAACTCCTGCAGGCAGCTACTATCCACACGTCATTTAACAGATCCACCCAAGAATATGATCTTCTTGCTGCTGTGCATTCGGACACATATGTTCATGTATATACCTGATACTGTATTTCAACCTTTTCAGTTTCAACCTCATTAGAAATGAGCAAATATTTCTCAGATACTTAAATTATTTAAAAATTCATGAAAATATAAAAATGAATAGGAGAGAAGATTCCATAAATTCTGGACAGAGACTGAAGTATGAGTTCAAAAGTTGTAACACCTAAGAGAATCCACACCAAAACCAGCAGGACCTTTCATATGCGCCAGCCTGCAAACAAACCTCCATCAGAGCTCAACCACAAGACAAAAACTGTTGGTTTTAGTAGATCCGGCGCTCAACTCATTTAGAAAGAAGGTGATATGTTCTGCAAAAGAACAGGTCAACGGCAACTACCTGTTTGTTCTTCCATACATTCACAACACCTACTGATCTGGAGTCCCTTACTTCATAGCTTTTCCTGCTCAGAGAGTTTACTGACCGGGCAGGAGTTCCCATGTCCCTCAAAAGTAGTGTACTCCTTTGCAAACAATACCGAGTAACAGGGATATTCCTTGCAGTGAAAACAAATCATCATCTATCTCGACAATTTTCCTCTTTGATTTAGGAACATATAGAAGTAAATGTTGAGGTTGACACCATTATTTGTTTTCTTTTATAGAAAACTTACAGATGGTGCTAGCAATCTGAGTGATAAAAGCAGTATGCCTACCTGTATGCCATTCTCACCCCTTTCAGATAAACATATGGCATAAAATGTGACAAAAATGTACAGATCAGATTCTCTTCCTGCAGTCCTGGTTTCAGATAAGCCATCTACTGAGCATTTTACTTTGATAGTGTCACAGAACTGAAAGAAAAATATATATGGAGGAGACAAAGATTGAGAAAAAGGACAATCTTCTGAGTCACACACTTCAGATCTATAGGTCATGAAGCCACAACATAGGAAATTAACAAATTTTGCTGCAGCCTGCCTGAGGTACAGGTGATATAATCTGATCCTTCCCTGATGCTGATCCCAGCATCAGTTGTTATTGTTATGTTACTGAACTTTTTAAACAAAAAGTTAGTGATGATTTTAATTGCAAGTGGACATGGTGTCTTCTGCTTCATTTCTGCTCTCCAAGTGACTTGTTTTTGCTGAAAAAGGAGTGAAGGAACTGTCCACAGGGGTTTTCACCCCAAGGTGTATGCTGTCATGCAGGACAGTGCTAAGTAGCATTGATGTATTGCATTTATTCAAGACTCTGATACTACTCTAACACTGTTGTATCTTTGACTCTCAACACATTCACGTCATTATTGGACTCATCTCTTGATGCATCTCTGTGAAAGAACATACACATCTGTGTATTTGGGCTTTTGATATATAACTCACAAAGATACCTTCTTTTAATCATATTGCTGGCCAGCAAAGATCTATTGGGTAATTTTGGCAAAGCCTCAATACCTCTTTAACCACACTGCACTCACATGTGTCAATTTTTATATTCAGAGCCATGTCCCATCAGGACAAGAATGTGAAAATTAATTCAGATGACATGTGGTTGGTATGGTGCAAATAAACAGTGTTCTGACATATCTCAAAGGCATTTGCATAACTGCAAGGTGCAGGTGTTTCCAAGAATCCCTGGCATGGCTTACGAATGACAGAATATTTAGCTACAGGCTTTCTGGCCAAAATACATTCCAAACACTATGGCAAAAAAAAGAAACATATCTCCCTGTAGAATAATTTCTGAATCTTACTATATCAAACAGTGATGATTTTCTGAAGAAGCTTCAGATAAGTAGAGGGGAGAGATTAGAAAAATCACAAGAGAAGGCAATTGTATATATGGATATGAACTGGCAAATCTATATACAGGAGATGTTCAGACCCTTTGGATCAAGATTCTACAGTAAGTTGGCAATGCTTTCACATAGACAATTCTTTTCCTGTTGCTTGCAGTTGCCATGGATTTACTGGAAGCACTGACTCATGCTTAATTAGTGGTGCCTTGGGTTATTTTTATATTGTTTTCACACATTTATAGGATATGCTATTTTTTAGGCATGTATTATTCTTCAGAATATTTCATTGTAATCTGGCACAATGATTTTTGTGTAAGATACTGAAACCTGAAAAAAATATCTTTTCAATATCTTGTTATGACTTAATTCCAAGCAGACAAATCTATGGGTGATAATCTTTCTTCATGTAAGTTAGTTAATCAAGTAATGGATTGGTTATTAACTAATACATGAAGTTGGCTCCACACCTAAATTCCTCAGAGATAATGAAATGATATTTATTAGAATGATTGCACAGCTCTGTATCTGCACAGCAACACTTTTTCTATATGTAAGGAGAGCAGGAAAGTGTTAAAATTTTAAATCCCTGGCAAATCTCAGTGGAAAACATCTTTGCTCACAGTGTTTGTTCACCACATGGTGCATGCTTCAGAAGGTGCTAAATCAGCAAAACTGCTGAATTTGAAATATCAGGAACATTCATCTGCCCCGAATTCAGTTATGCTATGTGCAAAGATCTTGAATAGAATCTGACAGTGTAACAGCAATGTGGAATTGCATATTAAACATACCTAACCTGTCATTAAAGACCTCTAATTACAGTCATCAGACAAATCCCTATGCTGCTACTTGTCACGCTATATCTATATCTCATTTTAATGGGAGAAGATAGTATTTCTGATTATGTTGCTTAATGTACAATATATGAAAGTTATGGGCCTGAACCTGTTCCCATGGAGGTCAACGACAGTTTTGCCATTGTCTTCAATCAGAGCAGCATGTTGTTTTATGACAGTAGAGTTTCATTTGCACTAATTAATTTACTTAGTAGGTAATGAAAAACTTGAAGGAACAGCCCTCTGGCTCATGAGTTTGGCACTGTATTTAATACTTTCATTAGGAATAACTGCAATGATAAACTTTTAAGCAGAAATGGGTAAGATAGATCAGTGTATTAGGCAAAATCAAGCTTCCCAGGAGTTGACTGGGGAAGCCCTGAGACTGTTTTCTGTGCCCTAGCCTTGTTTTCTTTCATTTGTCAGTGACTAGGTCTAGGATGTTGAATCTCTAATGCTTAGCAGTGTGAGATGTAAGCACAACAACTCCATACTTTATGGATGTATATGCTTTATACATCATGGAGACACTTGCTCAGCAGACACTACAGAACTGGCAGCTGGTTTTCAGGTCAGCAGCCTCACTGGGATAGATGGGTGATGAGGCTGAGGTGTTTCTTCACATCATGGTTGAGGCCAGGATCTACCAATGTGGGAAGATCCAGATAGATGTCACTAGAAGGCAAACACAGTCCTGTGGAAGGAGACTTACACAGCGTGCTTTGATTTCTTAAATGAAATGGATCAGTCTCCTTCTAACACTTTAGCTTTTAAGCTGCTAGCAACATCTATAATGTTAACATCAGGCTCATGCCTGGGAAAGATAAGAAGCTGCAAAAACAGTGATGGAGGCAGTTCTGCCAAGCTAGCAGGATTGCATTCTGCTGGGGACGTAGGATAGTCCCAAAATGCATACTCCGGGACTGCAGAAATATAAAGAGCCTATACATAACATTTTTCACAGAAAGGACAGGAATTAAATAATCTACTAGTGGGCCAGGGACATCTGAAGGATTAGGGTGGCTGGTATGGCACAGCAGCGGATGTACTTGTTTGGGAGTTCTGTGATCCGGCTGATCTCCACATGCTGCCAAATATTTCCCCTGTCTGGAAGACAGAAGTCTGGCAAAGCCACTTCTCCTTCTGGGTGCTGTTTCTACAGCCTGGGGTTAATAACTCCTCTTTACCTCTTAAGGTTTCTGTTTTGGTTAGTTTGTAAGGTGCTTAGTTACCCAAGTGTCAGGAGCTATAAAACTTCAAGATCAATTGAAAACCTGTCAGTCAGAACTTGAAAACCCATCAGTCTCTGTATTCAGAGCTTTTTATTAAATTAAGAAGAAAAAAAAGTGAGACAATATTGGCTTGGGATCCGCTTGTCTCCTTTAGCATATTGCTATGATTGTCTTGGAATACTTTTAGCCAGACACTGTACTTTATGGACATTATTGTAGAAATACTTGCTGAGAAAAGCTATTTTATTAATTGAGTATTCTCACTGTAAGTCATGTGATATCCCAGAAGACACTTTATAAATAAAGTGTATTTGCATTAGGAGTTTTTCAAGGTTCTCTCTTTTACAAAATAATAGTTCACAGCTTAAACCAAATCCATCTAGGTGAAGTTTATCAGCTGAGCACTTTAATAAAATGAGATCAAATGCAATTTCTAGTGGAGACAACAAATGCTTCTTATTTGGCACATATAGATATTTTACATACCTATGTATTACTTTAAAGAAGGCAATTGATGACATTCCTCTTGTAGAGAAAATGAGTTTGCATGGCAAGAAATGAGCCTATACATCTGCTTCATTTGGACTAGTCCTATCTATATGAAGCCTGAAGAAGATTTTCGTCTATGTTTCCCAGAAACAATGCTGAATTCAGACAGCAATAGCTATTTAATTTTAAATTTTATTATATTTTTCACATTTGTTGCTGTTTGTGGCAATCACGCGAAACCCCAAAAGCCAGCAGTGCTGCAAGGAAAACCTCTGAGTTAAGCACATTAAGACAAAAATTCATATGAGCTGTTTTCAAAAGAAAGATGGAGACCTAATGTCTATGCATGTGACGTAACATTTAGCTCTTCTTGTTAGCTAGAAAATAATCTGTCATATATTCATTTTTTAGGCTGCTGAAAACACTTTCTAAAGTGCACCTTTGACTTCCTAAAAATAAAAATAACACAGCAGCTTCTTTTTTAACTCTTAGTTTACCACTTCCTTAATTTATTGCAAGGTTCTCCATGTCTCTGAGAAATGTTACTTGTTTAGGAAGTTCTTTGTCTTTATTTCAGTTGAAAGACTGGCAGGTTAAAGGCTGTGAGCCCATATTCCACAGCTTATTGTAGAAATTTTCCTTACATTTTACCCTGATTCTGATTCAGTTTCACTTTAAAACAAAGTGATTGTTTTATTTCCCCTGAGACATGAAATGTACTATTACACAGAAAAGCTTTACAGCTCTGGAAACCCCATTTCCCCCCTTTTCTGTTACTGTTCCTTCTAAAATGTACAGATGAGGGAAATTTAAAAAGGGGATTGCCCTGCTGCTCACAAAACAGACAGCACACTTAAATGGCCTGTGCCTTGAGACTTCTGCTAATTATTGTCAAATTTACCTCCAAGTCTCCAAAGTAACAATTTTTGCTTGAGTACTCAAGGACACCTTTCCACTGCTGATTTATCTCTAAAATCTGATTGCTGTATCTGTAAATACAGTCTTCAGACATTACCTTCTTAAAAACTTCTTAAAAAGCAGCTGCTGGATGAAGGATGGAGAGCCAGTCTAATGACACGACTATGGAAAAGACTGTCACTCAGGTTCAGTGGGTACCTGTTCTATTTGGCTTGTAGAGTGGTCAATGAGCAAAAGTTTGCTGACAGGCCAAAAGACACAGCAATCCCTCCAAACTGGCCACGGAAAATGCTGCCCCTTTCTCAGTGATGGAGTAAGAGGTGGGTAGAGGGAAAAACAGGACAATGGCTCAGATGACAGTGAGTGCCTTATGGCACAGGGATAAAACTGATGCTATTGCTGTAGAAAAAGGATACAGGATCTTCATACAGAAACGTAAGGAAAAGTATTCTTCAATAATTTCATTACCTGTGGTATAATTTGTTTAAAACATGACTCAATGCATTATACCATAGTTAATAAGGGCCTAAAAGAACTGGAAAGAACAACAAATTTATTAGAGGTTACATAGTTTTTCTTATTTCATCTCTCTTCCAAAGAATGATGAAGTTTAGCTTTGACTTCTGAGAATGTAACAAGATGTTTTGGCATGTTTACTCACCTCAAAGTCATTATGAATCTTCACTGGTCCAAAAATATTCCTTAGATATTGAAGTTATATATGGGGTTAAGAAAAGTTTACACAATATCTAATTATTAACATAATAAAAAGATACAAAGAGAAACAAATGGATTTAATATGAGCTGGAATCTCACAACTCTTGGCTGGTTGTCTCCAGACTTCATTGGCACTATTTGCATGATGAGCAGCAGAAGTCTTCTTCTGTGACATCTGGGGAGTTATCTTTGGCTTTACTCTCATAGATTTTCATGAGACAAAATGTCCACTGAAATCTCATGCCTGTCCCAAAACTAAATTTCAGGTTGTTCCATTTGAATCAATTGAGCTGGAAAATCACCTCAAAATGAAATTCTGAAGCCTTTATCTGATATGTGTTTTCTTCATCATTTTTTTTTTAAACAAGACACTGAACTTGATGAGATGCAGAAATATTTTTTTTGTTTAATAAAATATTGAATAATGCATAATCCTATACAAACTAGTGAATGCTCACGTAAAAAGAAATGCTTATGTAAAAATGTTTCCCACAACATGTAATGCTTAGAAAACATCATTCAAAGTTATTTTTATTATCCTATTGTTTTGATAACAGAAACTGTAAAAGTATATCAGTTTTGTAACTCAGAATATGAAACAGTCTCCCAACTGTATTAAAAAAAAAGTTACTGTAGCAATTTTTCAGCATACAAACTAATAAAGAAACAAGCACTTGGTGTTCAAAAGTTTTACAGTCACACTCCGTACATTTTAGTTCCATTTGTGATCATCAAAGCAACTCATAAATTGAAAAGCGTGTTTAGCTTATGTTTGACAGGCTGAATTCTGAATGCAAGACCATGTTTCCACATCCACATCCTAGTACAGTCAGTGCAACCCAACCATGCTAACAATACTTACATGCTTCAAGGCTCTTCTTTCTGTATAAAATGCTTGTAAGAGGACGACAAAATAGGATGCTTTCATGGGGATGGATTCTAAATAGGATACATGAAATTATAATGAGTTGTTAACTGAAGTATTAGCTCTTCTTTATGCTTCAAAGTTAATTTGTAAACTTATTCTCAAAGCAACTGTTGTGATGTCCTGAATGTATCTCTGCCTAGGAGGAAATAATCTTAATTTGAATTGTAGAAGCAAATCCTAAGAAAACATTAATGTTTTGCCAGAGGATAAAGGGTTTAGAATCTGCTTTTCCACTGTTAGAGGCACTGCAGCTTTTCTTCAGTCCAGCAACCACACTCAATATGCATACAGAGGTGCCATGTTTAGAGCACTGTCACTCAAAAATTTCCTGATTTTTTTAAACCCCTAAGTTTTTGCGCTTATACAGAAAGCACTTCTGTAAAGAAAGTCATGCTCCTTCCATTTAACAGCTCTGTTTGCATGCCAAAAATCTTTGCCAACTACTATTCAATGTAATTAAATAATTAAAAAATATAAATATTCTTATTATTGACTAGCTGTTTTGTTTTGAATCTGTCAAAAGAAGAGAGACAGCCAATAGGACAAGCAGACAAGAACACAGAGTAGCTTCAACAAGGCTGTTGCCGCTTGTATGAAATAGCGCAGGGATCAGTGCAGGGAGCATGCACTGAAATCCAATTAATTTTCTATCAAAGGCCATGTAGAGAACAAGCAGCAGCTGCCCGCAGGTCCTCTTTCATTCATCTCCTAGTTTCTAAAGAATCTAAGTTTTAAAAGCATGGCTGCAGAAAAGTGGAACATATAATGGAAAAATGCTGGATTTCCCAGCACACCAGATATGTCACATTTCTTCAGGAATGCAAGGCAGTGGCAGTGCTTCTCCTGAACAGAAGAGTTTATTCTTCCTACAGCTGTGTTGCTGTAGGCTCTCTGCAGATTCAGGTAGGCTATGCCTCCTGAACTCCCTGTTTCCGTAGCTCTCCCTACACAGAAGGACAATAAACTTTGGTGTGTTTCCCTGTGGCATTGCTTCCCACACATCAAGAACGCCTGATCCATGAGCCTGATTAGGCAAAGCAGTGTGTCTGGTTTCGATGAGGCACAAGGCATGGAATCCTCAGAAACCAGGCCGAAAAAGAACTGAAGTCAGACTTGTTTCAGGAAGGAGTCTGTTTTGCATTATGCTTCCTATTAGCGGTAGATTTAAAAATTAGGGAACTATGAGTAAATCTGGAACTTAACAAGGCTTAAAATAGGCCTGGGTCACAAATCTTGATGACTGTGTGATGGCCTGGTCTTCGATACAACAAGGAGGTCTTTAACTAAAAATGCAAGTAAAACAAGGCAGAGTGACTAGGGTATGGGGAGGGTGGGAAATAATAAAGGTAAGTTATTTCTTCCCATCTTATGTTCTGAAACTGACGGAAAGCTTACACAAATGGTAAACATATGGCATAAATTACCAGGAAAGTGATCTCAAAACAAAGACTACAACAGAGTTCAAATGACACATTTCTGGAACAGAAATAGATGCAGCTGTAAAGTCAACACAAGAAAGTAGGATTACGATTAACCTGGAAAAGGGTAAGCAAATTAGACTACAAGCCATTTTCCCATTTCTTATGGCAGCTTCCCAAGACTGCACACCTAAAATGTGTAATTTAGCATAAACCCAAAGAGCTCTCCTTCGAACCACAAGAAAAATTGATCATAGAAAAATTAATCAAACATATTAATGTGCCAGATGAGGTTTTTCTACAAATAATGAGGCAAGATCTATTTATACATATATGCACCCAGATGACTGTGCATGTTTATTATAGTTGAATTGAAATTAGATAAGCAACATAAAAATCATTAAGCAACATTATACAGGTCAGTTAGTTCACTGCTTGAGTTTCAGCCAGGCTGGCCATAAAGTCAGGCAATAAAGCTGCAATGCTTTGAAAACGCAGATGTATTTGAAAGGAGTTGTTCTATGTGATTAAAAGAGATGTGAGAGGTCAGGAGAACAATATAATCCAACACCACGTCTACATTGCAGACTCCAGTGAGCACAGCTACATCAAGCAGGACGAAGCTGTTTAATATAGCTGACTGGTGGAGCCATATACTGCCAGCAGTGCCACAAGTGTTAATATAATGACACTGGTATAAAGCTGAGATCTCATAAATGTAACTTCTTGCTGTTTTTCCGACACTGGGATGATGTACAATGTGCTAAGGGAAGCCCAGCTCTTAACACAAACACTGTCTGTGGCAGTAACACAAGTGCAGTCAGAACCGTCCGGGTCACAGAAGCACATGCTATGAGTTTACTTCGACTATTTCGACAGCAGACATATTACATCACCGATGTGCTCCAGATGCACATGACTAAGGGTTTGCAGGAAAAACATGCCAAAGCTGCCCCATCAGCAAAACTTCAACAGAGTCTGCCCTTCCAGCTGTGCTGCTGAGGAACCGCGCCCCTTCCCGGCCCCGTGCTGACAGTGCCCAGGCCGGCGGGCCTGCTCCCGCTGCCCCACTTCCCCCGCCGCCCTCACCGCCCGCCCTGCCTCGTGTGCGCCCCAGTCCCTCAAGTTCTGCTTTCCCAGCTGCCACCCCCGGGACGCGGCCTGGGCTGTGGCGTGCGGCTGGGCTGCACTCTGCTACCCCAAACCCTGGCCCTGGCAGTGACGGAGCGCTCCGAAGGGGACCCGGAACAGTGTTTGGAATAAACCGAGCCCCCAAACCACGACGCTCCCCGCCCACCGCCCCAGAGGCCCCGCCCCGGGAGGGGAGGCGGAGACGCCGGACCCGGGGCTCTGTGGGCGGGAGAACAAATAGACCAATCAGAGAGCGACTTCCGAGCAGCCTTAGCCAATAGCCGCCTCCCCTAGGCTTCGGGGCGGAGGGAGCGGAGCGAGTGAGCGTGGGGTGCCATGTTTGATCCTGGCGCGGGGGACGCGCCCGCGCAGTGCCCTCACGCGGAATGGCGGCCGGCAGCGGTCACGTGGGAGTCAGCGCCCTCGCGGCGGGGGCATGAACACGCGGGGGGTGGGTGGGTGGGATGGAACGCATGCGCGACATCGGGGGCGTGGCACGAAGCCCCGCCCCCGCGCCGTGAAGCCCCGCCCCGGGTGCGAAACCACGCCCCCGCCAGCACCGCCCGCTTGCTGAGAAGCCTCGCCCCTTGTCTCAAAACCCCGCCCCCTGCCGATAAGCCACGCCCCCTCGTGGCGAAGCCCCGCCCTGAGCCACAAAGCCCCGCCCCCACAGCTGGCGGCCGTGCCGGCGGCCCCGGGGGGCGTGGCCGGCGCTTCCTTCGCGGGGCCGTGCCGGGCCGGGCCGTGCCGGGTCGAGCTGGGCTGGGCCAGGCCGTGCAGCCCCGCAGCCCCGCCCCGCGTCCCCGCCGCCCGCACCATGTCGGCCGCCGCCGCCGCCGTCCCCGAGGACGTCTGCAGCCTCCTGGCAGGTGAGGGCGGGAGGGCGGAGGGGAGGCCTCGGGGGGCGGGCCGGGCCGGGCCGGGCTGGGTGTGCCGGGCCGGGGGGAGCCGGGCGGAGCAGCCCCTGGAGCCGCGGCCCCTGCCGAGCGCTGCCGCTGCTCGGGCCCGTTCCTCTTCCCCGGCCGCTCACCCCGCGCCGCCCTGCCCCGTTCCCGGTTCCCCGTTCCCGGTTCCCGTTCCGTCCCCGCGGTGCCGGGTGCGGGTGTGACCGCCGGGACCGGCAGGGTCCCCCCCGGGGTGCCGGGGCAGCCACATGCCCCGCACCGGGCTGAGCCCGCCGGAGCATGGGAACCGGGAGGGTGTCCCGCCGTAGGAGGCTGTCAGCAACGATTTCACTAGAGAATTCAGAATACGGCCCGTTGTCTTTTGCCTTCGAGACCTGTACTTAAATTTTTTAAAAATTTATTTGTTGTGCTGTTCATTAAAATATAATTGTACACTTAAAGTTTGTCTTTTCTGTTACCTTTATTGAGAAGTTTCGTAATCCTGAAAGCGTTTTAATTTCGCTAGGACTGTTTTTTTTTTTTTCCTTTTGAGAACTTCTGTTTCTGCCACAGGAACTTGTGTAGCTCTGACTTAGCCGCTCAAATTACCCATGATTTCCGAAATCTTCCTCCTGGGGTCAAGCGCTCAATTACATGGCTGGGGACCTGCTAGAGTGTAGTGCAGCTCATCACCTCCGAAGACTATTCCTTCTTTAACACTTTCGATTGTAAGAGCTAATGCTTGAAACTTACTGCTCTCACCACATCTTCTCATCATCTGCCAACTGTCTTACGTGTTTCCAAACTGCGGTTTCCAAGTGTGTTATTTGCAGCTCATAACATCTGTAGTAAAATTTGTATGGAAGGCCATCAGAAGAATAAAAGGGAAAGCTTCTCATTGTTTCTTATCATAGAATAGATTCTTAGTCATTTAGAAAACACAAATATTACCCTTAGAGAGGCTTTCCAAACCTTGGTGTTTTCTGAGGCATTACTGTATTCTGGAGTTTGTGATCAGATGAAGGATGTGTGTGTTTGTTTCGGTGCCAGTATCATTGGGCGAAGCTTGTCTTTAAACTCTTGAATGTTTTAAGTACTTCAAGAATTTTTTTTTGAAGCGGAGGATGTGATGCAGAGGGTATCATTCCAGACTGTGATTTGTTTTTCAGTCGTAGTGCCTCATTTACACAACTTTTCCTTCCTTCTCCCTGTCTTTATCCATTCTGCCATGGAAACAGACACAAAAGTTTGTATTTTGAAATGAAACTGACAACACCTGTTTTTCGCCAGGGAGGCTGTGTGTATGTGCTCTCAGGGTCACTGTGATCAGCAGCCTAAGTTATATACAGATAGCTGGTGTTTGTGTAGTGTGTACAACTTCAGCTTTTTTGGAACAAAATGAGATAGTTTTTTTAGTGCTGTCTATAGAACTGAAGTAATGGAATGATTTACCAATGATCTTTAAATATTTGCTTTAATGTTACTGATAGTAACTAATAATTTGTAACTTTTAATTCTTACTTTCAGAATTATAAAATGGAAACAAATATAAAGATAATTATGGTTATACAATGCTAAAATTATTTTTACAAAATTATTTAAACAAAAATATGGCATTGCTTTTTACAGTTTGTGTCTATTAAACTTTTTTTTTTTAAGGTTATCATTCAAGTGGATGAAAGTCAGAAACTAGAGTAGCCGAGCTGTTCCTTCACTGATATGTGTAGGATCTGGTAATCTTTAATTATGTAGTCTTCTGCTTCTTTTTGTTCAAACTATTCATGTAGTGAGGATGTATGGTAATTGAGGAGGGAAGGGAGCTCTGTAATATCTTTACTATTCATTGAGAAATGCTTACACAACGCAAAGACTACAGTGAGTAGATAGTTATTAATTTCTGCATGCTCTTCTTCGAAGGTGCTTCTTAATGTATTATTTTAATGGCTCACAGTTATTGATTCAGAACCTCTTTGAGATGAGGGAATATTGTTTTCCCATTGGTAAAATTAGTGTAATAAACAAGATGTGATTGTGGTCGCAAAAAATAATCAATGGTGGAACAGAATTAGAATTCAAATTCACCTGCCTCCATGCTGTGCTGGTTTCTCCAGAAAATAATCTAAGTTGGATGTCTATGTTCAGTGGTCATTATGAGTACGAGGCACTTCTCGTTTCAGTTTCTGTTGAGAACATGTAGCTAATGGCTTGTGAGAAGCACTATTTTTTAGCCTCATATTCACATAGCAGTGAGGCACTCAGAGGTACAAAATCTCAGAAATATGCTCTTCTCTCCCTCCTTTTCTTGGCATTTTTGCCCACTATTTCCAACTTCTGCAGCAAGTGGAGGAGTGATCATAGGGATTTCCTTATCCCTGCTTACCCTTGATTGATGGTTGGGATACATCCACCCACTACGCTGAACAAGTAGGGGTCCTACTGGAAAACATACTAAGTGCTTCTGTAGTTAAACATGGTGATAATGGGAATAAACACAGCAGGGGATGAATTAAAGTTGCCCAGGAAACTTTCTGACTTGTGAGTGCTTTACTTTGAACCTAAACAATATTATATCTTTAACGCAAAACCAAATTCTGTCACACATGCTGGCAGGGTCATTATAGTTGCATGTCAGTGGCGCTGAAATGTTCCAGGCAGAAGCACAGCTTGAGCTCAAGGCTAACTGCATTAGTTGGAAACAGGAGGAAGCTGTTTCTGTAAAGTTGAAGGGGAAAGGTCAGTGTGGCAACAGGCTTATTGCAGACGATTATTGGGGTTGCACAATCCCATCCTGTCTCCTCTGACTTGTTCAAGTGGTGGGAGTGAAACACTGAAGACAGAAACAGGGTCCTCTGGTCATGAGTTGAACTTCTGGTGGGAGGAGAAAGTAATTTTGTTGCTCTCTTACCTCCTTCTTTACACCTGGGTGATGTGTGGTAGTGTAAGTGTATGTAACTTCTTTATTCCCTACCCATGTCCGTGCACCTTCTAGATGATCCTTGAGATTTTGGAATTTAGTGAAGCCCCTGCCCCACTCTCTCTCTTTTTTTTTTTTTTTTTTTTGAAAAGGTATCCTTTGTTGTGTTTATGTGTTCAAGATCTTTTTGTGGGTGTCCAGCAAAGTGGAATGTTAGGGGGTTTTTTGTCCCCTTCAAATTATTATTGGTTATGTAGATTGTTAAAGTCCTCCTCATTTTTATTTATCCTTCCTCTTTTATGCACACTCTTAAGTTTTGGCTTGTCCATAGCAGAGAAGGAGTTCAGAAGCTTCTTCTTTCCCAAAGAAATGTGACACATAAGTCAGACTGGTGGCTTCAGTCATCTTGATTGGAAAAAAAATTACTGAGTTTTTTCAGTAATAAAGATTTAGTTGGAGGTAAGACTTCTCTATTTTTTTAAAGGTTTTGATAGTGTTAGATATACGTCTCATATCTTTTCCCCTCTTCATGGAACCTGTGACTCTAGTATGGGTACTATTGCTTTTGTTTTTTTCAGTTTTTCTTTCACACTTGGCAGTATTTCTTATTTGAATCTTCTGTATTCATATTTTAAAAGTTAAAAATATTTTTTGCTATAAAACTAGAATAAATTTTTCTGTGGTTCATATGGAACCTTATGTCCCATCTTCATATCTGTTTTCCTTGTTCTATTAAACAAAACCCCGAAACTAATCAGAAATCAATGTTCTTGAGCTAGAGATCATCTCTACCCAGATATTATTCAGTTTGTTTAAATGCTGAGTTGGAAAGAGCATGCAGAAAAGGGCAAGGCAAGGAAACTACAAGAAGGTGGATCCAGTTCATGAGTTTAATATTGCTTACCTTTTATTTTTGGGTGCTACAGTAGTTATATTTATCCCTGATACCCAGAAAATGAACTGTCCTTTTTCATCTTCCATGTCAGCTGTTCCTGGACATGCTTGTCATAGAAAAAGCCACCTAGGAACAGTGTAGCTCTTGTTCATTGGCTGGTTCAAATTTAAAAGGATATTATTTAAAATTTTACTCTTTTTTTCATGTTTCCAAGGCTTTAACAGATTCCAGTTCTTGCTAAAGAATCTGTCTGTCCAAGATAGACCAGGGTGATGATCATAGACATCTTTTAAGTAGACATATATTTACAGCTTTGGTAATACGTATGTATTTCAATAGTAATGGATTAAGAATAGAAACAGTGAGGTAAAAAAAAAATGCATAGAGGGATTCCTGGTAAGAAATAACCTCCAGTGATTTGAAACATAGTTCAATTGTCTCTGCCATAAATTTGGGAATAAGTGTCATATACGGGTGATAAAAATGGCATAGACTATTTTTTATATACTCGTTATTCACTTAGTTTGTCTTTTTCAATTAACATGGAGTCTATCTTTCTCATCTGACTGGGTTTATGTTTCTTTCATAATCATATGTCAACAAACCACAATAGATGCAACAAAATGTGGCATATAGTATAAATCTTTAGGTTAATCCTTCACATTTTTTATTTTGGTTCATTTGGAATCACTTTGTAACTTGGTCATGATTTGTACTGCTGGGGTTTTTTTTGTTGATATACTTAGTATGTTGCAACTTAATCTTTTCTCACCTCTTTAGTGTAGAGAGAGGACACTCAGCTACTCCACCAATGAGATTAGATATATATAGTCCTTGATTATAATTTTTCCTCTTTAATCTCTTAAAAGAGATGTCTTATCTATTGACTTAATTTGAAGAGTCTTAGCAGTCTGCATCTACTTGCGCTTTTTAAATCACTAATAAAACTGTTGAACATCAGTGTTTTTCATGAGACTTACTTTGTGTGTGTCAACACGGAACACAATCTTGCTTTTGGGGATTTAAGGTAGAGCAGTCTTCTAAAGGCAGTCCTTTCCATGTCTTTGCACTAAAAGGAATGCTCACCTTCTTGTCAGGCTGGATAAATGTGGTATTTTTAGACATCTTGGAGTTGCAGTCACTTTCATTCTATGTCATGTGTTCTGTTTCTGATTAAGTGTATATATATTTAAAAGGCAATTTAGCAAACTCTGGAGAGAGACTTTTAAGTATAGTTGGGAAGGCAGGGGGAGAGCAGAAGCAAAATCCTAAAATATCTCTTTATTCAAGAGAACAGGCAGTGACAGATATTGCTTGATAGTTTGTCTTCAGACCTGTTCTCTATTAGTGAATTGCATGTAAACTATGAAATCAAATTAATTAATTGTTTTCTAATGCCAGCCCATGTAAAGCTGAAAAATACATGGCAGTCTGTTTAATGTTGGTCACCTTTGGACAGTGTGTGTGTAACAAATGTGCCTAGCTTGCAGCTACCTTCCAGAATTCTCTGGCCTGCCTTCCCAAATTCTCTGGCTGGCAGCTGGCTTCTGGCTCTCTGTGTTCGAGGTGGAGGAGAGAGATGGGAAAGTGCTGGTGGCTGGAGGAATTGTTCTGTCGATCTGCCGTTGCATTTTTGTGTGACTGGCAGTACTTCTACCAGGTTACCATGCAGGTGTCCCTTGTCATATGATGGACGTGTGTCCAACCTTGAAACAGGGGCCTGCATTCTCCTTGAATGGAAGGGGGACTATGTGCGTGCCCTGCGGTGTGAGTGGAAACACACCCATCTCATCACCAGTTTCTGATTCTTCTCTTGTCACTTGAATGGTGTGAACTTATGTGTCCATGATGAAGTGACTAGCTTTTTGATAACATGATTGGATAACCTTTTGGTTATCTGCTGGAGAAGGGGAGAAAGGAAGACCCAGTCCACAGTCTTTGGGTGCCTCTATGAGAATCTATTTGGCCCACCCTGACACAAAATTGAGGTAGTTCTGCCCTAAGTATGTTTGTTTATTAAGTGTGACTTAGAATTACAATATTAAACCCTGCAAACAACAAAAGTGCTATGATTTGTTATGATTAGCACTCTTTAACACAGCACTTGCTTTGGGCTAAAAATTTACAATGTTTTGGAAAAACTCCATCTGTGTGTTTTCAGCCTTCATTAAAGAAAATAACTCCAAAGACTTTAAAACAATTAAAATCTTGCAGTGTTGTCTGTTTATAATCATTGAAGAGAACCATAAACTGTTTTAACAATGAAATGCAAAATAAATCTTAGCTTTTCTCCTTGTAAAAGGAATGTAGACGAAAATAAGATTAAAATAGTGTTTTAGCTAGTTTTGTGAAGTGGCACTTAAGCTTTGAACTGTATGAACTTGTTGAAGTGGACAAAGCAAGACTGTGGTGTGACTTCCTTTTTTGTCAGTTAGTAACCTGCATTAACAGAGCATTTTGTGAGTGAATTTTATCAACTGGATCTTTCGGTTTGGTAGCTTTAACTCATTTTTGCAGGCAAAAAATTTCTCTGGGGCAGGATTGAAACAAATTTAGCATCATGAGCTTTAAGAAACAAAGCAAAGTAAGGGTATTCAAGGTATCAGGCAGCCTAACACAAACTTAAGGAAAGTAAAGATGTGTTAAGAGATGTTAAATAGGTTTTCACAGTTTATTTCTCAGTCTTTTTTTAGTGTTTGTTTAGTGCTTTCAGCGGGGAAACTCGAGTGTCTGCAATGTGTGATACTAAATAGCTGCTCAGTTTGTTAGGAACAACTTATGGAAATGTGTAATTTGTTTTGTTTGCTGTGGGGTAACTGATTAGTAAAAGTACTTTAAAATCAGAAATCTGTTCAAAGGGGTTTTCTCTTTGGAGCTTATCTTTTATTTCTTTTTAAAACCCTCAATGGGTCAGCTGCTACTGAAGCATGGAACGCATTCACACTCAAGTGCTTGTGACTAGTGGTTTAATTTTCTGTATAGTATTAAACTAGTAGAGGAGAGATCAAGTTGTGGATCATCCTGGAGAGGGAAGAGCAAGTAAGTGACTAGGATAGTGATGAAAAATGGGTGAATCTTGCTGCTTCTGTTTGAAGTTCACTGTATGAAACTTGGATCTGTCATACTGAAGTCCCAAGTTCTGTTCTCATTCCAAGGTAAATCACTTTGTGGAATGCCAGAGAAATTACAGGAACATTCCCTTATGTTAAGCCAGTGATATAAAACTTTCTCTAATAGCAGGGACTGCTTCTTCCATATTCTTCCACGGTGTGGAAGTACAGGTAGTGAAGAGATGATCATAACTTAGATAACTTGCTGGCTTCTTTTCCAGAGGAGCTTAGGATATGACTCATCTTGTGCCTCTGGCATGTTTTGCACATTTTGGATGGATTTATGCTAGATCAGAACATGGCTTGAGCAGGATATATAACATGCTGTGTAATTGTGAATAGGTAAGAAAAATACATGATACGCTAAAGTGTAGTCTTCAGGTAAAGTTATTCTTTGCCATCCTGTTAAAGATCATGTGTATGTCGTGTCTGTCTTCATATTTTGGGTTTGTGATGAATCAAACCATATGGTTTCTCTGAACATATGGAAGTAATAGTGTTCCATGATAAGTGCAGTGCATTCTGATTGTGGGTACCTAGGCTTGGAGAACTTGTTTTACCATCTTACAGGAGAGGGAAGCCATCCCAATGGTGTCTTCTCTGTAACTGCTGCTCTGTAGAAACAACAAACTTGTCAAGGTCTTGCGCGTGCTTGCTCTCTTTCTGTCTCTCTCCTTCACCTGTTTCCTCCAACTCTACCTATACTGAAAATAAATGTCACATCTACTTCTGCCCTGTTCCTCTATGGTTGAAAATTCTCTATTATTTCTGCTTCAGAAGTCCAAGGTCTTCTGGAAAAGAACAAATTCTGTCAGCAATGTAGTTAGTCCTCAAATTTATGTATCTACCGTGTATTTTAAGCCAGAAGTGGTAATTCTTGCTTATGATAATCAATTTGTTTTTTCTACCCTAGATACTCCTTAATTGTATTACCTGAGGTTTTATAATAATTATATAACAGTGAAAATCTAAGATTATGAGATGGCAGAATTCCCAGCTGGGTTTTGAGCTTTTCCAAGTAGTAAAGAAGCCCACTGATTTTAAATGAAGACTTCTGAAGCCAAGTTCTGTGATTAATTAGTGTCCAAAGGTTACTGTGCAAGCATTGCCTCTGATTTTTAAACGTGACTAATTCCTCTAAATTTTTGCATGTTGCTTAGATAGAAATCTGAAACTACTATCTAATTTTTGAAATAAATATGTTAAAGAATGAAGGAACAAATATTTAATCAAGCTGTCCCTCTCAAGTGAACGGCTGGTCTGTACTGGAAAATCCTGTCAAATTTCATTGAGGGAAAAACTGTTCATGGTTTTGAGTTTTGCTTTCAGTAGTAAAAGTAGGGAGATTTTTGACCCAAGTTTTGTAGTTGGTCAGTGTCTTTGGATTCGGTGGGTCCTCACATGCCAGCTTGATTGGCAGTTCCAGTCATTGGAATTTATGAAGATGTGTGCTTTTTCTGTAGGTTAGGACAAAAATCTTTCTAGGGGTACTTGGTGTATGGCAGAGAGGCTGTTGCGAGTGTGTCTGGAGGATTCATTAATAGATGTGAAGTGCCTTTCCTTATGTCCTTTTAAAGAAGGAATGCCATAGAAATGAGTGAGGGTCCTCCCCCATTTGGGATGGCTTTGAAAAATAAAATTGGGAAGAATCTCTGTCTTATGGGGAGGGGGAACAATATAATTCTTCAAAACTCTAACATACTTTTAAAGTGAGTGTTTTTGCCACACTTTGTGAAGACAGAAATCTAAACATCTAAATAATAATCTGGTAAATAATTTATAAAGAACAACATCTTTATAATAGCTATGCTAGTGTTCTCAAAGGGTAACTTTTGGTTTGTTTTCTTGCAGCCTGTGATATAAAGAGCGATATGTTTCTGTTTTATAAAGAAAAAAGCAGGCAATTAAGTGTTTCTTTTAGGAAATCTGCAGTAATTATTCGTGTAAACTTTTGCGTGCAAACTTTTGAATACTTAGTTGGCTGTTTGAAATTTCTCTGTTGAAATGAAATGTCTCATCTGATTGGAAAAGTTAAAGAATTAAAATAGGACTATCCTTTTCTATTCACATCTACACAGAGTAAGCCAAAGTGTATATATATGTGTGTGTGTGTGTATGTATGGGGGGTGGGCAGGCACTATGTGAGGGTGCTTTGTTACTTATGCATGCTTTCTCTTACTCAATGAGCAGTTACTATCTGTACAGGTGAGACATTTAAGTCAACAAGCAGGATTTTTTGGTTGTACTTTTACTTTTCTGTTTTCAGGATAGTCGTATGTTGATTGGTAACTGAAAAACTTTTACAGTTGGCCTTTGTCATTGTTTTTGTTAATGAAGAAAACATTCTGCTGGAGGAGTTCCACTCCCCTAAATTCTCAGACACTGCATTGTTTTTATCCTGTGGAATGGATATTTGCCATATTAAAAGAACCATGGTAACTTTTGTGGAATGCTTTGTTTCTAAATGACTATATAAATATGTCATCTGTATAAGAATTAAAAATTTCAGTGCAGGTTAGAGCCTTAGTTTGTGATTCTACAAGTGCAGGTGTGCTTAATTTCAAGTACACTGTTGAGCTTGACTCTTTTGATACGGTTATTTGGCCTATCTAGTTGTTTTCAGGATTAAGGCTTTGGATATGAATCTTTAGTCAATCAGGGAGTTCAGAGGCAATGTGAGAACACTTGAAAATACTGTAACCAGCAAATGACCTATATTAGCAGCTGGGTAAGTGTTGCTGCTGAAATAATAAATTACTGAACCATCTTTGGAACCTGAACTTAACATGGCAAGATTACATGAATAAAGGCTATATCGATGTTTTAGCTTTATCTCTTACTTTAGGTGATGGAAAGTAATTGTTATAGTACTGCAATTTATTATGACTTACATAGCATAATTAAGTGAGCAAGAATCAAATGTCACCATAGGATTTGCTGTGCTAAGCATAAGTAGATAGAGAATGAATTTATCCCATTTAGACTCTGAAATGTCTGTTAACTATGCTACGTGTAGGACTGAAAATATTTTTCTTTTTTTTTTTTTTTTTTTGCAGTAGTATTAGGACAAACTCATTACAGGACTATTTTATCTCTTTTTGAGGTGTATTTATTTTTCTCCTTTATTAGATGTTGAAACATTTATTTCCCAAATGCTAAAAGGAGAAAATCTATCCAAGAAAGCAAAAGAAAGAAGGGACCTTCTTCTTAAGAAGATAAAGGATGTTAAGGCAAGGTAAGTAGCTTCATGGTTTTAGTATGTTATAAAGTCACTGACTGATAACTTAATTGTTTTACAATCTTTTTTTTAACATTAACAATATTAACAATTAAAAATATGCCTAAGTCCTGATTCTGTCAAATAATCTTTCTTGAAACTGCTACAATGTAGTAAGAAATGGCATCAGGATGATTTGTCCCATTTGAATTGCTTATTATTCTAAACCATTATTGCAAGCTGGTTGGGTAGAGCTTGCCTTCATTCCAGCTTTGGTAAGATTCATTAAAATAGGAGAAATGCAATGCCTTGAGAATGTGAACGAGCTTCCTATCACCATACTCACCTGGTATAAACCAGCATAATTCAATGCTCACTTTGCTTTACTATACATTTTGTTGTCTAGCTCTGTAATATACTATTGAAACATAACAGAAAACTATTTATACATCACAAGCTTGTTTCAGTTAAAATACTGAAGTGAAGTACTATGATGGACAAAGCAGAGAGTTGTGGATGTTCTTGTTTTAATATCAAGGATGATTTGAGACTGTTCTACGGTGTTTTCAGTCAGCAATTCAGTAAATAGATTTAGCTATAGTTTCATTTGCGCTACAAAATTTTCTTCTGTTTTCTTGCAACTCTAATCAACTAGGACATAGTTTAGTACTTGCTGTTCTTTTCACATTGTTTCCAAAGTGCTGTTGTTTCCAAGTGTTTTTCTACCGATCACTCCCGTGTGATATCCACTAATCGCTCCTTTGATGACGCTTCTGCCCCCGTGGCAACTTGGTTACAGTTTCAAAGACATCACAATCATCCGGTCAGGGCATCATTCTTTGCATGGCCCTAACCGTAGGGAGACACGAGATGTGTCCTGAAATCTTGTAACGGAAGGTTTGTGTGCCTTTTATTCAGGCTGTAAATGCTTAGAGAACTAGTTCTCTCTTTTAAGGAACCAGGATTCTATCTATCTGTCTGTCTATCTATTTTCTTTCCTATGCTTTCCTTTCTGGATTATTGAGTTAACTGGGACTTTGGAGATTACTTGCAGGTACAGCACTACTGACTTTTTTCTTCTGCCTTAAGACTGAGCTATGTTTTTTTCGGATGATGAAATACCACAGGGAAGGAACCCGCAGTTGAGCACAGTTGACACTGAATCCTTTGCTATTCTCTTGCATGACCCTAATTTCCAATTCATTCCTTATCTCCTGTAATATTATTCACTGTTAACAGCGTTTTGCTTTTCATGCAGGCTACAAAACATAGGCACATTTCAGTCATCTTGGATTTTCACATCCCACAGGTTAAGCTGTGTCTATTACTGCCACTTGCTACACTGTATTTCTTAGATCTGGCCTTTTATCTCTGTTGGCAATTCTGTTTTCTTAGCCCTAGACCTTTCCTTTCTCTTCTGCTCATTATTTGCCAGCATCTTCTTATTGACTAACCTGATACATGCACTACTTCTTATTTTGCATAAAGATGATCTTGGCAGCTGCATTTTCTTTGTCAGTTAATTCTGGTGAAATTCTCCTCTTTTCACATAAACTCTAGGCCATGAATGCTTCTTGAATACCATTTTTCATAACTCTGTCCTGATTATTTATCTGTATCATCAAACTGTATCCTATGATTATTTTTGTTTCTGAAATACCAAGTTTTAGCTCTGAAGAAACAGTATATTTCCTCCCTGGGATGGTAGAATATTTTCTTAATGCATTAAATAAGTGTAGATCTCCTTTTTTGAAAAGGATTTTTTTTATACAGCCATGCATTAACTTTTAAATTTCTGGTTAATTATGAATACACTTTCATTTTGATCTCTGCAAATTTATTGCAGCTAAACCACTATTTGTGTTCTTTTTTTTCCCTTTTTCTGCTGACCCATATTTTAAAAGATGCTTAATGGCTTTTACTTGCGAATGAAACTTTTTGAAATATGTTAATGTTTAGAAAGTTTACTAAAATTAGAGATGCTTTTGTTATGTTTATATGTTAAGATACCTGAGCGGATGTATGTTCCTCGAAAAGGCTGCTCAGTCTGGGTTTGGTTTTGTTCAAGTCTTCTTTAAAGTGACTGGGGATTCTCTCAACTGCAACGGGAAAGAAAAACTGAGTAAATACTTTAAGCCAGAGATAAAAACTTCAGAATTTTAAGGGCGAGCTTGCAGCGCTAAGTTTCACCTGCGAAACTTTTTGAAAAACCTATTTGTTGTCCTGTGGCTTGCCCTGTCGCCGCGGGTTCGCGGGTGTGCGCCTCTCTCTGATGTTTCTCGTTGTGCTTCCCTCCGCAGCCACCCCCGGGCGTTCCCGCAGGAAGGTGAGTCCGTGCCCCGCCCGGCCGCGCTCCCGAGGCCGAGCGCGCCCCCTGCTGCGGGACGGCGGCCCCGCCGAGCCGAGCCCTTCTGCGGCGCTGCCCCCCGCCCCTGCCGCACAACACACCCCGGAGAGCGCTCGCCGGCGGGAACATCAGCTCAGAAACACGCTCCAGCATTTAATAGATACCGGAACTTGTTATGGAGCTTATTTATTGTCAGTGTAATGTAAATGGAGCTGTATTAGCAATACCGTAGCCTTGCCAGAGACCATGTGATGCGTTTTTTTTTTTTTTTCCCCCCACCCTCGGAGGAAGTGTATGCAAAGTAGGCTGCTTAGGAGATAAGATTTTAACAGGGATGACTTATTTCAGCCTTTTTTTCTTAACGTTGCAAAAGTGTTCAATTCCATAGTGATGTTTCTTTAACCTTTTAATAGGATCATCTAGTGGCAATATGATATTGGCTTTCGATCCACACTGAATGAATGTTTTCATAGTGCAGTGGGAGCTCAGACCTTTAGCTGGAGAGGAGATGATTTAGTGTGCGAGTAATGAAAACTGAAGTGTGGGTTATCTATTGTCTTCTAGTGGAGTTAAAACAAAGCTGCAGAGTTCAGTTTAGAGAAGACTGAGGGGTTTGTTGCTACAGTGTTCTGTTCTGTAACTAAACCTGGAAGGGCTCTTATTTCCATGATGCTAATTCTTGAGGTCATGACCTATAGCCTGTGGATGCTGGTATGAGGGTCACAGTGTGAGGTCAAAAAAGCCTATGCAAAGCTTCACTTTTTGCAGTGTCTGAAGAACTGTCTGTTTCTGGACAAGGAGGTTCAAATGTGTAGGCTAGAGTGTGCCTTCTGAAAAAGTGAAAATATGTAAGCTGTATTAGGCAAGTAATGTTGTAACACGGCACAACAAGCTCAAACATTTCTTATGCCTGTTTAAATCAAGTTATGCAGCCAGAACACTTCGAGTAAAAGGGAAAATGCCGCTTGAAACTTCCCAAGATTGACAGGATTTTGTAAAGTTCAAACTATGTGATTGTTTAAAAAATGTATTAAAATAATTTGCTATTTTTTTTTATATTGCATGTAGTTTTCTCCTCTCCTCATTGTCCAACAGAACTAAGTGAGGTAAAGTAAAATGTTATTTTATTTAGGGAATTGCTAACATGAAATTAGGTGGGATGATTGTTTCATTGCAAATGCATCTGACCTTGGGAGAGCATGTTTTTGAAGATTTAATGACTTTCTGAGACTCAGACTCTAACGAGCATGAGAGTTGTCTACAAAGAATAGAATTTGCATTTACTGGTTTGCTTTATCTGAAGGTGAAGAGAATTCTAGTCTGTTTACTTTCTTCACAATTTCAGAATCAGATTCAGAATTTTCCAATTCAACAAATTATGAAAAAAATGAGATTTCATTATCTCCAGCAACACGAATGGTTTAATTTATATAGTCTGTAATTTTTACCGCGTAACTTGCTCTGATTTCTCTGAAGTATATATTGGGTCCTATTCTTTTTGTTAGAGTATATTTCATTCTCAAGAAGGATATATTGCCTTTTTTAAATTCTCATGATGTGTCTCTGGTTCAGATCGTAGAACTATGTACAGATAGGGAAGCTTGCAAATGCTGACACTTTAGTCTTCTTTTGGTATTTGTCAATAAAATAAAAATAATACCATTGTTTTCTGAAAGCAAGGATAAATTTCTCCAAATTCATGTGCATTTGCATGCCTGAATATAAAAAAAAAATATATGAGAAATGGCAGCCTGCACTGACCTGAAAAATATTTGAGGGAATATAATTCAGTGGTATGAATTGTTGGTATAATTTCCAGAGTTCAAGAAGTGTCTGCTAAACTTTATTTGGTTGTGTCATTCTTACTTTAGGCCTATACAAATTAGGCGTGAGATGTGTAGGTGTAGAACAAAGGACCCACATGGAGGTAGGCAGTCAGATTCTTGGCCAGCTCCTAGTATAACAAAGCAGCAGCAGCAGCTGAGTGAGGTCAACTATTGTGCTCATTCAAACTGCTGTGCACACCTAGACATTTGAAAAATGGAAAATTTTGAAAAGATTGAAAACTGAGAAGGCAATGATGGTTAGTTCCACCCTGTTCCAGGGAAAGAACAAATATCCTGAGATATTTGTAGAAATAGAGTATCTTTTTAGGGGAAAAGGGAGGGGTGGAAACAGGTTTGTGAAAACTGTGCTGAAACAAGCTAGAAAGAATAAAAACTACTTTGTATATTTCAACTTCATATTTGCTATTCTTGGTTTTGCAGGAGCAGTTACTTGATTTTTAAATTGCAAATAAAATAATCTTTCTTGTAGCTCAAAGGTGAGGAATGGTTCATACTATGTGTTATATTATCAGGGTATAGTAATTACCATACTGCATCAGTTGTTTTTGAGAGTCTTCTGAGTTGTGACTTGTCATCCTTCCAGAGGCATTCAGAAGGATCTGGAAGGCTGAAAGAAGCGGACTAACGCTTTCAAAATTTCCTGTATGACATAATGAAACTTTACTCTGCCCTCTCAAACATGGCTCCTTCAGATTGTGAGTTGTTCCACAAGTAAGCATTGTGCTCCAGTCTGTTTCATCAGCGAGTGTTCTTGTAGTTCCACTGGCTTTGCACGTAATGATTAGTCAATTTGGCCAAGGTATTGTATACGAACAATATGTATGTGGGCTTTGACCAATAGCATACATTGATATATAATAATTATAGAGCATGTGTACATATAGAACCAGACTGCTTAAAACTGAAATCATCTGCATGTGTATCTCTCAGAAAGTGTATACATCTTTGCAAACAGATTGATGAATCTGAGGACTTTCTTGCATCCTCTTAAAAAGAAGCCTAATGATATTCTCAGGTCAGTAAATATGCTGGCAAAAGCATCTTTTTTGTCTACAGACTGAAAAAAAAAGAAACTTTTTAGAATTGGGTACACATGAAAATGAAAGATACAAAATTAATTGTATGGGAAAATAATTTTCATGCATGATGTGCTATCTGATTTTATACTACGACTTTTACAGTTAAGTGTATTGTTGATGTATGGACAAAGAGAGTCCGTGCCGTTCTTATGACCAAAAATGTGCAATTGTATTAATATCCAAACCACTAATCTTTCTTCAAATTTTAGTTTTATTAAGTTATTAAATGTTTATTATATCTGTTTTATTCTTAAATTGAGGAATTCTGTGGAAATGTCTTTTAGACACTGCTGCCTTTTAATTTGAAATATTTGACTCTTTATCTAAGCAGTTCAGGCAACTTAGCAATTTAGGCAATTAAAAAACTGTGATCACACTCAGTGACTCATTCTAGATCTTAGAATTGGGAAGGAACTTGAAAACTAAGGTTATTTGCATACAAATGAGATGCATTTTTTTACAAGACTAATATTCCACTAAGGATGTAAAAGTCTGGACTTTGTCAAAGATTCTGACTTAATACAGTTTTTGACGTTTCTCTGTTTTGAGATTAATTGAATCAATACTGTGACTGCCAAAATGTTTAGTTAACAGAACCTTGTTTTCAATTTATGCTAAAAATAGTGCTAAAGTTGGCAGAAGCACTCTGAGCTCTAGAAACTGTATTTGTGTTTGAAATTCACTTGCCATCTGTTCTTTGCATTTATTTTAGTAAAATATATATTTTTAATCACTTTTCACAAAATATTTTGGCTCAGTGTTGAAAGTGAGACACCAGAAGCACTAGCCAAATAGAGTCATATAATGGGAATTTGCAGAACAATTTCCTCATAAAGCTCTCAGTGCACCTTATATCTGATCTGCAGCACTATTTATGCAGAAAAGTATGATACGACATTTTCTAACTAGCACTTTTCACTCTGATAAGAACTGATGAAGGTCCACTTCAGTTTTGATTTCACTGTGGTGTAATAGCGGGTAAATCTGTGTCCCTAGAGCATCAGTGTTAGTCTCTATGTAATTATTGGGAGCACCTGTAGGAAACCTTTAAATGACTAAGAAGCCTCTGGCTTTTGGCAGAGCAGAGTGTGTCTGGAGCCTGAGACATCTGCTTCCTGGAAATAGTCAAGTGGATAGACTAGCACTATATGCAAAGGCTTTATATTTTATTTTTTTTTTCTTTTTTTTTGTTTTCCTTTTTTTTTTTCCCTGCCCTCTATACACACTCTGCCAGGAAATGGCAGCAGGTAGGAGTTTTTGGACGTGAGAAAGGGAATCAGTATCTTGTGGTCACCAGATCCATATGTAGATGTGAGTTCTATATTTTAACACACTTGAACTTTTGGTCAGGAGCATAAATACATCATTAGTATTTAACCATAAATGGGAAAGATATGGCTTAGTTGTTACCCAGTTCTTGGAGGATCATCATGATGTATTTCTAGAGAAACCGTCAAATGCATTAAAAGTGTGCCAAATATCGCTCTGTCCTGGAAGTCTGGAAGGTTTCACTGTAGATGAGTCACTGTGTTGTCCCTTTCAGCTACATGCAGCTGTGTTCTGTGGAGTGTCCATGCCAAGTGCAATTGCAAGCAACACAAGATACAGCCACCAGTGCAGTACAAAATGGTCTTGTCCTGATATGCTCGGCAAATAAAAGTTGTATTGCCTCTCTTGCTTGAAGCATATTTGCTTGCCAACTTAATGCTGTTGCAGTATTGTTTTAAGAAATAGCTGCTAAAGAGTTTCTACTTGACCTTTACAAAACAAGCCATTAAAAACCATCATGTTAATAAGGGACTTTAAAAGGCTCTTCAGGACTGAGTATGTTGGACCAGATTTTGTAGCAAAGCATGCATTGAGAAAGTGGCTTTCAGAAGAATCCAGTCTTGCAAGGTGACTGCTGGATTGGGTCAGAACATCTGAAAAATATGAGCTGCCCCTATTAAGAGGCTACAGTATGTCCATGTCAGGTTGAAAGCAGCTTTGTCTGCTTGTTCTTTGAAAAAGTGTGTAGTGAGAACCTTGCTTCATCTGCTTGATGATCCAGTCCTTTGTTTGGTGAGTTCTTACCGCAGCAGAGGTAGGAAGTGATTTCAACCTGCTGTGACTTGAGACCTCCAGAAATGGCAAGAAGCAGGGTGTTTTGACCTGCATGTCTTTTTATTTTTGTGAGTTGTTTTATTTCTCCTATACTCGAGCAATTTTAATGCATCATTCTGTCTAGATGTTTTAGAAATAAATTGAAAGTGTTTAGTTATCTGAGGATGTGAGCTAGCAAGTCTCTTTCAGAGGCACTGGCTGAAGAAATGTCTTGCTTGCTCTTTTTTAGATTAAGTGGTGGAAGCAGCATCTTTAATGCTTGGGACTTCATTACTAGCATCTCACAGTTGCAGACGAAAACGAATTCTTGGGAGAAAAAGGCTGGATTTTTTTTTTTTTTTTAAAGCTGGTTATCATAATGTAACATGGTCCTGTTCATTATATTCAGCTTGTACTAGCTAAGTTTGTTGGAAGTTTTCAGAACAGGGGTAGGGACTAAAGTGCAGCTCTTGTTACAATGAGGAGAGTTACCATTTGGTATGCGTTATTTCCTAAATCCATAAATAAGCTGTAATGAAAAAGGTAGCATTTAATAAGGAACAACATTGTATGTTTTTGCCTTTTTTTTTTTTTTTAAGACAACATAATATACTGATTCTGCTATCAAACCTGTAAGAGATTAGTTTTAACTGCAAAAGTTGGGTAATAGGGTCAGTTCATATACATATTTTTGTTGTGACTATTAAATATCTACCATTAATTAATCCTTTTTCCCCCCCAGCTTCCAGATAAATCATATGGCATTCTAGGGAAACAAGAAACTATATTAATGAACATCAACTCCATAATTATTCTTGTGACTACATAACAGGGACACATTCATGTCATTCCTTTGTGCAATAACTTTTGCAAAGAAGTATTTTTAAACTGATCATTAATTTTATGACCACAGAAATGAGATGCAAAATTTATGCTGTTGTCATTGGCACAGGTTCAAGGCACTACTGACATTATGTGTGATTGGAATGGAATGGCTGCCAACTAATGAGTCTATAGACATTTGGTTTGAGCATGCTTTGCTTTTAGATGTCTGATTAGGCAGCAATGCTTTCAATTATGCCTGCAAATTGCATTGGATACATTTACCTGATGCCCATTGTTGCTTTGTAGTTCAGTTTTCTATTGCATGAGTGCAAGTTGAATGCTTTTCTTTAATTTATTGATCGGTTTTGGGTGTATTTTTAGGTACTTGTCACCTGAAGACAGTAGTGGTTTATGCTGCTCAACACTGACTCCTCTGACTGTTCAAGGAGTAACACATGGAGCTTCAAATGCAATGCTATGAGCTTTTACTCCATAGATGGAGTATAAACTGCAATGCAACATGTTGATGGAGGATGATGTAAAGTGGAGGAAGGGCAGAGATTATGTGGAGTGTGAATGTAGGAGATTGCACAGAATCGACAGGAAGCTTCTCTGTGAACTGTCAGAAGCAATGTCTTTATACATTAACAGCATACACTTCTAAGATGTCTTTTAACTCTGACACAATTGGAGGCAAAACACCAAGGGTGATACCAGAAAGTAGTTACTCTTTTATGTAAGCACATGAACACATTGCATTGAGTCAGCTTTCCTATCCAAATACCTGCAGTTCTTCTGTACAAATTAGATGATTTAAGGATTGCATTTTTCAGTGTGTAATACAAATTTACCCATATATTTATTTACTCTAAAATAAAAAATGGAAGATTTTTTTTTTTTAATCTAGCCATGCATGACTGCAGGTTGCAGGTGTCTGTCTGTCACCTGTTCTCCACTTAAAGTGTGGGCACCTAAATGTAGTATTGTATGACATAGGTTTGATATATTTGTTCTGATTGTCTTTCTCAGTGAGGACTTTTTTTTTTCTGTGGAAGTCTTCAAGCCTTATTTAGGATTTAAAACCTAGAAAATGCTTTGAACGAAGCACTGAGTGTGTAACTTCTTTCTTCATAATACCTTAGCATTTTTCAGTTGTTTTGTTTTAAGAGCACTTTGAATTTGGATATTGTAGACATAGAACAGATAACTGTTTTATTATAAATTTACATTCAGTGTTGCCATGGTTTTTATTGTTTCAAATACAGCATATACCTGTGTCATGGTTTAGCCCCACATAGTCCCTCGCTTGTTCATCCCTGCTGGGATAGAGGAGATAATCAGAAGGGTAAAAGTGAGAAAACTCATGGGTTGATATAAAGTTAAATAGGTAAAGCAAAAGTCAACCATGCATGAAAAGCATAACAAGGAATTCAGTCATCACTTCCCATGGGTAGGCAGGTGTTCAGTCATCTCCAGGAGAAGAGGACTCCATCATGCATAACAATGACTTAGAGAGACAAACATCATCACTCTGAACATCCTCTCCTTCCTTCCCTCTTCCCCCAGCTTTATATGCTGAGCGTGACATCTTATGGTATGGAATATCCCCTTGGTCTGCTGGGGTCAGCTGTCCCGGCTGTGTCCCCTCCCAGCTTAGCCCCAACCTTTTCTCTGGTGAGGTGGTGTGAGAAGAAAAGGTCTTGACTCTGTAAGCACTGATCAGCAGTAACTATAACATGCCTGTATTATCAACACTGTTTTCAGCACAAATCCAAAACACAGCCTGATACCAGCTGCTGTGAAAAAAATTAACTCTTTCCCAGCCAAAGTCAGCACAATTTGGGATAAGTGCATGGTGTGCCCTAAATATGTATGTATGTATGTATGTATTTAAACAGTTCTGTGTTCCTAGATTATCTGGCTTTTATATGAAAGTAAAGCACAAATGTTTATTGACTTTGAAATTCTAAGCATAGTTGGAAAATGGCAGTGTGGTAACTTAGTGCAAGAGCAAGGTACCAGTGCAGCCATGCAAGCTTACATAAGAGACATATATTGCTGAGCAGGACAGAATTCTCTGGAGATGTTCTTTGTATGTATTTAGTCACCAGTTTGTCATCCACAAGTGCTGTTCATTCAAATGCACTAAGGTTGATCATTCAGCCCATGGATTTTGAGTGCTGGAACATGGTGTTTGTGGAAATGTTTTCCTCTAGAAATACAGCCTAATATTTTAAATTTATGCTGGCACCTTCATGAGGGTTAAATGATAGTGTGTTTATGCATAGCTGATAAGAGAACATTTTTGATTGGCAACCAGGGTTTACATATACACATATATTCTATGCATTCGAGTACTAGTAAAAGTTTAGGACAGGAAAAGGGTTGAACAACTTCTGCTATTGTATAGGTTGTAAATATCATGTCTACTCTTTTTATGTGGAGTCTCTCATCTAATAAAGATATATATAGGCAGAGAGAGACAGGCAACTGGTCTCTGGCATGTAAGTGTGAAAGACGATCATGCTGGCTGTAAATAAGGCATAATATTTTCTGTTCATGTGCTATCTGCTCTGTGGTTTTCTGTTTGGAGGAAGAGGTGAATCCTGGAGAAGAATAATTTACTTTTCATTAGTTTGACAGGTGTGATGAAATGCAAATATTTTGATCCGATTAACACGATGACTGGCATGCTATGGAAAGAGGGCTGTGTCAAAAATATATTGGAGTCAGATTCAGAGCAGTTAAATGTCATGAGAGCTTGAAAGGAAGCTTTCCCAGGAAAAGCATACAAATTAATGAAGGGAAAAACAATTTGGTATTTGACAACCTTGGGATGTAAAAGAACTCCAGTAAAGCAAGTATCAGGCTTCATTGTCTTATCTGTATAGAAAACTTGCTGTTCTTTGCAAACAATTATGGTGCTTTCTGTACGTGGATTCTGAATTTTCCTTGAATTTCCATTATTAAATAGGGAGGGGTAAAACTTGCAGCCATGGCGAGGCAGTCCTACTGGTGAATGCAGTGCCTGTGTCTGTGGAGAAGAGTATTTTCATTGTGCATAGAGTTTATTTTGGATTTGGAGAAATTAGTTTTCTGATACAGTGCTCCAAAAGGGAACACATGAATAGAAAAGGATGTCTAGAGGTCTCTGGAAAGCTTTCAGCCTATGTATATACAAAAAGGCAATGCTTGAACAATTTATTGTTACATGTTTTTTAAGAAATTTGATGGTCATTTGATCTATTGGAGCATCAACTTTATAATTCTGGTCTGGTGATTTTTGTCATTTAGTTTTTCTCCTTGACCAAGACTTGATTTGGTTTTTTTGTTTGTGGGTTTGTTTTTTTCTTTTTAGGAGCAATGTAATTTGATATTTTTCCAACTCTTCTTTGCCTAGACGTATTAAACATATGTGAGGAAATATACTGAGTTTCGGGAGAGAGAACTTAAATTTTGTCTAATTGGATGAAAGCCTTGACTATTATTGATTTCAGTTTATCTTTCTGAGACCTTCACACTTATGCATGGCACTGATCAGTGTGCATTAGGTCAGCTGGTAACATAGATTTTGTAACTGTTGTAGTGAGGCTCTCAGTTGTGTAAGAAATTCACTAGCAGCGTGCTGCATTAATCCACAAGTTCTGTCAGAAGGTGATTCCACTTCTAGCTTTGTGGAAGAAATACACATACAAATTCGCAGAGCAGCGCCTAATTACGGTGAAAAGAAGTGAAAGTGGGCAGAGGTAGGCAAACTGCTGCCAGCACTAGTTTGGCATTTCCTGCGAGGGAAGTTTCTGTGGCTCCCTCCTGCACTCGGACAGGCAGAACTTTGGAGCCGGGCGCTCTCCTTTTTCCCTCTGCCAGTGTTTTCCCTTGCCCACCTCTTTGCTGTAGTGTGTGTTTCTTTCAACCCCTGTGTGAGAAGCTCCCAGCAGTGCGGTGCTGGGAGCGGCTTCATTATATGACAGCATTTAGGGAAACTGCTACAGCAACATGTATACGGCCAGTCAGAAGGTAGCCCTTCAACAGCAGTGCTCCCAGCTGTGCTGCAGCCTAGGAGTGTCATTGAGAAATGGGAATTTTTCCATTTCAGATAGGAATTGATGTCCTTCTTACTATGGAAAATAGTATTTCATTCTGTCTGTGTTTGCATGATACACTATTTAACCAGCTATGCATTTTTGACTTTTGCAGAACTGGAAGATGAGGAAGAATCTGAGAACTCTCTTTCTTCGCCCCCTGATAGTGTCTCAATAGCATCTGACCGATATGATAAAGAGGATGAAGCACCTTCTGATGGTATGTGACACTTTTACCTTAGAATGTACTAGATTTACCAGTTTGCTGTGAACTCGTGTAATCGGATCCCCATGATGCAAATGTTAGCGCTGAAAAACAGATAAACAGATAAGCATCACAGCTGGACAGTTTTCTTACCTTTACAAGAACCTTTAAAGGAACTGAAGAGCTCTCTCTAGTGGTCCTACAGCATAGCAAAGCTGTCTTAAATTTACATGGTGTTTTCAAACTCATGTTTTTTGATAACAAAGCATCTTCTGTAGATGCGTATGTTTTTAAAGATAGATCAGCGGCTAAACCAGTGTGAATATTTGTAGTAACAAATTGTTTGTTAATTCAACATTATCAGATTCTTGCTTAATTTTATTGTGCTACTTAATGGCTTACTGTATTATTTATCTAATAAATAATGAAACAGTTTATGTGATTGATATTTTTCTGCAAACTCCATGCAGAATAGGTTCATAAAATATTAAATTAATTATTTCTACAATGTTTTGTTCTGTTAAGACAGTCTTTTGTGCAATGTTTTTGTTATACAAATTCTAAATTTGAGTTTACATTTTAAAAAAACCCCAAGCCCTAGCTGGTTTCCATGTTTTTTTTATTTTGTATTCATTAAGTTTAATGCTAAATGCAGCTGTTCTGAAGACATGAACGATTGAATATTTCAACAGTTAACAAGCTTGCTTTAGCATAGTGTCCATATTTTTGAGATTCGTTTATTGTATACATAATATAAATACTTTTGGTGGATAATATATGGCAATAAATTAAGTATATGTACAAATAAATTAGCGATGTATATTAATTTGTGACATTAGAAGTTAGATAGACTTACTAGTGAATGATGTTTTCTGACATGATGTGATGATCAAACTGTGCAGCTCCATCTCGAAATACAATTGCTGAATGAAAATATGTTTCCTGCAACATAGCACTCCACATTTTATGTTATCCAGATTATTCCCTTTGGAAACATAAATTGCTTTTATGAGGTATAAAATTATGTCTATTGCAGAACAGGGATAAGTCAAGTACATGCATAAGTGATAAACCTTCTAACCGCTGATTCAGAATAATGCAATTTTTTTTATGTCCAGAACTCTGTAAAATGTGTAACAATAATAATTACACTTTTTTTTTTTTGTTTGTTTTTAATGTTGAGCTTATTGGATATTGGCAGTGTGACCTTCTATTAAAAAAATAAAACCAGGTCTTTTTGCTCTCTGGTTGAAATGTAATTATCAGTCAAATTGAATATAGCTTTTAGAAAACCCAAGCTAATTTTCAAAACTACGGATGAGTGCAACTTTCCATGTATTTATTTTTGCTTACAAACCTAATCTTAACATTATTTCTAATTGTAACTTAATAACGTGGTATTGATTGCATAAAGGGTATGTGACTAAATTATGTGACTATTTAATAGGAGATATGATTATAGAATTGTTTCAAAACAGTTAATAAAAAAAAGATAATATTCATAAACCTGAATAATAAATGGCTGAAGAATGCTGATGCAAGAGCATGTAAAATACCACGAGTTTGTACAGATGAGTGCTTAATTTTTAGCCTATTTTAGAAGTTATGAAAGTAGGTATAATACCTGCTCAGCAATATCTTGGCTAATTTGTACTTGTTCAGGTAGAAATATAGTGGATGTGATTCTGTTATATTTGAGGTGATTATTGCCTTACTGATCTTTCTGTATTTCATGGAAGATTTGAGAGAAAGCGGTACATTTTAGTCTGTAAATACTTTCATTTATTGGAGTAGTGTTCCTGTTTTTCTCTTTGAACGTCCAGTGCTTCATTCTAAGACCTTTTTGATTTTAATTTATGCAGTTCATCATTCATGTCTAGCCACCTAGACTATAAATGAAAATGTAGGTTGGAAGAATTTTGTAAAAGGTGGATTGATCCTCAGAGGTGCCTTTGATTCAGTTCTTATAGGCATGAATGGGTTTGTTAATACTGTATTTTTGTTTTCTAGCAGTCTGTTAATGTTTAATATTTAAATCCTGCTCAAGAAGCTGGGTTTATAAGGTAGATGTTTGATCTGACATGATTACCAGTTTAGTTCATCAGGACTCTGGGCAGGTCTAAAACCTGATTTGTGTAGGATCGAGGCTCTCAGGATTAACAGAGGGCACTATTTGTAGGTAACCAAATTGGGATGACTTTTATTTATGCTTGAGTCCCTTCATATTTTCGTGTAAAACCTTCTATGTATATTTTCTACTAAAGAAGCCCAAAACAAATCAGGCATTTCTCTTTATGTACATAAGTTAGACTGCAAGGCTTGTGTGACTTGTGGAAGTGTCACTATTTGGCTTTGCAGCATTACTGTCAAAACATAATTTGTGAAGGCACCCACTTGGTAACAAATAAAGAATGAGTGTATTACGTGTATGCTACAGTCATTGTAAAATCGTGGAGTTTTTCTGTGACCTTTGTCTAATGATGTATTAATTACAAGAGAGATAATCCATTTAACAATAAGTATGGGATAACTAAATTAGCACAGGTCACCTAAAGGCCTTTTGTCAAATCTGATTGTTATGTTGTCCTTTTGACTTTTACCTTATGGTAGGCACTAACAAAGTATCTAAACTTTGATGGATTATAAACTCTAAACATGATATGTATTTTTCATAATGCTAATGTAATTTTCTAGGTACTGAAAAGGTCAAACCCCCACATCTCTGTGTGCATTCGAAGTCTGTCTTTCCTTTTAATATTTCTTTTTCTCTGTTCCTCTGGTTCAAAAGTTCACTCAGTTCCCAAATGGCCACCTAATTTTCCAGTTATTCCCTCAAGCCATATGTGTTTTGGTTTCTTTATGGTTTATTAGGTACTGTAGGAAAGTAGCATAAGTTATATCATCTAATGAAATTCAAGCACACTTCAGTGATGCTTTGACTTGATTGCTGGCAGCAATTAGATCACAAGGAAGGAGAATGATGCATAGGCTTACACGTCCAGACACCCTACAGAAATGGGAAGAGGGATAAAACGGAACAAAACCCCCAAATAAAATCACAAACCCCAAAACAAGACAGACCAAACAAAACAGCACTGCCAGGCACTCTGGTCTTAACTTGATTTTTTTTTTTTTTTTTTTATTGGCTAACAGCCTGATTGATAGCAAAATCATAACTTGCTGTATGCTAACAGGCAGAGTTCACTTGTAGGTTATTGTGAGCTGATAAAGGGTTAGATGGAGTTTTGATTTTCGCATTGGTCCTTGGTACACCAGATTAATGGAATTTCAATGAGAGTCTGGAGTAGTCACAGCTTTGTCAGAAAAACAGATGGAGATTCTATAGCCATGTCTGCTCATTAATACCAGTTGCCTGAAAGGTGTACTACTTCTCTATACAAAAGACTCAACATAATTGATTTTTGAGCGGGGTATTTTTTCACTTATTGATGACTAGGTTTCTTGCAACTTAAATGACAGGGTTTTTTATAGCACATTGTATAACAGTGTTATGTCTGGTAATTTCTTACTCCCCTTCCATCTGTATTTTGAAGAATGTGTGTAGTGAGAAATACGTGTGTCTTGATTAGTTAAAAAGCAAAGCATACCAAAATACTTAAAAATTGAAATACTAGTACTTTCTTTCAAATTGGTAGCAAACTTACTTTTGGTTGAGATGTTAATGGAGAAAAAGTTACTATTTTTCATTTGCTTTTCATCTTTCTTAGGATGGTATTAAATATAGCTTCAATGACAGGCTGAAACTTCATTATTTAACAGTGTAATCTTGTATCATGTAAGGGATTTTTTAACAGTAAAATTTTTTGGTTTATGGTATGGTAGCTCGATTCCTTGGTAGGAATTGACATTAGTATTAAAGGAACAAATTTTCTGACTTTGTAAGTATGGTATGTGAACCTCTGAAAAAGGCATATGTGTTTAGCTCTGCAGGGAGTATGTCACTGGATAATAACTGGATCTTAAAAGATCACAGTGAATGCTGTGATAAAATAATTTAGATCATCGCCATTTCTGTGGAAGGTCTGAAATGTTGCCTTGAGTATGTAAGGATGAAAGAAGTGCTAAAAATGTGTCTGGGGACTTGTATGCTCTTCAAACTATTATATTAGGCTATAGCTTATGAATAAAATATGCTTTTTAGTAGAAAATTCTTAAATAGCGTGAGAATCTCATATTAAATTTCCCCATACTTGAGGTGGAGGAAGGTAGGGCTAAAGCAAGCAAAACAGGGCATTTGGGTAACTTTGAGGAAACAGAGTAAAGGAAAGGGTTATGCTTTAACTGTTTGTCATCAAAGTGCAGTCTTGAAAATGAGCGAAATTTATTGCTCCCTGCAACATGCTTTTCTTGCTGTAATTTTTGGATGAAGCAACAGGCTTTAGCACTTTGTTTTCATGCAGTTCCTTTGGAAAAGTTCTGTGCAAGTCTTTGCAGGCTTGAGTCAACTATTTTACATGATCTATAGTATTTACTTCATACGAAAGTAGCATTTTGCATTTTGATTGACGAAGTGAGAATGAAAAAATTTTTGACTGAGTTTTGTATGCTGCTTCTTTTGACATTTTAAGACCCAAACGCAAATACTGAATAAGCTTTTTTCTCCCCTTATTTTTCCTGTTAGGCACAAAGGTTTAAATACTGTCACTGAAGAAAGGGGGTTGGAGTTCAGCGTATGACTTTATTCATACAACTATTTTCCCACTTTCTTCAACTGCATTCCTACTGAGTTTATTTTTGAGGCACTATATAAGGCAAAAACTGTGTTTCGTCACAGAGCCAGTTAAGCAGAGTTAGCAAGTAGTCAAGGTAGTAAAGTTTGGAGAATGGAAAATGCAACTAGGATTTTTTGTCATTTCTCCTTTTGTCCTTCTTATCCCTCCAGTCTTGTATTGGTTTACTACTATTTTAGTAACATAATCATGTACATGGAGAAGATGTTGGGTTGTCTTAAGGATGACAGCATTGGAAGTTTAGCTGGATTATTCTAGGAGATTAGTTATTTACTTTTCAGTATTGTAGAGAGAGAGGGAAACCTCTTCATTTGTCTTGGTTTTCCCATAGATAGATCTCATTGAAGACAGAAAAACAGGTCTTTCTAGGAACTGACAGGAGGGCATTAGCCTATCATATGGAAAATGGATAAAGATGGGACTTTGGCATGCTCCCTTTGTTTTGAGGGGAGTTTCTGTCAATATCATGAATGGGAAATAATGTAATTTATTCTTTTGATATATGTAGGTAATTCTAGGTTTTCATCAATGGTTTAGTGGACTCTTTTGCTGTGTCTGAACAAATACCGTATGGCAGAGGAAATACTGTTTATTGCAGTGCATTTCTGGCTGAAAAGGTAATATGATGATTGGGAATGTTGCTTTCAGAATTCTAAAAAATTGTAATTAGCAACTCAGTCTTAAGCAGGAAGACTGAAGTCTAGAATTCCCAACATGTTATGCTGAGGCTCTCAGAGGAAGGATGTATCGCTAGGAAATTAAGCTCTGAGGCACTTATGAACAGTTTAGATGTCACCCAGAACACAATCTTTTACAAGCTGATGAAACACAATGAAAAGTATAACATACTGAAAAGGAACTTAGAATATCAAGCTTTTTTTTTTTTTAAGTCAGTTTATGAGGATATTTACGCATGTGGGACCACATGTGTATAAATTGCCAGATATAAATTTGTTTGTTCAACAGATGAAAAGAGAGTGCTAACTTTATTGAAATAGTTAAAAGAAGATCAACTACTTGTTGGATAGGTGAGGCCTTAAGAGTAAAATCAATGTATCCACCCTTATCCTGCCTGACTTGTTTCTTGGCAGGCACCTGCCTCATCTTTCCTAGAAATCTCTACTGGCCCAATTGTAGTCTCCCCTGGACAGCTTGCCCCAGTGCTGCACTCTGTTTTCCATAAGGGGATACATACCCTGAATTCTTTGTCAGTCTGTTGACATTCGACTCTCTTTTGTTCATAAAAGACATGACAATAGTATATTTCCTATTTTTTTTCCCTCTGTCGTGAATATATTTGAAGACTTTCCACATGCAGCTGCTGTGGAAACCTTATGAAAAGAACAAACAACTGAACTGCTTTTTTGCTTGCTGGTTTGTTTGTAGGATCTGTAGCAGTGTATATAGCAGCAATGACTTACTAGTAGAAGCAAGAAGTTTAGAAAAAAAAAAGAAAAGACCATGTGAAATATGCAAAGCTTATCTAATTAATTTTGATTTAAACCATTTGTACAGAACATAAGGGAATAATTTTTGATAGGAAGCAGAAGTTCTACATGAAATTTTGGCTCTATTAAAGTCAACAGTAAAGTTAAAAATGGCATCATGTAGGTTAACAGTGTGTACAAATTGATGATACTAAAATGTTTGAACTTCTAATTATCGTGATGAAAAACTTCCTATTAAACAATAAACCCCTGTGTTCTTTTAGCATTTACCTTTCTCCCATGGGAGAGATGACATGGTTTGTTGCTCATTTTATTTTCATCTATGTTGCTTCAGTGACTGAGCAGTAACAAAACAGCCATGTATGCTCCACCACTAAGTAGGACAATATCCACAATAAAAACCAAATAATGACCTGTTTAAGCCATTTCTTTTTCATATTAGATCATAATTTTATTCAAGATATGTAACAACATTATGGTAAAAAAAAAAGCCCAGAAAGCTGAAGTGAATAGATTTTTCTATTTACATTAGATGGCTTGTTGGTCTAATGTTCTTGTAGATTGGTTCTTATACATCACAAATAGCTGACATAAAAAGGAAGAGGGAAGGTTTTCCTTTAGCCTCTTGGATATGTGATAAGCTTTTCAAGTGTGTTTTGGAGGCTGTTAATTTTGGATTTAGGACCTTACTAATGCTTTACTGTGGCTGAGGGATTTTCTACCTTCTGATTTCCTGAAATTCCTCTTTCTTCCTGCCAAGTAGGAGTGGAAAGTCAGCTTTCATTCTGCTCCTTACTCCTTTCCTCACAGAACCAGACAGATGCATCAACTGTAGATGAGAGCACTGCTTCATGCTGCTCTGGTGGCACCTCGAGGTAGGTGCCCTTCTGGTACCAGAGGTGAGCAGGTCCAACAGATTGATGCTGCTTGCTATTCAAGGCAAGGAGGTATCTATTCTTTCCTGGTATTTACCAAGTATGACAGGAATATGGTTCTGCCTTTGACATATACTGTGCAGTATCCCGAAACATCTTGGGGAGAACAAACTTTACATAGTGTTTTCTTGGTTTTAGACTAGATCAGAAATATGTAAAATGATGCTCTGTGTGGTACTTCGTGTTCTCTCTCAAGGATGAGGCTTTAGAGGTCGTACTGGGGGGAAGAAAAAAAGGTACAGCCTTGCAACATAAGTACAAACTAAATTTGGCATGTGTATCCATCCTAATGAACAAAAAAATTTTTTTCCATATTCCTGGATTTGTGCTTGAACTGTTTAGTACTTTCTGTAAAGGTGCAAAGTGAATCTGTAAAGTTGAAGCAAGAAAAAACAGGCCTGTTTTTTAACTCAGGCATCATGCAGTCCAGGCATTAATTTAGTGGATCTGGATTTGTTTCCTTTTAAATAAAAGTGAAGTTGCAGTGGGTTAATATTTGTGAATTTTGAGATTAAATTTGAGTGGAAAAGTAAAAACTATGTCATGAAAAGGTTTATTGAAGTGTTTTGCAAGGAAAAAAACATTGTAGATAAAATCTTTATGGTATCCCCTGTATGGACAAGTCCATTACTGCCCTTCTTAAGATGTTGCAGATAATTATTCACTGCTTAAATATTTTCATCAGGAACCATACTTCTTTGGACATCTGTCACTAGGCAGTATTAGTTTGATTGATAGCTTTCTCTTCATAGATGTTTACTTTACAACAGTAGGACTTAGGAGTAGAGTAGCAGACTAAAACTGGTGAATGCCATATTTCTCCAAACTACAATTACTCATAGAGTTTTTTAACTAATATTAGACAGAGCCTGTTCAGGTATTATCCCATGAAAATCTTAGTCTTCTCTACTGCTGGTAGTCAGAAATAATTTTCAGCCCCTTTTGGGCAAGGAATTATGAATGAATCTATACTACAAAATGGAGGAAAACCTTTTCTGGTCTAAACAAGATTTTCCTGTCTGGAGTATTTACTCTGCCTACCTGAAAACATGTTCCTTAATAGAAAGTACATCACAACCTGATAATGACTTTTCAGAGATACCCTATTCTCCATATGAAACATCTTTTTGCTTGTTCCTCAACAGTCTAATTTTATATTTCGGTAGGTCATAGAATCATATGATGGTTTGAGTTAGAAGGAATCTTAAAGATCTGCCATGGGCAGGGACACCTTCCCCTAGACTGGGTTCTCAAAACCTCATCCAGCCTGACCTTGAATGGTCCAGGAATGGGGCATCCGCAACTTGGACATGGGTGATACTCACAATACATATTCAAAAATGCAGTTAGTTTATTATATCCTTCACATATCTGCACTTGTGCATCACTGCTTTGCATTGGGGAGGTAAGGGTAAAGGATTAGTGGGGGCAGAAGGATGTCTGTATTGTGTACATGCCTGTACTATAAGATGGAAACGGAATGGAGACGAGAAGTGAAAGTGATACAAGTCTTTTTCATAGGCAATAGATGAATTGTTCTTTTGCCAGCATGGATACAGGAAATGGACCTTATTATTACAGTTGCCTGTAAAAGAAGTTAATGGAAGTGTTGTCATTGACTTCCAATTCAAAAAAAAAAAAATTAACCGTGCCTGTTTTCACATGGAGAGTCCGACACATTCTTATAATTCTGTCAGTTTTGTGTTTAGTAATTTGAGTAGTATGCATATAAGGTGGTGGGAGAAAAGCTTGTCTTTTAGTTCTTTAGAACTGCTTTTCTTATATGATAGTAGGAGTGGACTGATTTTTCTCTAATATCTTCAGAAACTAGCTTTAATGCGGTATTTTAACAGGAGAATAATTTGTGAGACTACCACAAATTTGTTTGATCAATGCTTTTTGGAATAGTTTAGCAAAATGGCTATTCGGTATTCCTGTGTGAAAAATAACTACCTGCTAAGAGTTGAAAATACACAAAAGAACACAGTCATAACACAGAGAAGTGCAGAGATTTTTTTCCCCTCTGTATAGATAATATTTGGAATTTCAGGTGAAAAATAAAAACTTTGTTTTTACTTGTTGACTGCAATATATCAGCAAATTTCATTTGGAAATATGGACTATGTGATGCAATTGACAGAGGTAGATTCAAGTACGTATTGCTTTTTAATGTGTGGCATACCTTTTTTACTGTCTCAGATCACTGGAATCTTCCAGTGCTGTCATTCATTTGAGTGATATTTAGAATGTGGTATAAAAATAATGTGAAAATGCCGTAGTGAGCTGGTGATAATTGATTTGCTCCATCACACAGAAATACCTCTTGTTTTTCTCTTCCTCCTCCCTTGGGCAATAATCATGGGATCAAGCTGCCAGTCTGTAGATATAATTTTTCCAGCAGTGCCATCTGGCTTCTTGGCACTGGAAGTTGTATTGGCTTCTTTGCTGTTTCCACTGATTTTTGTCAAATGTTAGTCCCTTGATGAGATGTCTTTTGCAAGTGGGTGCTGATTTCTTCCTTCCCCTGCGTGAATATTTTTTTAATTGGTATTGTAAGGGACCACTTATTTTTAATTTTTTATTATAAATGGAATTTAGGACTTAATATGACATCTCTTTGAGGAAAAGTTATTTAGGACTTAATACAACATCTCTTTGAGGAAAAATTAGGATATATGTATAAATTGCTGTTTTCACCCATAGTGAAAATAGCTTTGCAGGACTTTTGTGTGTTTTGAATAGTCCTAACTTCATGTCCTCACAGAGATTTTTAGAGATCTTAAACATTAATGTAGAATTGTTTCATTTTTATTTTTGGAAACTCACTTTTAAAAGAAATTATGAATAAACAATAAGAATTTGTAGGGTCCGTGCAACAGAGGTACCAAGCTACATGATTTGGAATAACCAGCCAACCGAGCTATCTTTTTTTATCATAGAAGTACAGTTTTATTTTTGCTGTCACCTTCTCTTATAAAAAAATTTAAAAAAATCTAAGAATGGAGGTTCAGTAGAACAAACACATCTGAGTTGCTTTATTTTTTCACACCTTAGATGCATTTCACTGCCATACAAGATGTGATGACAGTATTGATAAATAGTTAGAGAAGAATGCACTGTAAATAGAATTTTAATAGGAATGGGAGGTGGGAGGAAAATCCTGTTTATCTAAATTTTTTTTGGTAATTATTATTGTTCCTACTAGTTTCTTAATTGTTTTTTAAAATTTTAGTTTCCTCTGCTGGTCAGAGACGATGATCTAGAGGAGAAAAACAGCTCGAGGAGCTGAGGATTTCAACCAAGTACAAAGAACAGAGTTTCAGATAACATGCTTTTATTCTGCTTTGAAAAAAACCCCATGCTTTGAATATTTTATGTGACTTTAAAAAAAATCCAAAGTTCTTTTTATTATTATGTGAGTGAACCCCTATTAATCAGGACATGATTAAATTCTTTATATATATTTTTAATTTATATTTTAACCCCCATTTTCAAGTGCTGTGTCTCAGATTAATGACTTATACTCATCCCTGAGTGTAAATCTAAATTTCTTTTGTGTTGAAAATATTTATTTGAAGTTATTCAAGGTAACCTTGTAAACTCTCAAACATGAACAATTGTATTTAGTTGGCCTATTGGAATATTTTTATATTATTACCCCTAAAAGTAGAAAATAATGAGCACTATTTCTTTCTCATAGTCTTACTACTACCCTAGTGTAATGCCTTTGTTAATAAAATGCTATTAGACTGGTATTGAAATCAATATTCACGTGTTTTCCCAGCATTGCAGAAATTGTCCTGTACTGGAAACGATAGAACTAAAAATCTTATATAGGGCAAGGCGGGCCTTGATGAGATTTTTGTAGCAGTTGGTTTGAATTAAATTACAGGGATCTCTTCGTGTCTCTTTTTAGTAGTTTTTTTTAAAGACATCTACAATCAGACAGGGTATCTGAATGTATGACTCCTTACCAGTAACTTGACTCTGACACAAAGTGTTTTTAACATGAGTTCAGTTGAAAGAATCTATAGAAAGGGCTATAATACCAAAATATTGCAAGTATAGCTAAATATGCATGATCTGTTGTTAATAGCAAAAGTGTAAGTCTTTAGGCTCACAGAATATATTCTCTCATGAAAGATTTTAAGGGTGTAAGTATATCATGATTTTCTAAAATAGCATCAAATCTTTTTTTCGTAACTAAATGTGAAGATAGAACATTGCTGCTAATCAATTGTCTGGGATGCCACCTCATTAAGATTTACACGATCATCAAAAATGCCCAGAATTGTTTGTTGGCTATATCCTAACTCAAATATATAAAGGGGATACCACAGCATTTTTCTTTAGAATCGCAGGGAGTTCAGTGACCTTTTGTGGCAAATTATGTAGAAAGAAAATATTTATATTCATTTAAAATAACCTCCATGAAGAAATAGTCTCATTACCCTGTTTGATCAATTCCTTGCAGCCTGAGCTGTAGCATGCTGCTTTTGCCATTGGTTGATGGAATACACTGAGAAGTGGCTAATGGTGATGGTGCTCATCAGGACAGGGTTCAGCCAGCGGTCAGCAACAAATAATTCAAGACTGTTTCTAAGTTTGTGGCTGGTGGAATTTGCTTCTTGCCCCAAGCCAGCAGCATTGCTGAGCTGGGCTATTTGATTAGAGGAGAAGCATATTTGCTTCTTAGCAACTGCACATTTGCACAACACACAGACCTATACTGCCTCCAAAGGTTTGTCTTTTGTGATGGTGGAATAATACTTTTCTGTTGATTGACAGACAAAAGAGATCTTTGCAATGCAGAGGAGTTTACAACCAATTTTTTCTTTGTCTTTTGTAAACTTATTAGAAGTGCTTCTTAATTTAGTATTGCATGGTGCAGATTTTGTATATGCAGCCAGGCTGGCCATGATTTGAACTGCATTTAATCTATTACTGCTATGAGTATTTAAAGGACAGATGCACACTTTCGCTTAATCATTGGTGTGTGCAGCTTTTTCCCCAGCAGGTGTACTTAATGGAAATTATTTCCTACTGTATTTTGAAATAAATTTTAATACGTGCATTGCTATTTCCCATGCAAGAGTGCTATTCCTTATACAGAAGATAATGGTAAAGGGAGAGCTGCTCTATTTTTAGTGCTTTTAAAAAATATAGTGACAGAATTGTAGCAGTGATTGCAGTTCTAATGGTACATGTGTGTGTGTAATTTTTGATGTAACGTTTCCCACAGGAAGTGAGTCTACAGGAGAAAATGTGTCTAGTCAGTAGAAGGCAAAGGTATTTATAACACTGGTAATCCTTGAAAGGAGACAATTTAGGAAAAAGAAAGCCTGAGATTTACAGTCCTAGGAGGCCAGGGCAAGAAAAAAGCAAACTTTTTTTTTTTTAATTGTTTTACAGCTCTTTTCACTCCGGGTCCGTACTTTATTGTGGAAGTTTCCATACTGCCATAGTAGAACAATAAATTGCTGATGTGGTTACTGAAATGTTGCATGAAATAGTACGTACAGTTAGTGTTAATGTGGATTTCTGCAGATACCTTCTTGCATGTTTTCTTAAATAAAAGATATCTTTTAACTTTCATAACTAAAACCAGTGAGTACCTTTCTAAGTGGATTTTATAGTCTATTAAAACTGTATCTTTTGAATGACAGGGAGAGTTAGAGCAGTAGCGCACAATAAAAGGAGTGTGGGCTGTATTAACATGGCTAACGTAAGCATACAGGAGTTTACTTACTAATAATCTTTTCAGTGGCAGTTCAGAGCCAAAAGAGGAGAACAAGAAAGCACTCTGATGTGGTGAGGAAATAATAAGCCCCAGACGTCCCTCTCTAAATCAATATTAAACCTACCAAAATTTTAAATCCTTTTTCTTTTAGGAATTATTTTTTTTTTTCAGTCAGATGAACAAGTTAAAATAAATCATAATCTAAATTTTAAGTTTTTAAGAGAATTTTGGGGATTGTGAGGGAGTGAGTATAAAATGCAAGCATTGGGAAGAATTGTTGGCTGTTCTGGGGAACACATATTTGGGGTGTGCATCCTGCTGAGCAGGAAGCAAGGTGTAGAAGTAGGTACAACTGTTGTTTTTGAGGTTCTGGAAGGGCTGGTTAGTGATTGACTTCTTTCTCTTCCTTATTAAATTTTATGTGTATATATATGAGTTTTCAGATGGATGTTTTAATGTACTGATATGATTTCACAGTCAGCCAGAAGAGGGGTTAGCTTTGGCTTAATTTATGAGACATTGAAAGTTGTGATAGTGGGACACGGTGGCTGCTTGTTATGCTGCTGAAATTCCAAAGAGATGCTTATACCCAACCGACTTATTTTTATACCTTAATACCTCTTAAGGTGTTACCTGTGTTCTTCACAGATTTTATACGTCTTTCATTAATACATGCACAGTAAATTAGTGGAGTGTTTTTGTGTTTGGTTGGTTGGTTGGTTCTTCTTGTTAAAAACCCCCTAGTTTTGCAAAAGGCTCTCTGCTATCAAAGTAACTAAAAGTAGGAATCGCTACATTACTGCTGTCAAAATGCAACTGTATCCATGGTAGAATACAGCAGCTTTTACAATGGCACTATAAACAATACCCAGCAATATAAGAGCAGGATGTGAGGAATATTTCACCTAATTGAAATGACAAGGGGGATTTTGCATAGGTAGAAGCAATTATTCATATTGGAGGTGGGCCAGAACGCCGGGGTTATTCCCCTCATCTTGCTAATTAGGCTTTCAGTTTCATTAACAGTCATTGAGATATTGGGTGACTGACTTGTATATGAACATAGCCATGATGCATATAAAGAATATTTTATTTCATTATTGTGCATAATTTTTGTTCATATAGCTCAAGATAGGTAGAAATAAGGAATGTTATAAAATGTGCAGAACACCACATAATATGAAGACCAAAGGCAGCATGGCTATGACTGTTTTCGGGTAGTCTGCCATAACTAAGACACTGCTGTGTTTATATTAGTAACATTTTATTACATCTTTTAAAATAGAGTTTACAAGGGTCTCTAGCTTTACAAATGCCTGTGTTGAGAAGTTAATCCAGCTTTGTTGTGCCCCCAGGATGTTTTCAGCCTGGCGTAAAGTTAACTTTGAACAGGTCTGAGAAATCTACATTTCTTGTTGTCTTTAGGCCTTAATTTAGGGAACGCAACTTAATGCATATGGCATCTTTAAATTCCCTTGCCACTCTAATACACTGTCATTGGGGTTTTTTTTCCCCCTCCCCCTGTTAATTGCCTTTGTCCTTCCCAAACAGACATTTTGAGGAAGGTTTTTGTTTGGTTTTTTTGGTCCTTTTCAAGGACTAATAATGAGGTGCAATGTTTCATAACATATTATAATGATACCAAATAGCTGCTTGCTGTATTTTGGAAAGGGCCTTGAGTGTCTGAACCTTAATTAAATCTCTAGGTCAGTCTTTTTTTCAACTGACTTCTCCTTGTCTAAGGTCTGTGATTAGGAATGTCAGGTAGGGTATTTCTTCACTGTATTTGCAGTTAGTGATGATTCAGGTATTAAATTAGAAATAGACTTCAGTGAAGAAATTTGCAAATAGAAACCAAGATGGTGAGAATTGTACAAAAAGCAAATCTACTGAGTCAAAATGTTAAAAAACTTGAAAATCATGCATTTGAAACTGAACAAGTTAAATTGATGAAAATCACCTTAAAACTGAGAATAAACAGTTTTATTTAGAATTGGAATTGTTTAGGCTGTTGTTTGGTTTCCCCTTGCCTTATAACTTATCAAAACAGAACAATGTTCCTGTAAGGTTACATTATAACAAAGGAAAGTGTGGTTACACTGTAACTGCTTATTCTGGTTCCCACTGCTGTATAGAAGTGGCCATAATTAGTCTTTTTGATTTGATCCTTACATCGATGATCCTCTTGTAATTCTTAGTGAATTCTTTTGGGGAGCGAATTGTCTAGCCCTGATGGCTTTTTCATGCTAGTTTCTTCATGGGTAAGATTGTTCTAGGTAATGTACTAGTGATTTGTAAATATTTTGAACCTAGGTGTTTGTGTGTTCTATTTCCCTTCCATTCCCAGAAGTAATGTCTTTTGTCTGTATGTTTTATTGGCTAATACATAGACTGTTGGATAAAATGATGTTAATGAAATTAGCAAAATAGAGCAGCAATTAGTCATTTTATTTGTTTGATAGACCTTTGATCTTGCACAGATACGGGCTTTAGTAGTGATATAAGACACATAGTGGTATAGATAATGCATGAAAAGTTGATTCAAGAGTCTTGTCCTTTGGTACTTCTGTGTCACTGACTTTGTGTCTGGTGTTCTCTACAACAATTTTGTCAAGTGTTTTTGGGAATTTGTTGTCAAAGTATATTATTTTTAGATCGCAAGTGTATGCGAGGAAATCTGACAGGCAGTAGCATAACTAATTAGATGCAAATACTTTTGTGGGAAACAATATAAAAGAATCTTTATAATGGTCAGTTTTTTATTTTGATATAATTTTGTTGCTAGTCATAGATTCATTGGCTGATTTTGGGAGTTCAGTTTGTGTACAAAATGAAGCTGAATGAAAAAAAAAAGCCATGAAAATTGGCTAAGTGCCAATAAATGAGGTAATGTATTTTTCATGTATCACACTAGTTTTATTGGATCAAGGCAGTTTTAGAATCCTCTACTGTATGTATGAATTTGAATAATTCCATGCTCTGGAGAACCTGATCAGGATAAGACCAAAAAGTGGGAGAAAAAGTTTGGAAACAGATGTGTAAATATACTAGTGGAGGACCTCGGTTGTACAGAAGGTGTGTTGCATGCACTGAAATTTAATGTCACGACTGCTGAAATCCACAGAAATTTCTCCCTCCTTTACTAGAAACGTAACTGTCATCTAAGAACAAGCCCAGGTGGTTAGGAATACAGCAGTATTATTTTGTGCATTGTCACTTTCTTATTATTAGTGTATTTACTGTTATTACTATATTCAGGCTTTAGCAGTCATCATTCTTTTGATGTGCTACTTGTTCACCATTGCAGGATACCCATGTTCTTGATGTGGGGAAAGAAGTAGTGTCAAAAGCATAGTTAAGTCCTTAAACTAAAATCACTTAATTTTTACAGTTGTTCCTTTGTTTGTTGCATGACAATGAGAGTTGAAAAAGTGCAGGTCCAAACTGAGGGAAAATTTTCGCTTTGGTGGGCTGAACTCCATCTGTTTACAGTGAGCTTTTTGTATGCTAGAAAACGGCTTTTGCCCTGACGTGATTTTTTATTTAAAAAGGAAGAAAGGAAAAGGCAATATTATTAGAATAAAAACTTGTTTTTCTTGGAAAACTATTTAATTTAGATAGTCAGAGTCATCTTACTGTTTATGGTAAGGATCCTCTTTCATGGTGTTTTCCTCACTTTTTCTCTATCAATCTGAAGTAGGCTATAGCAGTCATGGAATAAAGTATGAAGTTTTCTGAAATGCATGAATCAGTCCATATGTGACATCCCAGACTTACATATGCTGTAACCTTTCCTCCGCCCCTTCTCTCTCCCTCCTCCAACTGCTTACATTACTTTGAAAAAGTGTGTGGGTGCGGCGTGGGTGAATCAGTAAAGTGGCACAGCAGGCCTGAAAATGAAATGTTTTCCCCTGTAAATATTGCTTTTAAGGAACCCAATGAAACCAACAGCATTTCACAGCATTTCTAGAAAGATGTGAATACTGTTTCTCTGTTATGAAGAGGAACAGTGGAGGCAAAGTAGCTCTGACTTGTCCAAGATTGTGAAAGGAATCTGGTTAAGAGCCAGGACTAGTTCTGCGTTTTCTAGCTCCTGCTTACATGGTAAGATCTCTTCATTATGTCTCACACTTTCTAGCTTTCTGAAGTTTTTGACAATTTGAAATGGATATTAAAGGGACATAGGGTAAACTTTTTTTTCCCTGTCCTCAGAACCACATCATTTATTAAGAGATGTCATCCTAATGTGTATACAACTTCCCTGGCTTTGAGTGTTATTGTAAATGGTAAAAAGACTCTATGGTTGGGTTTAGACTGATGCCGCCTTCTGAAGTACAAAAGGTGTTTGTAGCTTTGTATAATGTCTTTAGTTTTAATAATATTTTAATATGAAAATGTTGGTGTTCCTTTAACTGTTTAAAAGTAGCATATCTAGCTCTGATTTTTCAATATCAGAAAAATCGTTTACGTATATGAACCTAATACCACCTCCCCCTCCTCAGAAGTTGCAGGAGTGCATTGAACTGCTGATATGGACACTAAAACTGTGAGTTTTCCCTTACTGGCTCATTTGAAAGCTCCTTTTTTTTTTTTCTCTTTTTTTTTTTTTTCTTTTTTTCCCCCCTCCTTTTATGAAAAAGGTGGTGGTGCAATTTAAAGGCTGGTCTATAGATTATACCAAAAGTAACATAGTACATTCTGGAAGCAATATTATAGTGCTTTCTCACTGGAAGATCACGGCTGACTTACAGAAACTGGTGGAAAAGTTTATGAAAGTTACTCTTCAACTTGCACTTTAAAAACAGAAGCCTAAAACTGAGCCGCCTGAGTATTATCATTACTCCAAAGCAGCATCATTACCATTAGGAGAGAATTGGTTCCTTTAAAGGAAAAAATAATGAAGGGAAAACTTCTTAAAATGAGTTTTATTACATTTTTCTTATAAAATTAGTCTTTCATTTTGTTGATTAATGCTGGAGTTTAAGATTTTGATGTAGGCATTTTGCCATTATAATTCTGAAATATGGGAAGTCCTTGAAAACATTCCGGGATTGCCTTCTGTCTGTCTGCCTTGTAAAAGATCCTTTCAGTTAAATGGACCATCCTCCTTAAATGATGTCATTAGCTTGGATTGAAAAGACATTGCCTGCAGGGGAATCATTTAATTGTCTTAAAGTGCTCTACTTCTGTAGATCTTGAAGCAGCACCCTCACTTCCATCTTTGTATCAGATAATTCATCTAAAATTCTGTTTTTAATCTCTGACGAAATATTGAGATGTAATTTCCACTTTTATTGGAGAATTTGAGACCTTTTATAGTCTTGTCTCTGTCAAATGGATGGAAAAGTTTCACTTGTTGAAATGCAAATGGGTACTGTCTTTTTCTGACTTAAAGAATTAATTTAACTTGCATTCATGCACTGCTTTATAAATATTAATGTATTGAACTCTTACATTTCACTGATACCAAGATATACTTTCTTACATGTGTATTTCTAAAATCAGTTATATTTATTTGGTAAAACAGCAAGTTAAGTGTTGGGGTAAATGCAACTTTTTAGTTTTTGTTTAAGGTAATGCGTTGCATGTAGGAAAACAAAAATAATGACCATCTTTTTTTTTACTGGATTTACCAATTTCTTAGTCACGTTAAAGTCACTTTATCAGAGATACTAGGAATTTTTAATTGAGTAAGCAGTCACACCAGCAAAAAATCAAACCTATGTGTTTCAATGAACTATTAATTTAATTTGAAAATATATTGTGTGTTTTTAGCTGTAATTGGCTGCACTTATGTTTTTAAACTCTCAGTCATTTAATCTTAAGTACTTCAGAGCAGGAAGAAAAGTGTATTTCAAAATTCCAATTTTTATATATGCAGTTTCTGGCTCAGAGAAATACAGTACTGAGTATGCTACAAAAGTTTTAGAAAATTTTGCCCCTCAGAGAGGCTGGTTTTGCTTTTAAGGTGGAAAAAGTGACATTTCTGATGCTTTAATAAGGAATTAGTAACTCTACATTGTCATCTTTTTCTGCTGTTGAAGTACTTAAAAAACGCATTTCAAGACTGGCCCTGGATTGGTTGGGTTCTACTGAGTCATTTTCTCAGCCTGAACTTTGTTATTCTGACTGTTACTTTTTTTTGTTTTAATTTTGCTCTCTTTCATTTTTTTCCATGTTTTTGCCTCATATCAGCCTTAAAGAAAAATGTTTCAGTAGCATGCATAAAACCTAGGACTTCAGGTTTCATGTTTGTTTTTCTTCTGACACTGCCTAGCAAGCTCCAAGAGAGACTGGTTTGTTTATTCTTCTGGTATTTTAATTGCAGTTTGTGTAAGTTGAACTATGCTAGAAATTCCATGTGAACTTTTTTATCAGAATAAATATTTAGTGTCTGTTCCTGCTCCTCTTGTAGCTAGCGTCAGTTTTCCACAGAGAGGTACCAGATCAGGAAAAATGACTGTTTTGATACTCTCATATTTCTGGAGTTCAGTGTAATCCCTGTCAAAAGCTTCAGAAATTCAAACTCTGTAAACAGAGTCTTGAGAAACCTCCAGAAGTAAGGGTGCTTCCTAGACCACACTGGTGAATTGCCTGTGCTTTGTTTCAAAGATATTTATATCCCTTACTGATTTTTATTCTGTTGCCTATTAACTATTATAGGTAGCCATAATTATTTCTTTTTTTAACCTTACTAAACTTTGGCTCTCAAAGTAAGTCCTGTGGATAGATTGCTTTTTAAAAAGTGCCTCTGTCTTCTACTTACCGGTATCAGATTTGTTGCCTTTCAGTGTCACTGAATGTCTCCTTGTTCTACACAATGCTAATGGGCTTCAGCACTCTTGATCTTTACCATTATATTTGCTGGGAGCTGACTGAACATCTGTGTATTAAAATACTCCATATTGGGGAAAAAAATAATTTGGTAATATTTACCTTGGAATACCATTTATAGAATGTGAAAAAAACCCAAACCCCCATTATTTTCCCTTCATTTAGTAAATTTATATATTCCTTTAGGAGCCTGGTTTGTAGTGAGGGATCTATAATTCTAATTCACTTACTTGTTTTTGTTTACTGTCTCATTAATAAAGGGGCTTGGGCAGGGGTGGGGGGACCAGTTCCCTAGTCCTTCAATAGATGCTGAAATTCCTGGTGCTTTTTCACACACAATACTGGAACCAACATTTTGGTAAATATAGAGAGAGTAGAATACAAGAACTTTAGGGGACTTCTATTGTATAAATAGGGCATTTGTTTGTAAATTTTTTATTTTAGTATAGGTTATTCTTTAGTCTCAAATTAATATTTGTCAGATTTCTTGGAATTTGCATGCATTTGGGTAGCTGCAATACCAGAAACAAAGGCAGAATTTTAATAAATCTATTGTCAGTGAAAGGTCAGTGAATAGTCTTCTGTACTGGGTAGGAAATGATAGTATTAAAATGTCCCCTGTGTAAGAGAAGGAAAAGCCTAGTTTTTTGATTAACAAAATATTGTCTTTTTCTGCAGTGAAATATTCCTGGTCTCTTAGAAAAATTAATCTCAAATTTGTTCCATGCTATCACAATTCTGAGGGTGTAGATCCAAGCCTGAGACTTTTAAGGCCAACCTAATGATTTTGACAGTTCTGATATTATTTAGTCCTTTCAGCAAATTGATATGAACCACACCAAGATCAGTCACAACAGTATCCAATTTTCTCCTAGTCACAGGTTCACTGCTGGGTCAGCAAACTCTTAGCGAGGAGAGAATGAAAGGGCATGCTGGTCTAGAGCAGGTAATAGGCAGCTTT